>CM061094.1:0-665000 GCA_030770545.1 Macropodus opercularis
CAACTGCTCTGCTCACTCTGTAACTCAGGTCAAGTAGTAGGCGTCAATGGAACCACCGACGACTGCTCTGTACCTTGACAAACTCAAAAACAACAAAGCGTTATTAAAAACACCTATCCTCCGATAGGTGGGCGAATGCTTTGTCCCTTCCGGAACACAAACAACACAGTAACAATCATTTGAACAAGTGTTTCAATGAATGGCTGACAACTGACCTGTCTCCTAAGGAACGGACTCAATTGAACCACCAATCCTACGATTGGTAGACAACTGTTCTGTCTCCTGAGGAAGTCAGGTCTAGAAGTCAGAGGCATCTGAAACACCAAACCTATGATTGGTGAAACATTGTTTTGTCTCCTGAGGAACTCAACTCACAGAGACATAGTCAATGAAATCACGAAACCTACGATTGGTGGACAAATGCCGTGTCACTTGTGGAACACAAATAGCACAGTCAAATTCAATTGAAACACCGATCCAATGATTGCTTTATGACTGACCTGTCTCCTACGGAACCGAGTCAGTTGAACCACCAATCCTACGATTGCTGGACAACTGTCCTGTCTCCTAAGGAAGTCAGGTCAAGAAGTCAGAGGTATCTGAACCACCAATCCTACGACTGGTGGACCACTGCTCTGTCTCCTGAGGAAGTCAGGTCTAGAGGTCAGAGGCATCTGAAACACCAAACCTATGATTGGTGAAACACTGTTTTGTCTCCCAAGGAACTCAACTCACAGAGACATAGTCAATGAAATCACGAAACCTACGATTGGTGAAACACTGTTTTGTCTCCTGAGGAACTCAACTCACAGAGACATAGTCAATGAAATCACAAAACCTACGATTGGTGGACAAATGCAGTGTCACTTGTGGAACACAAATAGCACAGTCAAATTCAATTGAAACACCGATCCAATGATTGCTTTATGACTGACCTGTCTCCTACGGAACCAAGTCTGTTGACCCACCAATCCTACGATTGCTGGACAACCGTTCTGTCTGCCGAGGAAGTCAGAGGTATCTGAACCACCAATCCTACGACTGGTGGACCACTGCTCTATAACCTGAGGAACACAAGGAATAGAGCCAGAGACATTTCACCCACCAACTCAATGACTGGAGAACAACTGCTCTGCTCACTCTGTAACTCAGGTCAAGTAGTAGGCGTCAATGGAACCACCGACGACTGCTCTGTACCTTGACAAACTCAAAAACAACAAAGCGTTATTAAAAACACCTATCCTCCGATAGGTGGGCGAATGCTTTGTCCCTTCCGGAACACAAACAACACAGTAACAATCATTTGAACAAGTGTTTCAATGAATGGCTGACAACTGACCTGTCTCCTAAGGAACGGACTCAATTGAACCACCAATCCTACGATTGGTAGACAACTGTTCTGTCTCCTGAGGAAGTCAGGTCTAGAAGTCAGAGGCATCTGAAACACCAAACCTATGATTGGTGAAACATTGTTTTGTCTCCTGAGGAACTCAACTCACAGAGACATAGTCAATGAAATCACGAAACCTACGATTGGTGGACAAATGTCGTGTCACTTGTGGAACACAAATAGCACAGTCAAATTCAATTGAAACACCGATCCAATGATTGCTTTATGACTGACCTGTCTCCTACGGAACCGAGTCAGTTGAACCACCAATCCTACGATTGCTGGACAACTGTCCTGTCTCCTAAGGAAGTCAGGTCAAGAAGTCAGAGGTATCTGAACCACCAATCCTACGACTGGTGGACCACTGCTCTGTCTCCTGAGGAAGTCAGGTCTAGAGGTCAGAGGCATCTGAAACACCAAACCTATGATTGGTGAAACACTGTTTTGTCTCCCAAGGAACTCAACTCACAGAGACATAGTCAATGAAATCACGAAACCTACGATTGGTGAAACACTGTTTTGTCTCCTGAGGAACTCAACTCACAGAGACATAGTCAATGAAATCACAAAACCTACGATTGGTGGACAAATGCAGTGTCACTTGTGGAACACAAATAGCACAGTCAAATTCAATTGAAACACCGATCCAATGATTGCTTTATGACTGACCTGTCTCCTACGGAACCGAGTCAGTTGACCCACCAAACCTACGATTGCTGGACAACCGTTCTGTCTGCCGAGGAAGTCAGGTCAAGAAGTCAGAGGTATCTGAACCACCAATCCTACGACTGGTGGACCACTGCTCTATAACCTGAGGAACACAAGGAATAGAGCCAGAGACATTTCACCCACCAACTTAATGACTGGAGAACAACTGCTCTGCTCCCTCTGTAACTCAGGTCAAGTAGTAGGCGTCAATGGAACCACAGACGACTGCTCTGTACCTTGACAAACTCAAAAACAACAAAGCGTTATTAAAAACACCTATCCTCCGATAGGTGGGCGAATGCTTTGTCCCTTCCGGAACACAAACAACACAGTAACAATCATTTGAACAAGTGTTTCAATGAATGGCTGACAACTGACCTGTCTCCTAAGGAACTGACTCAATAAAACCACCAATCCTACGATTGGTAGAAAACTGTTCTGTCTCCTGAGGAAGTCAGGTCTAGAGGTCAGAGGCATCTGAAACACCAAACCTATGATTGGTGAAACACTGTTTTGTCTCCTGAGGAACTCAACTCACAGAGACATAGTCAATGAAATCACGAAACCTACGATTGGTGAAACACTGTTTTGTCTCCTGAGGAACTCAACTCACAGAGACATAGTCAATGAAATCACGAAACCTACGATTGGTGAAACACTGTTTTGTCTCCTGAGGAACTCAACTCACAGAGACATAGTCAATGAAATCACGAAACCTACGATTGGTGGACAAATGCCGTGTCACTTGTGGAACACAAATAGCACAGTCAAATTCCATTGAAACACCGATCCAATGATTGCTTTATGACTGACCTGTCTCCTACGGAACCGAGTCAGTTGACCCACCAAACCTACGATTTCTGGACAACCGTTCTGTCTGCCGAGGAAGTCAGGTCAAGAAGTCAGAGGTATCTGAACCACCAATCCTACGACTGGTGGACCACTGCTCTATAACCTGAGGAACACAAGGAATAGAGCCAGAGACATTTCACCCACCAACTCAATGACTGGAGAACAACTGCTCTGCTCCCTCTGTAACTCAGGTTAAGTAGTAGGCGTCAATGGAACCACAGACGACTGCTCTGTACCTTGACAAACTCAAAAACAACAAAGCGTTATTAAAAACACCTATCCTCCGATAAGTGGGCGAATGCTTTGTCCCTTCCGGAACACAAACAACACAGTAACAATCATTTGAACAAGTGTTTCAATGAATGGCTGACAACTGACCTGTCTCCTAAGGAACTGACTTAATTAAACCACCAATCCTACGATTGGTAGAAAACTGTTCTGTCTCCTGAGGAAGTCAGGTCTAGAGGTCAGAGGCATCTGAAACACCAAACCTATGATTGGTGAAACACTGTTTTGTCTCCTGAGGAACTCAACTCACAGAGACATAGTCAATGAAATCACGAAACCTACGATTGGTGGACAAATGCCGTGTCACTTGTGGAACACAAATAGCACAGTCAAATTCAATTGAAACACCGATCCAATGATTGCTTTATGACTGACCTGTCTCCTACGGAACCGAGTCAGTTGACCCACCAAACCTACGATTGCTGGACAACCGTTCTGTCTGCCGATGAAGTCAGGTCAAGAAGTCAGAGGTATCTGAACCACCAATCCTACAACTGGTGGACCACTGCTCTATAACCTGAGGAACACAAGGAATAGAGCCAGAGACATTTCACCCACCAACTCAATGACTGGAGAACAACTGCTCTGCTCCCTCTGTAACTCAGGTCAAGTAGTAGGCGTCAATGGAACCACAGACGACTGCTCTGTACCTTGACAAACTCAAAAACAACAAAGCGTTATTAAAAACACCTATCCTCCGATAAGTGGGCGAATTCTTTGTCCCTTCCGGAACACAAACAACACAGTAACAATCATTTGAACAAGTGTTTCAATGAATGGCTGACAACTGACCTGTCTCCTAAGGAACTGACTCAATTAAACCACCAATCCTACGATTGGTAGAAAACTGTTCTGTCTCCTGAGGAAGTCAGGTCTAGAGGTCAGAGGCATCTGAAACACCAAACCTATGATTGGTGAAACACTGTTTTGTCTCCTGAGGAACTCAACTCACAGAGACATAGTCAATGAAATCACGAAACCTACGATTGGTGGACAAATGCCGTGTCACTTGTGGAACACAAATAGCACAGTCAAATTCAATTGAAACACCAATCCAATGATTGCTTTATGACTGACCTGTCTCCTACGGAACCAAGTCTGTTGACCCACCAATCCTACGATTGCTGGACAACCGTTCTGTCTGCCGAGGAAGTCAGAGGTATCTGAACCACCAATCCTACGACTGGTGGACCACTGCTCTTTAACCTGAGGAACACAAGGAATAGAGCCAGAGACATTTCACCCACCAACTCAATGACTGGAGAACAACTGCTCTGCTCACTCTGTAACTCAGGTCAAGTAGTAGGCGTCAATGGAACCACCGACGACTGCTCTGTAACTTGACAAACTCAAAAACAACAAAGCGTTATTAAAAACACCTATCCTCCGATAGGTGGGCGAATGCTTTGTCCCTTCCGGAACACAAACAACACAGTAACAATCATTTGAACAAGTGTTTCAATGAATGGCTGACAACTGACCTGTCTCCTAAGGAACTGACTCAATTGAACCACCAATCCTACGATTGGTAGACAACTGTTCTGTCTCCTGAGGAAGTCAGGTCTAGAAGTCAGAGGCATCTGAAACACCAAACCTATGATTGGTGAAACATTGTTTTGTCTCCTGAGGAACTCAACTCACAGAGACATAGTCAATGAAATCACGAAACCTACGATTGGTGGACAAATGCCGTGTCACTTGTGGAACACAAATAGCACAGTCAAATTCCATTGAAACACCGATCCAATGATTGCTTTATGACTGACCTGTCTCCTACGGAACCGAGTCAGTTGACCCACCAAACCTACGATTGCTGGACAACCGTTCTGTCTGCCGAGGAAGTCAGGTCAAGAAGTCAGAGGTATCTGAACCACCAATCCTACGACTGGCGGACCACTGCTCTATAACCTGAGGAACACAAGGCATAGAGCCAGAGACATTTCACCCACCAACTCAATGACTGGAGAACAACTGCTCTGCTCCCTCTGTAACTCAGGTCAAGTAGTAGGCGTCAATGGAACCACAGACGACTGCTCTGTACCTTGACAAACTCAAAAACAACAAAGCGTTATTAAAAACACCTATCCTCCGATAAGTGGGCGAATTCTTTGTCCCTTCCGGAACACAAACAACACAGTAACAATCATTTGAACAAGTGTTTCAATGAATGGCTGACAACTGACCTGTCTCCTAAGGAACTGACTCAATTAAACCACCAATCCTACGATTGGTAGAAAACTGTTCTGTCTCCTGAGGAAGTCAGGTCTAGAGGTCAGAGGCATCTGAAACACCAAACCTATGATTGGTGAAACACTGTTTTGTCTCCTGAGGAACTCAACTCACAGAGACATAGTCAATGAAATCACGAAACCTACGATTGGTGGACAAATGCCGTGTCACTTGTGGAACACAAATAGCACAGTCAAATTCAATTGAAACACCGATCCAATGATTGCTTTATGACTGACCTGTCTCCTACGGAACCGAGTCAGTTGAACCACCAATCCTACCATTGCTGGACAACTGTCCTGTCTCCTAAGGAAGTCAGGTCAAGAAGTCAGAGGTATCTGAACCACCAATCCTACGACTGGTGGACCACTGCTCTGTCTCCTGAGGAAGTCAGGTCTAGAGGTCAGAGGCATCTGAAACACCAAACCTATGATTGGTGAAACACTGTTTTGTCTCCTGAGGAACTCAACTCACAGAGACATAGTCAATGAAATCACGAAACCTACGATTGGTGAAACACTGTTTTGTCTCCTGAGGAACTCAACTCACAGAGACATAGTCAATGAAATCACAAAACCTACGATTGGTGGACAAATGCAGTGTCACTTGTGGAACACAAATAGCACAGTCAAATTCAATTGAAACACCGATCCAATGATTGCTTTATGACTGACCTGTCTCCTACGGAACCAAGTCTGTTGACCCACCAATCCTACGATTGCTGGACAACCGTTCTGTCTGCCGAGGAAGTCAGAGGTATCTGAACCACCAATCCTACGACTGGTGGACCACTGCTCTTTAACCTGAGGAACACAAGGAATAGAGCCAGAGACATTTCACCCACCAACTCAGTGACTGGAGAACAACTGCTCTGCTCACTCTGTAACTCAGGTCAAGTAGTAGGCGTCAATGGAACCACCGACGACTGCTCTGTACCTTGACAAACTCAAAAACAACAAAGCGTTATTAAAAACACCTATCCTCCGATAGGTGGGCGAATGCTTTGTCCCTTCCGGAACACAAACAACACAGTAACAATCATTTGAACAAGTGTTTCAATGAATGGCTGACAACTGACCTGTCTCCTAAGGAACGGACTCAATTGAACCACCAATCCTACGATTGGTAGACAACTGTTCTGTCTCCTGAGGAAGTCAGGTCTAGAAGTCAGAGGCATCTGAAACACCAAACCTATGATTGGTGAAACATTGTTTTGTCTCCTGAGGAACTCAACTCACAGAGACATAGTCAATGAAATCACGAAACCTACGATTGGTGGACAAATGCCGTGTCACTTGTGGAACACAAATAGCACAGTCAAATTCAATTGAAACACCGATCCAATGATTGCTTTATGACTGACCTGTCTCCTACGGAACCGAGTCAGTTGAACCACCAATCCTACGATTGCTGGACAACTGTCCTGTCTCCTAAGGAAGTCAGGTCAAGAAGTCAGAGGTATCTGAACCACCAATCCTACGACTGGTGGACCACTGCTCTATAACCTGAGGAAGTCAGGTCTAGAGGTCAGAGGCATCTGAAACACCAAACCTATGATTGGTGAAACACTGTTTTGTCTCCCAAGGAACTCAACTCACAGAGACATAGTCAATGAAATCACGAAACCTACGATTGGTGAAACACTGTTTTGTCTCCTGAGGAACTCAACTCACAGAGACATAGTCAATGAAATCACAAAACCTACGATTGGTGGACAAATGCAGTGTCACTTGTGGAACACAAATAGCACAGTCAAATTCAATTGAAACACCGATCCAATGATTGCTTTATGACTGACCTGTCTCCTACGGAACCAAGTCTGTTGACCCACCAATCCTACGATTGCTGGACAACCGTTCTGTCTGCCGAGGAAGTCAGAGGTATCTGAACCACCAATCCTACGACTGGTGGACCACTGCTCTTTAACCTGAGGAACACAAGGAATAGAGCCAGAGACATTTCACCCACCAACTCAATGACTGGAGAACAACTGCTCTGCTCACTCTGTAACTCAGGTCAAGTAGTAGGCGTCAATGGAACCACCGACGACTGCTCTGTACCTTGACAAACTCAAAAACAACAAAGCGTTATTAAAAACACCTATCCTCCGATAGGTGGGCGAATGCTTTGTCCCTTCCGGAACACAAACAACACAGTAACAATCATTTGAACAAGTGTTTCAATGAATGGCTGACAACTGACCTGTCTCCTAAGGAACGGACTCAATTGAACCACCAATCCTACGATTGGTAGACAACTGTTCTGTCTCCTGAGGAAGTCAGGTCTAGAAGTCAGAGGCATCTGAAACACCAAACCTATGATTGGTGAAACATTGTTTTGTCTCCTGAGGAACTCAACTCACAGAGACATAGTCAATGAAATCACGAAACCTACGATTGGTGGACAAATGCCGTGTCACTTGTGGAACACAAATAGCACAGTCAAATTCAATTGAAACACCGATCCAATGATTGCTTTATGACTGACCTGTCTCCTACGGAACCGAGTCAGTTGAACCACCAATCCTACGATTGCTGGACAACTGTCCTGTCTCCTAAGGAAGTCAGGTCAAGAAGTCAGAGGTATCTGAACCACCAATCCTACGACTGGTGGACCACTGCTCTGTCTCCTGAGGAAGTCAGGTCTAGAGGTCAGAGGCATCTGAAACACATAACCTATGATTGGTGAAACACTGTTTTGTCTCCCAAGGAACTCAACTCACAGAGACATAGTCAATGAAATCACGAAACCTACGATTGGTGAAACACTGTTTTGTCTCCTGAGGAACTCAACTCACAGAGACATAGTCAATGAAATCACAAAACCTACGATTGGTGGACAAATGCAGTGTCACTTGTGGAACACAAATAGCACAGTCAAATTCAATTGAAACACCGATCCAATGATTGCTTTATGACTGACCTGTCTCCTACGGAACCAAGTCTGTTGACCCACCAATCCTACGATTGCTGGACAACCGTTCTGTCTGCCGAGGAAGTCAGAGGTATCTGAACCACCAATCCTACGACTGGTGGACCACTGCTCTTTAACCTGAGGAACACAAGGAATAGAGCCAGAGACATTTCACCCACCAACTCAATGACTGGAGAACAACTGCTCTGCTCACTCTGTAACTCAGGTCAAGTAGTAGGCGTCAATGGAACCACCGACGACTGCTCTGTACCTTGACAAACTCAAAAACAACAAAGCGTTATTAAAAACACCTATCCTCCGATAGGTGGGCGAATGCTTTGTCCCTTCCGGAACACAAACAACACAGTAACAATCATTTGAACAAGTGTTTCAATGAATGGCTGACAACTGACCTGTCTCCTAAGGAACGGACTCAATTGAACCACCAATCCTACGATTGGTAGACAACTGTTCTGTCTCCTGAGGAAGTCAGGTCTAGAAGTCAGAGGCATCTGAAACACCAAACCTATGATTGGTGAAACATTGTTTTGTCTCCTGAGGAACTCAACTCACAGAGACATAGTCAATGAAATCACGAAACCTACGATTGGTGAAACACTGTTTTGTCTCCTGAGGAACTCAACTCACAGAGACATAGTCAATGAAATCACGAAACCTACGATTGGTGGACAAATGCCGTGTCACTTGTGGAACACAAATAGCACAGTCAAATTCCATTGAAACACCGATCCAATGATTGCTTTATGACTGACCTGTCTCCTACGGAACCGAGTCAGTTGACACACCAAACCTACGATTGCTGGACAACCGTTCTGTCTGCCGAGGAAGTCAGGTCAAGAAGTCAGAGGTATCTGAACCACCAATCCTACGACTGGTGGACCACTGCTCTATAACCTGAGGAACACAAGGAATAGAGCCAGAGACATTTCACCCACCAACTCAATGACTGGAGAACAACTGCTCTGCTCCCTCTGTAACTCAGGTCAAGTAGTAGGCGTCAATGGAACCACAGACGACTGCTCTGTACCTTGACAAACTCAAAAACAACAAAGCGTTATTAAAAACACCTATCCTCCGATAAGTGGGCGAATTCTTTGTCCCTTCCGGAACACAAACAACACAGTAACAATCATTTGAACAAGTGTTTCAATGAATGGCTGACAACTGACCTGTCTCCTAAGGAACTGACTCAATTAAACCACCAATCCTACGATTGGTAGAAAACTGTTCTGTCTCCTGAGGAAGTCAGGTCTAGAGGTCAGAGGCATCTGAAACACCAAACCTATGATTGGTGAAACACTGTTTTGTCTCCTGAGGAACTCAACTCATAGAGACATAGTCAATGAAATCACGAAACCTACGATTGGTGAAACACTGTTTTGTCTCCTGAGGAACTCAACTCACAGAGACATAGTCAATGAAATCACGAAACCTACGATTGGTGGACAAATGCCGTGTCACTTGTGGAACACAAATAGCACAGTCAAATTCAATTGAAACACCGATCCAATGATTGCTTTATGACTGACCTGTCTCCTACGGAACCGAGTCAGTTGAACCACCAATCCTACGATTGCTGGACAACTGTCCTGTCTCCTAAGGAAGTCAGGTCAAGAAGTCAGAGGTATCTGAACCACCAATCCTACGACTGGTGGACCACTGCTCTGTCTCCTGAGGAAGTCAGGTCTAGAGGTCAGAGGCATCTGAAACACCAAACCTATGATTGGTGAAACACTGTTTTGTCTCCCAAGGAACTCAACTCACAGAGACATAGTCAATGAAATCACGAAACCTACGATTGGTGAAACACTGTTTTGTCTCCTGAGGAACTCAACTCACAGAGACATAGTCAATGAAATCACGAAACCTACGATTGGTGGACAAATGCCGTGTCACTTGTGGAACACAAATAGCACAGTCAAATTCAATTGAAACACCGATCCAATGATTGCTTTATGACTGACCTGTCTCCTACGGAACCGAGTCAGTTGACCCAACAATCCTACGATTGCTGGACAACCGTTCTGCCTGCCGAGGAAGTCAGGTCAAAAAGTCAGAGGTATCTGAACCACCAATCCTACGACTGGTGGACCACTGCTCTGTCTCCTGAGGAAGTCAGGTCTAGAGGTCAGAGGCATCTGAAACACCAAACCTATGATTGGTGAAACATTGTTTTGTCTCCTGAGGAACTCAACTCACAGAGACATAGTCAATGAAATCACGAAACCTACGATTGGTGAAACACTGTTTTGTCTCCTGAGGAACTCAACTCACAGAGACATAGTCAATGAAATCACGAAACCTACGATTGGTGGACAAATGCCGTGTCACTTGTGGAACACAAATAGCACAGTCAAATTCCATTGAAACACCGATCCAATGATTGCTTTATGACTGACCTGTCTCCTACGGAACCGAGTCAGTTGACCAAACAATCCTACGATTGCTGGACAACCGTTCTGCCTGCCGAGGAAGTCAGGTCAAAAAGTCAGAGGTATCTGAACCACCAATCCTACGACTGGTGGACCACTGCTCTATAACATGAGGAACACAAGGAATAGAGCCAGAGACATTTCACCCACCAACTCAATGACTGGAGAACAACTGCTCTGCTCCCTCTGTAACTCAGGTCAAGTAGTAGGCGTCAATGGAACCACAGACGACTGCTCTGTACCTTGACAAACTCAAAAACAACAAAGCGTTATTAAAAACACCTATCCTCCGATAGGTGGGCGAATGCTTTGTCCCTTCCGGAACACAAACAACACAGTAACAATCATTTGAACAAGTGTTTCAATGAATGGCTGACAACTGACCTGTCTCCTAAGGAACGGACTCAATTGAACCACCAATCCTACGATTGGTAGACAACTGTTCTGTCTCCTGAGGAAGTCAGATCTAGAAGTCAGAGGCATCTGAAACACCAAACCTATGATTGGTGAAACATTGTTTTGTCTCCTGAGGAACTCAACTCACAGAGACATAGTCAATGAAATCACGAAACCTACGATTGGTGGACAAATGCCGTGTCACTTGTGGAACACAAATAGCACAGTCAAATTCCATTGAAACACCGATCCAATGATTGCTTTATGACTGACCTGTCTCCTACGGAACCGAGTCAGTTGACCCACCAAACCTACGATTGCTGGACAACCGTTCTGTCTGCCGAGGAAGTCAGGTCAAGAAGTCAGAGGTATCTGAACCACCAATCCTACGACTGGTGGACCACTGCTCTATAACCTGAGGAACACAAGGAATAGAGCCAGAGACATTTCACCCACCAACTCAATGACTGGAGAACAACTGCTCTGCTCCCTCTGTAACTCAGGTCAAGTAGTAGGCGTCAATGGAACCACAGACGACTGCTCTGTACCTTGACAAACTCAAAAACAACAAAGCGTTATTAAAAACACCTATCCTCCGATAGGTGGGCGAATGCTTTGTCCCTTCCGGAACACAAACAACACAGTAACAATCATTTGAACAAGTGTTTCAATGAATGGCTGACAACTGACCTGTCTCCTAAGGAACGGACTCAATTGAACCACCAATCCTACGATTGGTAGAAAACTGTTCTGTCTCCTGAGGAAGTCAGGTCTAGAGGTCAGAGGCATCTGAAACACCAAACCTATGATTGGTGAAACACTGTTTTGTCTCCTGAGGAACTCAACTCACAGAGACATAGTCAATGAAATCACGAAACCTACGATTGGTGAAACACTGTTTTGTCTCCTGAGGAACTCAACTCACAGAGACATAGTCAATGAAATCACGAAACCTACGATTGGTGGACAAATGCCGTGTCACTTGTGGAACACAAATAGCACAGTCAAATTCCATATAAACACCGATCCAATGATTGCTTTATGACTGACCTGTCTCCTACGGAACCGAGTCAGTTGACCCACCAAACCTACGATTGCTGGACAACCGTTCTGTCTGCCGAGGAAGTCAGGTCAAGAAGTCAGAGGTATCTGAACCACCAATCCTACGACTGGTGGACCACTGCTCTATAACCTGAGGAACACAAGGAATAGAGCCAGAGACATTTCACCCACCAACTTAATGACTGGAGAACAACTGCTCTGCTCCCTCTGTAACTCAGGTCAAGTAGTAGGCGTCAATGGAACCACAGACGACTGCTCTGTACCTTGACAAACTCAAAAACAACAAAGCGTTATTAAAAACACCTATCCTCCGATAGGTGGGCGAATGCTTTGTCCCTTCCGGAACACAAACAACACAGTAACAATCATTTGAACAAGTGTTTCAATGAATGGCTGACAACTGACCTGTCTCCTAAGGAACTGACTCAATTAAACCACCAATCCTACGATTGGTAGAAAACTGTTCTGTCTCCTGAGGAAGTCAGGTCTAGAGGTCAGAGGCATCTGAAACACCAAACCTATGATTGGTGAAACACTGTTTTGTCTCCTGAGGAACTCAACTCACAGAGACATAGTCAATGAAATCACGAAACCTACGATTGGTGAAACACTGTTTTGTCTCCTGAGGAACTCAACTCACAGAGACATAGTCAATGAAATCACGAAACCTACGATTGGTGAAACACTGTTTTGTCTCCTGAGGAACTCAACTCACAGAGACATAGTCAATGAAATCACGAAACCTACGATTGGTGGACAAATGCCGTGTCACTTGTGGAACACAAATAGCACAGTCAAATTCCATTGAAACACCGATCCAATGATTGCTTTATGACTGACCTGTCTCCTACGGAACCGAGTCAGTTGACCCACCAAACCTACGATTGCTGGACAACCGTTCTGTCTGCCGAGGAAGTCAGGTCAAGAAGTCAGAGGTATCTGAACCACCAATCCTACGACTGGTGGACCACTGCTCTATAACCTGAGGAACACAAGGAATAGAGCCAGAGACATTTCACCCACCAACTCAATGACTGGAGAACAACTGCTCTGCTCCCTCTGTAACTCAGGTCAAGTAGTAGGCGTCAATGGAACCACAGACGACTGCTCTGTACCTTGACAAACTCAAAAACAACAAAGCGTTATTGAAAACACCTATCCTCCGATAAGTGGGCGAATTCTTTGTCCCTTCCGGAACACAAACAACACAGTAACAGTCATTTGAACAAGTGTTTCAATGAATGGCTGACAACTGACCTGTCTCCTAAGGAACTGACTCAATTAAACCACCAATCCTACGATTGGTAGAAAACTGTTCTGTCTCCTGAGGAAGTCAGGTCTAGAGGTCAGAGGCATCTGAAACACCAAACCTATGATTGGTGAAACACTGTTTTGTCTCCTGAGGAACTCAACTCACAGAGACATAGTCAATGAAATCACGAAACCTACGATTGGTGAAACACTGTTTTTTCTCCTGAGGAACTCAACTCACAGAGACATAGTCAATGAAATCACGAAACCTACGATTGGTGGACAAATGCCGTGTCACTTGTGGAACAAAAATAGCACAGTCAAATTCCATTGAAACACCGATCCAATGATTGCTTTATGACTGACCTGTCTCCTACGGAACCGAGTCAGTTGACCCACCAAACCTACGATTGCTGGACAACCGTTCTGTCTGCCGAGGAAGTCAGGTCAAGAAGTCAGAGGTATCTGAACCACCAATCCTACGACTGGTGGACCACTGCTCTATAACCTGAGGAACACAAGGAATAGAGCCAGAGACATTTCACCCACCAACTCAATGACTGGAGAACAACTGCTCTGCTCACTCTGTAACTCAGGTCAAGTAGTAGGCGTCAATGGAACCACCGACGACTGCTCTGTACCTTGACAAACTCAAAAAAAACAAAGCGTTATTAAAAACACCTATCCTCCGATAGGTGGGCGAATGCTTTGTCCCTTCCGGAACACAAACAACACAGTAACAATCATTTGAACAAGTGTTTCAATGAATGGCTGACAACTGACCTGTCTCCTAAGGAACTGACTCAATTGAACCACCAATCCTACGATTGGTAGAAAACTGTTCTGTCTCCTGAGGAAGTCAGGTCTAGAGGTCAGAGGCATCGGAAACACCACACCTATGATTGGTGAAACACTGTTTTGTCTCCTGAGGAACTCAACTCACAGAGACATAGTCAATGAAATCACGAAACCTACGATTGGTGAAACACTGTTTTGTCTCCTGAGGAACTCAACTCACAGAGACATAGTCAATGAAATCACGAAACCTACGATTGGTGGACAAATGCCGTGTCACTTGTGGAACACAAATAGCACAGTCAAATTCAATTGAAACACCGATCCAATGATTGCTTTATGACTGACCTGTCTCCTACGGAACCGAGTCAGTTGACCCACCAAACCTACGATTGCTGGACAACCGTTCTGTCTGCCGATGAAGTCAGGTCAAGAAGTCAGAGGTATCTGAACCACCAATCCTACGACTGGTGGACCACTGCTCTATAACCTGAGGAACACAAGGAATAGAGCCAGAGACATTTCACCCACCAACTCAATGACTAGAGAACAACTGCTCTGCTCCCTCTGTAACTCAGGTCAAGTAGTAGGCGTCAATGGAACCACAGACGACTGCTCTGTACCTTGACAAACTCAAAAACAACAAAGCGTTATTAAAAACACCTATCCTCCGATAAGTGGGCGAATTCTTTGTCCCTTCCGGAACACAAACAACACAGTAACAATCATTTGAACAAGTGTTTCAATGAATGGCTGACAACTGACCTGTCTCCTAAGGAACTGACTCAATTAAACCACCAATCCTACGATTGGTAGAAAACTGTTCTGTCTCCTGAGGAAGTCAGGTCTAGAGGTCAGAGGCATCTGAAACACCAAACCTATGATTGGTGAAACACTGTTTTGTCTCCTGAGGAACTCAACTCACAGAGACATAGTCAATGAAATCACGAAACCTACGATTGGTGGACAAATGCCGTGTCACTTGTGGAACACAAATAGCACAGTCAAATTCAATTGAAACACCAATCCAATGATTGCTTTATGACTGACCTGTCTCCTACGGAACCAAGTCTGTTGACCCACCAATCCTACGATTGCTGGACAACCGTTCTGTCTGCCGAGGAAGTCAGAGGTATCTGAACCACCAATCCTACGACTGGTGGACCACTGCTCTTTAACCTGAGGAACACAAGGAATAGAGCCAGAGACATTTCACCCACCAACTCAATGACTGGAGAACAACTGCTCTGCTCACTCTGTAACTCAGGTCAAGTAGTAGGCGTCAATGGAACCACCGACGACTGCTCTGTAACTTGACAAACTCAAAAACAACAAAGCGTTATTAAAAACACCTATCCTCCGATAGGTGGGCGAATGCTTTGTCCCTTCCGGAACACAAACAACACAGTAACAATCATTTGAACAAGTGTTTCAATGAATGGCTGACAACTGACCTGTCTCCTAAGGAACTGACTCAATTGAACCACCAATCCTACGATTGGTAGACAACTGTTCTGTCTCCTGAGGAAGTCAGGTCTAGAAGTCAGAGGCATCTGAAACACCAAACCTATGATTGGTGAAACATTGTTTTGTCTCCTGAGGAACTCAACTCACAGAGACATAGTCAATGAAATCACGAAACCTACGATTGGTGGACAAATGCCGTGTCACTTGTGGAACACAAATAGCACAGTCAAATTCCATTGAAACACCGATCCAATGATTGCTTTATGACTGACCTGTCTCCTACGGAACCGAGTCAGTTGACCCACCAAACCTACGATTGCTGGACAACCGTTCTGTCTGCCGAGGAAGTCAGGTCAAGAAGTCAGAGGTATCTGAACCACCAATCCTACGACTGGCGGACCACTGCTCTATAACCTGAGGAACACAAGGAATAGAGCCAGAGACATTTCACCCACCAACTCAATGACTGGAGAACAACTGCTCTGCTCCCTCTGTAACTCAGGTCAAGTAGTAGGCGTCAATGGAACCACAGACGACTGCTCTGTACCTTGACAAACTCAAAAAAAAAAAAGCGTTATTAAAAACACCTATCCTCCGATAAGTGGGCGAATTCTTTGTCCCTTCCGGAACACAAACAACACAGTAACAATCATTTGAACAAGTGTTTCAATGAATGGCTGACAACTGACCTGTCTCCTAAGGAACTGACTCAATTAAACCACCAATCCTACGATTGGTAGAAAACTGTTCTGTCTCCTGAGGAAGTCAGGTCTAGAGGTCAGAGGCATCTGAGACACCAAACCTATGATTGGTGAAACACTGTTTTGTCTCCTGAGGAACTCAACTCACAGAGACATAGTCAATGAAATCACGAAACCTACGATTGGTGAAACACTGTTTTGTCTCCTGAGGAACTCAACTCACAGAGACATAGTCAATGAAATCACGAAACCTACGATTGGTGGACAAATGCCGTGTCACTTGTGGAACACAAATAGCACAGTCAAATTCCATTGAAACACCGATCCAATGATTGCTTTATGACTGACCTGTCTCCTACGGAACCGAGTCAGTTGACACACCAAACCTACGATTGCTGGACAACCGTTCTGTCTGCCGAGGAAGTCAGGTCAAGAAGTCAGAGGTATCTGAACCACCAATCCTACGACTGGTGGACCACTGCTCTATAACCTGAGGAACACAAGGAATAGAGCCAGAGACATTTCACCCACCAACTCAATGACTGGAGAACAACTGCTCTGCTCCCTCTGTAACTCAGGTCAAGTAGTAGGCGTCAATGGAACCACAGACAACTGCTCTGTACCTTGACAAACTCAAAAACAACAAAGCGTTATTAAAAACACCTATCCTCCGATAAGTGGGCGAATTCTTTGTCCCTTCCGGAACACAAACAACACAGTAACAATCATTTGAACAAGTGTTTCAATGAATGGCTGACAACTGACCTGTCTCCTAAGGAACTGACTCAATTAAACCACCAATCCTACGATTGGTAGAAAACTGTTCTGTCTCCTGAGGAAGTCAGGTCTAGAGGTCAGAGGCATCTGAAACACCAAACCTATGATTGGTGAAACACTGTTTTGTCTCCTGAGGAACTCAACTCATAGAGACATAGTCAATGAAATCACGAAACCTACGATTGGTGAAACACTGTTTTGTCTCCTGAGGAACTCAACTCACAGAGACATAGTCAATGAAATCACGAAACCTACGATTGGTGGACAAATGCCGTGTCACTTGTGGAACACAAATAGCACAGTCAAATTCAATTGAAACACCGATCCAATGATTGCTTTATGACTGACCTGTCTCCTACGGAACCGAGTCAGTTGAACCACCAATCCTACGATTGCTGGACAACTGTCCTGTCTCCTAAGGAAGTCAGGTCAAGAAGTCAGAGGTATCTGAACCACCAATCCTACGACTGGTGGACCACTGCTCTGTCTCCTGAGGAAGTCAGGTCTAGAGGTCAGAGGCATCTGAAACACCAAACCTATGATTGGTGAAACACTGTTTTGTCTCCCAAGGAACTCAACTCACAGAGACATAGTCAATGAAATCACGAAACCTACGATTGGTGAAACACTGTTTTGTCTCCTGAGGAACTCAACTCACAGAGACATAGTCAATGAAATCACGAAACCTACGATTGGTGGACAAATGCCGTGTCACTTGTGGAACACAAATAGCACAGTCAAATTCAATTGAAACACCGATCCAATGATTGCTTTATGACTGACCTGTCTCCTACGGAACCGAGTCAGTTGACCCAACAATCCTACGATTGCTGGACAACCGTTCTGCCTGCCGAGGAAGTCAGGTCAAAAAGTCAGAGGTATCTGAACCACCAATCCTACGACTGGTGGACCACTGCTCTGTCTCCTGAGGAAGTCAGGTCTAGAGGTCAGAGGCATCTGAAACACCAAACCTATGATTGGTGAAACATTGTTTTGTCTCCTGAGGAACTCAACTCACAGAGACATAGTCAATGAAATCACGAAACCTACGATTGGTGAAACACTGTTTTGTCTCCTGAGGAACTCAACTCACAGAGACATAGTCAATGAAATCACGAAACCTACGATTGGTGGACAAATGCCGTGTCACTTGTGGAACACAAATAGCACAGTCAAATTCCATTGAAACACCGATCCAATGATTGCTTTATGACTGACCTGTCTCCTACGGAACCGAGTCAGTTGACCAAACAATCCTACGATTGCTGGACAACCGTTCTGCCTGCCGAGGAAGTCAGGTCAAAAAGTCAGAGGTATCTGAACCACCAATCCTACGACTGGTGGACCACTGCTCTATAACCTGAGGAACACAAGGAATAGAGCCAGAGACATTTCACCCACCAACTCAATGACTGGAGAACAACTGCTCTGCTCCCTCTGTAACTCAGGTCAAGTAGTAGGCGTCAATGGAACCACAGACGACTGCTCTGTACCTTGACAAACTCAAAAACAACAAAGCGTTATTAAAAACACCTATCCTCCGATAGGTGGGCGAATGCTTTGTCCCTTCCGGAACACAAACAACACAGTAACAATCATTTGAACAAGTGTTTCAATGAATGGCTGACAACTGACCTGTCTCCTAAGGAACGGACTCAATTGAACCACCAATCCTACGATTGGTAGACAACTGTTCTGTCTCCTGAGGAAGTCAGATCTAGAAGTCAGAGGCATCTGAAACACCAAACCTATGATTGGTGAAACACTGTTTTGTCTCCTGAGGAACTCAACTCACAGAGACATAGTCAATGAAATCACGAAACCTACGATTGGTGGACAAATGCCGTGTCACTTGTGGAACACAAATAGCACAGTCAAATTCCATTGAAACACCGATCCAATGATTGCTTTATGACTGACCTGTCTCCTACGGAACCGAGTCAGTTGACCCACCAAACCTACGATTGCTGGACAACCGTTCTGTCTGCCGAGGAAGTCAGGTCAAGAAGTCAGAGGTATCTGAACCACCAATCCTACGACTGGAGGACCACTGCTCTATAACCTGAGGAACACAAGGAATAGAGCCAGAGACATTTCACCCACCAACTCAATGACTGGAGAACAACTGCTCTGCTCCCTCTGTAACTCAGGTCAAGTAGTAGGCGTCAATGGAACCACAGACGACTGCTCTGTACCTTGACAAACTCAAAAACAACAAAGCGTTATTAAAAACACCTATCCTCCGATAAGTGGGCGAATTCTTTGTCCCTTCCGGAACACAAACAACACAGTAACAATCATTTGAACAAGTGTTTAAATGAATGGCTGACAACTGACCTGTCTCCTAAGGAACTGACTCAATTAAACCACCAATCCTACGATTGGTAGAAAACTGTTCTGTCTCCTGAGGAAGTCAGGTCTAGAGGTCAGAGGCATCTGAGACACCAAACCTATGATTGGTGAAACACTGTTTTGTCTCCTGAGGAACTCAACTCACAGAGACATAGTCAATGAAATCACGAAACCTACGATTGGTGAAACACTGTTTTGTCTCCTGAGGAACTCAACTCACAGAGACATAGTCAATGAAATCACGAAACCTACGATTGGTGGACAAATGCCGTGTCACTTGTGGAACACAAATAGCACAGTCAAATTCCATTGAAACACCGATCCAATGATTGCTTTATGACTGACCTGTCTCCTACGGAACCGAGTCAGTTGACCCACCAAACCTACGATTGCTGGACAACCGTTCTGTCTGCCGAGGAAGTCAGGTCAAGAAGTCAGAGGTATCTGAACCACCAATCCTACGACTGGTGGACCACTGCTCTATAACCTGAGGAACACAAGGAATAGAGCCAGAGACATTTCACCCACCAACTCAATGACTGGAGAACAACTGCTCTGCTCCCTCTGTAACTCAGGTCAAGTAGTAGGCGTCAATGGAACCACAGACGACTGCTCTGTACCTTGACAAACTCAAAAACAACAAAGCGTTATTAAAAACACCTATCCTCCGATAGGTGGGCGAATGCTTTGTCCCTTCCGGAACACAAACAACACAGTAACAATCATTTGAACAAGTGTTTCAATGAATGGCTGACAACTGACCTGTCTCCTAAGGAACGGACTCAATTGAACCACCAATCCTACGATTGGTAGACAACTGTTCTGTCTCCTGAGGAAGTCAGATCTAGAAGTCAGAGGCATCTGAAACACCAAACCTATGATTGGTGAAACATTGTTTTGTCTCCTGAGGAACTCAACTCACAGAGACATAGTCAATGAAATCACGAAACCTACGATTGGTGGACAAATGCCGTGTCACTTGTGGAACACAAATAGCACAGTCAAATTCCATTGAAACACCGATCCAATGATTGCTTTATGACTGACCTGTCTCCTACGGAACCGAGTCAGTTGACCCACCAAACCTACGATTGCTGGACAACCGTTCTGTCTGCCGAGGAAGTCAGGTCAAGAAGTCAGAGGTATCTGAACCACCAATCCTACGACTGGTGGACCACTGCTCTATAACCTGAGGAACACAAGGAATAGAGCCAGAGACATTTCACCCACCAACTCAATGACTGGAGAACAACTGCTCTGCTCCCTCTGTAACTCAGGTCAAGTAGTAGGCGTCAATGGAACCACAGACGACTGCTCTGTACCTTGACAAACTCAAAAACAACAAAGCGTTATTAAAAACACCTATCCTCCGATAAGTGGGCGAATTCTTTGTCCCTTCCGGAACACAAACAACACAGTAACAATCATTTGAACAAGTGTTTCAATGAATGGCTGACAGCTGACCTGTCTCCTAAGGAACTGACTCAATTAAACCACCAATCCTACGATTGGTAGAAAACTGTTCTGTCTCCTGAGGAAGTCAGGTCTAGAGGTCAGAGGCATCTGAAACACCAAACCTATGATTGGTGAAACACTGTTTTGTCTCCTGAGGAACTCAACTCACAGAGACATAGTCAATGAAATCACGAAACCTACGATTGGTGAAACACTGTTTTGTCTCCTGAGGAACTCAACTCACAGAGACATAGTCAATGAAATCACGAAACCTACGATTGGTGGACAAATGCCGTGTCACTTGTGGAACACAAATAGCACAGTCAAATTCAATTGAAACACCGATCCAATGATTGCTTTATGACTGACCTGTCTCCTACGGAACCGAGTCAGTTGAACCACCAATCCTACGATTGCTGGACAACTGTCCTGTCTCCTAAGGAAGTCAGGTCAAGAAGTCAGAGGTATCTGAACCACCAATCCTACGACTGGTGGACCACTGCTCTGTCTCCTGAGGAAGTCAGGTCTAGAGGTCAGAGGCATCTGAAACACCAAACCTATGATTGGTGAAACACTGTTTTGTCTCCCAAGAAACTCAACTCACAGAGACATAGTCAATGAAATCACGAAACCTACGATTGGTGAAACACTGTTTTGTCTCCTGAGGAACTCAACTCACAGAGACATAGTCAATGAAATCACAAAACCTACGATTGGTGGACAAATGCAGTGTCACTTGTGGAACACAAATAGCACAGTCAAATTCAATTGAAACACCAATCCAATGATTGCTTTATGACTGACCTGTCTCCTACGGAACCAAGTCTGTTGACCCACCAATCCTACGATTGCTGGACAACCGTTCTGTCTGCCGAGGAAGTCAGAGGTATCTGAACCACCAATCCTACGACTGGTGGACCACTGCTCTTTAACCTGAGGAACACAAGGAATAGAGCCAGAGACATTTCACCCACCAACTCAATGACTGGAGAACAACTGCTCTGCTCACTCTGTAACTCAGGTCAAGTAGTAGGCGTCAATGGAACCACCGACGACTGCTCTGTAACTTGACAAACTCAAAAACAACAAAGCGTTATTAAAAACACCTATCCTCCGATAGGTGGGCGAATGCTTTGTCCCTTCCGGAACACAAACAACACAGTAACAATCATTTGAACAAGTGTTTCAATGAATGGCTGACAACTGACCTGTCTCCTAAGGAACTGACTCAATTGAACCACCAATCCTACGATTGGTAGACAACTGTTCTGTCTCCTGAGGAAGTCAGGTCTAGAAGTCAGAGGCATCTGAAACACCAAACCTATGATTGGTGAAACATTGTTTTGTCTCCTGAGGAACTCAACTCACAGAGACATAGTCAATGAAATCACGAAACCTACGATTGGTGGACAAATGCCGTGTCACTTGTGGAACACAAATAGCACAGTCAAATTCCATTGAAACACCGATCCAATGATTGCTTTATGACTGACCTGTCTCCTACGGAACCGAGTCAGTTGACCCACCAAACCTACGATTGCTGGACAACCGTTCTGTCTGCCGAGGAAGTCAGGTCAAGAAGTCAGAGGTATCTGAACCACCAATCCTACGACTGGCGGACCACTGCTCTATAACCTGAGGAACACAAGGAATAGAGCCAGAGACATTTCACCCACCAACTCAATGACTGGAGAACAACTGCTCTGCTCCCTCTGTAACTCAGGTCAAGTAGTAGGCGTCAATGGAACCACAGACGACTGCTCTGTACCTTGACAAACTCAAAAACAACAAAGCGTTATTAAAAACACCTATCCTCCGATAAGTGGGCGAATTCTTTGTCCCTTCCGGAACACAAACAACACAGTAACAATCATTTGAACAAGTGTTTCAATGAATGGCTGACAACTGACCTGTCTCCTAAGGAACTGACTCAATTAAACCACCAATCCTACGATTGGTAGAAAACTGTTCTGTCTCCTGAGGAAGTCAGGTCTAGAGGTCAGAGGCATCTGAGACACCAAACCTATGATTGGTGAAACACTGTTTTGTCTCCTGAGGAACTCAACTCACAGAGACATAGTCAATGAAATCACGAAACCTACGATTGGTAAAACACTGTTTTGTCTCCTGAGGAACTCAACTCACAGAGACATAGTCAATGAAATCACGAAACCTACGATTGGTGGACAAATGCCGTGTCACTTGTGGAACACAAATAGCACAGTCAAATTCAATTGAAACACCGATCCAATGATTGCTTTATGACTGACCTGTCTCCTACGGAACCGAGTCAGTTGAACCACCAATCCTACGATTGCTGGACAACTGTCCTGTCTCCTAAGGAAGTCAGGTCAAGAAGTCAGAGGTATCTGAACCACCAATCCTACGACTGGTGGACCACTGCTCTGTCTCCTGAGGAAGTCAGGTCTAGAGGTCAGAGGCATCTGAAACACCAAACCTATGATTGGTGAAACACTGTTTTGTCTCCCAAGAAACTCAACTCACAGAGACATAGTCAATGAAATCACGAAACCTACGATTGGTGAAACACTGTTTTGTCTCCTGAGGAACTCAACTCACAGAGACATAGTCAATGAAATCACAAAACCTACGATTGGTGGACAAATGCAGTGTCACTTGTGGAACACAAATAGCACAGTCAAATTCAATTGAAACACCAATCCAATGATTGCTTTATGACTGACCTGTCTCCTACGGAACCAAGTCAGTTGACCCACCAATCCTACGATTGCTGGACAACCGTTCTGTCTGCCGAGGAAGTCAGAGGTATCTGAACCACCAATCCTACGACTGGTGGACCACTGCTCTTTAACCTGAGGAACACAAGGAATAGAGCCAGAGACATTTCACCCACCAACTCAATGACTGGAGAACAACTGCTCTGCTCACTCTGTAACTCAGGTCAAGTAGTAGGCGTCAATGGAACCACCGACGACTGCTCTGTAACTTGACAAACTCAAAAACAACAAAGCGTTATTAAAAACACCTATCCTCCGATAGGTGGGCGAATGCTTTGTCCCTTCCGGAACACAAACAACACAGTAACAATCATTTGAACAAGTGTTTCAATGAATGGCTGACAACTGACCTGTCTCCTAAGGAACTGACTCAATTGAACCACCAATCCTACGATTGGTAGACAACTGTTCTGTCTCCTGAGGAAGTCAGGTCTAGAAGTCAGAGGCATCTGAAACACCAAACCTATGATTGGTGAAACATTGTTTTGTCTCCTGAGGAACTCAACTCACAGAGACATAGTCAATGAAATCACGAAACCTACGATTGGTGGACAAATGCCGTGTCACTTGTGGAACACAAATAGCACAGTCAAATTCCATTGAAACACCGATCCAATGATTGCTTTATGACTGACCTGTCTCCTACGGAACCGAGTCAGTTGACCCACCAAACCTACGATTGCTGGACAACCGTTCTGTCTGCCGAGGAAGTCAGGTCAAGAAGTCAGAGGTATCTGAACCACCAATCCTACGACTGGCGGACCACTGCTCTATAACCTGAGGAACACAAGGAATAGAGCCAGAGACATTTCACCCACCAACTCAATGACTGGAGAACAACTGCTCTGCTCCCTCTGTAACTCAGGTCAAGTAGTAGGCGTCAATGGAACCACAGACGACTGCTCTGTACCTTGACAAACTCAAAAACAACAAAGCGTTATTAAAAACACCTATCCTCCGATAAGTGGGCGAATTCTTTGTCCCTTCCGGAACACAAACAACACAGTAACAATCATTTGAACAAGTGTTTCAATGAATGGCTGACAACTGACCTGTCTCCTAAGGAACTGACTCAATTAAACCACCAATCCTACGATTGGTAGAAAACTGTTCTGTCTCCTGAGGAAGTCAGGTCTAGAGGTCAGAGGCATCTGAAACACCAAACCTATGATTGGTGAAACACTGTTTTGTCTCCTGAGGAACTCAACTCACAGAGACATAGTCAATGAAATCACGAAACCTACGATTGGTGGACAAATGCCGTGTCACTTGTGGAACACAAATAGCACAGTCAAAATCAATTGAAACACCGATCCAATGATTGCTTTATGACTGACCTGTCTCCTACGGAACCGAGTCAGTTGAACCACCAATCCTACCATTGCTGGACAACTGTCCTGTCTCCTAAGGAAGTCAGGTCAAGAAGTCAGAGGTATCTGAACCACCAATCCTACGACTGGTGGACCACTGCTCTGTCTCCTGAGGAAGTCAGGTCTAGAGGTCAGAGGCATCTGAAACACCAAACCTATGATTGGTGAAACACTGTTTTGTCTCCTGAGGAACTCAACTCACAGAGACATAGTCAATGAAATCACGAAACCTACGATTGGTGAAACACTGTTTTGTCTCCTGAGGAACTCAACTCACAGAGACATAGTCAATGAAATCACAAAACCTACGATTGGTGGACAAATGCAGTGTCACTTGTGGAACACAAATAGCACAGTCAAATTCAATTGAAACACCGATCCAATGATTGCTTTATGACTGACCTGTCTCCTACGGAACCAAGTCTGTTGACCCACCAATCCTACGATTGCTGGACAACCGTTCTGTCTGCCGAGGAAGTCAGAGGTATCTGAACCACCAATCCTACGACTGGTGGACCACTGCTCTTTAACCTGAGGAACACAAGGAATAGAGCCAGAGACATTTCACCCACCAACTCAATGACTGGAGAACAACTGCTCTGCTCACTCTGTAACTCAGGTCAAGTAGTAGGCGTCAATGGAACCACCGACGACTGCTCTGTACCTTGACAAACTCAAAAACAACAAAGCGTTATTAAAAACACCTATCCTCCGATAGGTGGGCGAATGCTTTGTCCCTTCCGGAACACAAACAACACAGTAACAATCATTTGAACAAGTGTTTCAATGAATGGCTGACAACTGACCTGTCTCCTAAGGAACGGACTCAATTGAACCACCAATCCTACGATTGGTAGACAACTGTTCTGTCTCCTGAGGAAGTCAGGTCTAGAAGTCAGAGGCATCTGAAACACCAAACCTATGATTGGTGAAACATTGTTTTGTCTCCTGAGGAACTCAACTCACAGAGACATAGTCAATGAAATCACGAAACCTACGATTGGTGGACAAATGCCGTGTCACTTGTGGAACACAAATAGCACAGTCAAATTCAATTGAAACACCGATCCAATGATTGCTTTATGACTGACCTGTCTCCTACGGAACCGAGTCAGTTGAACCACCAATCCTACGATTGCTGGACAACTGTCCTGTCTCCTAAGGAAGTCAGGTCAAGAAGTCAGAGGTATCTGAACCACCAATCCTACGACTGGTGGACCACTGCTCTGTCTCCTGAGGAAGTCAGGTCTAGAGGTCAGAGGCATCTGAAACACCAAACCTATGATTGGTGAAACACTGTTTTGTCTCCCAAGGAACTCAACTCACAGAGACATAGTCAATGAAATCACGAAACCTACGATTGGTGAAACACTGTTTTGTCTCCTGAGGAACTCAACTCACAGAGACATAGTCAATGAAATCACGAAACCTACGATTGGTGGACAAATGCCGTGTCACTTGTGGAACACAAATAGCACAGTCAAATTCCATTGAAACACCGATCCAATGATTGCTTTATGACTGACCTGTCTCCTACGGAACCGAGTCAGTTGACCCACCAAACCTACGATTGCTGGACAACCGTTCTGTCTGCCGAGGAAGTCAGGTCAAGAAGTCAGAGGTATCTGAACCACCAATCCTACGACTGGTGGACCACTGCTCTATAACCTGAGGAACACAAGGAATAGAGCCAGAGACATTTCACCCACCAACTCAATGACTGGAGAACAACTGCTCTGCTCCCTCTGTAACTCAGGTCAAGTAGTAGGCGTCAATGGAACCACAGACGACTGCTCTGTACCTTGACAAACTCAAAAACAACAAAGCGTTATTAAAAACACCTATCCTCCGATAGGTGGGCGAATGCTTTGTCCCTTCCGGAACACAAACAACACAGTAACAATCATTTGAACAAGTGTTTCAATGAATGGCTGACAACTGACCTGTCTCCTAAGGAACTGACTCAATTAAACCACCAATCCTACGATTGGTAGAAAACTGTTCTGTCTCCTGAGGAAGTCAGGTCTAGAGGTCAGAGGCATCTGAAACACCAAACCTATGATTGGTGAAACACTGTTTTGTCTCCTGAGGAACTCAACTCACAGAGACATAGTCAATGAAATCACGAAACCTACGATTGGTGAAACACTGTTTTGTCTCCTGAGGAACTCAACTCACAGAGACATAGTCAATGAAATCACGAAACCTACGATTGGTGGACAAATGCCGTGTCACTTGTGGAACACAAATAGCACAGTCAAATTCCATTGAAACACCGATCCAATGATTGCTTTATGACTGACCTGTCTCCTACGGAACCGAGTCAGTTGACCCACCAAACCTACGATTGCTGGACAACCGTTCTGTCTGCCGAGGAAGTCAGGTCAAGAAGTCAGAGGTATCTGAACCACCAATCCTACGACTGGTGGACCACTGCTCTATAACCTGAGGAACACAAGGAATAGAGCCAGAGACATTTCACCCACCAACTCAATGACTGGAGAACAACTGCTCTGCTCCCTCTGTAACTCAGGTCAAGTAGTAGGCGTCAATGGAACCACAGACGACTGCTCTGTACCTTGACAAACTCAAAAACAACAAAGCGTTATTAAAAACACCTATCCTCCGATAGGTGGGCGAATGCTTTGTCCCTTCCGGAACACAAACAACACAGTAACAATCATTTGAACAAGTGTTTCAATGAATGGCTGACAACTGACCTGTCTCCTAAGGAACTGACTCAATTAAACCACCAATCCTACGATTGGTAGAAAACTGTTCTGTCTCCTGAGGAAGTCAGGTCTAGAGGTCAGAGGCATCTGAAACACCAAACCTATGATTGGTGAAACACTGTTTTGTCTCCTGAGGAACTCAACTCACAGAGACATAGTCAATGAAATCACGAAACCTACGATTGGTGAAACACTGTTTTGTCTCCTGAGGAACTCAACTCACAGAGACATAGTCAATGAAATCACGAAACCTACGATTGGTGAAACACTGTTTTGTCTCCTGAGGAACTCAACTCACAGAGACATAGTCAATGAAATCACGAAACCTACGATTGGTGGACAAATGCCGTGTCACTTGTGGAACACAAATAGCACAGTCAAATTCAATTGAAACACCAATCCAATGATTGCTTTATGACTGACCTGTCTCCTACGGAACCAAGTCTGTTGACCCACCAATCCTACGATTGCTGGACAACCGTTCTGTCTGCCGAGGAAGTCAGAGGTATCTGAACCACCAATCCTACGACTGGTGGACCACTGCTCTTTAACCTGAGGAACACAAGGAATAGAGCCAGAGACATTTCACCCACCAACTCAATGACTGGAGAACAACTGCTCTGCTCACTCTGTAACTCAGGTCAAGTAGTAGGCGTCAATGGAACCACCGACGACTGCTCTGTACCTTGACAAACTCAAAAACAACAAAGCGTTATTAAAAACACCTATCCTCCGATAGGTGGGCGAATGCTTTGTCCCTTCCGGAACACAAACAACACAGTAACAATCATTTGAACAAGTGTTTCAATGAATGGCTGACAACTGACCTGTCTCCTAAGGAACGGACTCAATTGAACCACCAATCCTACGATTGGTAGACAACTGTTCTGTCTCCTGAGGAAGTCAGGTCTAGAAGTCAGAGGCATCTGAAACACCAAACCTATGATTGGTGAAACATTGTTTTGTCTCCTGAGGAACTCAACTCACAGAGACATAGTCAATGAAATCACGAAACCTACGATTGGTGGACAAATGCCGTGTCACTTGTGGAACACAAATAGCACAGTCAAATTCCATTGAAACACCGATCCAATGATTGCTTTATGACTGACCTGTCTCCTACGGAACCGAGTCAGTTGAACCACCAATCCTACGATTGCTGGACAACTGTCCTGTCTCCTAAGGAAGTCAGGTCAAGAAGTCAGAGGTATCTGAACCACCAATCCTACGACTGGTGGACCACTGCTCTGTCTCCTGAGGAAGTCAGGTCTAGAGGTCAGAGGCATCTGAAACACCAAACCTATGATTGGTGAAACACTGTTTTGTCTCCCAAGGAACTCAACTCACAGAGACATAGTCAATGAAATCACGAAACCTACGATTGGTGAAACACTGTTTTGTCTCCTGAGGAACTCAACTCACAGAGACATAGTCAATGAAATCACAAAACCTACGATTGGTGGACAAATGCAGTGTCACTTGTGGAACACAAATAGCACAGTCAAATTCAATTGAAACACCGATCCAATGATTGCTTTATGACTGACCTGTCTCCTACGGAACCAAGTCTGTTGACCCACCAATCCTACGATTGCTGGACAACCGTTCTGTCTGCCGAGGAAGTCAGAGGTATCTGAACCACCAATCCTACGACTGGTGGACCACTGCTCTTTAACCTGAGGAACACAAGGAATAGAGCCAGAGACATTTCACCCACCAACTCAATGACTGGAGAACAACTGCTCTGCTCACTCTGTAACTCAGGTCAAGTAGTAGGCGTCAATGGAACCACCGACGACTGCTCTGTACCTTGACAAACTCAAAAACAACAAAGCGTTATTAAAAACACCTATCCTCCGATAGGTGGGCGAATGCTTTGTCCCTTCCGGAACACAAACAACACAGTAACAATCATTTGAACAAGTGTTTCAATGAATGGCTGACAACTGACCTGTCTCCTAAGGAACGGACTCAATTGAACCACCAATCCTACGATTGGTAGACAACTGTTCTGTCTCCTGAGGAAGTCAGGTCTAGAAGTCAGAGGCATCTGAAACACCAAACCTATGATTGGTGAAACATTGTTTTGTCTCCTGAGGAACTCAACTCACAGAGACATAGTCAATGAAATCACGAAACCTACGATTGGTGGACAAATGCCGTGTCACTTGTGGAACACAAATAGCACAGTCAAATTCAATTGAAACACCGATCCAATGATTGCTTTATGACTGACCTGTCTCCTACGGAACCGAGTCAGTTGACCCACCAAACCTACGATTGCTGGACAACCGTTCTGTCTGCCGAGGAAGTCAGGTCAAGAAGTCAGAGGTATCTGAACCACCAATCCTACGACTGGTGGACCACTGCTCTATAACCTGAGGAACACAAGGAATAGAGCCAGAGACATTTCACCCACCAACTCAATGACTGGAGAACAACTGCTCTGCTCCCTCTGTAACTCAGGTCAAGTAGTAGGCGTCAATGGAACCACAGACGACTGCTCTGTACCTTGACAAACTCAAAAACAACAAAGCGTTATTAAAAACACCTATCCTCCGATAAGTGGGCGAATTCTTTGTCCCTTCCGGAACACAAACAACACAGTAACAATCATTTGAACAAGTGTTTCAATGAATGGCTGACAACTGACCTGTCTCCTAAGGAACTGACTCAATTAAACCACCAATCCTACGATTGGTAGAAAACTGTTCTGTCTCCTGAGGAAGTCAGGTCTAGAGGTCAGAGGCATCTGAGACACCAAACCTATGATTGGTGAAACACTGTTTTGTCTCCTGAGGAACTCAACTCACAGAGACATAGTCAATGAAATCACGAAACCTACGATTGGTGAAACACTGTTTTGTCTCCTGAGGAACTCAACTCACAGAGACATAGTCAATGAAATCACGAAACCTACGATTGGTGGACAAATGCCGTGTCACTTGTGGAACACAAATAGCACAGTCAAATTCCATTGAAACACCGATCCAATGATTGCTTTATGACTGACCTGTCTCCTACGGAACCGAGTCAGTTGACACACCAAACCTACGATTGCTGGACAACCGTTCTGTCTGCCGAGGAACTCAGGTCAAGAAGTCAGAGGTATCTGAACCACCAATCCTACGACTGGTGGACCACTGCTCTATAACCTGAGGAACACAAGGAATAGAGCCAGAGACATTTCACCCACCAACTCAATGACTGGAGAACAACTCCTCTGCTCCCTCTGTAACTCAGGTCAAGTAGTAGGCGTCAATGGAACCACAGACGACTGCTCTGTACCTTGACAAACTCAAAAACAACAAAGCGTTATTAAAAACACCTATCCTCCGATAAGTGGGCGAATTCTTTGTCCCTTCCGGAACACAAACAACACAGTAACAATCATTTGAACAAGTGTTTCAATGAATGGCTGACAACTGACCTGTCTCCTAAGGAACTGACTCAATTAAACCACCAATCCTACGATTGGTAGAAAACTGTTCTGTCTCCTGAGGAAGTCAGGTCTAGAGGTCAGAGGCATCTGAAACACCAAACCTAGGATTGGTGAAACACTGTTTTGTCTCCTGAGGAACTCAACTCATAGAGACATAGTCAATGAAATCACGAAACCTACGATTGGTGAAACACTGTTTTGTCTCCTGAGGAACTCAACTCACAGAGACATAGTCAATGAAATCACGAAACCTACGATTGGTGGACAAATGCCGTGTCACTTGTGGAACACAAATAGCACAGTCAAATTCAATTGAAACACCGATCCAATGATTGCTTTATGACTGACCTGTCTCCTACGGAACCGAGTCAGTTGAACCACCAATCCTACGATTGCTGGACAACTGTCCTGTCTCCTAAGGAAGTCAGGTCAAGAAGTCAGAGGTATCTGAACCACCAATCCTACGACTGGTGGACCACTGCTCTGTCTCCTGAGGAAGTCAGGTCTAGAGGTCAGAGGCATCTGAAACACCAAACCTATGATTGGTGAAACACTGTTTTGTCTCCCAAGGAACTCAACTCACAGAGACATAGTCAATGAAATCACGAAACCTACGATTGGTGAAACACTGTTTTGTCTCCTGAGGAACTCAACTCACAGAGACATAGTCAATGAAATCACGAAACCTACGATTGGTGGACAAATGCCGTGTCACTTGTGGAACACAAATAGCACAGTCAAATTCAATTGAAACACCGATCCAATGATTGCTTTATGACTGACCTGTCTCCTACGGAACCGAGTCAGTTGAACCACCAATCCTACGATTGCTGGACAACTGTCCTGTCTCCTAAGGAAGTCAGGTCAAGAAGTCAGAGGTATCTGAACCACCAATCCTACGACTGGTGGACCACTGCTCTGTCTCCTGAGGAAGTCAGGTCTAGAGGTCAGAGGCATCTGAAACACCAAACCTATGATTGGTGAAACAATGTTTTGTCTCCCAAGGAACTCAACTCACAGAGACATAGTCAATGAAATCACGAAACCTACGATTGGTGAAACACTGTTTTGTCTCCTGAGGAACTCAACTCACAGAGACATAGTCAATGAAATCACGAAACCTACGATTGGTGGACAAATGCCGTGTCACTTGTGGAACACAAATAGCACAGTCAAATTCAATTGAAACACCGATCCAATGATTGCTTTATGACTGACCTGTCTCCTACGGAACCGAGTCAGTTGACCCAACAATCCTACGATTGCTGGACAACCGTTCTGCCTGCCGAGGAAGTCAGGTCAAAAAGTCAGAGGTATCTGAACCACCAATCCTACGACTGGTGGACCACTGCTCTGTCTCCTGAGGAAGTCAGGTCTAGAGGTCAGAGGCATCTGAAACACCAAACCTATGATTGGTGAAACATTGTTTTGTCTCCTGAGGAACTCAACTCACAGAGACATAGTCAATGAAATCACGAAACCTACGATTGGTGAAACACTGTTTTGTCTCCTGAGGAACTCAACTCACAGAGACATAGTCAATGAAATCACGAAACCTACGATTGGTGGACAAATGCCGTGTCACTTGTGGAACACAAATAGCACAGTCAAATTCCATTGAAACACCGATCCAATGATTGCTTTATGACTGACCTGTCTCCTACGGAACCGAGTCAGTTGACCAAACAATCCTACGATTGCTGGACAACCGTTCTGCCTGCCGAGGAAGTCAGGTCAAAAAGTCAGAGGTATCTGAACCACCAATCCTACGACTGGTGGACCACTGCTCTATAACCTGAGGAACACAAGGAATAGAGCCAGAGACATTTCACCCACCAACTCAATGACTGGAGAACAACTGCTCTGCTCCCTCTGTAACTCAGGTCAAGTAGTAGGCGTCAATGGAACCACAGACGACTGCTCTGTACCTTGACAAACTCAAAAACAACAAAGCGTTATTAAAAACACCTATCCTCCGATAGGTGGGCGAATGCTTTGTCCCTTCCGGAACACAAACAACACAGTAACAATCATTTGAACAAGTGTTTCAATGAATGGCTGACAACTGACCTGTCTCCTAAGGAACGGACTCAATTGAACCACCAATCCTACGATTGGTAGACAACTGTTCTGTCTCCTGAGGAAGTCAGATCTAGAAGTCAGAGGCATCTGAAACACCAAACCTATGATTGGTGAAACATTGTTTTGTCTCCTGAGGAACTCAACTCACAGAGACATAGTCAATGAAATCACGAAACCTACGATTGGTGGACAAATGCCGTGTCACTTGTGGAACACAAATAGCACAGTCAAATTCCATTGAAACACCGATCCAATGATTGCTTTATGACTGACCTGTCTCCTACGGAACCGAGTCAGTTGACCCACCAAACCTACGATTGCTGGACAACCGTTCTGTCTGCCGAGGAAGTCAGGTCAAGAAGTCAGAGGTATCTGAACCACCAATCCTACGACTGGTGGACCACTGCTCTATAACCTGAGGAACACAAGGAATAGAGCCAGAGACATTTCACCCACCAACTCAATGACTGGAGAACAACTGCTCTGCTCCCTCTGTAACTCAGGTCAAGTAGTAGGCGTCAATGGAACCACAGACGACTGCTCTGTACCTTGACAAACTCAAAAACAACAAAGCGTTATTAAAAACACCTATCCTCCGATAGGTGGGCGAATGCTTTGTCCCTTCCGGAACACAAACAACACAGTAACAATCATTTGAACAAGTGTTTCAATGAATGGCTGACAACTGACCTGTCTCCTAAGGAACGGACTCAATTGAACCACCAATCCTACGATTGGTAGAAAACTGTTCTGTCTCCTGAGGAAGTCAGGTCTAGAGGTCAGAGGCATCTGAAACACCAAACCTATGATTGGTGAAACACTGTTTTGTCTCCTGAGGAACTCAACTCACAGAGACATAGTCAATGAAATCACGAAACCTACGATTGGTGAAACACTGTTTTGTCTCCTGAGGAACTCAACTCACAGAGACATAGTCAATGAAATCACGAAACCTACGATTGGTGGACAAATGCCGTGTCACTTGTGGAACACAAATAGCACAGTCAAATTCAATTGAAACACCGATCCAATGATTGCTTTATGACTGACCTGTCTCCTACGGAACCGAGTCAGTTGACCCACCAAACCTACGATTGCTGGACAACCGTTCTGTCTGCCGAGGAAGTCAGGTCAAGAAGTCAGAGGTATCTGAACCACCAATCCTACGACTGGTGGACCACTGCTCTATAACCTGAGGAACACAAGGAATAGAGCCAGAGACATTTCACCCACCAACTTAATGACTGGAGAACAACTGCTCTGCTCCCTCTGTAACTCAGGTCAAGTAGTAGGCGTCAATGGAACCACAGACGACTGCTCTGTACCTTGACAAACTCAAAAACAACAAAGCGTTATTAAAAACACCTATCCTCCGATAGGTGGGCGAATGCTTTGTCCCTTCCGGAACACAAACAACACAGTAACAATCATTTGAACAAGTGTTTCAATGAATGGCTGACAACTGACCTGTCTCCTAAGGAACTGACTCAATTAAACCACCAATCCTACGATTGGTAGAAAACTGTTCTGTCTCCTGAGGAAGTCAGGTCTAGAGGTCAGAGGCATCTGAAACACCAAACCTATGATTGGTGAAACACTGTTTTGTCTCCTGAGGAACTCAACTCACAGAGACATAGTCAATGAAATCACGAAACCTACGATTGGTGAAACACTGTTTTGTCTCCTGAGGAACTCAACTCACAGAGACATAGTCAATGAAATCACGAAACCTACGATTGGTGAAACACTGTTTTGTCTCCTGAGGAACTCAACTCACAGAGACATAGTCAATGAAATCACGAAACCTACGATTGGTGGACAAATGCCGTGTCACTTGTGGAACACAAATAGCACAGTCAAATTCCATTGAAACACCGATCCAATGATTGCTTTATGACTGACCTGTCTCCTACGGAACCGAGTCAGTTGACCCACCAAACCTACGATTGCTGGACAACCGTTCTGTCTGCCGAGGAAGTCAGGTCAAGAAGTCAGAGGTATCTGAACCACCAATCCTACGACTGGTGGACCACTGCTCTATAACCTGAGGAACACAAGGAATAGAGCCAGAGACATTTCACCCACCAACTCAATGACTGGAGAACAACTGCTCTGCTCCCTCTGTAACTCAGGTCAAGTAGTAGGCGTCAATGGAACCACAGACGACTGCTCTGTACCTTGACAAACTCAAAAACAACAAAGCGATATTGAAAACACCTATCCTCCGATAAGTGGGCGAATTCTTTGTCCCTTCCGGAACACAAACAACACAGTAACAATCATTTGAACAAGTGTTTCAATGAATGGCTGACAACTGACCTGTCTCCTAAGGAACTGACTCAATTAAACCACCAATCCTACGATTGGTAGAAAACTGTTCTGTCTCCTGAGGAAGTCAGGTCTAGAGGTCAGAGGCATCTGAAACACCAAACCTATGATTGGTGAAACACTGTTTTGTCTCCTGAGGAACTCAACTCACAGAGACATAGTCAATGAAATCACGAAACCTACGATTGGTGAAACACTGTTTTTTCTCCTGAGGAACTCAACTCACAGAGACATAGTCAATGAAATCACGAAACCTACGATTGGTGGACAAATGCCGTGTCACTTGTGGAACAAAAATAGCACAGTCAAATTCCATTGAAACACCGATCCAATGATTGCTTTATGACTGACCTGTCTCCTACGGAACCGAGTCAGTTGACCCACCAAACCTACGATTGCTGGACAACCGTTCTGTCTGCCGAGGAAGTCAGGTCAAGAAGTCAGAGGTATCTGAACCACCAATCCTACGACTGGTGGACCACTGCTCTATAACCTGAGGAACACAAGGAATAGAGCCAGAGACATTTCACCCACCAACTCAATGACTGGAGAACAACTGCTCTGCTCACTCTGTAACTCAGGTCAAGTAGTAGGCGTCAATGGAACCACCGACGACTGCTCTGTACCTTGACAAACTCAAAAAAAACAAAGCGTTATTAAAAACACCTATCCTCCGATAGGTGGGCGAATGCTTTGTCCCTTCCGGAACACAAACAACACAGTAACAATCATTTGAACAAGTGTTTCAATGAATGGCTGACAACTGACCTGTCTCCTAAGGAACGGACTCAATTGAACCACCAATCTTACGATTGGTAGACAACTGTTCTGTCTCCTGAGGAAGTCAGGTCTAGAAGTCAGAGGCATCTGAAACACCAAACCTATGATTGGTGAAACATTGTTTTGTCTCCTGAGGAACTCAACTCACAGAGACATAGTCAATGAAATCACGAAACCTACGATTGGTGGACAAATGCCGTGTCACTTGTGGAACACAAATAGCACAGTCAAATTCCATTGAAACACCGATCCAATGATTGCTTTATGACTGACCTGTCTCCTACGGAACCGAGTCAGTTGACCCACCAAACCTACGATTGCTGGACAACCGTTCTGTCTGCCGAGGAAGTCAGGTCAAGAAGTCAGAGGTATCTGAACCACCAATCCTACGACTGGTGGACCACTGCTCTATAACCTGAGGAACACAAGGAATAGAGCCAGAGACATTTCACCCACCAACTCAATGACTGGAGAACAACTGCTCTGCTCCCTCTGTAACTCAGGTCAAGTAGTAGGCGTCAATGGAACCACAGACGACTGCTCTGTACCTTGACAAACTCAAAAACAACAAAGCGTTATTAAAAACACCTATCCTCCGATAAGTGGGCGAATTCTTTGTCCCTTCCGGAACACAAACAACACAGTAACAATCATTTGAACAAGTGTTTAAATGAATGGCTGACAACTGACCTGTCTCCTAAGGAACTGACTCAATTGAACCACCAATCCTACGATTGGTAGAAAACTGTTCTGTCTCCTGAGGAAGTCAGGTCTAGAGGTCAGAGGCATCGGAAACACCACACCTATGATTGGTGAAACACTGTTTTGTCTCCTGAGGAACTCAACTCACAGAGACATAGTCAATGAAATCACGAAACCTACGATTGGTGAAACACTGTTTTGTCTCCTGAGGAACTCAACTCACAGAGACATAGTCAATGAAATCACGAAACCTACGATTGGTGGACAAATGCCGTGTCACTTGTGGAACACAAATAGCACAGTCAAATTCAATTGAAACACCGATCCAATGATTGCTTTATGACTGACCTGTCTCCTACGGAACCGAGTCAGTTGACCCACCAAACCTACGATTGCTGGACAACCGTTCTGTCTGCCGATGAAGTCAGGTCAAGAAGTCAGAGGTATCTGAACCACCAATCCTACGACTGGTGGACCACTGCTCTATAACCTGAGGAACACAAGGAATAGAGCCAGAGACATTTCACCCACCAACTCAATGACTAGAGAACAACTGCTCTGCTCCCTCTGTAACTCAGGTCAAGTAGTAGGCGTCAATGGAACCACAGACGACTGCTCTGTACCTTGACAAACTCAAAAACAACAAAGCGTTATTAAAAACACCTATCCTCCGATAAGTGGGCGAATTCTTTGTCCCTTCCGGAACACAAACAACACAGTAACAATCATTTGAACAAGTGTTTCAATGAATGGCTGACAACTGACCTGTCTCCTAAGGAACTGACTCAATTGAACCACCAATCCTACGATTGGTAGAAAACTGTTCTGTCTCCTGAGGAAGTCAGGTCTAGAGGTCAGAGGCATCTGAAACACCAAACCTATGATTGGTGAAACACTGTTTTGTCTCCTGAGGAACTCAACTCACAGAGACATAGTCAATGAAATCACGAAACCTACGATTGGTGGACAAATGCCGTGTCACTTGTGGAACACAAATAGCACAGTCAAATTCAATTGAAACACCAATCCAATGATTGCTTTATGACTGACCTGTCTCCTACGGAACCAAGTCTGTTGACCCACCAATCCTACGATTGCTGGACAACCGTTCTGTCTGCCGAGGAAGTCAGAGGTATCTGAACCACCAATCCTACGACTGGTGGACCACTGCTCTTTAACCTGAGGAACACAAGGAATAGAGCCAGAGACATTTCACCCACCAACTCAATGACTGGAGAACAACTGCTCTGCTCACTCTGTAACTCAGGTCAAGTAGTAGGCGTCAATGGAACCACCGACGACTGCTCTGTAACTTGACAAACTCAAAAACAACAAAGCGTTATTAAAAACACCTATCCTCCGATAGGTGGGCGAATGCTTTGTCCCTTCCGGAACACAAACAACACAGTAACAATCATTTGAACAAGTGTTTCAATGAATGGCTGACAACTGACCTGTCTCCTAAGGAACTGACTCAATTGAACCACCAATCCTACGATTGGTAGACAACTGTTCTGTCTCCTGAGGAAGTCAGGTCTAGAAGTCAGAGGCATCTGAAACACCAAACCTATGATTGGTGAAACATTGTTTTGTCTCCTGAGGAACTCAACTCACAGAGACATAGTCAATGAAATCACGAAACCTACGATTGGTGAAACACTGTTTTGTCTCCTGAGGAACTCAACTCACAGAGACATAGTCAATGAAATCACAAAACCTACGATTGGTGGACAAATGCCGTGTCACTTGTGGAACACAAATAGCACAGTCAAATTCCATTGAAACACCGATCCAATGATTGCTTTATGACTGACCTGTCTCCTACGGAACCGAGTCAGTTGACCAAACAATCCTACGATTGCTGGACAACCGTTCTGCCTGCCGAGGAAGTCAGGTCAAGAAGTCAGAGGTATCTGAACCACCAATCCTACGACTGGTGGACCACTGCTCTATAACCTGAGGAACACAAGGAATAGAGCCAGAGACATTTCACCCACCAACTCAATGACTGGAGAACAACTGCTCTGCTCACTCTGTAACTCAGGTCAAGTAGTAGGCGTCAATGGAACCACCGACGACTGCTCTGTACCTTGACAAACTCAAAAAAAACAAAGCGTTATTAAAAACACCTATCCTCCGATAGGTGGGCGAATGCTTTGTCCCTTCCGGAACACAAACAACACAGTAACAATCATTTGAACAAGTGTTTCAATGAATGGCTGACAACTGACCTGTCTCCTAAGGAACGGACTCAATTGAACCACCAATCTTACGATTGGTAGACAACTGTTCTGTCTCCTGAGGAAGTCAGGTCTAGAAGTCAGAGGCATCTGAAACACCAAACCTATGATTGGTGAAACATTGTTTTGTCTCCTGAGGAACTCAACTCACAGAGACATAGTCAATGAAATCACGAAACCTACGATTGGTGGACAAATGCCGTGTCACTTGTGGAACACAAATAGCACAGTCAAATTCCATTGAAACACCGATCCAATGATTGCTTTATGACTGACCTGTCTCCTACGGAACCGAGTCAGTTGACCCACCAAACCTACGATTGCTGGACAACCGTTCTGTCTGCCGAGGAAGTCAGGTCAAGAAGTCAGAGGTATCTGAACCACCAATCCTACGACTGGTGGACCACTGCTCTATAACCTGAGGAACACAAGGAATAGAGCCAGAGACATTTCACCCACCAACTCAATGACTGGAGAACAACTGCTCTGCTCCCTCTGTAACTCAGGTCAAGTAGTAGGCGTCAATGGAACCACAGACGACTGCTCTGTACCTTGACAAACTCAAAAACAACAAAGCGTTATTAAAAACACCTATCCTCCGATAAGTGGGCGAATTCTTTGTCCCTTCCGGAACACAAACAACACAGTAACAATCATTTGAACAAGTGTTTAAATGAATGGCTGACAACTGACCTGTCTCCTAAGGAACTGACTCAATTGAACCACCAATCCTACGATTGGTAGAAAACTGTTCTGTCTCCTGAGGAAGTCAGGTCTAGAGGTCAGAGGCATCGGAAACACCACACCTATGATTGGTGAAACACTGTTTTGTCTCCTGAGGAACTCAACTCACAGAGACATAGTCAATGAAATCACGAAACCTACGATTGGTGAAACACTGTTTTGTCTCCTGAGGAACTCAACTCACAGAGACATAGTCAATGAAATCACGAAACCTACGATTGGTGGACAAATGCCGTGTCACTTGTGGAACACAAATAGCACAGTCAAATTCAATTGAAACACCGATCCAATGATTGCTTTATGACTGACCTGTCTCCTACGGAACCGAGTCAGTTGACCCACCAAACCTACGATTGCTGGACAACCGTTCTGTCTGCCGATGAAGTCAGGTCAAGAAGTCAGAGGTATCTGAACCACCAATCCTACGACTGGTGGACCACTGCTCTATAACCTGAGGAACACAAGGAATAGAGCCAGAGACATTTCACCCACCAACTCAATGACTAGAGAACAACTGCTCTGCTCCCTCTGTAACTCAGGTCAAGTAGTAGGCGTCAATGGAACCACAGACGACTGCTCTGTACCTTGACAAACTCAAAAACAACAAAGCGTTATTAAAAACACCTATCCTCCGATAAGTGGGCGAATTCTTTGTCCCTTCCGGAACACAAACAACACAGTAACAATCATTTGAACAAGTGTTTCAATGAATGGCTGACAACTGACCTGTCTCCTAAGGAACTGACTCAATTGAACCACCAATCCTACGATTGGTAGAAAACTGTTCTGTCTCCTGAGGAAGTCAGGTCTAGAGGTCAGAGGCATCTGAAACACCAAACCTATGATTGGTGAAACACTGTTTTGTCTCCTGAGGAACTCAACTCACAGAGACATAGTCAATGAAATCACGAAACCTACGATTGGTGGACAAATGCCGTGTCACTTGTGGAACACAAATAGCACAGTCAAATTCAATTGAAACACCAATCCAATGATTGCTTTATGACTGACCTGTCTCCTACGGAACCAAGTCTGTTGACCCACCAATCCTACGATTGCTGGACAACCGTTCTGTCTGCCGAGGAAGTCAGAGGTATCTGAACCACCAATCCTACGACTGGTGGACCACTGCTCTTTAACCTGAGGAACACAAGGAATAGAGCCAGAGACATTTCACCCACCAACTCAATGACTGGAGAACAACTGCTCTGCTCACTCTGTAACTCAGGTCAAGTAGTAGGCGTCAATGGAACCACCGACGACTGCTCTGTAACTTGACAAACTCAAAAACAACAAAGCGTTATTAAAAACACCTATCCTCCGATAGGTGGGCGAATGCTTTGTCCCTTCCGGAACACAAACAACACAGTAACAATCATTTGAACAAGTGTTTCAATGAATGGCTGACAACTGACCTGTCTCCTAAGGAACTGACTCAATTGAACCACCAATCCTACGATTGGTAGACAACTGTTCTGTCTCCTGAGGAAGTCAGGTCTAGAAGTCAGAGGCATCTGAAACACCAAACCTATGATTGGTGAAACATTGTTTTGTCTCCTGAGGAACTCAACTCACAGAGACATAGTCAATGAAATCACGAAACCTACGATTGGTGGACAAATGCCGTGTCACTTGTGGAACACAAATAGCACAGTCAAATTCCATTGAAACACCGATCCAATGATTGCTTTATGACTGACCTGTCTCCTACGGAACCGAGTCAGTTGACCCACCAAACCTACGATTGCTGGACAACCGTTCTGTCTGCCGAGGAAGTCAGGTCAAGAAGTCAGAGGTATCTGAACCACCAATCCTACGACTGGTGGACCACTGCTCTATAACCTGAGGAACACAAGGAATAGAGCCAGAGACATTTCACCCACCAACTCAATGACTGGAGAACAACTGCTCTGCTCCCTCTGTAACTCAGGTCAAGTAGTAGGCGTCAATGGAACCACAGACGACTGCTCTGTACCTTGACAAACTCAAAAAAAAAAAAGCGTTATTAAAAACACCTATCCTCCGATAAGTGGGCGAATTCTTTGTCCCTTCCGGAACACAAACAACACAGTAACAATCATTTGAACAAGTGTTTCAATGAATGGCTGACAACTGACCTGTCTCCTAAGGAACTGACTCAATTAAACCACCAATCCTACGATTGGTAGAAAACTGTTCTGTCTCCTGAGGAAGTCAGGTCTAGAGGTCAGAGGCATCTGAGACACCAAACCTATGATTGGTGAAACACTGTTTTGTCTCCTGAGGAACTCAACTCACAGAGACATAGTCAATGAAATCACGAAACCTACGATTGGTGAAACACTGTTTTGTCTCCTGAGGAACTCAACTCACAGAGACATAGTCAATGAAATCACGAAACCTACGATTGGTGGACAAATGCCGTGTCACTTGTGGAACACAAATAGCACAGTCAAATTCCATTGAAACACCGATCCAATGATTGCTTTATGACTGACCTGTCTCCTACGGAACCGAGTCAGTTGACACACCAAACCTACGATTGCTGGACAACCGTTCTGTCTGCCGAGGAAGTCAGGTCAAGAAGTCAGAGGTATCTGAACCACCAATCCTACGACTGATGGACCACTGCTCTATAACCTGAGGAACACAAGGAATAGAGCCAGAGACATTTCACCCACCAACTCAATGACTGGAGAACAACTGCTCTGCTCCCTCTGTAACTCAGGTCAAGTAGTAGGCGTCAATGGAACCACAGACAACTGCTCTGTACCTTGACAAACTCAAAAACAACAAAGCGTTATTAAAAACACCTATCCTCCGATAAGTGGGCGAATTCTTTGTCCCTTCCGGAACACAAACAACACAGTAACAATCATTTGAACAAGTGTTTCAATGAATGGCTGACAACTGACCTGTCTCCTAAGGAACTGACTCAATTAAACCACCAATCCTACGATTGGTAGAAAACTGTTCTGTCTCCTGAGGAAGTCAGGTCTAGAGGTCAGAGGCATCTGAAACACCAAACCTATGATTGGTGAAACACTGTTTTGTCTCCTGAGGAACTCAACTCATAGAGACATAGTCAATGAAATCACGAAACCTACGATTGGTGAAACACTGTTTTGTCTCCTGAGGAACTCAACTCACAGAGACATAGTCAATGAAATCACGAAACCTACGATTGGTGGACAAATGCCGTGTCACTTGTGGAACACAAATAGCACAGTCAAATTCAATTGAAACACCGATCCAATGATTGCTTTATGACTGACCTGTCTCCTACGGAACCGAGTCAGTTGAACCACCAATCCTACGATTGCTGGACAACTGTCCTGTCTCCTAAGGAAGTCAGGTCAAGAAGTCAGAGGTATCTGAACCACCAATCCTACGACTGGTGGACCACTGCTCTGTCTCCTGAGGAAGTCAGGTCTAGAGGTCAGAGGCATCTGAAACACCAAACCTATGATTGGTGAAACACTGTTTTGTCTCCCAAGGAACTCAACTCACAGAGACATAGTCAATGAAATCACGAAACCTACGATTGGTGAAACACTGTTTTGTCTCCTGAGGAACTCAACTCACAGAGACATAGTCAATGAAATCACGAAACCTACGATTGGTGGACAAATGCCGTGTCACTTGTGGAACACAAATAGCACAGTCAAATTCAATTGAAACACCGATCCAATGATTGCTTTATGACTGACCTGTCTCCTACGGAACCGAGTCAGTTGACCCAACAATCCTACGATTGCTGGACAACCGTTCTGCCTGCCGAGGAAGTCAGGTCAAAAAGTCAGAGGTATCTGAACCACCAATCCTACGACTGGTGGACCACTGCTCTGTCTCCTGAGGAAGTCAGGTCTAGAGGTCAGAGGCATCTGAAACACCAAACCTATGATTGGTGAAACATTGTTTTGTCTCCTGAGGAACTCAACTCACAGAGACATAGTCAATGAAATCACGAAACCTACGATTGGTGAAACACTGTTTTGTCTCCTGAGGAACTCAACTCACAGAGACATAGTCAATGAAATCACGAAACCTACGATTGGTGGACAAATGCCGTGTCACTTGTGGAACACAAATAGCACAGTCAAATTCCATTGAAACACCGATCCAATGATTGCTTTATGACTGACCTGTCTCCTACGGAACCGAGTCAGTTGACCAAACAATCCTACGATTGCTGGACAACCGTTCTGCCTGCCGAGGAAGTCAGGTCAAAAAGTCAGAGGTATCTGAACCACCAATCCTACGACTGGTGGACCACTGCTCTATAACCTGAGGAACACAAGGAATAGAGCCAGAGACATTTCACCCACCAACTCAATGACTGGAGAACAACTGCTCTGCTCCCTCTGTAACTCAGGTCAAGTAGTAGGCGTCAATGGAACCACAGACGACTGCTCTGTACCTTGACAAACTCAAAAACAACAAAGCGTTATTAAAAACACCTATCCTCCGATAGGTGGGCGAATGCTTTGTCCCTTCCGGAACACAAACAACACAGTAACAATCATTTGAACAAGTGTTTCAATGAATGGCTGACAACTGACCTGTCTCCTAAGGAACGGACTCAATTGAACCACCAATCCTACGATTGGTAGACAACTGTTCTGTCTCCTGAGGAAGTCAGATCTAGAAGTCAGAGGCATCTGAAACACCAAACCTATGATTGGTGAAACATTGTTTTGTCTCCTGAGGAACTCAACTCACAGAGACATAGTCAATGAAATCACGAAACCTACGATTGGTGGACAAATGCCGTGTCACTTGTGGAACACAAATAGCACAGTCAAATTCCATTGAAACACCGATCCAATGATTGCTTTATGACTGACCTGTCTCCTACGGAACCGAGTCAGTTGACCCACCAAACCTACGATTGCTGGACAACCGTTCTGTCTGCCGAGGAAGTCAGGTCAAGAAGTCAGAGGTATCTGAACCACCAATCCTACGACTGGTGGACCACTGCTCTATAACCTGAGGAACACAAGGAATAGAGCCAGAGACATTTCACCCACCAACTCAATGACTGGAGAACAACTGCTCTGCTCCCTCTGTAACTCAGGTCAAGTAGTAGGCGTCAATGGAACCACAGACGACTGCTCTGTACCTTGACAAACTCAAAAACAACAAAGCGTTATTAAAAACACCTATCCTCCGATAAGTGGGCGAATTCTTTGTCCCTTCCGGAACACAAACAACACAGTAACAATCATTTGAACAAGTGTTTCAATGAATGGCTGACAACTGACCTGTCTCCTAAGGAACTGACTCAATTAAACCACCAATCCTACGATTGGTAGAAAACTGTTCTGTCTCCTGAGGAAGTCAGGTCTAGAGGTCAGAGGCATCTGAGACACCAAACCTATGATTGGTGAAACACTGTTTTGTCTCCCGAGGAACTCAACTCACAGAGACATAGTCAATGAAATCACGAAACCTACGATTGGTGAAACACTGTTTTGTCTCCTGAGGAACTCAACTCACAGAGACATAGTCAATGAAATCACGAAACCTACGATTGGTGGACAAATGCCGTGTCACTTGTGGAACACAAATAGCACAGTCAAATTCCATTGAAACACCGATCCAATGATTGCTTTATGACTGACCTGTCTCCTACGGAACCGAGTCAGTTGACCCACCAAACCTACGATTGCTGGACAACCGTTCTGTCTGCCGAGGAAGTCAGGTCAAGAAGTCAGAGGTATCTGAACCACCAATCCTACGACTGGAGGACCACTGCTCTATAACCTGAGGAACACAAGGAATAGAGCCAGAGACATTTCACCCACCAACTCAATGACTGGAGAACAACTGCTCTGCTCCCTCTGTAACTCAGGTCAAGTAGTAGGCGTCAATGGAACCACAGACGACTGCTCTGTACCTTGACAAACTCAAAAACAACAAAGCGTTATTAAAAACACCTATCCTCCGATAAGTGGGCGAATTCTTTGTCCCTTCCGGAACACAAACAACACAGTAACAATCATTTGAACAAGTGTTTAAATGAATGGCTGACAACTGACCTGTCTCCTAAGGAACTGACTCAATTAAACCACCAATCCTACGATTGGTAGAAAACTGTTCTGTCTCCTGAGGAAGTCAGGTCTAGAGGTCAGAGGCATCTGAGACACCAAACCTATGATTGGTGAAACACTGTTTTGTCTCCTGAGGAACTCAACTCACAGAGACATAGTCAATGAAATCACGAAACCTACGATTGGTGAAACACTGTTTTGTCTCCTGAGGAACTCAACTCACAGAGACATAGTCAATGAAATCACGAAACCTACGATTGGTGGACAAATGCCGTGTCACTTGTGGAACACAAATAGCACAGTCAAATTCCATTGAAACACCGATCCAATGATTGCTTTATGACTGACCTGTCTCCTACGGAACCGAGTCAGTTGACCCACCAAACCTACGATTGCTGGACAACCGTTCTGTCTGCCGAGGAAGTCAGGTCAAGAAGTCAGAGGTATCTGAACCACCAATCCTACGACTGGTGGACCACTGCTCTATAACCTGAGGAACACAAGGAATAGAGCCAGAGACATTTCACCCACCAACTCAATGACTGGAGAACAACTGCTCTGCTCCCTCTGTAACTCAGGTCAAGTAGTAGGCGTCAATGGAACCACAGACGACTGCTCTGTACCTTGACAAACTCAAAAACAACAAAGCGTTATTAAAAACACCTATCCTCCGATAGGTGGGCGAATGCTTTGTCCCTTCCGGAACACAAACAACACAGTAACAATCATTTGAACAAGTGTTTCAATGAATGGCTGACAACTGACCTGTCTCCTAAGGAACGGACTCAATTGAACCACCAATCCTACGATTGGTAGACAACTGTTCTGTCTCCTGAGGAAGTCAGATCTAGAAGTCAGAGGCATCTGAAACACCAAACCTATGATTGGTGAAACATTGTTTTGTCTCCTGAGGAACTCAACTCACAGAGACATAGTCAATGAAATCACGAAACCTACGATTGGTGGACAAATGCCGTGTCACTTGTGGAACACAAATAGCACAGTCAAATTCCATTGAAACACCGATCCAATGATTGCTTTATGACTGACCTGTCTCCTACGGAACCGAGTCAGTTGACCCACCAAACCTACGATTGCTGGACAACCGTTCTGTCTGCCGAGGAAGTCAGGTCAAGAAGTCAGAGGTATCTGAACCACCAATCCTACGACTGGTGGACCACTGCTCTATAACCTGAGGAACACAAGGAATAGAGCCAGAGACATTTCACCCACCAACTCAATGACTGGAGAACAACTGCTCTGCTCCCTCTGTAACTCAGGTCAAGTAGTAGGCGTCAATGGAACCACAGACGACTGCTCTGTACCTTGACATACTCAAAAACAACAAAGCGTTATTAAAAACACCTATCCTCCGATAAGTGGGCGAATTCTTTGTCCCTTCCGGAACACAAACAACACAGTAACAATCATTTGAACAAGTGTTTCAATGAATGGCTGACAGCTGACCTGTCTCCTAAGGAACTGACTCAATTAAACCACCAATCCTACGATTGGTAGAAAACTGTTCTGTCTCCTGAGGAAGTCAGGTCTAGAGGTCAGAGGCATCTGAAACACCAAACCTATGATTGGTGAAACACTGTTTTGTCTCCTGAGGAACTCAACTCACAGAGACATAGTCAATGAAATCACGAAACCTACGATTGGTGAAACACTGTTTTGTCTCCTGAGGAACTCAACTCACAGAGACATAGTCAATGAAATCACGAAACCTACGATTGGTGGACAAATGCCGTGTCACTTGTGGAACACAAATAGCACAGTCAAATTCAATTGAAACACCGATCCAATGATTGCTTTATGACTGACCTGTCTCCTACGGAACCGAGTCAGTTGAACCACCAATCCTACGATTGCTGGACAACTGTCCTGTCTCCTAAGGAAGTCAGGTCAAGAAGTCAGAGGTATCTGAACCACCAATCCTACGACTGGTGGACCACTGCTCTGTCTCCTGAGGAAGTCAGGTCTAGAGGTCAGAGGCATCTGAAACACCAAACCTATGATTGGTGAAACACTGTTTTGTCTCCCAAGAAACTCAACTCACAGAGACATAGTCAATGAAATCACGAAACCTACGATTGGTGAAACACTGTTTTGTCTCCTGAGGAACTCAACTCACAGAGACATAGTCAATGAAATCACAAAACCTACGATTGGTGGACAAATGCAGTGTCACTTGTGGAACACAAATAGCACAGTCAAATTCAATTGAAACACCAATCCAATGATTGCTTTATGACTGACCTGTCTCCTACGGAACCAAGTCTGTTGACCCACCAATCCTACGATTACTGGACAACCGTTCTGTCTGCCGAGGAAGTCAGAGGTATCTGAACCACCAATCCTACGACTGGTGGACCACTGCTCTTTAACCTGAGGAACACAAGGAATAGAGCCAGAGACATTTCACCCACCAACTCAATGACTGGAGAACAACTGCTCTGCTCACTCTGTAACTCAGGTCAAGTAGTAGGCGTCAATGGAACCACCGACGACTGCTCTGTAACTTGACAAACTCAAAAACAACAAAGCGTTATTAAAAACACCTATCCTCCGATAGGTGGGCGAATGCTTTGTCCCTTCCGGAACACAAACAACACAGTAACAATCATTTGAACAAGTGTTTCAATGAATGGCTGACAACTGACCTGTCTCCTAAGGAACTGACTCAATTGAACCACCAATCCTACGATTGGTAGACAACTGTTCTGTCTCCTGAGGAAGTCAGGTCTAGAAGTCAGAGGCATCTGAAACACCAAACCTATGATTGGTGAAACATTGTTTTGTCTCCTGAGGAACTCAACTCACAGAGACATAGTCAATGAAATCACGAAACCTACGATTGGTGGACAAATGCCGTGTCACTTGTGGAACACAAATAGCACAGTCAAATTCCATTGAAACACCGATCCAATGATTGCTTTATGACTGACCTGTCTCCTACGGAACCGAGTCAGTTGACCCACCAAACCTACGATTGCTGGACAACCGTTCTGTCTGCCGAGGAAGTCAGGTCAAGAAGTCAGAGGTATCTGAACCACCAATCCTACGACTGGCGGACCACTGCTCTATAACCTGAGGAACACAAGGAATAGAGCCAGAGACATTTCACCCACCAACTCAATGACTGGAGAACAACTGCTCTGCTCCCTCTGTAACTCAGGTCAAGTAGTAGGCGTCAATGGAACCACAGACGACTGCTCTGTACCTTGACAAACTCAAAAACAACAAAGCGTTATTAAAAACACCTATCCTCCGATAAGTGGGCGAATTCTTTGTCCCTTCCGGAACACAAACAACACAGTAACAATCATTTGAACAAGTGTTTCAATGAATGGCTGACAACTGACCTGTCTCCTAAGGAACTGACTCAATTAAACCACCAATCCTACGATTGGTAGAAAACTGTTCTGTCTCCTGAGGAAGTCAGGTCTAGAGGTCAGAGGCATCTGAGACACCAAACCTATGATTGGTGAAACACTGTTTTGTCTCCTGAGGAACTCAACTCACAGAGACATAGTCAATGAAATCACGAAACCTACGATTGGTGAAACACTGTTTTGTCTCCTGAGGAACTCAACTCACAGAGACATAGTCAATGAAATCACGAAACCTACGATTGGTGGACAAATGCCGTGTCACTTGTGGAACACAAATAGCACAGTCAAATTCAATTGAAACACCGATCCAATGATTGCTTTATGACTGACCTGTCTCCTACGGAACCGAGTCAGTTGAACCACCAATCCTACGATTGCTGGACAACTGTCCTGTCTCCTAAGGAAGTCAGGTCAAGAAGTCAGAGGTATCTGAACCACCAATCCTACGACTGGTGGACCACTGCTCTGTCTCCTGAGGAAGTCAGGTCTAGAGGTCAGAGGCATCTGAAACACCAAACCTATGATTGGTGAAACACTGTTTTGTCTCCCAAGAAACTCAACTCACAGAGACATAGTCAATGAAATCACGAAACCTACGATTGGTGAAACACTGTTTTGTCTCCTGAGGAACTCAACTCACAGAGACATAGTCAATGAAATCACGAAACCTACGATTGGTGGACAAATGCCGTGTCACTTGTGGAACACAAATAGCACAGTCAAATTCAATTGAAACACCAATCCAATGATTGCTTTATGACTGACCTGTCTCCTACGGAACCAAGTCTGTTGACCCACCAATCCTACGATTGCTGGACAACCGTTCTGTCTGCCGAGGAAGTCAGAGGTATCTGAACCACCAATCCTACGACTGGTGGACCACTGCTCTTTAACCTGAGGAACACAAGGAATAGAGCCAGAGACATTTCACCCACCAACTCAATGTTACAACTTGGTCTTTTTTCCCCACCAGGGGGAGTTATTGTAGATTGGTTTTAGTTCTTTGTGTTCTTTTTCAGCCACCGTACCTGCCATCTTGTTCACACCTGTTTTGCATTGTCCACTCTCCTTAGTTCCTCTTATACCGGTTGTTTTGCAATTCCCCCTTGCTGGCTCGTCACGTATGTTACGCCTTTGGTATTTAGTGTTGTCTTGCCACTACTCACATTCTATGTTTTCTGCTTGTAATCTTTGTCCCTTTGCGTTCCTGTCTCTGAGAGTCTGTGTAAGTCTGAGTCCTAGTTCTGTTTTTCAGTGTTCCTGTGTGCCTGAGTGTTTTCGAGTGTTGCTTGTTAACCTTGGTTTGATTGGTGTTAGATTTGTTTGCTTGGTTCTTATTTTGTCGGTGTGATTTAGTTCCCTGTAAGTGTTCTGAGTCTGGTTCTCTGTCTTAGTTGTTGTAGTCCTGTCTTTTGAGTGTGTATGTGTTTTGTCTTTGTGCTATAGCCCCGGGTTTTGGTTTTTGTCATCTGTAGTCTTGTCTGAGATTGTTGCTTTATGTTAGTATCTGTTTTTAGTTCTTTGTCTCTTGTGTTTTGTGTTTTGGCTCATGTTAGTTCTTTTCTTCACATTAAATGATTATTTATCCATAGTCCTGTGTCTGTGGTCGTGCAAGTGGGTCCTCCCCTGTTAGAGTCTCGTGAGTGAGAGATTTAGAGTCTTGGGATCAGGTAGTGAGGCTCAGGTGGAGCTTCCTGCTTCCCAGTGAGTTTGGCGCCATCGTGTGGCGATTTCTGTGAGTCAGTACCAGGGGTTCAGGTCATCCCTGCCCCAGGGACTCCAGCATAGTTTAGCCCAAAGTGCCCGATTGTAACACTCAATGACTGGAGAACAACTGCTCTGCTCACTCTGTAACTCAGGTCAAGTAGTAGGCGTCAATGGAACCACCGACGACTGCTCTGTAACTTGACAAACTCAAAAACAACAAAGCGTTATTAAAAACACCTATCCTCCGATAGGTGGGCGAATGCTTTGTCCCTTCCGGAACACAAACAACACAGTAACAATCATTTGAACAAGTGTTTCAATGAATGGCTGACAACTGACCTGTCTCCTAAGGAACTGACTCAATTGAACCACCAATCCTACGATTGGTAGACAACTGTTCTGTCTCCTGAGGAAGTCAGGTCTAGAAGTCAGAGGCATCTGAAACACCAAACCTATGATTGGTGAAACATTGTTTTGTCTCCTGAGGAACTCAACTCACAGAGACATAGTCAATGAAATCACGAAACCTACGATTGGTGAAACACTGTTTTTTCTCCTGAGGAACTCAACTCACAGAGACATAGTCAATGAAATCACGAAACCTACGATTGGTGGACAAATGCCGTGTCACTTGTGGAACACAAATAGCACAGTCAAATTCAATTGAAACACCGATCCAATGATTGCTTTATGACTGACCTGTCTCCTACGGAACCGAGTCAGTTGAACCACCAATCCTACGATTGCTGGACAACTGTCCTGTCTCCTAAGGAAGTCAGGTCAAGAAGTCAGAGGTATCTGAACCACCAATCCTACGACTGGTGGACCACTGCTCTGTCTCCTGAGGAAGTCAGGTCTAGAGGTCAGAGGCATCTGAAACACCAAACCTATGATTGGTGAAACACTGTTTTGTCTCCTGAGGAACTCAACTCACAGAGACATAGTCAATGAAATCACGAAACCTACGATTGGTGAAACACTGTTTTGTCTCCTGAGGAACTCAACTCACAGAGACATAGTCAATGAAATCACAAAACCTACGATTGGTGGACAAATGCAGTGTCACTTGTGGAACACAAATAGCACAGTCAAATTCAATTGAAACACCGATCCAATGATTGCTTTATGACTGACCTGTCTCCTACGGAACCAAGTCTGTTGACCCACCAATCCTACGATTGCTGGACAACCGTTCTGTCTGCCGAGGAAGTCAGAGGTATCTGAACCACCAATCCTACGACTGGTGGACCACTGCTCTTTAACCTGAGGAACACAAGGAATAGAGCCAGAGACATTTCACCCACCAACTCAATGACTGGAGAACAACTGCTCTGCTCACTCTGTAACTCAGGTCAAGTAGTAGGCGTCAATGGAACCACCGACGACTGCTCTGTACCTTGACAAACTCAAAAACAACAAAGCGTTATTAAAAACACCTATCCTCCGATAGGTGGGCGAATGCTTTGTCCCTTCCGGAACACAAACAACACAGTAACAATCATTTGAACAAGTGTTTCAATGAATGGCTGACAACTGATATGTCTCCTAAGGAACGGACTCAATTGAACCACCAATCCTACGATTGGTAGACAACTGTTCTGTCTCCTGAGGAAGTCAGGTCTAGAAGTCAGAGGCATCTGAAACACCAAACCTATGATTGGTGAAACATTGTTTTGTCTCCTGAGGAACTCAACTCACAGAGACATAGTCAATGAAATCACGAAACCTACGATTGGTGGACAAATGCCGTGTCACTTGTGGAACACAAATAGCACAGTCAAATTCAATTGAAACACCGATCCAATGATTGCTTTATGACTGACCTGTCTCCTACGGAACCGAGTCAGTTGAACCACCAATCCTACGATTGCTGGACAACTGTCCTGTCTCCTAAGGAAGTCAGGTCAAGAAGTCAGAGGTATCTGAACCACCAATCCTACGACTGGTGGACCACTGCTCTGTCTCCTGAGGAAGTCAGGTCTAGAGGTCAGAGGCATCTGAAACACCAAACCTATAATTGGTGAAACACTGTTTTGTCTCCCAAGGAACTCAACTCACAGAGACATAGTCAATGAAATCACGAAACCTACGATTGGTGAAACACTGTTTTGTCTCCTGAGGAACTCAACTCACAGAGACATAGTCAATGAAATCACAAAACCTACGATTGGTGGACAAATGCAGTGTCACTTGTGGAACACAAATAGCACAGTCAAATTCAATTGAAACACCGATCCAATGATTGCTTTATGACTGACCTGTCTCCTACGGAACCAAGTCTGTTGACCCACCAATCCTACGATTGCTGGACAACCGTTCTGTCTGCCGAGGAAGTCAGAGGTATCTGAACCACCAATCCTACGACTGGTGGACCACTGCTCTTTAACCTGAGGAACACAAGGAATAGAGCCAGAGACATTTCACCCACCAACTCAATGACTGGAGAACAACTGCTCTGCTCACTCTGTAACTCAGGTCAAGTAGTAGGCGTCAATGGAACCACCGACGACTGCTCTGTACCTTGACAAACTCAAAAACAACAAAGCGTTATTAAAAACACCTATCCTCCGATAGGTGGGCGAATGCTTTGTCCCTTCCGGAACACAAACAACACAGTAACAATCATTTGAACAAGTGTTTCAATGAATGGCTGACAACTGACCTGTCTCCTAAGGAACGGACTCAATTGAACCACCAATCCTACGATTGGTAGACAACTGTTCTGTCTCCTGAGGAAGTCAGGTCTAGAAGTCAGAGGCATCTGAAACACCAAACCTATGATTGGTGAAACATTGTTTTGTCTCCTGAGGAACTCAACTCACAGAGACATAGTCAATGAAATCACGAAACCTACGATTGGTGGACAAATGTCGTGTCACTTGTGGAACACAAATAGCACAGTCAAATTCAATTGAAACACCGATCCAATGATTGCTTTATGACTGACCTGTCTCCTACGGAACCGAGTCAGTTGAACTACCAATCCTACGATTGCTGGACAACTGTCCTGTCTCCTAAGGAAGTCAGGTCAAGAAGTCAGAGGTATCTGAACCACCAATCCTACGACTGGTGGACCACTGCTCTATAACCTGAGGAACACAAGGAATAGAGCCAGAGACATTTCACCCACCAACTCAATGACTGGAGAACAACTGCTCTGCTCCCTCTGTAACTCAGGTCAAGTAGTAGGCGTCAATGGAACCACAGACGACTGCTCTGTACCTTGACAAACTCAAAAACAACAAAGCGTTATTAAAAACACCTATCCTCCGATAAGTGGGCGAATTCTTTGTCCCTTCCGGAACACAAACAACACAGTAACAATCATTTGAACAAGTGTTTCAATGAATGGCTGACAACTGACCTGTCTCCTAAGGAACGGACTCAATTGAACCACCAATCCTACGATTGGTAGAAAACTGTTCTGTCTCCTGAGGAAGTCAGGTCTAGAGGTCAGAGGCATCTGAGACACCAAACCTATGATTGGTGAAACATTGTTTTGTCTCCTGAGGAACTCAACTCACAGAGACATAGTCAATGAAATCACGAAACCTACGATTGGTGGACAAATGCCGTGTCACTTGTGGAACACAAATAGCACAGTCAAATTCCATTGAAACACCGATCCAATGATTGCTTTATGACTGACCTGTCTCCTACGGAACCGAGTCAGTTGACCCACCAAACCTACGATTGCTGGACAACCGTTCTGTCTGCCGAGGAAGTCAGGTCAAGAAGTCAGAGGTATCTGAACCACCAATCCTACGACTGGTGGACCACTGCTCTATAACCTGAGGAACACAAGGAATAGAGCCAGAGACATTTCACCCACCAACTCAATGACTGGAGAACAACTGCTCTGCTTCCTCTGTAACTCAGGTCAAGTAGTAGGCGTCAATGGAACCACAGACGACTGCTCTGTACCTTGACAAACTCAAAAACAACAAAGCGTTATTAAAAACACCTATCCTCCGATAGGTGGGCGAATGCTTTGTCCCTTCCGGAACACAAACAACACAGTAACAATCATTTGAACAAGTGTTTCAATGAATGGCTGACAACTGACCTGTCCCCTAAGGAACTGACTCAATTAAACCACCAATCCTACGATTGGTAGAAAACTGTTCTGTCTCCTGAGGAAGTCAGGTCTAGAGGTCAGAGGCATCTGAAACACCAAACCTATGATTGGTGAAACACTGTTTTGTCTCCTGAGGAACTCAACTCACAGAGACATAGTCAATGAAATCACGAAACCTACGATTGGTGAAACACTGTTTTGTCTCCTGAGGAACTCAACTCACAGAGACATAGTCAATGAAATCACGAAACCTACGATTGGTGGACAAATGCCGTGTCACTTGTGGAACACAAATAGCACAGTCAAATTCCATTGAAACACCGATCCAATGATTGCTTTATGACTGACCTGTCTCCTACGGAACCGAGTCAGTTGACCCACCAAACCTACGATTGCTGGACAACCGTTCTGTCTGCCGAGGAAGTCAGGTCAAGAAGTCAGAGGTATCTGAACCACCAATCCTACGACTGGTGGACCACTGCTCTATAACCTGAGGAACACAAGGAATAGAGCCAGAGACATTTCACCCACCAACTTAATGACTGGAGAACAACTGCTCTGCTCCCTCTGTAACTCAGGTCAAGTAGTAGGCGTCAATGGAACCACAGACGACTGCTCTGTACCTTGACAAACTCAAAAACAACAAAGCGTTATTAAAAACACCTATCCTCCGATAGGTGGGCGAATGCTTTGTCCCTTCCGGAACACAAACAACACAGTAACAATCATTTGAACAAGTGTTTCAATGAATGGCTGACAACTGACCTGTCTCCTAAGGAACTGACTCAATAAAACCACCAATCCTACGATTGGTAGAAAACTGTTCTGTCTCCTGAGGAAGTCAGGTCTAGAGGTCAGAGGCATCTGAAACACCAAACCTATGATTGGTGAAACACTGTTTTGTCTCCTGAGGAACTCAACTCACAGAGACATAGTCAATGAAATCACGAAACCTACGATTGGTGAAACACTGTTTTGTCTCCTGAGGAACTCAACTCACAGAGACATAGTCAATGAAATCACGAAACCTACGATTGGTGAAACACTGTTTTGTCTCCTGAGGAACTCAACTCACAGAGACATAGTCAATGAAATCACGAAACCTACGATTGGTGGACAAATGCCGTGTCACTTGTGGAACACAAATAGCACAGTCAAATTCCATTGAAACACCGATCCAATGATTGCTTTATGACTGACCTGTCTCCTACGGAACCGAGTCAGTTGACCCACCAAACCTACGATTTCTGGACAACCGTTCTGTCTGCCGAGGAAGTCAGGTCAAGAAGTCAGAGGTATCTGAACCACCAATCCTACGACTGGTGGACCACTGCTCTATAACCTGAGGAACACAAGGAATAGAGCCAGAGACATTTCACCCACCAACTCAATGACTGGAGAACAACTGCTCTGCTCCCTCTGTAACTCAGGTCAAGTAGTAGGCGTCAATGGAACCACAGACGACTGCTCTGTACCTTGACAAACTCAAAAACAACAAAGCGTTATTAAAAACACCTATCCTCCGATAAGTGGGCGAATTCTTTGTCCCTTCCGGAACACAAACAACACAGTAACAATCATTTGAACAAGTGTTTCAATGAATGGCTGACAACTGACCTGTCTCCTAAGGAACTGACTCAATTAAACCACCAATCCTACGATTGGTAGAAAACTGTTCTGTCTCCTGAGGAAGTCAGGTCTAGAGGTCAGAGGCATCTGAAACACCAAACCTATGATTGGTGAAACACTGTTTTGTCTCCTGAGGAACTCAACTCACAGAGACATAGTCAATGAAATCACGAAACCTACGATTGGTGGAGAAATGCCGTGTCACTTGTGGAACACAAATAGCACAGTCAAATTCAATTGAAACACCGATCCAATGATTGCTTTATGACTGACCTGTCTCCTACGGAACCGAGTCAGTTGACCCACCAAACCTACGATTGCTGGACAACCGTTCTGTCTGCCGATGAAGTCAGGTCAAGAAGTCAGAGGTATCTGAACCACCAATCCTACGACTGGTGGACCACTGCTCTATAACCTGAGGAACACAAGGAATAGAGCCAGAGACATTTCACCCACCAACTCAATGACTGGAGAACAACTGCTCTGCTCACTCTGTAACTCAGGTCAAGTAGTAGGCGTCAATGGAACCACCGACGACTGCTCTGTAACTTGACAAACTCAAAAACAACAAAGCGTTATTAAAAACACCTATCCTCCGATAGGTGGGCGAATGCTTTGTCCCTTCCGGAACACAAACAACACAGTAACAATCATTTGAACAAGTGTTTCAATGAATGGCTGACAACTGACCTGTCTCCTAAGGAACTGACTCAATTGAACCACCAATCCTACGATTGGTAGACAACTGTTCTGTCTCCTGAGGAAGTCAGGTCTAGAAGTCAGAGGCATCTGAAACACCAAACCTATGATTGGTGAAACATTGTTTTGTCTCCTGAGGAACTCAACTCACAGAGACATAGTCAATGAAATCACGAAACCTACGATTGGTGGACAAATGCCGTGTCACTTGTGGAACACAAATAGCACAGTCAAATTCCATTGAAACACCGATCCAATGATTGCTTTATGACTGACCTGTCTCCTACGGAACCGAGTCAGTTGACCCACCAAACCTACGATTGCTGGACAACCGTTCTGTCTGCCGAGGAAGTCAGGTCAAGAAGTCAGAGGTATCTGAACCACCAATCCTACGACTGGTGGACCACTGCTCTATAACCTGAGGAACACAAGGAATAGAGCCAGGGACATTTCACCCACCAACTCAATGACTGGAGAACAACTGCTCTGCTCCCTCTGTAACTCAGGTCAAGTAGTAGGCGTCAATGGAACCACAGACGACTGCTCTGTACCTTGACAAACTCAAAAACAACAAAGCGTTATTAAAAACACCTATCCTCCGATAAGTGGGCGAATTCTTTGTCCCTTCCGGAACACAAACAACACAGTAACAATCATTTGAACAAGTGTTTCAATGAATGGCTGACAACTGACCTGTCTCCTAAGGAACTGACTCAATTAAACCACCAATCCTACGATTGGTAGAAAACTGTTCTGTCTCCTGAGGAAGTCAGGTCTAGAGGTCAGAGGCATCTGAAACACCAAACCTATGATTGGTGAAACACTGTTTTGTCTCCTGAGGAACTCAACTCACAGAGACATAGTCAATGAAATCACGAAACCTACGATTGGTGGACAAATGCCGTGTCACTTGTGGAACACAAATAGCACAGTCAAATTCAATTGAAACACCGATCCAATGATTGCTTTATGACTGACCTGTCTCCTACGGAACCGAGTCAGTTGAACCACCAATCCTACCATTGCTGGACAACTGTCCTGTCTCCTAAGGAAGTCAGGTCAAGAAGTCAGAGGTATCTGAACCACCAATCCTACGACTGGTGGACCACTGCTCTGTCTCCTGAGGAAGTCAGGTCTAGAGGTCAGAGGCATCTGAAACACCAAACCTATGATTGGTGAAACACTGTTTTGTCTCCTGAGGAACTCAACTCACAGAGACATAGTCAATGAAATCACGAAACCTACGATTGGTGAAACACTGTTTTGTCTCCTGAGGAACTCAACTCACAGAGACATAGTCAATGAAATCACAAAACCTACGATTGGTGGACAAATGCAGTGTCACTTGTGGAACACAAATAGCACAGTCAAATTCAATTGAAACACCGATCCAATGATTGCTTTATGACTGACCTGTCTCCTACGGAACCAAGTCTGTTGACCCACCAATCCTACGATTGCTGGACAACCGTTCTGTCTGCCGAGGAAGTCAGAGGTATCTGAACCACCAATCCTACGACTGGTGGACCACTGCTCTTTAACCTGAGGAACACAAGGAATAGAGCCAGAGACATTTCACCCACCAACTCAATGACTGGAGAACAACTGCTCTGCTCACTCTGTAACTCAGGTCAAGTAGTAGGCGTCAATGGAACCACCGACGACTGCTCTGTACCTTGACAAACTCAAAAACAACAAAGCGTTATTAAAAACACCTATCCTCCGATAGGTGGGCGAATGCTTTGTCCCTTCCGGAACACAAACAACACAGTAACAATCATTTGAACAAGTGTTTCAATGAATGGCTGACAACTGACCTGTCTCCTAAGGAACGGACTCAATTGAACCACCAATCCTACCATTGCTGGACAACTGTCCTGTCTCCTAAGGAAGTCAGGTCAAGAAGTCAGAGGTATCTGAACCACCAATCCTACGACTGGTGGACCACTGCTCTGTCTCCTGAGGAAGTCAGGTCTAGGGGTCAGAGGCATCTGAAACACCAAACCTATGATTGGTGAAACACTGTTTTGTCTCCCAAGGAACTCAACTCACAGAGACATAGTCAATGAAATCACGAAACCTACGATTGGTGAAACACTGTTTTGTCTCCTGAGGAACTCAACTCACAGAGACATAGTCAATGAAATCACGAAACCTACGATTGGTGGACAAATGCAGTGTCACTTGTGGAACACAAATAGCACAGTCAAATTCAATTGAAACACCGATCCAATGATTGCTTTATGACTGACCTGTCTCCTACGGAACCAAGTCTGTTGACCCACCAATCCTACGATTGCTGGACAACCGTTCTGTCTGCCGAGGAAGTCAGAGGTATCTGAACCACCAATCCTACGACTGGTGGACCACTGCTCTTTAACCTGAGGAACACAAGGAATAGAGCCAGAGACATTTCACCCACCAACTCAATGACTGGAGAACAACTGCTCTGCTCACTCTGTAACTCAGGTCAAGTAGTAGGCGTCAATGGAACCACCGACGACTGCTCTGTACCTTGACAAACTCAAAAACAACAAAGCGTTATTAAAAACACCTATCCTCCGATAGGTGGGCGAATGCTTTGTCCCTTCCGGAACACAAACAACACAGTAACAATCATTTGAACAAGTGTTTCAATGAATGGCTGACAACTGACCTGTCTCCTAAGGAACGGACTCAATTGAACCACCAATCCTACGATTGGTAGACAACTGTTCTGTCTCCTGAGGAAGTCAGGTCTAGAAGTCAGAGGCATCTGAAACACCAAACCTATGATTGGTGAAACATTGTTTTGTCTCCTGAGGAACTCAACTCACAGAGACATAGTCAATGAAATCACGAAACCTACGATTGGTGGACAAATGCCGTGTCACTTGTGGAACACAAATAGCACAGTCAAATTCAATTGAAACACCGATCCAATGATTGCTTTATGACTGACCTGTCTCCTACGGAACCGAGTCAGTTGACCCACCAAACCTACGATTGCTGGACAACCGTTCTGTCTGCCGAGGAAGTCAGGTCAAGAAGTCAGAGGTATCTGAACCACCAATCCTACGACTGGTGGACCACTGCTCTATAACCTGAGGAACACAAGGAATAGAGCCAGAGACATTTCACCCACCAACTCAATGACTGGAGAACAACTGCTCTGCTCCCTCTGTAACTCAGGTCAAGTAGTAGGCGTCAATGGAACCACAGACGACTGCTCTGTACCTTGACAAACTCAAAAACAACAAAGCGTTATTAAAAACACCTATCCTCCGATAAGTGGGCGAATTCTTTGTCCCTTCCGGAACACAAACAACACAGTAACAATCATTTGAACAAGTGTTTTAATGAATGGCTGACAACTGACCTGTCTCCTAAGGAACTGACTCAATTAAACCACCAATCCTACGATTGGTAGAAAACTGTTCTGTCTCCTGAGGAAGTCAGGTCTAGAGGTCAGAGGCATCTGAGACACCAAACCTATGATTGGTGAAACACTGTTTTGTCTCCTGAGGAACTCAACTCACAGAGACATAGTCAATGAAATCACGAAACCTACGATTGGTGAAACACTGTTTTGTCTCCTGAGGAACTCAACTCACAGAGACATAGTCAATGAAATCACGAAACCTACGATTGGTGGACAAATGCCGTGTCACTTGTGGAACACAAATAGCACAGTCAAATTCCATTGAAACACCGATCCAATGATTGCTTTATGACTGACCTGTCTCCTACGGAACCGAGTCAGTTGACACACCAAACCTACGATTGCTGGACAACCGTTCTGTCTGCCGAGGAAGTCAGGTCAAGAAGTCAGAGGTATCTGAACCACCAATCCTACGACTGGTGGACCACTGCTCTATAACCTGAGGAACACAAGGAATAGAGCCAGAGACATTTCACCCACCAACTCAATGACTGGAGAACAACTGCTCTGCTCCCTCTGTAACTCAGGTCAAGTAGTAGGCGTCAATGGAACCACAGACAACTGCTCTGTACCTTGACAAACTCAAAAACAACAAAGCGTTATTAAAAACACCTATCCTCCGATAAGTGGGCGAATTCTTTGTCCCTTCCGGAACACAAACAACACAGTAACAATCATTTGAACAAGTGTTTCAATGAATGGCTGACAACTGACCTGTCTCCTAAGGAACTGACTCAATTAAACCACCAATCCTACGATTGGTAGAAAACTGTTCTGTCTCCTGAGGAAGTCAGGTCTAGAGGTCAGAGGCATCTGAAACACCAAACCTATGATTGGTGAAACACTGTTTTGTCTCCTGAGGAACTCAACTCATAGAGACATAGTCAATGAAATCACGAAACCTACGATTGGTGAAACACTGTTTTGTCTCCTGAGGAACTCAACTCACAGAGACATAGTCAATGAAATCACGAAACCTACGATTGGTGGACAAATGCCGTGTCACTTGTGGAACACAAATAGCAAAGTCAAATTCAATTGAAACACCGATCCAATGATTGCTTTATGACTGACCTGTCTCCTACGGAACCGAGTCAGTTGAACCACCAATCCTACGATTGCTGGACAACTGTCCTGTCTCCTAAGGAAGTCAGGTCAAGAAGTCAGAGGTATCTGAACCACCAATCCTACGACTGGTGGACCACTGCTCTGTCTCCTGAGGAAGTCAGGTCTAGAGGTCAGAGGCATCTGAAACACCAAACCTATGATTGGTGAAACACTGTTTTGTCTCCCAAGGAACTCAACTCACAGAGACATAGTCAATGAAATCACGAAACCTACGATTGGTGAAACACTGTTTTGTCTCCTGAGGAACTCAACTCACAGAGACATAGTCAATGAAATCACGAAACCTACGATTGGTGGACAAATGCCGTGTCACTTGTGGAACACAAATAGCACAGTCAAATTCAATTGAAACACCGATCCAATGATTGCTTTATGACTGAGTTGTCTACTACGGAACCGAGTCAGTTGAACCACCAATCCTACGATTGCTGGACAACTGTCCTGTCTCCTAAGGAAGTCAGGTCAAGAAGTCAGAGGTATCTGAACCACCAATCCTACGACTGGTGGACCACTGCTCTGTCTCCTGAGGAAGTCAGGTCTAGAGGTCAGAGGCATCTGAAACACCAAACCTATGATTGGTGAAACATTGTTTTGTCTCCTGAGGAACTCAACTCACAGAGACATAGTCAATGAAATCACGAAACCTACGATTGGTGAAACACTGTTTTGTCTCCTGAGGAACTCAACTCACAGAGACATAGTCAATGAAATCACGAAACCTACGATTGGTGGACAAATGCCGTGTCACTTGTGGAACACAAATAGCAAAGTCAAATTCAATTGAAACACCGATCCAATGATTGCTTTATGACTGACCTGTCTCCTACGGAACCGAGTCAGTTGACCCAACAATCCTACGATTGCTGGACAACCGTTCTGCCTGCCGAGGAAGTCAGGTCAAAAAGTCAGAGGTATCTGAACCACCAATCCTACGACTGGTGGACCACTGCTCTGTCTCCTGAGGAAGTCAGGTCTAGAGGTCAGAGGCATCTGAAACACCAAACCTATGATTGGTGAAACATTGTTTTGTCTCCTGAGGAACTCAACTCACAGAGACATAGTCAATGAAATCACGAAACCTACGATTGGTGAAACACTGTTTTGTCTCCTGAGGAACTCAACTCACAGAGACATAGTCAATGAAATCACAAAACCTACGATTGGTGGACAAATGCCGTGTCACTTGTGGAACACAAATAGCACAGTCAAATTCCATTGAAACACCGATCCAATGATTGCTTTATGACTGACCTGTCTCCTACGGAACCGAGTCAGTTGACCAAACAATCCTACGATTGCTGGACAACCGTTCTGCCTGCCGAGGAAGTCAGGTCAAAAAGTCAGAGGTATCTGAACCACCAATCCTACGACTGGTGGACCACTGCTCTATAACCTGCGGAACACAAGGAATAGAGCCAGAGACATTTCACCCACCAACTCAATGACTGGAGAACAACTGCTCTGCTCCCTCTGTAACTCAGGTCAAGTAGTAGGCGTCAATGGAACCACAGACGACTGCTCTGTACCTTGACAAACTCAAAAACAACAAAGCGTTATTAAAAACACCTATCCTCCGATAGGTGGGCGAATGCTTTGTCCCTTCCGGAACACAAACAACACAGTAACAATCATTTGAACAAGTGTTTCAATGAATGGCTGACAACTGACCTGTCTCCTAAGGAACGGACTCAATTGAACCACCAATCCTACGATTGGTAGACAACTGTTCTGTCTCCTGAGGAAGTCAGATCTAGAAGTCAGAGGCATCTGAAACACCAAACCTATGATTGGTGAAACACTGTTTTGTCTCCTGAGGAACTCAACTCACAGAGACATAGTCAATGAAATCACGAAACCTACGATTGGTGGACAAATGCCGTGTCACTTGTGGAACACAAATAGCACAGTCAAATTCAATTGAAACACCGATCCAATGATTGCTTTATGACTGACCTGTCTCCTACGGAACCGAGTCAGTTGACACACCAAACCTACGATTGCTGGACAACCGTTCTGTCTGCCGATGAAGTCAGGTCAAGAAGTCAGAGGTATCTGAACCACCAATCCTACGACTGGTGGACCACTGCTCTATAACCTGAGGAACACAAGGAATAGAGCCAGAGACATTTCACCCACCAACTCAATGACTGGAGAACAACTGCTCTGCTCCCTCTGTAACTCAGGTCAAGTAGTAGGCGTCAATGGAACCACAGACGACTGCTCTGTACCTTGACAAACTCAAAAACAACAAAGCGTTATTAAAAACACCTATCCTCCGATAAGTGGGCGAATTCTTTGTCCCTTCCGGAACACAAACAACACAGTAACAATCATTTGAACAAGTGTTTCAATGAATGGCTGACAACTGACCTGTCTCCTAAGGAACTGACTCAATTAAACCACCAATCCTACGATTGGTAGAAAACTGTTCTGTCTCCTGAGGAAGTCAGGTCTAGAGGTCAGAGGCATCTGAGACACCAAACCTATGATTGGTGAAACACTGTTTTGTCTCCTGAGGAACTCAACTCACAGAGACATAGTCAATGAAATCACGAAACCTACGATTGGTGAAACACTGTTTTGTCTCCTGAGGAACTCAACTCACAGAGACATAGTCAATGAAATCACGAAACCTACGATTGGTGGACAAATGCCGTGTCACTTGTGGAACACAAATAGCACAGTCAAATTCCATTGAAACACCGATCCAATGATTGCTTTATGACTGACCTGTCTCCTACGGAACCGAGTCAGTTGACCCACCAAACCTACGATTGCTGGACAACCGTTCTGTCTGCCGAGGAAGTCAGGTCAAGAAGTCAGAGGTATCTGAACCACCAATCCTACGACTGGTGGACCACTGCTCTATAACCTGAGGAACACAAGGAATAGAGCCAGAGACATTTCACCCACCAACTCAATGACTGGAGAACAACTGCTCTGCTCCCTCTGTAACTCAGGTCAAGTAGTAGGCGTCAATGGAACCACAGACAACTGCTCTGTACCTTGACAAACTCAAAAACAACAAAGCGTTATTAAAAACACCTATCCTCCGATAAGTGGGCGAATTCTTTGTCCCTTCCGGAACACAAACAACACAGTAACAATCATTTGAACAAGTGTTTCAATGAATGGCTGACAACTGACCTGTCTCCTAAGGAACTGACTCAATTAAACCACCAATCCTACGATTGGTAGAAAACTGTTCTGTCTCCTGAGGAAGTCAGGTCTAGAGGTCAGAGGCATCTGAAACACCAAACCTATGATTGGTGAAACACTGTTTTGTCTCCTGAGGAACTCAACTCATAGAGACATAGTCAATGAAATCACGAAACCTACGATTGGTGAAACACTGTTTTGTCTCCTGAGGAACTCAACTCACAGAGACATAGTCAATGAAATCACGAAACCTACGATTGGTGGACAAATGCCGTGTCACTTGTGGAACACAAATAGCACAGTCAAATTCAATTGAAACACCGATCCAATGATTGCTTTATGACTGACCTGTCTCCTACGGAACCGAGTCAGTTGAACCACCAATCCTACGATTGCTGGACAACTGTCCTGTCTCCTAAGGAAGTCAGGTCAAGAAGTCAGAGGTATCTGAACCACCAATCCTACGACTGGTGGACCACTGCTCTGTCTCCTGAGGAAGTCAGGTCTAGAGGTCAGAGGCATCTGAAACACCAAACCTATGATTGGTGAAACACTGTTTTGTCTCCCAAGGAACTCAACTCACAGAGACATAGTCAATGAAATCACGAAACCTACGATTGGTGAAACACTGTTTTGTCTCCTGAGGAACTCAACTCACAGAGACATAGTCAATGAAATCACGAAACCTACGATTGGTGGACAAATGCCGTGTCACTTGTGGAACACAAATAGCACAGTCAAATTCAATTGAAACACCGATCCAATGATTGCTTTATGACTGACCTGTCTCCTACGGAACCGAGTCAGTTGAACCACCAATCCTACGATTGCTGGACAACTGTCCTGTCTCCTAAGGAAGTCAGGTCAAGAAGTCAGAGGTATCTGAACCACCAATCCTACGACTGGTGGACCACTGCTCTGTCTCCTGAGGAAGTCAGGTCTAGAGGTCAGAGGCATCTGAAACACCAAACCTATGATTGGTGAAACAATGTTTTGTCTCCCAAGGAACTCAACTCACAGAGACATAGTCAATGAAATCACGAAACCTACGATTGGTGAAACACTGTTTTGTCTCCTGAGGAACTCAACTCACAGAGACATAGTCAATGAAATCACGAAACCTACGATTGGTGGACAAATGCCGTGTCACTTGTGGAACACAAATAGCACAGTCAAATTCAATTGAAACACCGATCCAATGATTGCTTTATGACTGACCTGTCTCCTACGGAACCGAGTCAGTTGACCCAACAATCCTACGATTGCTGGACAACCGTTCTGCCTGCCGAGGAAGTCAGGTCAAAAAGTCAGAGGTATCTGAACCACCAATCCTACGACTGGTGGACCACTGCTCTGTCTCCTGAGGAAGTCAGGTCTAGAGGTCAGAGGCATCTGAAACACCAAACCTATGATTGGTGAAACATTGTTTTGTCTCCTGAGGAACTCAACTCACAGAGACATAGTCAATGAAATCACGAAACCTACGATTGGTGAAACACTGTTTTGTCTCCTGAGGAACTCAACTCACAGAGACATAGTCAATGAAATCACGAAACCTACGATTGGTGGACAAATGCCGTGTCACTTGTGGAACACAAATAGCACAGTCAAATTCCATTGAAACACCGATCCAATGATTGCTTTATGACTGACCTGTCTCCTACGGAACCGAGTCAGTTGAACCACCAATCCTACGATTGCTGGACAACTGTCCTGTCTCCTAAGGAAGTCAGGTCAAGAAGTCAGAGGTATCTGAACCACCAATCCTACGACTGGTGGACCACTGCTCTGTCTCCTGAGGAAGTCAGGTCTAGAGGTCAGAGGCATCTGAAACACCAAACCTATGATTGGTGAAACAATGTTTTGTCTCCCAAGGAACTCAACTCACAGAGACATAGTCAATGAAATCACGAAACCTACGATTGGTGAAACACTGTTTTGTCTCCTGAGGAACTCAACTCACAGAGACATAGTCAATGAAATCACGAAACCTACGATTGGTGGACAAATGCCGTGTCACTTGTGGAACACAAATAGCACAGTCAAATTCAATTGAAACACCGATCCAATGATTGCTTTATGACTGACCTGTCTCCTACGGAACCGAGTCAGTTGACCCAACAATCCTACGATTGCTGGACAACCGTTCTGCCTGCCGAGGAAGTCAGGTCAAAAAGTCAGAGGTATCTGAACCACCAATCCTACGACTGGTGGACCACTGCTCTGTCTCCTGAGGAAGTCAGGTCTAGAGGTCAGAGGCATCTGAAACACCAAACCTATGATTGGTGAAACATTGTTTTGTCTCCTGAGGAACTCAACTCACAGAGACATAGTCAATGAAATCACGAAACCTACGATTGGTGAAACACTGTTTTGTCTCCTGAGGAACTCAACTCACAGAGACATAGTCAATGAAATCACGAAACCTACGATTGGTGGACAAATGCCGTGTCACTTGTGGAACACAAATAGCACAGTCAAATTCCATTGAAACACCGATCCAATGATTGCTTTATGACTGACCTGTCTCCTACGGAACCGAGTCAGTTGACCCACCAAACCTACGATTGCTGGACAACCGTTCTGTCTGCCGAGGAAGTCAGGTCAAGAAGTCAGAGGTATCTGAACCACCAATCCTACGACTGGGGGACCACTGCTCTATAACCTGAGGAACACAAGGAATAGAGCCAGAGACATTTCACCCACCAACTTAATGACTGGAGAACAACTGCTCTGCTCCCTCTGTAACTCAGGTCAAGTAGTAGGCGTCAATGGAACCACAGACGACTGCTCTGTACCTTGACAAACTCAAAAACAACAAAGCGTTATTAAAAACACCTATCCTCCGATAGGTGGGCGAATGCTTTGTCCCTTCCGGAACACAAACAACACAGTAACAATCATTTGAACAAGTGTTTCAATGAATGGCTGACAACTGACCTGTCTCCTAAGGAACTGACTCAATTAAACCACCAATCCTACGATTGGTAGAAAACTGTTCTGTCTCCTGAGGAAGTCAGGTCTAGAGGTCAGAGGCATCTGAAACACCAAACCTATGATTGGTGAAACACTGTTTTGTCTCCTGAGGAACTCAACTCACAGAGACATAGTCAATGAAATCACGAAACCTACGATTGGTGAAACACTGTTTTGTCTCCTGAGGAACTCAACTCACAGAGACATAGTCAATGAAATCACGAAACCTACGATTGGTGAAACACTGTTTTGTCTCCTGAGGAACTCAATTCACAGAGACATAGTCAATGAAATCACGAAACCTACGATTGGTGGACAAATGCCGTGTCACTTGTGGAACACAAATAGCACAGTCAAATTCCATTGAAACACCGATCCAATGATTGCTTTATGACTGACCTGTCTCCTACGGAACCGAGTCAGTTGACCCACCAAACCTACGATTTCTGGACAACCGTTCTGTCTGCCGAGGAAGTCAGGTCAAGAAGTCAGAGGTATCTGAACCACCAATCCTACGACTGGTGGACCACTGCTCTATAACCTGAGGAACACAAGGAATAGAGCCAGAGACATTTCACCCACCAACTCAATGACTGGAGAACAACTGCTCTGCTCCCTCTGTAACTCAGGTCAAGTAGTAGGCGTCAATGGAACCACAGACGACTGCTCTGTACCTTGACAAACTCAAAAACAACAAAGCGTTATTAAAAACACCTATCCTCCGATAAGTGGGCGAATTCTTTGTCCCTTCCGGAACACAAACAACACAGTAACAATCATTTGAACAAGTGTTTCAATGAATGGCTGACAACTGACCTGTCTCCTAAGGAACTGACTCAATTAAACCACCAATCCTACGATTGGTAGAAAACTGTTCTGTCTCCTGAGGAAGTCAGGTCTAGAGGTCAGAGGCATCTGAAACACCAAACCTATGATTGGTGAAACACTGTTTTGTCTCCTGAGGAACTCAACTCACAGAGACATAGTCAATGAAATCACGAAACCTACGATTGGTGAAACACTGTTTTTTCTCCTGAGGAACTCAACTCACAGAGACATAGTCAATGAAATCACGAAACCTACGATTGGTGGACAAATGCCGTGTCACTTGTGGAACACAAATAGCACAGTCAAATTCAATTGAAACACCGATCCAATGATTGCTTTATGACTGACCTGTCTCCTACGGAACCGAGTCAGTTGACCCACCAAACCTACGATTGCTGGACAACCGTTCTGTCTGCCGAGGAAGTCAGGTCAAGAAGTCAGAGGTATCTGAACCACCAATCCTACGACTGGTGGACCACTGCTCTATAACCTGAGGAACACAAGGAATAGAGCCAGAGACATTTCACCCACCAACTCAATGACTGGAGAACAACTGCTCTGCTCACTCTGTAACTCAGGTCAAGGAGTAGGCGTCAATGGAACCACTGACGACTGCTCTGTACCTTGACAAACTCAAAAAAAACAAAGCGTTATTAAAAACACCTATCCTCCGATAGGTGGGCGAATGCTTTGTCCCTTCCGGAACACAAACAACACAGTAACAATCATTTGAACAAGTGTTTCAATGAATGGCTGACAACTGACCTGTCTCCTAAGGAACGGACTCAATTGAACCACCAATCTTACGATTGGTAGACAACTGTTCTGTCTCCTGAGGAAGTCAGGTCTAGAAGTCAGAGGCATCTGAAACACCAAACCTATGATTGGTGAAACATTGTTTTGTCTCCTGAGGAACTCAACTCACAGAGACATAGTCAATGAAATCACGAAACCTACGATTGGTGGACAAATGCCGTGTCACTTGTGGAACACAAATAGCACAGTCAAATTCAATTGAAACACCGATCCAATGATTGCTTTATGACTGACCTGTCTCCTACGGAACCGAGTCAGTTGACCCACCAAACCTACGATTGCTGGACAACCGTTCTGTCTGCCGAGGAAGTCAGGTCAAGAAGTCAGAGGTATCTGAACCACCAATCCTACGACTGGTGGACCACTGCTCTATAACCTGAGGAACACAAGGAATAGAGCCAGAGACATTTCACCCACCAACTCAATGACTGGAGAACAACTGCTCTGCTCCCTCTGTAACTCAGGTCAAGTAGTAGGCGTCAATGGAACCACAGACGACTGCTCTGTACCTTGACAAACTCAAAAACAACAAAGCGTTATTAAAAACACCTATCCTCCGATAAGTGGGCGAATTCTTTGTCCCTTCCGGAACACAAACAACACAGTAACAATCATTTGAACAAGTGTTTCAATGAATGGCTGACAACTGACCTGTCTCCTAAGGAACTGACTCAATTAAACCACCAATCCTACGATTGGTAGAAAACTGTTCTGTCTCCTGAGGAAGTCAGGTCTAGAGGTCAGAGGCATCTGAAACACCAAACCTATGATTGGTGAAACACTGTTTTGTCTCCTGAGGAACTCAACTCACAGAGACATAGTCAATGAAATCACGAAACCTACGATTGGTGAAACACTGTTTTTTCTCCTGAGGAACTCAACTCACAGAGACATAGTCAATGAAATCACGAAACCTACGATTGGTGGACAAATGCCGTGTCACTTGTGGAACAAAAATAGCACAGTCAAATTCCATTGAAACACCGATCCAATGATTGCTTTATGACTGACCTGTCTCCTACGGAACCGAGTCAGTTGACCCACCAAACCTACGATTGCTGGACAACCGTTCTGTCTGCCGAGGAAGTCAGGTCAAGAAGTCAGAGGTATCTGAACCACCAATCCTACGACTGGTGGACCACTGCTCTATAACCTGAGGAACACAAGGAATAGAGCCAGAGACATTTCACCCACCAACTCAATGACTGGAGAACAACTGCTCTGCTCACTCTGTAACTCAGGTCAAGTAGTAGGCGTCAATGGAACCACCGACGACTGCTCTGTACCTTGACAAACTCAAAAAAAACAAAGCGTTATTAAAAACACCTATCCTCCGATAGGTGGGCGAATGCTTTGTCCCTTCCGGAACACAAACAACACAGTAACAATCATTTGAACAAGTGTTTCAATGAATGGCTGACAACTGACCTGTCTCCTAAGGAACGGACTCAATTGAACCACCAATCTTACGATTGGTAGACAACTGTTCTGTCTCCTGAGGAAGTCAGGTCTAGAAGTCAGAGGCATCTGAAACACCAAACCTATGATTGGTGAAACATTGTTTTGTCTCCTGAGGAACTCAACTCACAGAGACATAGTCAATGAAATCACGAAACCTACGATTGGTGGACAAATGCCGTGTCACTTGTGGAACACAAATAGCACAGTCAAATTCCATTGAAACACCGATCCAATGATTGCTTTATGACTGACCTGTCTCCTACGGAACCGAGTCAGTTGACCCACCAAACCTACGATTGCTGGACAACCGTTCTGTCTGCCGAGGAAGTCAGGTCAAGAAGTCAGAGGTATCTGAACCACCAATCCTACGACTGGCGGACCACTGCTCTATAACCTGAGGAACACAAGGAATAGAGCCAGAGACATTTCACCCACCAACTCAATGACTGGAGAACAACTGCTCTGCTCCCTCTGTAACTCAGGTCAAGTAGTAGGCGTCGATGGAACCACAGACGACTGCTCTGTACCTCTGTAAACTCAAAAACAACAAAGCGTTATTAAAAACACCTATCCTCCGATAAGTGGGCGAATTCTTTGTCCCTTCCGGAACACAAACAACACAGTAACAATCATTTGAACAAGTGTTTAAATGAATGGCTGACAACTGACCTGTCTCCTAAGGAACTGACTCAATTGAACCACCAATCCTACGATTGGTAGAAAACTGTTCTGTCTCCTGAGGAAGTCAGGTCTAGAGGTCAGAGGCATCGGAAACACCAAACCTATGATTGGTGAAACACTGTTTTGTCTCCTGAGGAACTCAACTCACAGAGACATAGTCAATGAAATCACGAAACCTACGATTGGTGGACAAATGCCGTGTCACTTGTGGAACACAAATAGCACAGTCAAATTCAATTGAAACACCGATCCAATGATTGCTTTATGACTGACCTGTCTCCTACGGAACCGAGTCAGTTGACCCACCAATCCTACGATTGCTGGACAACCGTTCTGCCTGCCGAGGAAGTCAGGTCAAGAAGTCAGAGGTATCTGAACCACCAATCCTACGACTGGTGGACCACTGCTCTATAACCTGAGGAACACAAGGAATAGAGCCAGAGACATTTCACCCACCAACTCAATGACTGGAGAACAACTGCTCTGCTCCCTCTGTAACTCAGGTCAAGTAGTAGGCGTCAATGGAACCACAGACGACTGCTCTGTACCTTGACAAACTCAAAAACAACAAAGCGTTATTAAAAACACCTATCCTCCGATAAGTGGGCGAATTCTTTGTCCCTTCCGGAACACAAACAACACAGTAACAATCATTTGAACAAGTGTTTCAATGAATGGCTGACAACTGACCTGTCTCCTAAGGAACTGACTCAATTAAACCACCAATCCTACGATTGGTAGAAAACTGTTCTGTCTCCTGAGGAAGTCAGGTCTAGAGGTCAGAGGCATCTGAAACACCAAACCTATGATTGGTGAAACACTGTTTTGTCTCCTGAGGAACTCAACTCACAGAGACATAGTCAATGAAATCACGAAACCTACGATTGGTGGACAAATGCCGTGTCACTTGTGGAACACAAATAGCACAGTCAAATTCAATTGAAACACCGATCCAATGATTGCTTTATGACTGACCTGTCTCCTACGGAACCGAGTCAGTTGACCCACCAAACCTACGATTGCTGGACAACCGTTCTGTCTGCCGAGGAAGTCAGGTCAAGAAGTCAGAGGTATCTGAACCACCAATCCTACGACTGGTGGACCACTGCTCTATAACCTGAGGAACACAAGGAATAGAGCCAGAGACATTTCACCCACCAACTCAATGACTGGAGAACAACTGCTCTGCTCACTCTGTAACTCAGGTCAAGTAGTAGGCGTCAATGGAACCACCGACGACTGCTCTGTACCTTGACAAACTCAAAAAAAACAAAGCGTTATTAAAAACACCTATCCTCCGATAGGTGGGCGAATGCTTTGTCCCTTCCGGAACACAAACAACACAGTAACAATCATTTGAACAAGTGTTTCAATGAATGGCTGACAACTGACCTGTCTCCTAAGGAACGGACTCAATTGAACCACCAATCTTACGATTGGTAGACAACTGTTCTGTCTTCTGAGGAAGTCAGGTCTAGAAGTCAGAGGCATCTGAAACACCAAACCTATGATTGGTGAAACATTGTTTTGTCTCCTGAGGAACTCAACTCACAGAGACATAGTCAATGAAATCACGAAACCTACGATTGGTGGACAAATGCCGTGTCACTTGTGGAACACAAATAGCACAGTCAAATTCCATTGAAACACCGATCCAATGATTGCTTTATGACTGACCTGTCTCCTACGGAACCGAGTCAGTTGACCCACCAAACCTACGATTGCTGGACAACCGTTCTGTCTGCCGAGGAAGTCAGGTCAAGAAGTCAGAGGTATCTGAACCACCAATCCTACGACTGGTGGACCACTGCTCTATAACCTGAGGAACACAAGGAATAGAGCCAGAGACATTTCACCCACCAACTCAATGACTGGAGAACAACTGCTCTGCTCCCTCTGTAACTCAGGTCAAGTAGTAGGCGTCGATGGAACCACAGACGACTGCTCTGTACCTTGACAAACTCAAAAACAACAAAGCGTTATTAAAAACACCTATCCTCCGATAAGTGGGCGAATTCTTTGTCCCTTCCGGAACACAAACAACACAGTAACAATCATTTGAACAAGTGTTTAAATGAATGGCTGACAACTGACCTGTCTCCTAAGGAACTGACTCAATTGAACCACCAATCCTACGATTGGTAGAAAACTGTTCTGTCTCCTGAGGAAGTCAGGTCTAGAGGTCAGAGGCATCGGAAACACCAAACCTATGATTGGTGAAACACTGTTTTGTCTCCTGAGGAACTCAACTCACAGAGACATAGTCAATGAAATCACGAAACCTACGATTGGTGGACAAATGCCGTGTCACTTGTGGAACACAAATAGCACAGTCAAATTCAATTGAAACACCGATCCAATGATTGCTTTATGACTGACCTGTCTCCTACGGAACCGAGTCAGTTGACCCACCAATCCTACGATTGCTGGACAACCGTTCTGCCTGCCGAGGAAGTCAGGTCAAGAAGTCAGAGGTATCTGAACCACCAATCCTACGACTGGTGGACCACTGCTCTATAACCTGAGGAACACAAGGAATAGAGCCAGAGACATTTCACCCACCAACTCAATGACTGGAGAACAACTGCTCTGCTCCCTCTGTAACTCAGGTCAAGTAGTAGGCGTCAATGGAACCACAGACGACTGCTCTGTACCTTGACAAACTCAAAAACAACAAAGCGTTATTAAAAACACCTATCCTCCGATAAGTGGGCGAATTCTTTGTCCCTTCCGGAACACAAACAACACAGTAACAATCATTTGAACAAGTGTTTCAATGAATGGCTGACAACTGACCTGTCTCCTAAGGAACTGACTCAATTAAACCACCAATCCTACGATTGGTAGAAAACTGTTCTGTCTCCTGAGGAAGTCAGGTCTAGAGGTCAGAGGCATCTGAAACACCAAACCTATGATTGGTGAAACACTGTTTTGTCTCCTGAGGAACTCAACTCACAGAGACATAGTCAATGAAATCACGAAACCTACGATTGGTGGACAAATGCCGTGTCACTTGTGGAACACAAATAGCACAGTCAAATTCAATTGAAACACCGATCCAATGATTGCTTTATGACTGACCTGTCTCCTACGGAACCGAGTCAGTTGACCCACCAAACCTACGATTGCTGGACAACCGTTCTGTCTGCCGATGAAGTCAGGTCAAGAAGTCAGAGGTATCTGAACCACCAATCCTACGACTGGTGGACCACTGCTCTATAACCTGAGGAACACAAGGAATAGAGCCAGAGACATTTCACCCACCAGCTCAATGACTAGAGAACAACTGCTCTGCTCCCTCTGTAACTCAGGTCAAGTAGTAGGCGTCAATGGAACCACAGACGACTGCTCTGTACCTTGACAAACTCAAAAACAACAAAGCGTTATTAAAAACACCTATCCTCCGATAGGTGGGCGAATGCTTTGTCCCTTCCGGAACACAAACAACACAGTAACAATCATTTGAACAAGTGTTTCAATGAATGGCTGACAACTGACCTGTCTCCTAAGGAACAGACTCAATTGAACCACCAATCCTACGATTGGTAGACAACTGTTCTGTCTCCTGAGGAAGTCAGGTCTAGAAGTCAGAGGCATCTGAAACACCAAACCTATGATTGGTGAAACATTGTTTTGTCTCCTGAGGAACTCAACTCACAGAGACATAGTCAATGAAATCACGAAACCTACGATTGGTGAAACACTGTTTTGTCTCCTGAGGAACTCAACTCACAGAGACATAGTCAATGAAATCACGAAACCTACGATTGGTGGACAAATGCCGTGTCACTTGTGGAACACAAATAGCAAAGTCAAATTCAATTGAAACACCGATCCAATGATTGCTTTATGACTGACCTGTCTCCTACGGAACCGAGTCAGTTGAACCACCAATCCTACGATTGCTGGACAACTGTCCTGTCTCCTAAGGAAGTCAGGTCAAGAAGTCAGAGGTATCTGAACCACCAATCCTACGACTGGTGGACCACTGCTCTGTCTCCTGAGGAAGTCAGGTCTAGAGGTCAGAGGCATCTGAAACACCAAACCTATGATTGGTGAAACACTGTTTTGTCTCCCAAGGAACTCAACTCACAGAGACATAGTCAATGAAATCACGAAACCTACGATTGGTGAAACACTGTTTTGTCTCCTGAGGAACTCAACTCACAGAGACATAGTCAATGAAATCACGAAACCTACGATTGGTGGACAAATGCCGTGTCACTTGTGGAACACAAATAGCACAGTCAAATTCAATTGAAACACCGATCCAATGATTGCTTTATGACTGAGTTGTCTACTACGGAACCGAGTCAGTTGAACCACCAATCCTACGATTGCTGGACAACTGTCCTGTCTCCTAAGGAAGTCAGGTCAAGAAGTCAGAGGTATCTGAACCACCAATCCTACGACTGGTGGACCACTGCTCTGTCTCCTGAGGAAGTCAGGTCTAGAGGTCAGAGGCATCTGAAACACCAAACCTATGATTGGTGAAACAATGTTTTGTCTCCCAAGGAACTCAACTCACAGAGACATAGTCAATGAAATCACGAAACCTACGATTGGTGAAACACTGTTTTGTCTCCTGAGGAACTCAACTCACAGAGACATAGTCAATGAAATCACAAAACCTACGATTGGTGGACAAATGCAGTGTCACTTGTGGAACACAAATAGCACAGTCAAATTCAATTGAAACACCGATCCAATGATTGCTTTATGACTGACCTGTCTCCTACGGAACCAAGTCTGTTGACCCACCAATCCTACGATTGCTGGACAACCGTTCTGTCTGCCGAGGAAGTCAGAGGTATCTGAACCACCAATCCTACGACTGGTGGACCACTGCTCTTTAACCTGAGGAACACAAGGAATAGAGCCAGAGACATTTCACCCACCAACTCAATGACTGGAGAACAACTGCTCTGCTCACTCTGTAACTCAGGTCAAGTAGTAGGCGTCAATGGAACCACCGACGACTGCTCTGTACCTTGACAAACTCAAAAACAACAAAGCGTTATTAAAAACACCTATCCTCCGATAGGTGGGCGAATGCTTTGTCCCTTCCGGAACACAAACAACACAGTAACAATCATTTGAACAAGTGTTTCAATGAATGGCTGACAACTGACCTGTCTCCTAAGGAACTGACTCAATTAAACCACCAATCCTACGATTGGTAGAAAACTGTTCTGTCTCCTGAGGAAGTCAGGTCTAGAGGTCAGAGGCATCTGAGACACCAAACCTATGATTGGTGAAACACTGTTTTGTCTCCTGAGGAACTCAACTCACAGAGACATAGTCAATGAAATCACGAAACCTACGATTGGTGAAACACTGTTTTGTCTCCTGAGGAACTCAACTCACAGAGACATAGTCAATGAAATCACGAAACCTACGATTGGTGGACAAATGCCGTGTCACTTGTGGAACACAAATAGCACAGTCAAATTCCATTGAAACACCGATCCAATGATTGCTTTATGACTGACCTGTCTCCTACGGAACCGAGTCAGTTGACACACCAAACCTACGATTGCTGGACAACCGTTCTGTCTGCCGAGGAAGTCAGGTCAAGAAGTCAGAGGTATCTGAACCACCAATCCTACGACTGGTGGACCACTGCTCTATAACCTGAGGAACACAAGGAATAGAGCCAGAGACATTTCACCCACCAACTCAATGACTGGAGAACAACTGCTCTGCTCCCTCTGTAACTCAGGTCAAGTAGTAGGCGTCAATGGAACCACAGACAACTGCTCTGTACCTTGACAAACTCAAAAACAACAAAGCGTTATTAAAAACACCTATCCTCCGATAAGTGGGCGAATTCTTTGTCCCTTCCGGAACACAAACAACACAGTAACAATCATTTGAACAAGTGTTTCAATGAATGGCTGACAACTGACCTGTCTCCTAAGGAACTGACTCAATTAAACCACCAATCCTACGATTGGTAGAAAACTGTTCTGTCTCCTGAGGAAGTCAGGTCTAGAGGTCAGAGGCATCTGAAACACCAAACCTATGATTGGTGAAACACTGTTTTGTCTCCTGAGGAACTCAACTCATAGAGACATAGTCAATGAAATCACGAAACCTACGATTGGTGAAACACTGTTTTGTCTCCTGAGGAACTCAACTCACAGAGACATAGTCAATGAAATCACGAAACCTACGATTGGTGGACAAATGCCGTGTCACTTGTGGAACACAAATAGCAAAGTCAAATTCAATTGAAACACCGATCCAATGATTGCTTTATGACTGACCTGTCTCCTACGGAACCGAGTCAGTTGAACCACCAATCCTACGATTGCTGGACAACTGTCCTGTCTCCTAAGGAAGTCAGGTCAAGAAGTCAGAGGTATCTGAACCACCAATCCTACGACTGGTGGACCACTGCTCTGTCTCCTGAGGAAGTCAGGTCTAGAGGTCAGAGGCATCTGAAACACCAAACCTATGATTGGTGAAACACTGTTTTGTCTCCCAAGGAACTCAACTCACAGAGACATAGTCAATGAAATCACGAAACCTACGATTGGTGAAACACTGTTTTGTCTCCTGAGGAACTCAACTCACAGAGACATAGTCAATGAAATCACGAAACCTACGATTGGTGGACAAATGCCGTGTCACTTGTGGAACACAAATAGCACAGTCAAATTCAATTGAAACACCGATCCAATGATTGCTTTATGACTGACCTGTCTCCTACGGAACCGAGTCAGTTGAACCACCAATCCTACGATTGCTGGACAACTGTCCTGTCTCCTAAGGAAGTCAGGTCAAGAAGTCAGAGGTATCTGAACCACCAATCCTACGACTGGTGGACCACTGCTCTGTCTCCTGAGGAAGTCAGGTCTAGAGGTCAGAGGCATCTGAAACACCAAACCTATGATTGGTGAAACAATGTTTTGTCTCCCAAGGAACTCAACTCACAGAGACATAGTCAATGAAATCACGAAACCTACGATTGGTGAAACACTGTTTTGTCTCCTGAGGAACTCAACTCACAGAGACATAGTCAATGAAATCACGAAACCTACGATTGGTGGACAAATGCCGTGTCACTTGTGGAACACAAATAGCACAGTCAAATTCAATTGAAACACCGATCCAATGATTGCTTTATGACTGACCTGTCTCCTACGGAACCGAGTCAGTTGACCCAACAATCCTACGATTGCTGGACAACCGTTCTGCCTGCCGAGGAAGTCAGGTCAAAAAGTCAGAGGTATCTGAACCACCAATCCTACGACTGGTGGACCACTGCTCTGTCTCCTGAGGAAGTCAGGTCTAGAGGTCAGAGGCATCTGAAACACCAAACCTATGATTGGTGAAACATTGTTTTGTCTCCTGAGGAACTCAACTCACAGAGACATAGTCAATGAAATCACGAAACCTACGATTGGTGAAACACTGTTTTGTCTCCTGAGGAACTCAACTCACAGAGACATAGTCAATGAAATCACGAAACCTACGATTGGTGGACAAATGCCGTGTCACTTGTGGAACACAAATAGCACAGTCAAATTCCATTGAAACACCGATCCAATGATTGCTTTATGACTGACCTGTCTCCTACGGAACCGAGTCAGTTGAACCACCAATCCTACGATTGCTGGACAACTGTCCTGTCTCCTAAGGAAGTCAGGTCAAGAAGTCAGAGGTATCTGAACCACCAATCCTACGACTGGTGGACCACTGCTCTGTCTCCTGAGGAAGTCAGGTCTAGAGGTCAGAGGCATCTGAAACACCAAACCTATGATTGGTGAAACAATGTTTTGTCTCCCAAGGAACTCAACTCACAGAGACATAGTCAATGAAATCACGAAACCTACGATTGGTGAAACACTGTTTTGTCTCCTGAGGAACTCAACTCACAGAGACATAGTCAATGAAATCACGAAACCTACGATTGGTGGACAAATGCCGTGTCACTTGTGGAACACAAATAGCACAGTCAAATTCAATTGAAACACCGATCCAATGATTGCTTTATGACTGACCTGTCTCCTACGGAACCGAGTCAGTTGACCCAACAATCCTACGATTGCTGGACAACCGTTCTGCCTGCCGAGGAAGTCAGGTCAAAAAGTCAGAGGTATCTGAACCACCAATCCTACGACTGGTGGACCACTGCTCTGTCTCCTGAGGAAGTCAGGTCTAGAGGTCAGAGGCATCTGAAACACCAAACCTATGATTGGTGAAACATTGTTTTGTCTCCTGAGGAACTCAACTCACAGAGACATAGTCAATGAAATCACGAAACCTACGATTGGTGAAACACTGTTTTGTCTCCTGAGGAACTCAACTCACAGAGACATAGTCAATGAAATCACGAAACCTACGATTGGTGGACAAATGCCGTGTCACTTGTGGAACACAAATAGCACAGTCAAATTCCATTGAAACACCGATCCAATGATTGCTTTATGACTGACCTGTCTCCTACGGAACCGAGTCAGTTGACCCACCAAACCTACGATTGCTGGACAACCGTTCTGTCTGCCGAGGAAGTCAGGTCAAGAAGTCAGAGGTATCTGAACCACCAATCCTACGACTGGGGGACCACTGCTCTATAACCTGAGGAACACAAGGAATAGAGCCAGAGACATTTCACCCACCAACTTAATGACTGGAGAACAACTGCTCTGCTCCCTCTGTAACTCAGGTCAAGTAGTAGGCGTCAATGGAACCACAGACGACTGCTCTGTACCTTGACAAACTCAAAAACAACAAAGCGTTATTAAAAACACCTATCCTCCGATAGGTGGGCGAATGCTTTGTCCCTTCCGGAACACAAACAACACAGTAACAATCATTTGAACAAGTGTTTCAATGAATGGCTGACAACTGACCTGTCTCCTAAGGAACTGACTCAATTAAACCACCAATCCTACGATTGGTAGAAAACTGTTCTGTCTCCTGAGGAAGTCAGGTCTAGAGGTCAGAGGCATCTGAAACACCAAACCTATGATTGGTGAAACACTGTTTTGTCTCCTGAGGAACTCAACTCACAGAGACATAGTCAATGAAATCACGAAACCTACGATTGGTGAAACACTGTTTTGTCTCCTGAGGAACTCAACTCACAGAGACATAGTCAATGAAATCACGAAACCTACGATTGGTGAAACACTGTTTTGTCTCCTGAGGAACTCAATTCACAGAGACATAGTCAATGAAATCACGAAACCTACGATTGGTGGACAAATGCCGTGTCACTTGTGGAACACAAATAGCACAGTCAAATTCCATTGAAACACCGATCCAATGATTGCTTTATGACTGACCTGTCTCCTACGGAACCGAGTCAGTTGACCCACCAAACCTACGATTTCTGGACAACCGTTCTGTCTGCCGAGGAAGTCAGGTCAAGAAGTCAGAGGTATCTGAACCACCAATCCTACGACTGGTGGACCACTGCTCTATAACCTGAGGAACACAAGGAATAGAGCCAGAGACATTTCACCCACCAACTCAATGACTGGAGAACAACTGCTCTGCTCCCTCTGTAACTCAGGTCAAGTAGTAGGCGTCAATGGAACCACAGACGACTGCTCTGTACCTTGACAAACTCAAAAACAACAAAGCGTTATTAAAAACACCTATCCTCCGATAAGTGGGCGAATTCTTTGTCCCTTCCGGAACACAAACAACACAGTAACAATCATTTGAACAAGTGTTTCAATGAATGGCTGACAACTGACCTGTCTCCTAAGGAACTGACTCAATTAAACCACCAATCCTACGATTGGTAGAAAACTGTTCTGTCTCCTGAGGAAGTCAGGTCTAGAGGTCAGAGGCATCTGAAACACCAAACCTATGATTGGTGAAACACTGTTTTGTCTCCTGAGGAACTCAACTCACAGAGACATAGTCAATGAAATCACGAAACCTACGATTGGTGAAACACTGTTTTTTCTCCTGAGGAACTCAACTCACAGAGACATAGTCAATGAAATCACGAAACCTACGATTGGTGGACAAATGCCGTGTCACTTGTGGAACACAAATAGCACAGTCAAATTCAATTGAAACACCGATCCAATGATTGCTTTATGACTGACCTGTCTCCTACGGAACCGAGTCAGTTGACCCACCAAACCTACGATTGCTGGACAACCGTTCTGTCTGCCGAGGAAGTCAGGTCAAGAAGTCAGAGGTATCTGAACCACCAATCCTACGACTGGTGGACCACTGCTCTATAACCTGAGGAACACAAGGAATAGAGCCAGAGACATTTCACCCACCAACTCAATGACTGGAGAACAACTGCTCTGCTCACTCTGTAACTCAGGTCAAGGAGTAGGCGTCAATGGAACCACTGACGACTGCTCTGTACCTTGACAAACTCAAAAAAAACAAAGCGTTATTAAAAACACCTATCCTCCGATAGGTGGGCGAATGCTTTGTCCCTTCCGGAACACAAACAACACAGTAACAATCATTTGAACAAGTGTTTCAATGAATGGCTGACAACTGACCTGTCTCCTAAGGAACGGACTCAATTGAACCACCAATCTTACGATTGGTAGACAACTGTTCTGTCTCCTGAGGAAGTCAGGTCTAGAAGTCAGAGGCATCTGAAACACCAAACCTATGATTGGTGAAACATTGTTTTGTCTCCTGAGGAACTCAACTCACAGAGACATAGTCAATGAAATCACGAAACCTACGATTGGTGGACAAATGCCGTGTCACTTGTGGAACACAAATAGCACAGTCAAATTCAATTGAAACACCGATCCAATGATTGCTTTATGACTGACCTGTCTCCTACGGAACCGAGTCAGTTGACCCACCAAACCTACGATTGCTGGACAACCGTTCTGTCTGCCGAGGAAGTCAGGTCAAGAAGTCAGAGGTATCTGAACCACCAATCCTACGACTGGTGGACCACTGCTCTATAACCTGAGGAACACAAGGAATAGAGCCAGAGACATTTCACCCACCAACTCAATGACTGGAGAACAACTGCTCTGCTCCCTCTGTAACTCAGGTCAAGTAGTAGGCGTCAATGGAACCACAGACGACTGCTCTGTACCTTGACAAACTCAAAAACAACAAAGCGTTATTAAAAACACCTATCCTCCGATAAGTGGGCGAATTCTTTGTCCCTTCCGGAACACAAACAACACAGTAACAATCATTTGAACAAGTGTTTCAATGAATGGCTGACAACTGACCTGTCTCCTAAGGAACTGACTCAATTAAACCACCAATCCTACGATTGGTAGAAAACTGTTCTGTCTCCTGAGGAAGTCAGGTCTAGAGGTCAGAGGCATCTGAAACACCAAACCTATGATTGGTGAAACACTGTTTTGTCTCCTGAGGAACTCAACTCACAGAGACATAGTCAATGAAATCACGAAACCTACGATTGGTGAAACACTGTTTTTTCTCCTGAGGAACTCAACTCACAGAGACATAGTCAATGAAATCACGAAACCTACGATTGGTGGACAAATGCCGTGTCACTTGTGGAACAAAAATAGCACAGTCAAATTCCATTGAAACACCGATCCAATGATTGCTTTATGACTGACCTGTCTCCTACGGAACCGAGTCAGTTGACCCACCAAACCTACGATTGCTGGACAACCGTTCTGTCTGCCGAGGAAGTCAGGTCAAGAAGTCAGAGGTATCTGAACCACCAATCCTACGACTGGTGGACCACTGCTCTATAACCTGAGGAACACAAGGAATAGAGCCAGAGACATTTCACCCACCAACTCAATGACTGGAGAACAACTGCTCTGCTCACTCTGTAACTCAGGTCAAGTAGTAGGCGTCAATGGAACCACCGACGACTGCTCTGTACCTTGACAAACTCAAAAAAAACAAAGCGTTATTAAAAACACCTATCCTCCGATAGGTGGGCGAATGCTTTGTCCCTTCCGGAACACAAACAACACAGTAACAATCATTTGAACAAGTGTTTCAATGAATGGCTGACAACTGACCTGTCTCCTAAGGAACGGACTCAATTGAACCACCAATCTTACGATTGGTAGACAACTGTTCTGTCTCCTGAGGAAGTCAGGTCTAGAAGTCAGAGGCATCTGAAACACCAAACCTATGATTGGTGAAACATTGTTTTGTCTCCTGAGGAACTCAACTCACAGAGACATAGTCAATGAAATCACGAAACCTACGATTGGTGGACAAATGCCGTGTCACTTGTGGAACACAAATAGCACAGTCAAATTCCATTGAAACACCGATCCAATGATTGCTTTATGACTGACCTGTCTCCTACGGAACCGAGTCAGTTGACCCACCAAACCTACGATTGCTGGACAACCGTTCTGTCTGCCGAGGAAGTCAGGTCAAGAAGTCAGAGGTATCTGAACCACCAATCCTACGACTGGCGGACCACTGCTCTATAACCTGAGGAACACAAGGAATAGAGCCAGAGACATTTCACCCACCAACTCAATGACTGGAGAACAACTGCTCTGCTCCCTCTGTAACTCAGGTCAAGTAGTAGGCGTCGATGGAACCACAGACGACTGCTCTGTACCTCTGTAAACTCAAAAACAACAAAGCGTTATTAAAAACACCTATCCTCCGATAAGTGGGCGAATTCTTTGTCCCTTCCGGAACACAAACAACACAGTAACAATCATTTGAACAAGTGTTTAAATGAATGGCTGACAACTGACCTGTCTCCTAAGGAACTGACTCAATTGAACCACCAATCCTACGATTGGTAGAAAACTGTTCTGTCTCCTGAGGAAGTCAGGTCTAGAGGTCAGAGGCATCGGAAACACCAAACCTATGATTGGTGAAACACTGTTTTGTCTCCTGAGGAACTCAACTCACAGAGACATAGTCAATGAAATCACGAAACCTACGATTGGTGGACAAATGCCGTGTCACTTGTGGAACACAAATAGCACAGTCAAATTCAATTGAAACACCGATCCAATGATTGCTTTATGACTGACCTGTCTCCTACGGAACCGAGTCAGTTGACCCACCAATCCTACGATTGCTGGACAACCGTTCTGCCTGCCGAGGAAGTCAGGTCAAGAAGTCAGAGGTATCTGAACCACCAATCCTACGACTGGTGGACCACTGCTCTATAACCTGAGGAACACAAGGAATAGAGCCAGAGACATTTCACCCACCAACTCAATGACTGGAGAACAACTGCTCTGCTCCCTCTGTAACTCAGGTCAAGTAGTAGGCGTCAATGGAACCACAGACGACTGCTCTGTACCTTGACAAACTCAAAAACAACAAAGCGTTATTAAAAACACCTATCCTCCGATAAGTGGGCGAATTCTTTGTCCCTTCCGGAACACAAACAACACAGTAACAATCATTTGAACAAGTGTTTCAATGAATGGCTGACAACTGACCTGTCTCCTAAGGAACTGACTCAATTAAACCACCAATCCTACGATTGGTAGAAAACTGTTCTGTCTCCTGAGGAAGTCAGGTCTAGAGGTCAGAGGCATCTGAAACACCAAACCTATGATTGGTGAAACACTGTTTTGTCTCCTGAGGAACTCAACTCACAGAGACATAGTCAATGAAATCACGAAACCTACGATTGGTGGACAAATGCCGTGTCACTTGTGGAACACAAATAGCACAGTCAAATTCAATTGAAACACCGATCCAATGATTGCTTTATGACTGACCTGTCTCCTACGGAACCGAGTCAGTTGACCCACCAAACCTACGATTGCTGGACAACCGTTCTGTCTGCCGAGGAAGTCAGGTCAAGAAGTCAGAGGTATCTGAACCACCAATCCTACGACTGGTGGACCACTGCTCTATAACCTGAGGAACACAAGGAATAGAGCCAGAGACATTTCACCCACCAACTCAATGACTGGAGAACAACTGCTCTGCTCACTCTGTAACTCAGGTCAAGTAGTAGGCGTCAATGGAACCACCGACGACTGCTCTGTACCTTGACAAACTCAAAAAAAACAAAGCGTTATTAAAAACACCTATCCTCCGATAGGTGGGCGAATGCTTTGTCCCTTCCGGAACACAAACAACACAGTAACAATCATTTGAACAAGTGTTTCAATGAATGGCTGACAACTGACCTGTCTCCTAAGGAACGGACTCAATTGAACCACCAATCTTACGATTGGTAGACAACTGTTCTGTCTTCTGAGGAAGTCAGGTCTAGAAGTCAGAGGCATCTGAAACACCAAACCTATGATTGGTGAAACATTGTTTTGTCTCCTGAGGAACTCAACTCACAGAGACATAGTCAATGAAATCACGAAACCTACGATTGGTGGACAAATGCCGTGTCACTTGTGGAACACAAATAGCACAGTCAAATTCCATTGAAACACCGATCCAATGATTGCTTTATGACTGACCTGTCTCCTACGGAACCGAGTCAGTTGACCCACCAAACCTACGATTGCTGGACAACCGTTCTGTCTGCCGAGGAAGTCAGGTCAAGAAGTCAGAGGTATCTGAACCACCAATCCTACGACTGGTGGACCACTGCTCTATAACCTGAGGAACACAAGGAATAGAGCCAGAGACATTTCACCCACCAACTCAATGACTGGAGAACAACTGCTCTGCTCCCTCTGTAACTCAGGTCAAGTAGTAGGCGTCGATGGAACCACAGACGACTGCTCTGTACCTTGACAAACTCAAAAACAACAAAGCGTTATTAAAAACACCTATCCTCCGATAAGTGGGCGAATTCTTTGTCCCTTCCGGAACACAAACAACACAGTAACAATCATTTGAACAAGTGTTTAAATGAATGGCTGACAACTGACCTGTCTCCTAAGGAACTGACTCAATTGAACCACCAATCCTACGATTGGTAGAAAACTGTTCTGTCTCCTGAGGAAGTCAGGTCTAGAGGTCAGAGGCATCGGAAACACCAAACCTATGATTGGTGAAACACTGTTTTGTCTCCTGAGGAACTCAACTCACAGAGACATAGTCAATGAAATCACGAAACCTACGATTGGTGGACAAATGCCGTGTCACTTGTGGAACACAAATAGCACAGTCAAATTCAATTGAAACACCGATCCAATGATTGCTTTATGACTGACCTGTCTCCTACGGAACCGAGTCAGTTGACCCACCAATCCTACGATTGCTGGACAACCGTTCTGCCTGCCGAGGAAGTCAGGTCAAGAAGTCAGAGGTATCTGAACCACCAATCCTACGACTGGTGGACCACTGCTCTATAACCTGAGGAACACAAGGAATAGAGCCAGAGACATTTCACCCACCAACTCAATGACTGGAGAACAACTGCTCTGCTCCCTCTGTAACTCAGGTCAAGTAGTAGGCGTCAATGGAACCACAGACGACTGCTCTGTACCTTGACAAACTCAAAAACAACAAAGCGTTATTAAAAACACCTATCCTCCGATAAGTGGGCGAATTCTTTGTCCCTTCCGGAACACAAACAACACAGTAACAATCATTTGAACAAGTGTTTCAATGAATGGCTGACAACTGACCTGTCTCCTAAGGAACTGACTCAATTAAACCACCAATCCTACGATTGGTAGAAAACTGTTCTGTCTCCTGAGGAAGTCAGGTCTAGAGGTCAGAGGCATCTGAAACACCAAACCTATGATTGGTGAAACACTGTTTTGTCTCCTGAGGAACTCAACTCACAGAGACATAGTCAATGAAATCACGAAACCTACGATTGGTGGACAAATGCCGTGTCACTTGTGGAACACAAATAGCACAGTCAAATTCAATTGAAACACCGATCCAATGATTGCTTTATGACTGACCTGTCTCCTACGGAACCGAGTCAGTTGACCCACCAAACCTACGATTGCTGGACAACCGTTCTGTCTGCCGATGAAGTCAGGTCAAGAAGTCAGAGGTATCTGAACCACCAATCCTACGACTGGTGGACCACTGCTCTATAACCTGAGGAACACAAGGAATAGAGCCAGAGACATTTCACCCACCAGCTCAATGACTAGAGAACAACTGCTCTGCTCCCTCTGTAACTCAGGTCAAGTAGTAGGCGTCAATGGAACCACAGACGACTGCTCTGTACCTTGACAAACTCAAAAACAACAAAGCGTTATTAAAAACACCTATCCTCCGATAGGTGGGCGAATGCTTTGTCCCTTCCGGAACACAAACAACACAGTAACAATCATTTGAACAAGTGTTTCAATGAATGGCTGACAACTGACCTGTCTCCTAAGGAACAGACTCAATTGAACCACCAATCCTACGATTGGTAGACAACTGTTCTGTCTCCTGAGGAAGTCAGGTCTAGAAGTCAGAGGCATCTGAAACACCAAACCTATGATTGGTGAAACATTGTTTTGTCTCCTGAGGAACTCAACTCACAGAGACATAGTCAATGAAATCACGAAACCTACGATTGGTGAAACACTGTTTTGTCTCCTGAGGAACTCAACTCACAGAGACATAGTCAATGAAATCACGAAACCTACGATTGGTGGACAAATGCCGTGTCACTTGTGGAACACAAATAGCAAAGTCAAATTCAATTGAAACACCGATCCAATGATTGCTTTATGACTGACCTGTCTCCTACGGAACCGAGTCAGTTGAACCACCAATCCTACGATTGCTGGACAACTGTCCTGTCTCCTAAGGAAGTCAGGTCAAGAAGTCAGAGGTATCTGAACCACCAATCCTACGACTGGTGGACCACTGCTCTGTCTCCTGAGGAAGTCAGGTCTAGAGGTCAGAGGCATCTGAAACACCAAACCTATGATTGGTGAAACACTGTTTTGTCTCCCAAGGAACTCAACTCACAGAGACATAGTCAATGAAATCACGAAACCTACGATTGGTGAAACACTGTTTTGTCTCCTGAGGAACTCAACTCACAGAGACATAGTCAATGAAATCACGAAACCTACGATTGGTGGACAAATGCCGTGTCACTTGTGGAACACAAATAGCACAGTCAAATTCAATTGAAACACCGATCCAATGATTGCTTTATGACTGAGTTGTCTACTACGGAACCGAGTCAGTTGAACCACCAATCCTACGATTGCTGGACAACTGTCCTGTCTCCTAAGGAAGTCAGGTCAAGAAGTCAGAGGTATCTGAACCACCAATCCTACGACTGGTGGACCACTGCTCTGTCTCCTGAGGAAGTCAGGTCTAGAGGTCAGAGGCATCTGAAACACCAAACCTATGATTGGTGAAACAATGTTTTGTCTCCCAAGGAACTCAACTCACAGAGACATAGTCAATGAAATCACGAAACCTACGATTGGTGAAACACTGTTTTGTCTCCTGAGGAACTCAACTCACAGAGACATAGTCAATGAAATCACAAAACCTACGATTGGTGGACAAATGCAGTGTCACTTGTGGAACACAAATAGCACAGTCAAATTCAATTGAAACACCGATCCAATGATTGCTTTATGACTGACCTGTCTCCTACGGAACCAAGTCTGTTGACCCACCAATCCTACGATTGCTGGACAACCGTTCTGTCTGCCGAGGAAGTCAGAGGTATCTGAACCACCAATCCTACGACTGGTGGACCACTGCTCTTTAACCTGAGGAACACAAGGAATAGAGCCAGAGACATTTCACCCACCAACTCAATGACTGGAGAACAACTGCTCTGCTCACTCTGTAACTCAGGTCAAGTAGTAGGCGTCAATGGAACCACCGACGACTGCTCTGTACCTTGACAAACTCAAAAACAACAAAGCGTTATTAAAAACACCTATCCTCCGATAGGTGGGCGAATGCTTTGTCCCTTCCGGAACACAAACAACACAGTAACAATCATTTGAACAAGTGTTTCAATGAATGGCTGACAACTGACCTGTCTCCTAAGGAACGGACTCAATTGAACCACCAATCCTACGATTGGTAGACAACTGTTCTGTCTCCTGAGGAAGTCAGGTCTAGAAGTCAGAGGCATCTGAAACACCAAACCTATGATTGGTGAAACATTGTTTTGTCTCCTGAGGAACTCAACTCACAGAGACATAGTCAATGAAATCACGAAACCTACGATTGGTGGACAAATGCCGTGTCACTTGTGGAACACAAATAGCACAGTCAAATTCAATTGAAACACCGATCCAATGATTGCTTTATGACTGACCTGTCTCCTACGGAACCGAGTCAGTTGACCCACCAAACCTACGATTGCTGGACAACCGTTCTGTCTGCCGAGGAAGTCAGGTCAAGAAGTCAGAGGTATCTGAACCACCAATCCTACGACTGGTGGACCACTGCTCTATAACCTGAGGAACACAAGGAATAGAGCCAGAGACATTTCACCCACCAACTCAATGACTGGAGAACAACTGCTCTGCTCCCTCTGTAACTCAGGTCAAGTAGTAGGCGTCAATGGAACCACAGACGACTGCTCTGTACCTTGACAAACTCAAAAACAACAAAGCGTTATTAAAAACACCTATCCTCCGATAAGTGGGCGAATTCTTTGTCCCTTCCGGAACACAAACAACACAGTAACAATCATTTGAACAAGTGTTTCAATGAATGGCTGACAACTGACCTGTCTCCTAAGGAACTGACTCAATTAAACCACCAATCCTACGATTGGTAGAAAACTGTTCTGTCTCCTGAGGAAGTCAGGTCTAGAGGTCAGAGGCATCTGAGACACCAAACCTATGATTGGTGAAACACTGTTTTGTCTCCTGAGGAACTCAACTCACAGAGACATAGTCAATGAAATCACGAAACCTACGATTGGTGAAACACTGTTTTGTCTCCTGAGGAACTCAACTCACAGAGACATAGTCAATGAAATCACGAAACCTACGATTGGTGGACAAATGCCGTGTCACTTGTGGAACACAAATAGCACAGTCAAATTCCATTGAAACACCGATCCAATGATTGCTTTATGACTGACCTGTCTCCTACGGAACCGAGTCAGTTGACACACCAAACCTACGATTGCTGGACAACCGTTCTGTCTGCCGAGGAAGTCAGGTCAAGAAGTCAGAGGTATCTGAACCACCAATCCTACGACTGGTGGACCACTGCTCTATAACCTGAGGAACACAAGGAATAGAGCCAGAGACATTTCACCCACCAACTCAATGACTGGAGAACAACTGCTCTGCTCCCTCTGTAACTCAGGTCAAGTAGTAGGCGTCAATGGAACCACAGACAACTGCTCTGTACCTTGACAAACTCAAAAACAACAAAGCGTTATTAAAAACACCTATCCTCCGATAAGTGGGCGAATTCTTTGTCCCTTCCGGAACACAAACAACACAGTAACAATCATTTGAACAAGTGTTTCAATGAATGGCTGACAACTGACCTGTCTCCTAAGGAACTGACTCAATTAAACCACCAATCCTACGATTGGTAGAAAACTGTTCTGTCTCCTGAGGAAGTCAGGTCTAGAGGTCAGAGGCATCTGAAACACCAAACCTATGATTGGTGAAACACTGTTTTGTCTCCTGAGGAACTCAACTCATAGAGACATAGTCAATGAAATCACGAAACCTACGATTGGTGAAACACTGTTTTGTCTCCTGAGGAACTCAACTCACAGAGACATAGTCAATGAAATCACGAAACCTACGATTGGTGGACAAATGCCGTGTCACTTGTGGAACACAAATAGCAAAGTCAAATTCAATTGAAACACCGATCCAATGATTGCTTTATGACTGACCTGTCTCCTACGGAACCGAGTCAGTTGAACCACCAATCCTACGATTGCTGGACAACTGTCCTGTCTCCTAAGGAAGTCAGGTCAAGAAGTCAGAGGTATCTGAACCACCAATCCTACGACTGGTGGACCACTGCTCTGTCTCCTGAGGAAGTCAGGTCTAGAGGTCAGAGGCATCTGAAACACCAAACCTATGATTGGTGAAACACTGTTTTGTCTCCCAAGGAACTCAACTCACAGAGACATAGTCAATGAAATCACGAAACCTACGATTGGTGAAACACTGTTTTGTCTCCTGAGGAACTCAACTCACAGAGACATAGTCAATGAAATCACGAAACCTACGATTGGTGGACAAATGCCGTGTCACTTGTGGAACACAAATAGCACAGTCAAATTCAATTGAAACACCGATCCAATGATTGCTTTATGACTGAGTTGTCTACTACGGAACCGAGTCAGTTGAACCACCAATCCTACGATTGCTGGACAACTGTCCTGTCTCCTAAGGAAGTCAGGTCAAGAAGTCAGAGGTATCTGAACCACCAATCCTACGACTGGTGGACCACTGCTCTGTCTCCTGAGGAAGTCAGGTCTAGAGGTCAGAGGCATCTGAAACACCAAACCTATGATTGGTGAAACAATGTTTTGTCTCCCAAGGAACTCAACTCACAGAGACATAGTCAATGAAATCACGAAACCTACGATTGGTGAAACACTGTTTTGTCTCCTGAGGAACTCAACTCACAGAGACATAGTCAATGAAATCACGAAACCTACGATTGGTGGACAAATGCCGTGTCACTTGTGGAACACAAATAGCACAGTCAAATTCAATTGAAACACCGATCCAATGATTGCTTTATGACTGACCTGTCTCCTACGGAACCGAGTCAGTTGACCCAACAATCCTACGATTGCTGGACAACCGTTCTGCCTGCCGAGGAAGTCAGGTCAAAAAGTCAGAGGTATCTGAACCACCAATCCTACGACTGGTGGACCACTGCTCTGTCTCCTGAGGAAGTCAGGTCTAGAGGTCAGAGGCATCTGAAACACCAAACCTATGATTGGTGAAACATTGTTTTGTCTCCTGAGGAACTCAACTCACAGAGACATAGTCAATGAAATCACGAAACCTACGATTGGTGAAACACTGTTTTGTCTCCTGAGGAACTCAACTCACAGAGACATAGTCAATGAAATCACAAAACCTACGATTGGTGGACAAATGCCGTGTCACTTGTGGAACACAAATAGCACAGTCAAATTCCATTGAAACACCGATCCAATGATTGCTTTATGACTGACCTGTCTCCTACGGAACCGAGTCAGTTGACCAAACAATCCTACGATTGCTGGACAACCGTTCTGCCTGCCGAGGAAGTCAGGTCAAAAAGTCAGAGGTATCTGAACCACCAATCCTACGACTGGTGGACCACTGCTCTATAACCTGAGGAACACAAGGAATAGAGCCAGAGACATTTCACCCACCAACTCAATGACTGGAGAACAACTGCTCTGCTCCCTCTGTAACTCAGGTCAAGTAGTAGGCGTCAATGGAACCACAGACGACTGCTCTGTACCTTGACAAACTCAAAAACAACAAAGCGTTATTAAAAACACCTATCCTCCGATAGGTGGGCGAATGCTTTGTCCCTTCCGGAACACAAACAACACAGTAACAATCATTTGAACAAGTGTTTCAATGAATGGCTGACAACTGACCTGTCTCCTAAGGAACGGACTCAATTGAACCACCAATCCTACGATTGGTAGACAACTGTTCTGTCTCCTGAGGAAGTCAGATCTAGAAGTCAGAGGCATCTGAAACACCAAACCTATGATTGGTGAAACACTGTTTTGTCTCCTGAGGAACTCAACTCACAGAGACATAGTCAATGAAATCACGAAACCTACGATTGGTGGACAAATGCCGTGTCACTTGTGGAACACAAATAGCACAGTCAAATTCAATTGAAACACCGATCCAATGATTGCTTTATGACTGACCTGTCTCCTACGGAACCGAGTCAGTTGACACACCAAACCTACGATTGCTGGACAACCGTTCTGTCTGCCGATGAAGTCAGGTCAAGAAGTCAGAGGTATCTGAACCACCAATCCTACGACTGGTGGACCACTGCTCTATAACCTGAGGAACACAAGGAATAGAGCCAGAGACATTTCACCCACCAACTCAATGACTGGAGAACAACTGCTCTGCTCCCTCTGTAACTCAGGTCAAGTAGTAGGCGTCAATGGAACCACAGACGACTGCTCTGTACCTTGACAAACTCAAAAACAACAAAGCGTTATTAAAAACACCTATCCTCCGATAAGTGGGCGAATTCTTTGTCCCTTCCGGAACACAAACAACACAGTAACAATCATTTGAACAAGTGTTTCAATGAATGGCTGACAACTGACCTGTCTCCTAAGGAACTGACTCAATTAAACCACCAATCCTACGATTGGTAGAAAACTGTTCTGTCTCCTGAGGAAGTCAGGTCTAGAGGTCAGAGGCATCTGAGACACCAAACCTATGATTGGTGAAACACTGTTTTGTCTCCTGAGGAACTCAACTCACAGAGACATAGTCAATGAAATCACGAAACCTACGATTGGTGAAACACTGTTTTGTCTCCTGAGGAACTCAACTCACAGAGACATAGTCAATGAAATCACGAAACCTACGATTGGTGGACAAATGCCGTGTCACTTGTGGAACACAAATAGCACAGTCAAATTCCATTGAAACACCGATCCAATGATTGCTTTATGACTGACCTGTCTCCTACGGAACCGAGTCAGTTGACCCACCAAACCTACGATTGCTGGACAACCGTTCTGTCTGCCGAGGAAGTCAGGTCAAGAAGTCAGAGGTATCTGAACCACCAATCCTACGACTGGTGGACCACTGCTCTATAACCTGAGGAACACAAGGAATAGAGCCAGAGACATTTCACCCACCAACTCAATGACTGGAGAACAACTGCTCTGCTCCCTCTGTAACTCAGGTCAAGTAGTAGGCGTCAATGGAACCACAGACAACTGCTCTGTACCTTGACAAACTCAAAAACAACAAAGCGTTATTAAAAACACCTATCCTCCGATAAGTGGGCGAATTCTTTGTCCCTTCCGGAACACAAACAACACAGTAACAATCATTTGAACAAGTGTTTCAATGAATGGCTGACAACTGACCTGTCTCCTAAGGAACTGACTCAATTAAACCACCAATCCTACGATTGGTAGAAAACTGTTCTGTCTCCTGAGGAAGTCAGGTCTAGAGGTCAGAGGCATCTGAAACACCAAACCTATGATTGGTGAAACACTGTTTTGTCTCCTGAGGAACTCAACTCATAGAGACATAGTCAATGAAATCACGAAACCTACGATTGGTGAAACACTGTTTTGTCTCCTGAGGAACTCAACTCACAGAGACATAGTCAATGAAATCACGAAACCTACGATTGGTGGACAAATGCCGTGTCACTTGTGGAACACAAATAGCACAGTCAAATTCAATTGAAACACCGATCCAATGATTGCTTTATGACTGACCTGTCTCCTACGGAACCGAGTCAGTTGAACCACCAATCCTACGATTGCTGGACAACTGTCCTGTCTCCTAAGGAAGTCAGGTCAAGAAGTCAGAGGTATCTGAACCACCAATCCTACGACTGGTGGACCACTGCTCTGTCTCCTGAGGAAGTCAGGTCTAGAGGTCAGAGGCATCTGAAACACCAAACCTATGATTGGTGAAACACTGTTTTGTCTCCCAAGGAACTCAACTCACAGAGACATAGTCAATGAAATCACGAAACCTACGATTGGTGAAACACTGTTTTGTCTCCTGAGGAACTCAACTCACAGAGACATAGTCAATGAAATCACGAAACCTACGATTGGTGGACAAATGCCGTGTCACTTGTGGAACACAAATAGCACAGTCAAATTCAATTGAAACACCGATCCAATGATTGCTTTATGACTGACCTGTCTCCTACGGAACCGAGTCAGTTGAACCACCAATCCTACGATTGCTGGACAACTGTCCTGTCTCCTAAGGAAGTCAGGTCAAGAAGTCAGAGGTATCTGAACCACCAATCCTACGACTGGTGGACCACTGCTCTGTCTCCTGAGGAAGTCAGGTCTAGAGGTCAGAGGCATCTGAAACACCAAACCTATGATTGGTGAAACACTGTTTTGTCTCCTGAGGAACTCAACTCATAGAGACATAGTCAATGAAATCACGAAACCTACGATTGGTGAAACACTGTTTTGTCTCCTGAGGAACTCAACTCACAGAGACATAGTCAATGAAATCACGAAACCTACGATTGGTGGACAAATGCCGTGTCACTTGTGGAACACAAATAGCACAGTCAAATTCAATTGAAACACCGATCCAATGATTGCTTTATGACTGACCTGTCTCCTACGGAACCGAGTCAGTTGAACCACCAATCCTACGATTGCTGGACAACTGTCCTGTCTCCTAAGGAAGTCAGGTCAAGAAGTCAGAGGTATCTGAACCACCAATCCTACGACTGGTGGACCACTGCTCTGTCTCCTGAGGAAGTCAGGTCTAGAGGTCAGAGGCATCTGAAACACCAAACCTATGATTGGTGAAACACTGTTTTGTCTCCCAAGGAACTCAACTCACAGAGACATAGTCAATGAAATCACGAAACCTACGATTGGTGAAACACTGTTTTGTCTCCTGAGGAACTCAACTCACAGAGACATAGTCAATGAAATCACGAAACCTACGATTGGTGGACAAATGCCGTGTCACTTGTGGAACACAAATAGCACAGTCAAATTCAATTGAAACACCGATCCAATGATTGCTTTATGACTGACCTGTCTCCTACGGAACCGAGTCAGTTGAACCACCAATCCTACGATTGCTGGACAACTGTCCTGTCTCCTAAGGAAGTCAGGTCAAGAAGTCAGAGGTATCTGAACCACCAATCCTACGACTGGTGGACCACTGCTCTGTCTCCTGAGGAAGTCAGGTCTAGAGGTCAGAGGCATCTGAAACACCAAACCTATGATTGGTGAAACAATGTTTTGTCTCCCAAGGAACTCAACTCACAGAGACATAGTCAATGAAATCACGAAACCTACGATTGGTGAAACACTGTTTTGTCTCCTGAGGAACTCAACTCACAGAGACATAGTCAATGAAATCACGAAACCTACGATTGGTGGACAAATGCCGTGTCACTTGTGGAACACAAATAGCACAGTCAAATTCAATTGAAACACCGATCCAATGATTGCTTTATGACTGACCTGTCTCCTACGGAACCGAGTCAGTTGACCCAACAATCCTACGATTGCTGGACAACCGTTCTGCCTGCCGAGGAAGTCAGGTCAAAAAGTCAGAGGTATCTGAACCACCAATCCTACGACTGGTGGACCACTGCTCTGTCTCCTGAGGAAGTCAGGTCTAGAGGTCAGAGGCATCTGAAACACCAAACCTATGATTGGTGAAACATTGTTTTGTCTCCTGAGGAACTCAACTCACAGAGACATAGTCAATGAAATCACGAAACCTACGATTGGTGAAACACTGTTTTGTCTCCTGAGGAACTCAACTCACAGAGACATAGTCAATGAAATCACGAAACCTACGATTGGTGGACAAATGCCGTGTCACTTGTGGAACACAAATAGCACAGTCAAATTCCATTGAAACACCGATCCAATGATTGCTTTATGACTGACCTGTCTCCTACGGAACCGAGTCAGTTGAACCACCAATCCTACGATTGCTGGACAACTGTCCTGTCTCCTAAGGAAGTCAGGTCAAGAAGTCAGAGGTATCTGAACCACCAATCCTACGACTGGTGGACCACTGCTCTGTCTCCTGAGGAAGTCAGGTCTAGAGGTCAGAGGCATCTGAAACACCAAACCTATGATTGGTGAAACAATGTTTTGTCTCCCAAGGAACTCAACTCACAGAGACATAGTCAATGAAATCACGAAACCTACGATTGGTGAAACACTGTTTTGTCTCCTGAGGAACTCAACTCACAGAGACATAGTCAATGAAATCACGAAACCTACGATTGGTGGACAAATGCCGTGTCACTTGTGGAACACAAATAGCACAGTCAAATTCAATTGAAACACCGATCCAATGATTGCTTTATGACTGACCTGTCTCCTACGGAACCGAGTCAGTTGACCCAACAATCCTACGATTGCTGGACAACCGTTCTGCCTGCCGAGGAAGTCAGGTCAAAAAGTCAGAGGTATCTGAACCACCAATCCTACGACTGGTGGACCACTGCTCTGTCTCCTGAGGAAGTCAGGTCTAGAGGTCAGAGGCATCTGAAACACCAAACCTATGATTGGTGAAACATTGTTTTGTCTCCTGAGGAACTCAACTCACAGAGACATAGTCAATGAAATCACGAAACCTACGATTGGTGAAACACTGTTTTGTCTCCTGAGGAACTCAACTCACAGAGACATAGTCAATGAAATCACGAAACCTACGATTGGTGGACAAATGCCGTGTCACTTGTGGAACACAAATAGCACAGTCAAATTCCATTGAAACACCGATCCAATGATTGCTTTATGACTGACCTGTCTCCTACGGAACCGAGTCAGTTGACCCACCAAACCTACGATTGCTGGACAACCGTTCTGTCTGCCGAGGAAGTCAGGTCAAGAAGTCAGAGGTATCTGAACCACCAATCCTACGACTGGTGGACCACTGCTCTATAACCTGAGGAACACAAGGAATAGAGCCAGAGACATTTCACCCACCAACTCAATGACTGGAGAACAACTGCTCTGCTCCCTCTGTAACTCAGGTCAAGTAGTAGGCGTCAATGGAACCACAGACGACTGCTCTGTACCTTGACAAACTCAAAAACAACAAAGCGTTATTAAAAACACCTATCCTCCGATAGGTGGGCGAATGCTTTGTCCCTTCCGGAACACAAACAACACAGTAACAATCATTTGAACAAGTGTTTCAATGAATGGCTGACAACTGACCTGTCTCCTAAGGAACGGACTCAATTGAACCACCAATCCTACGATTGGTAGAAAACTGTTCTGTCTCCTGAGGAAGTCAGGTCTAGAGGTCAGAGGCATCTGAAACACCAAACCTATGATTGGTGAAACACTGTTTTGTCTCCTGAGGAACTCAACTCACAGAGACATAGTCAATGAAATCACGAAACCTACGATTGGTGAAACACTGTTTTGTCTCCTGAGGAACTCAACTCACAGAGACATAGTCAATGAAATCACGAAACCTACGATTGGTGGACAAATGCCGTGTCACTTGTGGAACACAAATAGCACAGTCAAATTCCATTGAAACACCGATCCAATGATTGCTTTATGACTGACCTGTCTCCTACGGAACCGAGTCAGTTGACCCACCAAACCTACGATTGCTGGACAACCGTTCTGTCTGCCGAGGAAGTCAGGTCAAGAAGTCAGAGGTATCTGAACCACCAATCCTACGACTGGGGGACCACTGCTCTATAACCTGAGGAACACAAGGAATAGAGCCAGAGACATTTCACCCACCAACTTAATGACTGGAGAACAACTGCTCTGCTCCCTCTGTAACTCAGGTCAAGTAGTAGGCGTCAATGGAACCACAGACGACTGCTCTGTACCTTGACAAACTCAAAAACAACAAAGCGTTATTAAAAACACCTATCCTCCGATAGGTGGGCGAATGCTTTGTCCCTTCCGGAACACAAACAACACAGTAACAATCATTTGAACAAGTGTTTCAATGAATGGCTGACAACTGACCTGTCTCCTAAGGAACTGACTCAATTAAACCACCAATCCTACGATTGGTAGAAAACTGTTCTGTCTCCTGAGGAAGTCAGGTCTAGAGGTCAGAGGCATCTGAAACACCAAACCTATGATTGGTGAAACACTGTTTTGTCTCCTGAGGAACTCAACTCACAGAGACATAGTCAATGAAATCACGAAACCTACGATTGGTGAAACACTGTTTTGTCTCCTGAGGAACTCAACTCACAGAGACATAGTCAATGAAATCACGAAACCTACGATTGGTGAAACACTGTTTTGTCTCCTGAGGAACTCAATTCACAGAGACATAGTCAATGAAATCACGAAACCTACGATTGGTGGACAAATGCCGTGTCACTTGTGGAACACAAATAGCACAGTCAAATTCCATTGAAACACCGATCCAATGATTGCTTTATGACTGACCTGTCTCCTACGGAACCGAGTCAGTTGACCCACCAAACCTACGATTTCTGGACAACCGTTCTGTCTGCCGAGGAAGTCAGGTCAAGAAGTCAGAGGTATCTGAACCACCAATCCTACGACTGGTGGACCACTGCTCTATAACCTGAGGAACACAAGGAATAGAGCCAGAGACATTTCACCCACCAACTCAATGACTGGAGAACAACTGCTCTGCTCCCTCTGTAACTCAGGTCAAGTAGTAGGCGTCAATGGAACCACAGACGACTGCTCTGTACCTTGACAAACTCAAAAACAACAAAGCGTTATTAAAAACACCTATCCTCCGATAAGTGGGCGAATTCTTTGTCCCTTCCGGAACACAAACAACACAGTAACAATCATTTGAACAAGTGTTTCAATGAATGGCTGACAACTGACCTGTCTCCTAAGGAACTGACTCAATTAAACCACCAATCCTACGATTGGTAGAAAACTGTTCTGTCTCCTGAGGAAGTCAGGTCTAGAGGTCAGAGGCATCTGAAACACCAAACCTATGATTGGTGAAACACTGTTTTGTCTCCTGAGGAACTCAACTCACAGAGACATAGTCAATGAAATCACGAAACCTACGATTGGTGAAACACTGTTTTTTCTCCTGAGGAACTCAACTCACAGAGACATAGTCAATGAAATCACGAAACCTACGATTGGTGGACAAATGCCGTGTCACTTGTGGAACACAAATAGCACAGTCAAATTCAATTGAAACACCGATCCAATGATTGCTTTATGACTGACCTGTCTCCTACGGAACCGAGTCAGTTGACCCACCAAACCTACGATTGCTGGACAACCGTTCTGTCTGCCGAGGAAGTCAGGTCAAGAAGTCAGAGGTATCTGAACCACCAATCCTACGACTGGTGGACCACTGCTCTATAACCTGAGGAACACAAGGAATAGAGCCAGAGACATTTCACCCACCAACTCAATGACTGGAGAACAACTGCTCTGCTCACTCTGTAACTCAGGTCAAGGAGTAGGCGTCAATGGAACCACTGACGACTGCTCTGTACCTTGACAAACTCAAAAAAAACAAAGCGTTATTAAAAACACCTATCCTCCGATAGGTGGGCGAATGCTTTGTCCCTTCCGGAACACAAACAACACAGTAACAATCATTTGAACAAGTGTTTCAATGAATGGCTGACAACTGACCTGTCTCCTAAGGAACGGACTCAATTGAACCACCAATCTTACGATTGGTAGACAACTGTTCTGTCTCCTGAGGAAGTCAGGTCTAGAAGTCAGAGGCATCTGAAACACCAAACCTATGATTGGTGAAACATTGTTTTGTCTCCTGAGGAACTCAACTCACAGAGACATAGTCAATGAAATCACGAAACCTACGATTGGTGGACAAATGCCGTGTCACTTGTGGAACACAAATAGCACAGTCAAATTCCATTGAAACACCGATCCAATGATTGCTTTATGACTGACCTGTCTCCTACGGAACCGAGTCAGTTGACCCACCAAACCTACGATTGCTGGACAACCGTTCTGTCTGCCGAGGAAGTCAGGTCAAGAAGTCAGAGGTATCTGAACCACCAATCCTACGACTGGTGGACCACTGCTCTATAACCTGAGGAACACAAGGAATAGAGCCAGAGACATTTCACCCACCAACTCAATGACTGGAGAACAACTGCTCTGCTCCCTCTGTAACTCAGGTCAAGTAGTAGGCGTCAATGGAACCACAGACGACTGCTCTGTACCTTGACAAACTCAAAAACAACAAAGCGTTATTAAAAACACCTATCCTCCGATAAGTGGGCGAATTCTTTGTCCCTTCCGGAACACAAACAACACAGTAACAATCATTTGAACAAGTGTTTCAATGAATGGCTGACAACTGACCTGTCTCCTAAGGAACTGACTCAATTAAACCACCAATCCTACGATTGGTAGAAAACTGTTCTGTCTCCTGAGGAAGTCAGGTCTAGAGGTCAGAGGCATCTGAAACACCAAACCTATGATTGGTGAAACACTGTTTTGTCTCCTGAGGAACTCAACTCACAGAGACATAGTCAATGAAATCACGAAACCTACGATTGGTGAAACACTGTTTTTTCTCCTGAGGAACTCAACTCACAGAGACATAGTCAATGAAATCACGAAACCTACGATTGGTGGACAAATGCCGTGTCACTTGTGGAACAAAAATAGCACAGTCAAATTCCATTGAAACACCGATCCAATGATTGCTTTATGACTGACCTGTCTCCTACGGAACCGAGTCAGTTGACCCACCAAACCTACGATTGCTGGACAACCGTTCTGTCTGCCGAGGAAGTCAGGTCAAGAAGTCAGAGGTATCTGAACCACCAATCCTACGACTGGTGGACCACTGCTCTATAACCTGAGGAACACAAGGAATAGAGCCAGAGACATTTCACCCACCAACTCAATGACTGGAGAACAACTGCTCTGCTCACTCTGTAACTCAGGTCAAGTAGTAGGCGTCAATGGAACCACCGACGACTGCTCTGTACCTTGACAAACTCAAAAAAAACAAAGCGTTATTAAAAACACCTATCCTCCGATAGGTGGGCGAATGCTTTGTCCCTTCCGGAACACAAACAACACAGTAACAATCATTTGAACAAGTGTTTCAATGAATGGCTGACAACTGACCTGTCTCCTAAGGAACGGACTCAATTGAACCACCAATCTTACGATTGGTAGACAACTGTTCTGTCTCCTGAGGAAGTCAGGTCTAGAAGTCAGAGGCATCTGAAACACCAAACCTATGATTGGTGAAACATTGTTTTGTCTCCTGAGGAACTCAACTCACAGAGACATAGTCAATGAAATCACGAAACCTACGATTGGTGGACAAATGCCGTGTCACTTGTGGAACACAAATAGCACAGTCAAATTCCATTGAAACACCGATCCAATGATTGCTTTATGACTGACCTGTCTCCTACGGAACCGAGTCAGTTGACCCACCAAACCTACGATTGCTGGACAACCGTTCTGTCTGCCGAGGAAGTCAGGTCAAGAAGTCAGAGGTATCTGAACCACCAATCCTACGACTGGTGGACCACTGCTCTATAACCTGAGGAACACAAGGAATAGAGCCAGAGACATTTCACCCACCAACTCAATGACTGGAGAACAACTGCTCTGCTCCCTCTGTAACTCAGGTCAAGTAGTAGGCGTCGATGGAACCACAGACGACTGCTCTGTACCTTGACAAACTCAAAAACAACAAAGCGTTATTAAAAACACCTATCCTCCGATAAGTGGGCGAATTCTTTGTCCCTTCCGGAACACAAACAACACAGTAACAATCATTTGAACAAGTGTTTAAATGAATGGCTGACAACTGACCTGTCTCCTAAGGAACTGACTCAATTGAACCACCAATCCTACGATTGGTAGAAAACTGTTCTGTCTCCTGAGGAAGTCAGGTCTAGAGGTCAGAGGCATCGGAAACACCAAACCTATGATTGGTGAAACACTGTTTTGTCTCCTGAGGAACTCAACTCACAGAGACATAGTCAATGAAATCACGAAACCTACGATTGGTGGACAAATGCCGTGTCACTTGTGGAACACAAATAGCACAGTCAAATTCAATTGAAACACCGATCCAATGATTGCTTTATGACTGACCTGTCTCCTACGGAACCGAGTCAGTTGACCCACCAATCCTACGATTGCTGGACAACCGTTCTGCCTGCCGAGGAAGTCAGGTCAAGAAGTCAGAGGTATCTGAACCACCAATCCTACGACTGGTGGACCACTGCTCTATAACCTGAGGAACACAAGGAATAGAGCCAGAGACATTTCACCCACCAACTCAATGACTGGAGAACAACTGCTCTGCTCCCTCTGTAACTCAGGTCAAGTAGTAGGCGTCAATGGAACCACAGACGACTGCTCTGTACCTTGACAAACTCAAAAACAACAAAGCGTTATTAAAAACACCTATCCTCCGATAAGTGGGCGAATTCTTTGTCCCTTCCGGAACACAAACAACACAGTAACAATCATTTGAACAAGTGTTTCAATGAATGGCTGACAACTGACCTGTCTCCTAAGGAACTGACTCAATTAAACCACCAATCCTACGATTGGTAGAAAACTGTTCTGTCTCCTGAGGAAGTCAGGTCTAGAGGTCAGAGGCATCTGAAACACCAAACCTATGATTGGTGAAACACTGTTTTGTCTCCTGAGGAACTCAACTCACAGAGACATAGTCAATGAAATCACGAAACCTACGATTGGTGGACAAATGCCGTGTCACTTGTGGAACACAAATAGCACAGTCAAATTCAATTGAAACACCGATCCAATGATTGCTTTATGACTGACCTGTCTCCTACGGAACCGAGTCAGTTGACCCACCAAACCTACGATTGCTGGACAACCGTTCTGTCTGCCGAGGAAGTCAGGTCAAGAAGTCAGAGGTATCTGAACCACCAATCCTACGACTGGTGGACCACTGCTCTATAACCTGAGGAACACAAGGAATAGAGCCAGAGACATTTCACCCACCAACTCAATGACTGGAGAACAACTGCTCTGCTCACTCTGTAACTCAGGTCAAGTAGTAGGCGTCAATGGAACCACCGACGACTGCTCTGTACCTTGACAAACTCAAAAAAAACAAAGCGTTATTAAAAACACCTATCCTCCGATAGGTGGGCGAATGCTTTGTCCCTTCCGGAACACAAACAACACAGTAACAATCATTTGAACAAGTGTTTCAATGAATGGCTGACAACTGACCTGTCTCCTAAGGAACGGACTCAATTGAACCACCAATCTTACGATTGGTAGACAACTGTTCTGTCTTCTGAGGAAGTCAGGTCTAGAAGTCAGAGGCATCTGAAACACCAAACCTATGATTGGTGAAACATTGTTTTGTCTCCTGAGGAACTCAACTCACAGAGACATAGTCAATGAAATCACGAAACCTACGATTGGTGGACAAATGCCGTGTCACTTGTGGAACACAAATAGCACAGTCAAATTCCATTGAAACACCGATCCAATGATTGCTTTATGACTGACCTGTCTCCTACGGAACCGAGTCAGTTGACCCACCAAACCTACGATTGCTGGACAACCGTTCTGTCTGCCGAGGAAGTCAGGTCAAGAAGTCAGAGGTATCTGAACCACCAATCCTACGACTGGTGGACCACTGCTCTATAACCTGAGGAACACAAGGAATAGAGCCAGAGACATTTCACCCACCAACTCAATGACTGGAGAACAACTGCTCTGCTCCCTCTGTAACTCAGGTCAAGTAGTAGGCGTCGATGGAACCACAGACGACTGCTCTGTACCTTGACAAACTCAAAAACAACAAAGCGTTATTAAAAACACCTATCCTCCGATAAGTGGGCGAATTCTTTGTCCCTTCCGGAACACAAACAACACAGTAACAATCATTTGAACAAGTGTTTAAATGAATGGCTGACAACTGACCTGTCTCCTAAGGAACTGACTCAATTGAACCACCAATCCTACGATTGGTAGAAAACTGTTCTGTCTCCTGAGGAAGTCAGGTCTAGAGGTCAGAGGCATCGGAAACACCAAACCTATGATTGGTGAAACACTGTTTTGTCTCCTGAGGAACTCAACTCACAGAGACATAGTCAATGAAATCACGAAACCTACGATTGGTGGACAAATGCCGTGTCACTTGTGGAACACAAATAGCACAGTCAAATTCAATTGAAACACCGATCCAATGATTGCTTTATGACTGACCTGTCTCCTACGGAACCGAGTCAGTTGACCCACCAATCCTACGATTGCTGGACAACCGTTCTGCCTGCCGAGGAAGTCAGGTCAAGAAGTCAGAGGTATCTGAACCACCAATCCTACGACTGGTGGACCACTGCTCTATAACCTGAGGAACACAAGGAATAGAGCCAGAGACATTTCACCCACCAACTCAATGACTGGAGAACAACTGCTCTGCTCCCTCTGTAACTCAGGTCAAGTAGTAGGCGTCAATGGAACCACAGACGACTGCTCTGTACCTTGACAAACTCAAAAACAACAAAGCGTTATTAAAAACACCTATCCTCCGATAAGTGGGCGAATTCTTTGTCCCTTCCGGAACACAAACAACACAGTAACAATCATTTGAACAAGTGTTTCAATGAATGGCTGACAACTGACCTGTCTCCTAAGGAACTGACTCAATTAAACCACCAATCCTACGATTGGTAGAAAACTGTTCTGTCTCCTGAGGAAGTCAGGTCTAGAGGTCAGAGGCATCTGAAACACCAAACCTATGATTGGTGAAACACTGTTTTGTCTCCTGAGGAACTCAACTCACAGAGACATAGTCAATGAAATCACGAAACCTACGATTGGTGGACAAATGCCGTGTCACTTGTGGAACACAAATAGCACAGTCAAATTCAATTGAAACACCGATCCAATGATTGCTTTATGACTGACCTGTCTCCTACGGAACCGAGTCAGTTGACCCACCAAACCTACGATTGCTGGACAACCGTTCTGTCTGCCGATGAAGTCAGGTCAAGAAGTCAGAGGTATCTGAACCACCAATCCTACGACTGGTGGACCACTGCTCTATAACCTGAGGAACACAAGGAATAGAGCCAGAGACATTTCACCCACCAACTCAATGACTAGAGAACAACTGCTCTGCTCCCTCTGTAACTCAGGTCAAGTAGTAGGCGTCAATGGAACCACAGACGACTGCTCTGTACCTTGACAAACTCAAAAACAACAAAGCGTTATTAAAAACACCTATCCTCCGATAGGTGGGCGAATGCTTTGTCCCTTCCGGAACACAAACAACACAGTAACAATCATTTGAACAAGTGTTTCAATGAATGGCTGACAACTGACCTGTCTCCTAAGGAACAGACTCAATTGAACCACCAATCCTACGATTGGTAGACAACTGTTCTGTCTCCTGAGGAAGTCAGGTCTAGAAGTCAGAGGCATCTGAAACACCAAACCTATGATTGGTGAAACATTGTTTTGTCTCCTGAGGAACTCAACTCACAGAGACATAGTCAATGAAATCACGAAACCTACGATTGGTGAAACACTGTTTTGTCTCCTGAGGAACTCAACTCACAGAGACATAGTCAATGAAATCACGAAACCTACGATTGGTGGACAAATGCCGTGTCACTTGTGGAACACAAATAGCACAGTCAAATTCCATTGAAACACCGATCCAATGATTGCTTTATGACTGACCTGTCTCCTACGGAACCGAGTCAGTTGACCCACCAAACCTACGATTGCTGGACAACCGTTCTGTCTGCCGAGGAAGTCAGGTCAAGAAGTCAGAGGTATCTGAACCACCAATCCTACGACTGGTGGACCACTGCTCTATAACCTGAGGAACACAAGGAATAGAGCCAGAGACATTTCACCCACCAACTTAATGACTGGAGAACAACTGCTCTGCTCCCTCTGTAACTCAGGTCAAGTAGTAGGCGTCAATGGAACCACAGACGACTGCTCTGTACCTTGACAAACTCAAAAACAACAAAGCGTTATTAAAAACACCTATCCTCCGATAGGTGGGCGAATGCTTTGTCCCTTCCGGAACACAAACAACACAGTAACAATCATTTGAACAAGTGTTTCAATGAATGGCTGACAACTGACCTGTCTCCTAAGGAACTGACTCAATTAAACCACCAATCCTACGATTGGTAGAAAACTGTTCTGTCTCCTGAGGAAGTCAGGTCTAGAGGTCAGAGGCATCTGAAACACCAAACCTATGATTGGTGAAACACTGTTTTGTCTCCTGAGGAACTCAACTCACAGAGACATAGTCAATGAAATCACGAAACCTACGATTGGTGAAACACTGTTTTGTCTCCTGAGGAACTCAACTCACAGAGACATAGTCAATGAAATCACGAAACCTACGATTGGTGAAACACTGTTTTGTCTCCTGAGGAACTCAATTCACAGAGACATAGTCAATGAAATCACGAAACCTACGATTGGTGGACAAATGCCGTGTCACTTGTGGAACACAAATAGCACAGTCAAATTCCATTGAAACACCGATCCAATGATTGCTTTATGACTGACCTGTCTCCTACGGAACCGAGTCAGTTGACCCACCAAACCTACGATTTCTGGACAACCGTTCTGTCTGCCGAGGAAGTCAGGTCAAGAAGTCAGAGGTATCTGAACCACCAATCCTACGACTGGTGGACCACTGCTCTATAACCTGAGGAACACAAGGAATAGAGCCAGAGACATTTCACCCACCAACTCAATGACTGGAGAACAACTGCTCTGCTCCCTCTGTAACTCAGGTCAAGTAGTAGGCGTCAATGGAACCACAGACGACTGCTCTGTACCTTGACAAACTCAAAAACAACAAAGCGTTATTAAAAACACCTATCCTCCGATAAGTGGGCGAATTCTTTGTCCCTTCCGGAACACAAACAACACAGTAACAATCATTTGAACAAGTGTTTCAATGAATGGCTGACAACTGACCTGTCTCCTAAGGAACTGACTCAATTAAACCACCAATCCTACGATTGGTAGAAAACTGTTCTGTCTCCTGAGGAAGTCAGGTCTAGAGGTCAGAGGCATCTGAAACACCAAACCTATGATTGGTGAAACACTGTTTTGTCTCCTGAGGAACTCAACTCACAGAGACATAGTCAATGAAATCACGAAACCTACGATTGGTGAAACACTGTTTTTTCTCCTGAGGAACTCAACTCACAGAGACATAGTCAATGAAATCACGAAACCTACGATTGGTGGACAAATGCCGTGTCACTTGTGGAACACAAATAGCACAGTCAAATTCAATTGAAACACCGATCCAATGATTGCTTTATGACTGACCTGTCTCCTACGGAACCGAGTCAGTTGACCCACCAAACCTACGATTGCTGGACAACCGTTCTGTCTGCCGAGGAAGTCAGGTCAAGAAGTCAGAGGTATCTGAACCACCAATCCTACGACTGGTGGACCACTGCTCTATAACCTGAGGAACACAAGGAATAGAGCCAGAGACATTTCACCCACCAACTCAATGACTGGAGAACAACTGCTCTGCTCACTCTGTAACTCAGGTCAAGGAGTAGGCGTCAATGGAACCACCGACGACTGCTCTGTACCTTGACAAACTCAAAAAAAACAAAGCGTTATTAAAAACACCTATCCTCCGATAGGTGGGCGAATGCTTTGTCCCTTCCGGAACACAAACAACACAGTAACAATCATTTGAACAAGTGTTTCAATGAATGGCTGACAACTGACCTGTCTCCTAAGGAACGGACTCAATTGAACCACCAATCTTACGATTGGTAGACAACTGTTCTGTCTCCTGAGGAAGTCAGGTCTAGAAGTCAGAGGCATCTGAAACACCAAACCTATGATTGGTGAAACATTGTTTTGTCTCCTGAGGAACTCAACTCACAGAGACATAGTCAATGAAATCACGAAACCTACGATTGGTGGACAAATGCCGTGTCACTTGTGGAACACAAATAGCACAGTCAAATTCCATTGAAACACCGATCCAATGATTGCTTTATGACTGACCTGTCTCCTACGGAACCGAGTCAGTTGACCCACCAAACCTACGATTGCTGGACAACCGTTCTGTCTGCCGAGGAAGTCAGGTCAAGAAGTCAGAGGTATCTGAACCACCAATCCTACGACTGGTGGACCACTGCTCTATAACCTGAGGAACACAAGGAATAGAGCCAGAGACATTTCACCCACCAACTCAATGACTGGAGAACAACTGCTCTGCTCCCTCTGTAACTCAGGTCAAGTAGTAGGCGTCAATGGAACCACAGACGACTGCTCTGTACCTTGACAAACTCAAAAACAACAAAGCGTTATTAAAAACACCTATCCTCCGATAAGTGGGCGAATTCTTTGTCCCTTCCGGAACACAAACAACACAGTAACAATCATTTGAACAAGTGTTTCAATGAATGGCTGACAACTGACCTGTCTCCTAAGGAACTGACTCAATTAAACCACCAATCCTACGATTGGTAGAAAACTGTTCTGTCTCCTGAGGAAGTCAGGTCTAGAGGTCAGAGGCATCTGAAACACCAAACCTATGATTGGTGAAACACTGTTTTGTCTCCTGAGGAACTCAACTCACAGAGACATAGTCAATGAAATCACGAAACCTACGATTGGTGAAACACTGTTTTTTCTCCTGAGGAACTCAACTCACAGAGACATAGTCAATGAAATCACGAAACCTACGATTGGTGGACAAATGCCGTGTCACTTGTGGAACAAAAATAGCACAGTCAAATTCCATTGAAACACCGATCCAATGATTGCTTTATGACTGACCTGTCTCCTACGGAACCGAGTCAGTTGACCCACCAAACCTACGATTGCTGGACAACCGTTCTGTCTGCCGAGGAAGTCAGGTCAAGAAGTCAGAGGTATCTGAACCACCAATCCTACGACTGGTGGACCACTGCTCTATAACCTGAGGAACACAAGGAATAGAGCCAGAGACATTTCACCCACCAACTCAATGACTGGAGAACAACTGCTCTGCTCACTCTGTAACTCAGGTCAAGTAGTAGGCGTCAATGGAACCACCGACGACTGCTCTGTACCTTGACAAACTCAAAAAAAACAAAGCGTTATTAAAAACACCTATCCTCCGATAGGTGGGCGAATGCTTTGTCCCTTCCGGAACACAAACAACACAGTAACAATCATTTGAACAAGTGTTTCAATGAATGGCTGACAACTGACCTGTCTCCTAAGGAACGGACTCAATTGAACCACCAATCTTACGATTGGTAGACAACTGTTCTGTCTTCTGAGGAAGTCAGGTCTAGAAGTCAGAGGCATCTGAAACACCAAACCTATGATTGGTGAAACATTGTTTTGTCTCCTGAGGAACTCAACTCACAGAGACATAGTCAATGAAATCACGAAACCTACGATTGGTGGACAAATGCCGTGTCACTTGTGGAACACAAATAGCACAGTCAAATTCCATTGAAACACCGATCCAATGATTGCTTTATGACTGACCTGTCTCCTACGGAACCGAGTCAGTTGACCCACCAAACCTACGATTGCTGGACAACCGTTCTGTCTGCCGAGGAAGTCAGGTCAAGAAGTCAGAGGTATCTGAACCACCAATCCTACGACTGGTGGACCACTGCTCTATAACCTGAGGAACACAAGGAATAGAGCCAGAGACATTTCACCCACCAACTCAATGACTGGAGAACAACTGCTCTGCTCCCTCTGTAACTCAGGTCAAGTAGTAGGCGTCGATGGAACCACAGACGACTGCTCTGTACCTTGACAAACTCAAAAACAACAAAGCGTTATTAAAAACACCTATCCTCCGATAAGTGGGCGAATTCTTTGTCCCTTCCGGAACACAAACAACACAGTAACAATCATTTGAACAAGTGTTTAAATGAATGGCTGACAACTGACCTGTCTCCTAAGGAACTGACTCAATTGAACCACCAATCCTACGATTGGTAGAAAACTGTTCTGTCTCCTGAGGAAGTCAGGTCTAGAGGTCAGAGGCATCGGAAACACCAAACCTATGATTGGTGAAACACTGTTTTGTCTCCTGAGGAACTCAACTCACAGAGACATAGTCAATGAAATCACGAAACCTACGATTGGTGGACAAATGCCGTGTCACTTGTGGAACACAAATAGCACAGTCAAATTCAATTGAAACACCGATCCAATGATTGCTTTATGACTGACCTGTCTCCTACGGAACCGAGTCAGTTGACCCACCAAACCTACGATTGCTGGACAACCGTTCTGTCTGCCGATGAAGTCAGGTCAAGAAGTCAGAGGTATCTGAACCACCAATCCTACGACTGGTGGACCACTGCTCTATAACCTGAGGAACACAAGGAATAGAGCCAGAGACATTTCACCCACCAACTCAATGACTAGAGAACAACTGCTCTGCTCCCTCTGTAACTCAGGTCAAGTAGTAGGCGTCAATGGAACCACAGACGACTGCTCTGTACCTTGACAAACTCAAAAACAACAAAGCGTTATTAAAAACACCTATCCTCCGATAAGTGGGCGAATTCTTTGTCCCTTCCGGAACACAAACAACACAGTAACAATCATTTGAACAAGTGTTTCAATGAATGGCTGACAACTGACCTGTCTCCTAAGGAACTGACTCAATTAAACCACCAATCCTACGATTGGTAGAAAACTGTTCTGTCTCCTGAGGAAGTCAGGTCTAGAGGTCAGAGGCATCTGAAACACCAAACCTATGATTGGTGAAACACTGTTTTGTCTCCTGAGGAACTCAACTCACAGAGACATAGTCAATGAAATCACGAAACCTACGATTGGTGGACAAATGCCGTGTCACTTGTGGAACACAAATAGCACAGTCAAATTCAATTGAAACACCAATCCAATGATTGCTTTATGACTGACCTGTCTCCTACGGAACCAAGTCTGTTGACCCACCAATCCTACGATTGCTGGACAACCGTTCTGTCTGCCGAGGAAGTCAGAGGTATCTGAACCACCAATCCTACGACTGGTGGACCACTGCTCTTTAACCTGAGGAACACAAGGAATAGAGCCAGAGACATTTCACCCACCAACTCAATGACTGGAGAACAACTGCTCTGCTCACTCTGTAACTCAGGTCAAGTAGTAGGCGTCAATGGAACCACCGACGACTGCTCTGTAACTTGACAAACTCAAAAACAACAAAGCGTTATTAAAAACACCTATCCTCCGATAGGTGGGCGAATGCTTTGTCCCTTCCGGAACACAAACAACACAGTAACAATCATTTGAACAAGTGTTTCAATGAATGGCTGACAACTGACCTGTCTCCTAAGGAACTGACTCAATTGAACCACCAATCCTACGATTGGTAGACAACTGTTCTGTCTCCTGAGGAAGTCAGGTCTAGAAGTCAGAGGCATCTGAAACACCAAACCTATGATTGGTGAAACATTGTTTTGTCTCCTGAGGAACTCAACTCACAGAGACATAGTCAATGAAATCACGAAACCTACGATTGGTGAAACACTGTTTTGTCTCCTGAGGAACTCAACTCACAGAGACATAGTCAATGAAATCACGAAACCTACGATTGGTGGACAAATGCCGTGTCACTTGTGGAACACAAATAGCACAGTCAAATTCAATTGAAACACCGATCCAATGATTGCTTTATGACTGACCTGTCTCCTACGGAACCGAGTCAGTTGAACCACCAATCCTACCATTGCTGGACAACTGTCCTGTCTCCTAAGGAAGTCAGGTCAAGAAGTCAGAGGTATCTGAACCACCAATCCTACGACTGGTGGACCACTGCTCTGTCTCCTGAGGAAGTCAGGTCTAGAGGTCAGAGGCATCTGAAACACCAAACCTATGATTGGTGAAACACTGTTTTGTCTCCTGAGGAACTCAACTCACAGAGACATAGTCAATGAAATCACGAAACCTACGATTGGTGAAACACTGTTTTGTCTCCTGAGGAACTCAACTCACAGAGACATAGTCAATGAAATCACAAAACCTACGATTGGTGGACAAATGCAGTGTCACTTGTGGAACACAAATAGCACAGTCAAATTCAATTGAAACACCGATCCAATGATTGCTTTATGACTGACCTGTCTCCTACGGAACCAAGTCTGTTGACCCACCAATCCTACGATTGCTGGACAACCGTTCTGTCTGCCGAGGAAGTCAGAGGTATCTGAACCACCAATCCTACGACTGGTGGACCACTGCTCTTTAACCTGAGGAACACAAGGAATAGAGCCAGAGACATTTCACCCACCAACTCAATGACTGGAGAACAACTGCTCTGCTCACTCTGTAACTCAGGTCAAGTAGTAGGCGTCAATGGAACCACCGACGACTGCTCTGTACCTTGACAAACTCAAAAACAACAAAGCGTTATTAAAAACACCTATCCTCCGATAGGTGGGCGAATGCTTTGTCCCTTCCGGAACACAAACAACACAGTAACAATCATTTGAACAAGTGTTTCAATGAATGGCTGACAACTGACCTGTCTCCTAAGGAACGGACTCAATTGAACCACCAATCCTACGATTGGTAGACAACTGTTCTGTCTCCTGAGGAAGTCAGGTCTAGAAGTCAGAGGCATCTGAAACACCAAACCTATGATTGGTGAAACATTGTTTTGTCTCCTGAGGAACTCAACTCACAGAGACATAGTCAATGAAATCACGAAACCTACGATTGGTGGACAAATGCCGTGTCACTTGTGGAACACAAATAGCACAGTCAAATTCAATTGAAACACCGATCCAATGATTGCTTTATGACTGACCTGTCTCCTACGGAACCGAGTCAGTTGAACCACCAATCCTACGATTGCTGGACAACTGTCCTGTCTCCTAAGGAAGTCAGGTCAAGAAGTCAGAGGTATCTGAACCACCAATCCTACGACTGGTGGACCACTGCTCTGTCTCCTGAGGAAGTCAGGTCTAGAGGTCAGAGGCATCTGAAACACCAAACCTATGATTGGTGAAACACTGTTTTGTCTCCCAAGGAACTCAACTCACAGAGACATAGTCAATGAAATCACGAAACCTACGATTGGTGAAACACTGTTTTGTCTCCTGAGGAACTCAACTCACAGAGACATAGTCAATGAAATCACAAAACCTACGATTGGTGGACAAATGCAGTGTCACTTGTGGAACACAAATAGCACAGTCAAATTCAATTGAAACACCGATCCAATGATTGCTTTATGACTGACCTGTCTCCTACGGAACCAAGTCTGTTGACCCACCAATCCTACGATTGCTGGACAACCGTTCTGTCTGCCGAGGAAGTCAGAGGTATCTGAACCACCAATCCTACGACTGGTGGACCACTGCTCTATAACCTGAGGAACACAAGGAATAGAGCCAGAGACATTTCACCCACCAACTCAATGACTGGAGAACAACTGCTCTGCTCCCTCTGTAACTCAGGTCAAGTAGTAGGCGTCAATGGAACCACAGACGACTGCTCTGTACCTTGACAAACTCAAAAACAACAAAGCGTTATTAAAAACACCTATCCTCCGATAGGTGGGCGAATGCTTTGTCCCTTCCGGAACACAAACAACACAGTAACAATCATTTGAACAAGTGTTTCAATGAATGGCTGACAACTGACCTGTCTCCTAAGGAACGGACTCAATTGAACCACCAATCCTACGATTGGTAGACAACTGTTCTGTCTCCTGAGGAAGTCAGATCTAGAAGTCAGAGGCATCTGAAACACCAAACCTATGATTGGTGAAACATTGTTTTGTCTCCTGAGGAACTCAACTCACAGAGACATAGTCAATGAAATCACGAAACCTACGATTGGTGGACAAATGCCGTGTCACTTGTGGAACACAAATAGCACAGTCAAATTCCATTGAAACACCGATCCAATGATTGCTTTATGACTGACCTGTCTCCTACGGAACCGAGTCAGTTGACCCACCAAAACTACGATTGCTGGACAACCGTTCTGTCTGCCGAGGAAGTCAGGTCAAGAAGTCAGAGGTATCTGAACCACCAATCCTACGACTGGTGGACCACTGCTCTATAACCTGAGGAACACAAGGAATAGAGCCAGAGACATTTCACCCACCAACTCAATGACTGGAGAACAACTGCTCTGCTCCCTCTGTAACTCAGGTCAAGTAGTAGGCGTCAATGGAACCACAGACGACTGCTCTGTACCTTGACAAACTCAAAAACAACAAAGCGTTATTAAAAACACCTATCCTCCGATAGGTGGGCGAATGCTTTGTCCCTTCCGGAACACAAACAACACAGTAACAATCATTTGAACAAGTGTTTCAATGAATGGCTGACAACTGACCTGTCTCCTAAGGAACGGACTCAATTGAACCACCAATCCTACGATTGGTAGAAAACTGTTCTGTCTCCTGAGGAAGTCAGGTCTAGAGGTCAGAGGCATCTGAAACACCAAACCTATGATTGGTGAAACACTGTTTTGTCTCCTGAGGAACTCAACTCACAGAGACATAGTCAATGAAATCACGAAACCTACGATTGGTGAAACACTGTTTTGTCTCCTGAGGAACTCAACTCACAGAGACATAGTCAATGAAATCACGAAACCTACGATTGGTGGACAAATGCCGTGTCACTTGTGGAACACAAATAGCACAGTCAAATTCCATTGAAACACCGATCCAATGATTGCTTTATGACTGACCTGTCTCCTACGGAACCGAGTCAGTTGACCCACCAAACCTACGATTGCTGGACAACCGTTCTGTCTGCCGAGGAAGTCAGGTCAAGAAGTCAGAGGTATCTGAACCACCAATCCTACGACTGGTGGACCACTGCTCTATAACCTGAGGAACACAAGGAATAGAGCCAGAGACATTTCACCCACCAACTTAATGACTGGAGAACAACTGCTCTGCTCCCTCTGTAACTCAGGTCAAGTAGTAGGCGTCAATGGAACCACAGACGACTGCTCTGTACCTTGACAAACTCAAAAACAACAAAGCGTTATTAAAAACACCTATCCTCCGATAGGTGGGCGAATGCTTTGTCCCTTCCGGAACACAAACAACACAGTAACAATCATTTGAACAAGTGTTTCAATGAATGGCTGACAACTGACCTGTCTCCTAAGGAACTGACTCAATTAAACCACCAATCCTACGATTGGTAGAAAACTGTTCTGTCTCCTGAGGAAGTCAGGTCTAGAGGTCAGAGGCATCTGAAACACCAAACCTATGATTGGTGAAACACTGTTTTGTCTCCTGAGGAACTCAACTCACAGAGACATAGTCAATGAAATCACGAAACCTACGATTGGTGAAACACTGTTTTGTCTCCTGAGGAACTCAACTCACAGAGACATAGTCAATGAAATCACGAAACCTACGATTGGTGAAACACTGTTTTGTCTCCTGAGGAACTCAACTCACAGAGACATAGTCAATGAAATCACGAAACCTACGATTGGTGGACAAATGCCGTGTCACTTGTGGAACACAAATAGCACAGTCAAATTCCATTGAAACACCGATCCAATGATTGCTTTATGACTGACCTGTCTCCTACGGAACCGAGTCAGTTGACCCACCAAACCTACGATTTCTGGACAACCGTTCTGTCTGCCGAGGAAGTCAGGTCAAGAAGTCAGAGGTATCTGAACCACCAATCCTACGACTGGTGGACCACTGCTCTATAACCTGAGGAACACAAGGAATAGAGCCAGAGACATTTCACCCACCAACTCAATGACTGGAGAACAACTGCTCTGCTCCCTCTGTAACTCAGGTCAAGTAGTAGGCGTCAATGGAACCACAGACGACTGCTCTGTACCTTGACAAACTCAAAAACAACAAAGCGTTATTAAAAACACCTATCCTCCGATAAGTGGGCGAATTCTTTGTCCCTTCCGGAACACAAACAACACAGTAACAATCATTTGAACAAGTGTTTCAATGAATGGCTGACAACTGACCTGTCTCCTAAGGAACTGACTCAATTAAACCACCAATCCTACGATTGGTAGAAAACTGTTCTGTCTCCTGAGGAAGTCAGGTCTAGAGGTCAGAGGCATCTGAAACACCAAACCTATGATTGGTGAAACACTGTTTTGTCTCCTGAGGAACTCAACTCACAGAGACATAGTCAATGAAATCACGAAACCTACGATTGGTGAAACACTGTTTTTTCTCCTGAGGAACTCAACTCACAGAGACATAGTCAATGAAATCACGAAACCTACGATTGGTGGACAAATGCCGTGTCACTTGTGGAACAAAAATAGCACAGTCAAATTCCATTGAAACACCGATCCAATGATTGCTTTATGACTGACCTGTCTCCTACGGAACCGAGTCAGTTGACCCACCAAACCTAAGATTGCTGGACAACCGTTCTGTCTGCCGAGGAAGTCAGGTCAAGAAGTCAGAGGTATCTGAACCACCAATCCTACGACTGGTGGACCACTGCTCTATAACCTGAGGAACACAAGGAATAGAGCCAGAGACATTTCACCCACCAACTCAATGACTGGAGAACAACTGCTCTGCTCACTCTGTAACTCAGGTCAAGGAGTAGGCGTCAATGGAACCACCAACGACTGCTCTGTACCTTGACAAACTCAAAAAAAACAAAGCGTTATTAAAAACACCTATCCTCCGATAGGTGGGCGAATGCTTTGTCCCTTCCGGAACACAAACAACACAGTAACAATCATTTGAACAAGTGTTTCAATGAATGGCTGACAACTGACCTGTCTCCTAAGGAACGGACTCAATTGAACCACCAATCTTACGATTGGTAGACAACTGTTCTGTCTCCTGAGGAAGTCAGGTCTAGAGGTCAGAGGCATCTGAAACACCAAACCTATGATTGGTGAAACATTGTTTTGACTCCTGAGGAACTCAACTCACAGAGACATAGTCAATGAAATCACGAAACCTACGATTGGTGGACAAATGCCGTGTCACTTGTGGAACACAAATAGCACAGTCAAATTCCATTGAAACACCGATCCAATGATTGCTTTATGACTGACCTGTCTCCTACGGAACCGAGTCAGTTGACCCACCAAACCTACGATTGCTGGACAACCGTTCTGTCTGCCGAGGAAGTCAGGTCAAGAAGTCAGAGGTATCTGAACCACCAATCCTACGACTGGTGGACCACTGCTCTATAACCTGAGGAACACAAGGAATAGAGCCAGAGACATTTCACCCACCAACTCAATGACTGGAGAACAACTGCTCTGCTCCCTCTGTAACTCAGGTCAAGTAGTAGGCGTCAATGGAACCACAGACGACTGCTCTGTACCTTGACAAACTCAAAAACAACAAAGCGTTATTAAAAACACCTATCCTCCGATAAGTGGGCGAATTCTTTGTCCCTTCCGGAACACAAACAACACAGTAACAATCATTTGAACAAGTGTTTCAATGAATGGCTGACAACTGACCTGTCTCCTAAGGAACTGACTCAATTAAACCACCAATCCTACGATTGGTAGAAAACTGTTCTGTCTCCTGAGGAAGTCAGGTCTAGAGGTCAGAAGCATCTGAAACACCAAACCTATGATTGGTGAAACACTGTTTTGTCTCCTGAGGAACTCAACTCACAGAGACATAGTCAATGAAATCACGAAACCTACGATTGGTGAAACACTGTTTTGTCTCCTGAGGAACTCAACTCACAGAGACATAGTCAATGAAATCACGAAACCTACGATTGGTGGACAAATGCCGTGTCACTTGTGGAACACAAATAGCACAGTCAAATTCCATTGAAACACCGATCCAATGATTGCTTTATGACTGACCTGTCTCCTACGGAACCGAGTCAGTTGAACCACCAATCCTACGATTGCTGGACAACTGTCCTGTCTCCTAAGGAAGTCAGGTCAAGAAGTCAGAGGTATCTGAACCACCAATCCTACGACTGGTGGACCACTGCTCTGTCTCCTGAGGAAGTCAGGTCTAGAGGTCAGAGGCATCTGAAACACCAAACCTATGATTGGTGAAACAATGTTTTGTCTCCCAAGGAACTCAACTCACAGAGACATAGTCAATGAAATCACGAAACCTACGATTGGTGAAACACTGTTTTGTCTCCTGAGGAACTCAACTCACAGAGACATAGTCAATGAAATCACGAAACCTACGATTGGTGGACAAATGCCGTGTCACTTGTGGAACACAAATAGCACAGTCAAATTCAATTGAAACACCGATCCAATGATTGCTTTATGACTGACCTGTCTCCTACGGAACCGAGTCAGTTGACCCAACAATCCTACGATTGCTGGACAACCGTTCTGCCTGCCGAGGAAGTCAGGTCAAAAAGTCAGAGGTATCTGAACCACCAATCCTACGACTGGTGGACCACTGCTCTGTCTCCTGAGGAAGTCAGGTCTAGAGGTCAGAGGCATCTGAAACACCAAACCTATGATTGGTGAAACATTGTTTTGTCTCCTGAGGAACTCAACTCACAGAGACATAGTCAATGAAATCACGAAACCTACGATTGGTGAAACACTGTTTTGTCTCCTGAGGAACTCAACTCACAGAGACATAGTCAATGAAATCACGAAACCTACGATTGGTGGACAAATGCCGTGTCACTTGTGGAACAAAAATAGCACAGTCAAATTCCATTGAAACACCGATCCAATGATTGCTTTATGACTGACCTGTCTCCTACGGAACCGAGTCAGTTGACCCACCAAACCTACGATTGCTGGACAACCGTTCTGTCTGCCGAGGAAGTCAGGTCAAGAAGTCAGAGGTATCTGAACCACCAATCCTACGACTGGTGGACCACTGCTCTATAACCTGAGGAACACAAGGAATAGAGCCAGAGACATTTCACCCACCAACTCAATGACTGGAGAACAACTGCTCTGCTCACTCTGTAACTCAGGTCAAGTAGTAGGCGTCAATGGAACCACCGACGACTGCTCTGTACCTTGACAAACTCAAAAAAAACAAAGCGTTATTAAAAACACCTATCCTCCGATAGGTGGGCGAATGCTTTGTCCCTTCCGGAACACAAACAACACAGTAACAATCATTTGAACAAGTGTTTCAATGAATGGCTGACAACTGACCTGTCTCCTAAGGAACGGACTCAATTGAACCACCAATCTTACGATTGGTAGACAACTGTTCTGTCTTCTGAGGAAGTCAGGTCTAGAAGTCAGAGGCATCTGAAACACCAAACCTATGATTGGTGAAACATTGTTTTGTCTCCTGAGGAACTCAACTCACAGAGACATAGTCAATGAAATCACGAAACCTACGATTGGTGGACAAATGCCGTGTCACTTGTGGAACACAAATAGCACAGTCAAATTCCATTGAAACACCGATCCAATGATTGCTTTATGACTGACCTGTCTCCTACGGAACCGAGTCAGTTGACCCACCAAACCTACGATTGCTGGACAACCGTTCTGTCTGCCGAGGAAGTCAGGTCAAGAAGTCAGAGGTATCTGAACCACCAATCCTACGACTGGTGGACCACTGCTCTATAACCTGAGGAACACAAGGAATAGAGCCAGAGACATTTCACCCACCAACTCAATGACTGGAGAACAACTGCTCTGCTCCCTCTGTAACTCAGGTCAAGTAGTAGGCGTCAATGGAACCACAGACGACTGCTCTGTACCTTGACAAACTCAAAAACAACAAAGCGTTATTAAAAACACCTATCCTCCGATAAGTGGGCGAATTCTTTGTCCCTTCCGGAACACAAACAACACAGTAACAATCATTTGAACAAGTGTTTAAATGAATGGCTGACAACTGACCTGTCTCCTAAGGAACTGACTCAATTGAACCACCAATCCTACGATTGGTAGAAAACTGTTCTGTCTCCTGAGGAAGTCAGGTCTAGAGGTCAGAGGCATCGGAAACACCAAACCTATGATTGGTGAAACACTGTTTTGTCTCCTGAGGAACTCAACTCACAGAGACATAGTCAATGAAATCACGAAACCTACGATTGGTGAAACACTGTTTTGTCTCCTGAGGAACTCAACTCACAGAGACATAGTCAATGAAATCACGAAACCTACGATTGGTGGACAAATGCCGTGTCACTTGTGGAACACAAATAGCACAGTCAAATTCAATTGAAACACCGATCCAATGATTGCTTTATGACTGACCTGTCTCCTACGGAACCGAGTCAGTTGACCCACCAATCCTACGATTGCTGGACAACCGTTCTGCCTGCCGAGGAAGTCAGGTCAAGAAGTCAGAGGTATCTGAACCACCAATCCTACGACTGGTGGACCACTGCTCTATAACCTGAGGAACACAAGGAATAGAGCCAGAGACATTTCACCCACCAACTCAATGACTGGAGAACAACTGCTCTGCTCCCTCTGTAACTCAGGTCAAGTAGTAGGCGTCAATGGAACCACAGACGACTGCTCTGTACCTTGACAAACTCAAAAACAACAAAGCGTTATTAAAAACACCTATCCTCCGATAAGTGGGCGAATTCTTTGTCCCTTCCGGAACACAAACAACACAGTAACAATCATTTGAACAAGTGTTTCAATGAATGGCTGACAACTGACCTGTCTCCTAAGGAACTGACTCAATTAAACCACCAATCCTACGATTGGTAGAAAACTGTTCTGTCTCCTGAGGAAGTCAGGTCTAGAGGTCAGAGGCATCTGAAACACCAAACCTATGATTGGTGAAACACTGTTTTGTCTCCTGAGGAACTCAACTCACAGAGACATAGTCAATGAAATCACGAAACCTACGATTGGTGGACAAATGCCGTGTCACTTGTGGAACACAAATAGCACAGTCAAATTCAATTGAAACACCGATCCAATGATTGCTTTATGACTGACCTGTCTCCTACGGAACCGAGTCAGTTGACCCACCAAACCTACGATTGCTGGACAACCGTTCTGTCTGCCGATGAAGTCAGGTCAAGAAGTCAGAGGTATCTGAACCACCAATCCTACGACTGGTGGACCACTGCTCTATAACCTGAGGAACACAAGGAATAGAGCCAGAGACATTTCACCCACCAACTCAATGACTAGAGAACAACTGCTCTGCTCCCTCTGTAACTCAGGTCAAGTAGTAGGCGTCAATGGAACCACAGACGACTGCTCTGTACCTTGACAAACTCAAAAACAACAAAGCGTTATTAAAAACACCTATCCTCCGATAAGTGGGCGAATTCTTTGTCCCTTCCGGAACACAAACAACACAGTAACAATCATTTGAACAAGTGTTTCAATGAATGGCTGACAACTGACCTGTCTCCTAAGGAACTGACTCAATTAAACCACCAATCCTACGATTGGTAGAAAACTGTTCTGTCTCCTGAGGAAGTCAGGTCTAGAGGTCAGAGGCATCTGAAACACCAAACCTACGATTGGTGAAACACTGTTTTGTCTCCTGAGGAACTCAACTCACAGAGACATAGTCAATGAAATCACAAAACCTACGATTGGTGGACAAATGCAGTGTCACTTGTGGAACACAAATAGCACAGTCAAATTCAATTGAAACACCGATCCAATGATTGCTTTATGACTGACCTGTCTCCTACGGAACCAAGTCTGTTGACCCACCAATCCTACGATTGCTGGACAACCGTTCTGTCTGCCGAGGAAGTCAGAGGTATCTGAACCACCAATCCTACGACTGGTGGACCACTGCTCTTTAACCTGAGGAACACAAGGAATAGAGCCAGAGACATTTCACCCACCAACTCAATGACTGGAGAACAACTGCTCTGCTCACTCTGTAACTCAGGTCAAGTAGTAGGCGTCAATGGAACCACCGACGACTGCTCTGTACCTTGACAAACTCAAAAACAACAAAGCGTTATTAAAAACACCTATCCTCCGATAGGTGGGCGAATGCTTTGTCCCTTCCGGAACACAAACAACACAGTAACAATCATTTGAACAAGTGTTTCAATGAATGGCTGACAACTGACCTGTCTCCTAAGGAACGGACTCAATTGAACCACCAATCCTACGATTGGTAGACAACTGTTCTGTCTCCTGAGGAAGTCAGGTCTAGAAGTCAGAGGCATCTGAAACACCAAACCTATGATTGGTGAAACATTGTTTTGTCTCCTGAGGAACTCAACTCACAGAGACATAGTCAATGAAATCACGAAACCTACGATTGGTGGACAAATGCCGTGTCACTTGTGGAACACAAATAGCACAGTCAAATTCAATTGAAACACCGATCCAATGATTGCTTTATGACTGACCTGTCTCCTACGGAACCGAGTCAGTTGAACCACCAATCCTACGATTGCTGGACAACTGTCCTGTCTCCTAAGGAAGTCAGGTCAAGAAGTCAGAGGTATCTGAACCACCAATCCTACGACTGGTGGACCACTGCTCTGTCTCCTGAGGAAGTCAGGTCTAGAGGTCAGAGGCATCTGAAACACCAAACCTATGATTGGTGAAACACTGTTTTGTCTCCCAAGGAACTCAACTCACAGAGACATAGTCAATGAAATCACGAAACCTACGATTGGTGAAACACTGTTTTGTCTCCTGAGGAACTCAACTCACAGAGACATAGTCAATGAAATCACAAAACCTACGATTGGTGGACAAATGCAGTGTCACTTGTGGAACACAAATAGCACAGTCAAATTCAATTGAAACACCGATCCAATGATTGCTTTATGACTGACCTGTCTCCTACGGAACCGAGTCAGTTGACCCACCAATCCTACGATTGCTGGACAACCGTTCTGCCTGCCGAGGAAGTCAGGTCAAGAAGTCAGAGGTATCTGAACCACCAATCCTACGACTGGTGGACCACTGCTCTATAACCTGAGGAACACAAGGAATAGAGCCAGAGACATTTCACCCACCAACTCAATGACTGGAGAACAACTGCTCTGCTCCCTCTGTAACTCAGGTCAAGTAGTAGGCGTCAATGGAACCACAGACGACTGCTCTGTACCTTGACAAACTCAAAAACAACAAAGCGTTATTAAAAACACCTATCCTCCGATAGGTGGGCGAATGCTTTGTCCCTTCCGGAACACAAACAACACAGTAACAATCATTTGAACAAGTGTTTCAATGAATGGCTGACAACTGACCTGTCTCCTAAGGAACGGACTCAATTGAACCACCAATCCTACGATTGGTAGACAACTGTTCTGTCTCCTGAGGAAGTCAGATCTAGAAGTCAGAGGCATCTGAAACACCAAACCTATGATTGGTGAAACATTGTTTTGTCTCCTGAGGAACTCAACTCACAGAGACATAGTCAATGAAATCACGAAACCTACGATTGGTGGACAAATGCCGTGTCACTTGTGGAACACAAATAGCACAGTCAAATTCCATTGAAACACCGATCCAATGATTGCTTTATGACTGACCTGTCTCCTACGGAACCGAGTCAGTTGACCCACCAAACCTACGATTGCTGGACAACCGTTCTGTCTGCCGAGGAAGTCAGGTCAAGAAGTCAGAGGTATCTGAACCACCAATCCTACGACTGGTGGACCACTGCTCTATAACCTGAGGAACACAAGGAATAGAGCCAGAGACATTTCACCCACCAACTCAATGACTGGAGAACAACTGCTCTGCTCCCTCTGTAACTCAGGTCAAGTAGTAGGCGTCAATGGAACCACAGACGACTGCTCTGTACCTTGACAAACTCAAAAACAACAAAGCGTTATTAAAAACACCTATCCTCCGATAGGTGGGCGAATGCTTTGTCCCTTCCGGAACACAAACAACACAGTAACAATCATTTGAACAAGTGTTTCAATGAATGGCTGACAACTGACCTGTCTCCTAAGGAACTGACTCAATTAAACCACCAATCCTACGATTGGTAGAAAACTGTTCTGTCTCCTGAGGAAGTCAGGTCTAGAGGTCAGAGGCATCTGAAACACCAAACCTATGATTGGTGAAACACTGTTTTGTCTCCTGAGGAACTCAACTCACAGAGACATAGTCAATGAAATCACGAAACCTACGATTGGTGAAACACTGTTTTGTCTCCTGAGGAACTCAACTCACAGAGACATAGTCAATGAAATCACGAAACCTACGATTGGTGAAACACTGTTTTGTCTCCTGAGGAACTCAACTCACAGAGACATAGTCAATGAAATCACGAAACCTACGATTGGTGGACAAATGCCGTGTCACTTGTGGAACACAAATAGCACAGTCAAATTCCATTGAAACACCGATCCAATGATTGCTTTATGACTGACCTGTCTCCTACGGAACCGAGTCAGTTGACCCACCAAACCTACGATTTCTGGACAACCGTTCTGTCTGCCGAGGAAGTCAGGTCAAGAAGTCAGAGGTATCTGAACCACCAATCCTACGACTGGTGGACCACTGCTCTATAACCTGAGGAACACAAGGAATAGAGCCAGAGACATTTCACCCACCAACTCAATGACTGGAGAACAACTGCTCTGCTCCCTCTGTAACTCAGGTCAAGTAGTAGGCGTCAATGGAACCACAGACGACTGCTCTGTACCTTGACAAACTCAAAAACAACAAAGCGTTATTAAAAACACCTATCCTCCGATAAGTGGGCGAATTCTTTGTCCCTTCCGGAACACAAACAACACAGTAACAATCATTTGAACAAGTGTTTCAATGAATGGCTGACAACTGACCTGTCTCCTAAGGAACTGACTCAATTAAACCACCAATCCTACGATTGGTAGAAAACTGTTCTGTCTCCTGAGGAAGTCAGGTCTAGAGGTCAGAGGCATCTGAAACACCAAACCTATGATTGGTGAAACACTGTTTTGTCTCCTGAGGAACTCAACTCACAGAGACATAGTCAATGAAATCACGAAACCTACGATTGGTGAAACACTGTTTTTTCTCCTGAGGAACTCAACTCACAGAGACATAGTCAATGAAATCACGAAACCTACGATTGGTGGACAAATGCCGTGTCACTTGTGGAACAAAAATAGCACAGTCAAATTCCATTGAAACACCGATCTAATGATTGCTTTATGACTGACCTGTCTCCTACGGAACCGAGTCAGTTGACCCACCAAACCTACGATTGCTGGACAACCGTTCTGTCTGCCGAGGAAGTCAGGTCAAGAAGTCAGAGGTATCTGAACCACCAATCCTACGACTGGTGGACCACTGCTCTATAACCTGAGGAACACAAGGAATAGAGCCAGAGACATTTCACCCACCAACTCAATGACTGGAGAACAACTGCTCTGCTCACTCTGTAACTCAGGTCAAGGAGTAGGCGTCAATGGAACCACCAACGACTGCTCTGTACCTTGACAAACTCAAAAAAAACAAAGCGTTATTAAAAACACCTATCCTCCGATAGGTGGGCGAATGCTTTGTCCCTTCCGGAACACAAACAACACAGTAACAATCATTTGAACAAGTGTTTCAATGAATGGCTGACAACTGACCTGTCTCCTAAGGAACGGACTCAATTGAACCACCAATCTTACGATTGGTAGACAACTGTTCTGTCTCCTGAGGAAGTCAGGTCTAGAGGTCAGAGGCATCTGAAACACCAAACCTATGATTGGTGAAACATTGTTTTGTCTCCTGAGGAACTCAACTCACAGAGACATAGTCAATGAAATCACGAAACCTACGATTGGTGGACAAATGCCGTGTCACTTGTGGAACACAAATAGCACAGTCAAATTCCATTGAAACACCGATCCAATGATTGCTTTATGACTGACCTGTCTCCTACGGAACCGAGTCAGTTGACCCACCAAACCTACGATTGCTGGACAACCGTTCTGTCTGCCGAGGAAGTCAGGTCAAGAAGTCAGAGGTATCTGAACCACCAATCCTACGACTGGTGGACCACTGCTCTATAACCTGAGGAACACAAGGAATAGAGCCAGAGACATTTCACCCACCAACTCAATGACTGGAGAACAACTGCTCTGCTCCCTCTGTAACTCAGGTCAAGTAGTAGGCGTCAATGGAACCACAGACGACTGCTCTGTACCTTGACAAACTCAAAAACAACAAAGCGTTATTAAAAACACCTATCCTCCGATAAGTGGGCGAATTCTTTGTCCCTTCCGGAACACAAACAACACAGTAACAATCATTTGAACAAGTGTTTCAATGAATGGCTGACAACTGACCTGTCTCCTAAGGAACTGACTCAATTAAACCACCAATCCTACGATTGGTAGAAAACTGTTCTGTCTCCTGAGGAAGTCAGGTCTAGAGGTCAGAAGCATCTGAAACACCAAACCTATGATTGGTGAAACACTGTTTTGTCTCCTGAGGAACTCAACTCACAGAGACATAGTCAATGAAATCACGAAACCTACGATTGGTGAAACACTGTTTTGTCTCCTGAGGAACTCAACTCACAGAGACATAGTCAATGAAATCACGAAACCTACGATTGGTGGACAAATGCCGTGTCACTTGTGGAACACAAATAGCACAGTCAAATTCCATTGAAACACCGATCCAATGATTGCTTTATGACTGACCTGTCTCCTACGGAACCGAGTCAGTTGACCCACCAAACCTACGATTGCTGGACAACCGTTCTGTCTGCCGAGGAAGTCAGGTCAAGAAGTCAGAGGTATCTGAACCACCAATCCTACGACTGGTGGACCACTGCTCTATAACCTGAGGAACACAAGGAATAGAGCCAGAGACATTTCACCCACCAACTCAATGACTGGAGAACAACTGCTCTGCTCCCTCTGTAACTCAGGTCAAGTAGTAGGCGTCAATGGAACCACAGACGACTGCTCTGTACCTTGACAAACTCAAAAACAACAAAGCGTTATTAAAAACACCTATCCTCCGATAAGTGGGCGAATTCTTTGTCCCTTCCGGAACACAAACAACACAGTAACAATCATTTGAACAAGTGTTTCAATGAATGGCTGACAACTGACCTGTCTCCTAAGGAACTGACTCAATTAAACCACCAATCCTACGATTGGTAGAAAACTGTTCTGTCTCCTGAGGAAGTCAGGTCTAGAGGTCAGAAGCATCTGAAACACCAAACCTATGATTGGTGAAACACTGTTTTGTCTCCTGAGGAACTCAACTCACAGAGACATAGTCAATGAAATCACGAAACCTACGATTGGTGAAACACTGTTTTGTCTCCTGAGGAACTCAACTCACAGAGACATAGTCAATGAAATCACGAAACCTACGATTGGTGGACAAATGCCGTGTCACTTGTGGAACACAAATAGCACAGTCAAATTCCATTGAAACACCGATCCAATGATTGCTTTATGACTGACCTGTCTCCTACGGAACCGAGTCAGTTGAACCACCAATCCTACGATTGCTGGACAACTGTCCTGTCTCCTAAGGAAGTCAGGTCAAGAAGTCAGAGGTATCTGAACCACCAATCCTACGACTGGTGGACCACTGCTCTGTCTCCTGAGGAAGTCAGGTCTAGAGGTCAGAGGCATCTGAAACACCAAACCTATGATTGGTGAAACAATGTTTTGTCTCCCAAGGAACTCAACTCACAGAGACATAGTCAATGAAATCACGAAACCTACGATTGGTGAAACACTGTTTTGTCTCCTGAGGAACTCAACTCACAGAGACATAGTCAATGAAATCACGAAACCTACGATTGGTGGACAAATGCCGTGTCACTTGTGGAACACAAATAGCACAGTCAAATTCCATTGAAACACCGATCCAATGATTGCTTTATGACTGACCTGTCTCCTACGGAACCGAGTCAGTTGACCCAACAATCCTACGATTGCTGGACAACCGTTCTGCCTGCCGAGGAAGTCAGGTCAAAAAGTCAGAGGTATCTGAACCACCAATCCTACGACTGGTGGACCACTGCTCTATAACCTGAGGAACACAAGGAATAGAGCCAGAGACATTTCACCCACCAACTCAATGACTGGAGAACAACTGCTCTGCTCCCTCTGTAACTCAGGTCAAGTAGTAGGCGTCAATGGAACCACAGACGACTGCTCTGTACCTTGACAAACTCAAAAACAACAAAGCGTTATTAAAAACACCTATCCTCCGATAAGTGGGCGAATTCTTTGTCCCTTCCGGAACACAAACAACACAGTAACAATCATTTGAACAAGTGTTTCAATGAATGGCTGACAACTGACCTGTCTCCTAAGGAACTGACTCAATTAAACCACCAATCCTACGATTGGTAGAAAACTGTTCTGTCTCCTGAGGAAGTCAGGTCTAGAGGTCAGAAGCATCTGAAACACCAAACCTATGATTGGTGAAACACTGTTTTGTCTCCTGAGGAACTCAACTCACAGAGACATAGTCAATGAAATCACGAAACCTACGATTGGTGAAACACTGTTTTGTCTCCTGAGGAACTCAACTCACAGAGACATAGTCAATGAAATCACGAAACCTACGATTGGTGGACAAATGCCGTGTCACTTGTGGAACACAAATAGCACAGTCAAATTCCATTGAAACACCGATCCAATGATTGCTTTATGACTGACCTGTCTCCTACGGAACCGAGTCAGTTGACCCACCAAACCTACGATTGCTGGACAACCGTTCTGTCTGCCGAGGAAGTCAGGTCAAGAAGTCAGAGGTATCTGAACCACCAATCCTACGACTGGTGGACCACTGCTCTATAACCTGAGGAACACAAGGAATAGAGCCAGAGACATTTCACCCACCAACTTAATGACTGGAGAACAACTGCTCTGCTCCCTCTGTAACTCAGGTCAAGTAGTAGGCGTCAATGGAACCACAGACGACTGCTCTGTACCTTGACAAACTCAAAAACAACAAAGCGTTATTAAAAACACCTATCCTCCGATAGGTGGGCGAATGCTTTGTCCCTTCCGGAACACAAACAACACAGTAACAATCATTTGAACAAGTGTTTCAATGAATGGCTGACAACTGACCTGTCTCCTAAGGAACTGACTCAATTAAACCACCAATCCTACGATTGGTAGAAAACTGTTCTGTCTCCTGAGGAAGTCAGGTCTAGAGGTCAGAGGCATCTGAAACACCAAACCTATGATTGGTGAAACACTGTTTTGTCTCCTGAGGAACTCAACTCACAGAGACATAGTCAATGAAATCACGAAACCTACGATTGGTGAAACACTGTTTTGTCTCCTGAGGAACTCAACTCACAGAGACATAGTCAATGAAATCACGAAACCTACGATTGGTGAAACACTGTTTTGTCTCCTGAGGAACTCAACTCACAGAGACATAGTCAATGAAATCACGAAACCTACGATTGGTGGACAAATGCCGTGTCACTTGTGGAACACAAATAGCACAGTCAAATTCCATTGAAACACCGATCCAATGATTGCTTTATGACTGACCTGTCTCCTACGGAACCGAGTCAGTTGACCCACCAAACCTACGATTGCTGGACAACCGTTCTGTCTGCCGAGGAAGTCAGGTCAAGAAGTCAGAGGTATCTGAACCACCAATCCTACGACTGGTGGACCACTGCTCTATAACCTGAGGAACACAAGGAATAGAGCCAGAGACATTTCACCCACCAACTCAATGACTGGAGAACAACTGCTCTGCTCCCTCTGTAACTCAGGTCAAGTAGTAGGCGTCAATGGAACCACAGACGACTGCTCTGTACCTTGACAAACTCAAAAACAACAAAGCGTTATTAAAAACACCTATCCTCCGATAAGTGGGCGAATTCTTTGTCCCTTCCGGAACACAAACAACACAGTAACAATCATTTGAACAAGTGTTTCAATGAATGGCTGACAACTGACCTGTCTCCTAAGGAACTGACTCAATTAAACCACCAATCCTACGATTGGTAGAAAACTGTTCTGTCTCCTGAGGAAGTCAGGTCTAGAGGTCAGAAGCATCTGAAACACCAAACCTATGATTGGTGAAACACTGTTTTGTCTCCTGAGGAACTCAACTCACAGAGACATAGTCAATGAAATCACGAAACCTACGATTGGTGAAACACTGTTTTGTCTCCTGAGGAACTCAACTCACAGAGACATAGTCAATGAAATCACGAAACCTACGATTGGTGGACAAATGCCGTGTCACTTGTGGAACACAAATAGCACAGTCAAATTCCATTGAAACACCGATCCAATGATTGCTTTATGACTGACCTGTCTCCTACGGAACCGAGTCAGTTGAACCACCAATCCTACGATTGCTGGACAACTGTCCTGTCTCCTAAGGAAGTCAGGTCAAGAAGTCAGAGGTATCTGAACCACCAATCCTACGACTGGTGGACCACTGCTCTGTCTCCTGAGGAAGTCAGGTCTAGAGGTCAGAGGCATCTGAAACACCAAACCTATGATTGGTGAAACAATGTTTTGTCTCCCAAGGAACTCAACTCACAGAGACATAGTCAATGAAATCACGAAACCTACGATTGGTGAAACACTGTTTTGTCTCCTGAGGAACTCAACTCACAGAGACATAGTCAATGAAATCACGAAACCTACGATTGGTGGACAAATGCCGTGTCACTTGTGGAACACAAATAGCACAGTCAAATTCAATTGAAACACCGATCCAATGATTGCTTTATGACTGACCTGTCTCCTACGGAACCGAGTCAGTTGACCCAACAATCCTACGATTGCTGGACAACCGTTCTGCCTGCCGAGGAAGTCAGGTCAAAAAGTCAGAGGTATCTGAACCACCAATCCTACGACTGGTGGACCACTGCTCTGTCTCCTGAGGAAGTCAGGTCTAGAGGTCAGAGGCATCTGAAACACCAAACCTATGATTGGTGAAACATTGTTTTGTCTCCTGAGGAACTCAACTCACAGAGACATAGTCAATGAAATCACGAAACCTACGATTGGTGAAACACTGTTTTGTCTCCTGAGGAACTCAACTCACAGAGACATAGACAATGAAATCACGAAACCTACGATTGGTGGACAAATGCCGTGTCACTTGTGGAACACAAATAGCACAGTCAAATTCCATTGAAACACCGATCCAATGATTGCTTTATGACTGACCTGTCTCCTACGGAACCGAGTCAGTTGACCAAACAATCCTACGATTGCTGGACAACCGTTCTGCCTGCCGAGGAAGTCAGGTCAAAAAGTCAGAGGTATCTGAACCACCAATCCTACGACTGGTAGACCACTGCTCTATAACCTGAGGAACACAAGGAATAGAGCCAGAGACATTTCACCCACCAACTCAATGACTGGAGAACAACTGCTCTGCTCCCTCTGTAACTCAGGTCAAGTAGTAGGCGTCAATGGAACCACAGACGACTGCTCTGTACCTTGACAAACTCAAAAACAACAAAGCGTTATTAAAAACACCTATCCTCCGATAAGTGGGCGAATTCTTTGTCCCTTCCGGAACACAAACAACACAGTAACAATCATTTGAACAAGTGTTTCAATGAATGGCTGACAACTGACCTGTCTCCTAAGGAACTGACTCAATTAAACCACCAATCCTACGATTGGTAGAAAACTGTTCTGTCTCCTGAGGAAGTCAGGTCTAGAGGTCAGAGGCATCTGAAACACCAAACCTATGATTGGTGAAACACTGTTTTGTCTCCTGAGGAACTCAACTCACAGAGACATAGTCAATGAAATCACGAAACCTACGATTGGTGAAACACTGTTTTGTCTCCTGAGGAACTCAACTCACAGAGACATAGTCAATGAAATCACGAAACCTACGATTGGTGGACAAATGCCGTGTCACTTGTGGAACACAAATAGCACAGTCAAATTCCATTGAAACACCGATCCAATGATTGCTTTATGACTGACCTGTCTCCTACGGAACCGAGTCAGTTGACCCACCAAACCTACGATTGCTGGACAACCGTTCTGTCTGCCGAGGAAGTCAGGTCAAGAAGTCAGAGGTATCTGAACCACCAATCCTACGACTGGTGGACCACTGCTCTATAACCTGAGGAACACAAGGAATAGAGCCAGAGACATTTCACCCACCAACTTAATGACTGGAGAACAACTGCTCTGCTCCCTCTGTAACTCAGGTCAAGTAGTAGGCGTCAATGGAACCACAGACGACTGCTCTGTACCTTGACAAACTCAAAAACAACAAAGCGTTATTAAAAACACCTATCCTCCGATAGGTGGGCGAATGCTTTGTCCCTTCCGGAACACAAACAACACAGTAACAATCATTTGAACAAGTGTTTCAATGAATGGCTGACAACTGACCTGTCTCCTAAGGAACTGACTCAATTAAACCACCAATCCTACGATTGGTAGAAAACTGTTCTGTCTCCTGAGGAAGTCAGGTCTAGAGGTCAGAGGCATCTGAAACACCAAACCTATGATTGGTGAAACACTGTTTTGTCTCCTGAGGAACTCAACTCACAGAGACATAGTCAATGAAATCACGAAACCTACGATTGGTGAAACACTGTTTTGTCTCCTGAGGAACTCAACTCACAGAGACATAGTCAATGAAATCACGAAACCTACGATTGGTGAAACACTGTTTTGTCTCCTGAGGAACTCAACTCACAGAGACATAGTCAATGAAATCACGAAACCTACGATTGGTGGACAAATGCCGTGTCACTTGTGGAACACAAATAGCACAGTCAAATTCCATTGAAACACCGATCCAATGATTGCTTTATGACTGACCTGTCTCCTACGGAACCGAGTCAGTTGACCCACCAAACCTACGATTTCTGGACAACCGTTCTGTCTGCCGAGGAAGTCAGGTCAAGAAGTCAGAGGTATCTGAACCACCAATCCTACGACTGGTGGACCACTGCTCTATAACCTGAGGAACACAAGGAATAGAGCCAGAGACATTTCACCCACCAACTCAATGACTGGAGAACAACTGCTCTGCTCCCTCTGTAACTCAGGTCAAGTAGTAGGCGTCAATGGAACCACAGACGACTGCTCTGTACCTTGACAAACTCAAAAACAACAAAGCGTTATTAAAAACACCTATCCTCCGATAAGTGGGCGAATTCTTTGTCCCTTCCGGAACACAAACAACACAGTAACAATCATTTGAACAAGTGTTTCAATGAATGGCTGACAACTGACCTGTCTCCTAAGGAACTGACTCAATTAAACCACCAATCCTACGATTGGTAGAAAACTGTTCTGTCTCCTGAGGAAGTCAGGTCTAGAGGTCAGAGGCATCTGAAACACCAAACCTATGATTGGTGAAACACTGTTTTGTCTCCTGAGGAACTCAACTCACAGAGACATAGTCAATGAAATCACGAAACCTACGATTGGTGAAACACTGTTTTGTCTCCTGAGGAACTCAACTCACAGAGACATAGTCAATGAAATCACGAAACCTACGATTGGTGAAACACTGTTTTGTCTCCTGAGGAACTCAACTCACAGAGACATAGTCAATGAAATCACGAAACCTACGATTGGTGGACAAATGCCGTGTCACTTGTGGAACACAAATAGCACAGTCAAATTCCATTGAAACACCGATCCAATGATTGCTTTATGACTGACCTGTCTCCTACGGAACCGAGTCAGTTGACCCACCAAACCTACGATTTCTGGACAACCGTTCTGTCTGCCGAGGAAGTCAGGTCAAGAAGTCAGAGGTATCTGAACCACCAATCCTACGACTGGTGGACCACTGCTCTATAACCTGAGGAACACAAGGAATAGAGCCAGAGACATTTCACCCACCAACTCAATGACTGGAGAACAACTGCTCTGCTCCCTCTGTAACTCAGGTCAAGTAGTAGGCGTCAATGGAACCACAGACGACTGCTCTGTACCTTGACAAACTCAAAAACAACAAAGCGTTATTAAAAACACCTATCCTCCGATAAGTGGGCGAATTCTTTGTCCCTTCCGGAACACAAACAACACAGTAACAATCATTTGAACAAGTGTTTCAATGAATGGCTGACAACTGACCTGTCTCCTAAGGAACTGACTCAATTAAACCACCAATCCTACGATTGGTAGAAAACTGTTCTGTCTCCTGAGGAAGTCAGGTCTAGAGGTCAGAGGCATCTGAAACACCAAACCTATGATTGGTGAAACACTGTTTTGTCTCCTGAGGAACTCAACTCACAGAGACATAGTCAATGAAATCACGAAACCTACGATTGGTGAAACACTGTTTTTTCTCCTGAGGAACTCAACTCACAGAGACATAGTCAATGAAATCACGAAACCTACGATTGGTGGACAAATGCCGTGTCACTTGTGGAACAAAAATAGCACAGTCAAATTCCATTGAAACACCGATCCAATGATTGCTTTATGACTGACCTGTCTCCTACGGAACCGAGTCAGTTGACCCACCAAACCTACGATTGCTGGACAACCGTTCTGTCTGCCGAGGAAGTCAGGTCAAGAAGTCAGAGGTATCTGAACCACCAATCCTACGACTGGTGGACCACTGCTCTATAACCTGAGGAACACAAGGAATAGAGCCAGAGACATTTCACCCACCAACTCAATGACTGGAGAACAACTGCTCTGCTCACTCTGTAACTCAGGTCAAGGAGTAGGCGTCAATGGAACCACCGACGACTGCTCTGTACCTTGACAAACTCAAAAAAAACAAAGCGTTATTAAAAACACCTATCCTCCGATAGGTGGGCGAATGCTTTGTCCCTTCCGGAACACAAACAACACAGTAACAATCATTTGAACAAGTGTTTCAATGAATGGCTGACAACTGACCTGTCTCCTAAGGAACGGACTCAATTGAACCACCAATCTTACGATTGGTAGACAACTGTTCTGTCTCCTGAGGAAGTCAGGTCTAGAAGTCAGAGGCATCTGAAACACCAAACCTATGATTGGTGAAACATTGTTTTGTCTCCTGAGGAACTCAACTCACAGAGACATAGTCAATGAAATCACGAAACCTACGATTGGTGGACAAATGCCGTGTCACTTGTGGAACACAAATAGCACAGTCAAATTCCATTGAAACACCGATCCAATGATTGCTTTATGACTGACCTGTCTCCTACGGAACCGAGTCAGTTGACCCACCAAACCTACGATTGCTGGACAACCGTTCTGTCTGCCGAGGAAGTCAGGTCAAGAAGTCAGAGGTATCTGAACCACCAATCCTACGACTGGTGGACCACTGCTCTATAACCTGAGGAACACAAGGAATAGAGCCAGAGACATTTCACCCACCAACTCAATGACTGGAGAACAACTGCTCTGCTCCCTCTGTAACTCAGGTCAAGTAGTAGGCGTCAATGGAACCACAGACGACTGCTCTGTACCTTGACAAACTCAAAAACAACAAAGCGTTATTAAAAACACCTATCCTCCGATAGGTGGGCGAATGCTTTGTCCCTTCCGGAACACAAACAACACAGTAACAATCATTTGAACAAGTGTTTCAATGAATGGCTGACAACTGACCTGTCTCCTAAGGAACGGACTCAATTGAACCACCAATCCTACGATTGGTAGACAACTGTTCTGTCTCCTGAGGAAGTCAGATCTAGAAGTCAGAGGCATCTGAAACACCAAACCTATGATTGGTGAAACATTGTTTTGTCTCCTGAGGAACTCAACTCACAGAGACATAGTCAATGAAATCACGAAACCTACGATTGGTGGACAAATGCCGTGTCACTTGTGGAACACAAATAGCACAGTCAAATTCCATTGAAACACCGATCCAATGATTGCTTTATGACTGACCTGTCTCCTACGGAACCGAGTCAGTTGACCCACCAAACCTACGATTGCTGGACAACCGTTCTGTCTGCCGAGGAAGTCAGGTCAAGAAGTCAGAGGTATCTGAACCACCAATCCTACGACTGGTGGACCACTGCTCTATAACCTGAGGAACACAAGGAATAGAGCCAGAGACATTTCACCCACCAACTCAATGACTGGAGAACAACTGCTCTGCTCCCTCTGTAACTCAGGTCAAGTAGTAGGCGTCAATGGAACCACAGACGACTGCTCTGTACCTTGACAAACTCAAAAACAACAAAGCGTTATTAAAAACACCTATCCTCCGATAGGTGGGCGAATGCTTTGTCCCTTCCGGAACACAAACAACACAGTAACAATCATTTGAACAAGTGTTTCAATGAATGGCTGACAACTGACCTGTCTCCTAAGGAACTGACTCAATTAAACCACCAATCCTACGATTGGTAGAAAACTGTTCTGTCTCCTGAGGAAGTCAGGTCTAGAGGTCAGAGGCATCTGAAACACCAAACCTATGATTGGTGAAACACTGTTTTGTCTCCTGAGGAACTCAACTCACAGAGACATAGTCAATGAAATCACGAAACCTACGATTGGTGAAACACTGTTTTGTCTCCTGAGGAACTCAACTCACAGAGACATAGTCAATGAAATCACGAAACCTACGATTGGTGGACAAATGCCGTGTCACTTGTGGAACACAAATAGCACAGTCAAATTCCATTGAAACACCGATCCAATGATTGCTTCATGACTGACCTGTCTCCTACGGAACCGAGTCAGTTGACCCACCAAACCTACGATTGCTGGACAACCGTTCTGTCTGCCGAGGAAGTCAGGTCAAGAAGTCAGAGGTATCTGAACCACCAATCCTACGACTGGTGGACCACTGCTCTATAACCTGAGGAACACAAGGAATAGAGCCAGAGACATTTCACCCACCAACTCAATGACTGGAGAACAACTGCTCTGCTCCCTCTGTAACTCAGGTCAAGTAGTAGGCGTCAATGGAACCACAGACGACTGCTCTGTACCTTGACAAACTCAAAAACAACAAAGCGTTATTAAAAACACCTATCCTCCGATAGGTGGGCGAATGCTTTGTCCCTTCCGGAACACAAACAACACAGTAACAATCATTTGAACAAGTGTTTCAATGAATGGCTGACAACTGACCTGTCTCCTAAGGAACTGACTCAATTAAACCACCAATCCTACGATTGGTAGAAAACTGTTCTGTCTCCTGAGGAAGTCAGGTCTAGAGGTCAGAGGCATCTGAAACACCAAACCTATGATTGGTGAAACACTGTTTTGTCTCCTGAGGAACTCAACTCACAGAGACATAGTCAATGAAATCACGAAACCTACGATTGGTGAAACACTGTTTTGTCTCCTGAGGAACTCAACTCACAGAGACATAGTCAATGAAATCACGAAACCTACGATTGGTGAAACACTGTTTTGTCTCCTGAGGAACTCAACTCACAGAGACATAGTCAATGAAATCACGAAACCTACGATTGGTGGACAAATGCCGTGTCACTTGTGGAACACAAATAGCACAGTCAAATTCCATTGAAACACCGATCCAATGATTGCTTTATGACTGACCTGTCTCCTACGGAACCGAGTCAGTTGACCCACCAAACCTACGATTTCTGGACAACCGTTCTGTCTGCCGAGGAAGTCAGGTCAAGAAGTCAGAGGTATCTGAACCACCAATCCTACGACTGGTGGACCACTGCTCTATAACCTGAGGAACACAAGGAATAGAGCCAGAGACATTTCACCCACCAACTCAATGACTGGAGAACAACTGCTCTGCTCCCTCTGTAACTCAGGTCAAGTAGTAGGCGTCAATGGAACCACAGACGACTGCTCTGTACCTTGACAAACTCAAAAACAACAAAGCGTTATTAAAAACACCTATCCTCCGATAAGTGGGCGAATTCTTTGTCCCTTCCGGAACACAAACAACACAGTAACAATCATTTGAACAAGTGTTTCAATGAATGGCTGACAACTGACCTGTCTCCTAAGGAACTGACTCAATTAAACCACCAATCCTACGATTGGTAGAAAACTGTTCTGTCTCCTGAGGAAGTCAGGTCTAGAGGTCAGAGGCATCTGAAACACCAAACCTATGATTGGTGAAACACTGTTTTGTCTCCTGAGGAACTCAACTCACAGAGACATAGTCAATGAAATCACGAAACCTACGATTGGTGAAACACTGTTTTTTCTCCTGAGGAACTCAACTCACAGAGACATAGTCAATGAAATCACGAAACCTACGATTGGTGGACAAATGCCGTGTCACTTGTGGAACAAAAATAGCACAGTCAAATTCCATTGAAACACCGATCCAATGATTGCTTTATGACTGACCTGTCTCCTACGGAACCGAGTCAGTTGACCCACCAAACCTACGATTGCTGGACAACCGTTCTGTCTGCCGAGGAAGTCAGGTCAAGAAGTCAGAGGTATCTGAACCACCAATCCTACGACTGGTGGACCACTGCTCTATAACCTGAGGAACACAAGGAATAGAGCCAGAGACATTTCACCCACCAACTCAATGACTGGAGAACAACTGCTCTGCTCCCTCTGTAACTCAGGTCAAGTAGTAGGCGTCAATGGAACCACAGACGACTGCTCTGTACCTTGACAAACTCAAAAACAACAAAGCGTTATTAAAAACACCTATCCTCCGATAAGTGGGCGAATTCTTTGTCCCTTCCGGAACACAAACAACACAGTAACAATCATTTGAACAAGTGTTTAAATGAATGGCTGACAACTGACCTGTCTCCTAAGGAACTGACTCAATTGAACCACCAATCCTACGATTGGTAGAAAACTGTTCTGTCTCCTGAGGAAGTCAGGTCTAGAGGTCAGAGGCATCTGAAACACCAAACCTATGATTGGTGAAACACTGTTTTGTCTCCTGAGGAACTCAACTCACAGAGACATAGTCAATGAAATCACGAAACCTACGATTGGTGAAACACTGTTTTGTCTCCTGAGGAACTCAACTCACAGAGACATAGTCAATGAAATCACGAAACCTACGATTGGTGGACAAATGCCGTGTCACTTGTGGAACACAAATAGCACAGTCAAATTCAATTGAAACACCGATCCAATGATTGCTTTATGACTGACCTGTCTCCTACGGAACCGAGTCAGTTGACCCACCAATCCTACGATTGCTGGACAACCGTTCTGCCTGCCGAGGAAGTCAGGTCAAGAAGTCAGAGGTATCTGAACCACCAATCCTACGACTGGCGGACCACTGCTCTATAACCTGAGGAACACAAGGAATAGAGCCAGAGACATTTCACCCACCAACTCAATGACTGGAGAACAACTGCTCTGCTCCCTCTGTAACTCAGGTCAAGTAGTAGGCGTCAATGGAACCACAGACGACTGCTCTGTACCTTGACAAACTCAAAAACAACAAAGCGTTATTAAAAACACCTATCCTCCGATAAGTGGGCGAATTCTTTGTCCCTTCCGGAACACAAACAACACAGTAACAATCATTTGAACAAGTGTTTCAATGAATGGCTGACAACTGACCTGTCTCCTAAGGAACTGACTCAATTAAACCACCAATCCTACGATTGGTAGAAAACTGTTCTGTCTCCTGAGGAAGTCAGGTCTAGAGGTCAGAGGCATCTGAAACACCAAACCTATGATTGGTGAAACACTGTTTTGTCTCCTGAGGAACTCAACTCACAGAGACATAGTGAATGAAATCACGAAACCTACGATTGGTGAAACACTGTTTTGTCTCCTGAGGAACTCAACTCACAGAGACATAGTCAATGAAATCACGAAACCTACGATTGGTGGACAAATGCCGTGTCACTTGTGGAACACAAATAGCACAGTCAAATTCCATTGAAACACCGATCCAATGATTGCTTTATGACTGACCTGTCTCCTACGGAACCGAGTCAGTTGACCCACCAAACCTACGATTGCTGGACAACCGTTCTGTCTGCCGAGGAAGTCAGGTCAAGAAGTCAGAGGTATCTGAACCACCAATCCTACGACTGGTGGACCACTGCTCTATAACCTGAGGAACACAAGGAATAGAGCCAGAGACATTTCACCCACCAACTCAATGACTGGAGAACAACTGCTCTGCTCCCTCTGTAACTCAGGTCAAGTAGTAGGCGTCAATGGAACCACAGACGACTGCTCTGTACCTTGACAAACTCAAAAACAACAAAGCGTTATTAAAAACACCTATCCTCCGATAAGTGGGCGAATTCTTTGTCCCTTCCGGAACACAAACAACACAGTAACAATCATTTGAACAAGTGTTTCAATGAATGGCTGACAACTGACCTGTCTCCTAAGGAACTGACTCAATTAAACCACCAATCCTACGATTGGTAGAAAACTGTTCTGTCTCCTGAGGAAGTCAGGTCTAGAGGTCAGAGGCATCTGAAACACCAAACCTATGATTGGTGAAACACTGTTTTGTCTCCTGAGGAACTCAACTCACAGAGACATAGTCAATGAAATCACGAAACCTACGATTGGTGAAACACTGTTTTGTCTCCTGAGGAACTCAACTCACAGAGACATAGTCAATGAAATCACGAAACCTACGATTGGTGGACAAATGCCGTGTCACTTGTGGAACACAAATAGCACAGTCAAATTCAATTGAAACACCGATCCAATGATTGCTTTATGACTGACCTGTCTCCTACGGAACCGAGTCAGTTGACCCACCAATCCTACGATTGCTGGACAACCGTTCTGCCTGCCGAGGAAGTCAGGTCAAGAAGTCAGAGGTATCTGAACCACCAATCCTACGACTGGCGGACCACTGCTCTATAACCTGAGGAACACAAGGAATAGAGCCAGAGACATTTCACCCACCAACTCAATGACTGGAGAACAACTGCTCTGCTCCCTCTGTAACTCAGGTCAAGTAGTAGGCGTCAATGGAACCACAGACGACTGCTCTGTACCTTGACAAACTCAAAAACAACAAAGCGTTATTAAAAACACCTATCCTCCGATAAGTGGGCGAATTCTTTGTCCCTTCCGGAACACAAACAACACAGTAACAATCATTTGAACAAGTGTTTCAATGAATGGCTGACAACTGACCTGTCTCCTAAGGAACTGACTCAATTAAACCACCAATCCTACGATTGGTAGAAAACTGTTCTGTCTCCTGAGGAAGTCAGGTCTAGAGGTCAGAGGCATCTGAAACACCAAACCTATGATTGGTGAAACACTGTTTTGTCTCCTGAGGAACTCAACTCACAGAGACATAGTGAATGAAATCACGAAACCTACGATTGGTGAAACACTGTTTTGTCTCCTGAGGAACTCAACTCACAGAGACATAGTCAATGAAATCACGAAACCTACGATTGGTGGACAAATGCCGTGTCACTTGTGGAACACAAATAGCACAGTCAAATTCCATTGAAACACCGATCCAATGATTGCTTTATGACTGACCTGTCTCCTACGGAACCGAGTCAGTTGACCCACCAAACCTACGATTGCTGGACAACCGTTCTGTCTGCCGAGGAAGTCAGGTCAAGAAGTCAGAGGTATCTGAACCACCAATCCTACGACTGGTGGACCACTGCTCTATAACCTGAGGAACACAAGGAATAGAGCCAGAGACATTTCACCCACCAACTCAATGACTGGAGAACAACTGCTCTGCTCCCTCTGTAACTCAGGTCAAGTAGTAGGCGTCAATGGAACCACAGACGACTGCTCTGTACCTTGACAAACTCAAAAACAACAAAGCGTTATTAAAAACACCTATCCTCCGATAAGTGGGCGAATTCTTTGTCCCTTCCGGAACACAAACAACACAGTAACAATCATTTGAACAAGTGTTTCAATGAATGGCTGACAACTGACCTGTCTCCTAAGGAACTGACTCAATTAAACCACCAATCCTACGATTGGTAGAAAACTGTTCTGTCTCCTGAGGAAGTCAGGTCTAGAGGTCAGAGGCATCTGAAACACCAAACCTATGATTGGTGAAACACTGTTTTGTCTCCTGAGGAACTCAACTCACAGAGACATAGTCAATGAAATCACGAAACCTACGATTGCTGGACAAATGCCGTGTCACTTGTGGAACACAAATAGCACAGTCAAATTCCATTGAAACACCGATCCAATGATTGCTGTATGACTGACCTGTCTCCTACGGAACCGAGTCAGTTGACCCACCAATGCTACGATTGCTGGACAACCGTTCTGTCTGCCGAGGAAGTCAGGTCAAGAAGTCAGAGGTATCTGAACCACCAATCCTACGACTGGTGGACCACTGCTCTGTCTCCTGAGGAAGTCAGGTCTAGAGGTCAGAGGCATCTGAAACACCAAACCTATGATTGGTGAAACACTGTTTTGTCTCCTGAGGAACTCAACTCACTATACTATATTATATTAAATAAAACTACACTATACTAAACTAGATTATAACAGAATATATATAAACTACTCTAAATTAGACTAGAAAATATTTGACTTTACTACACTATATTAGACTATATCACACTAAGCTATACTATACTAGACTACACTCTACTCCACTGGATTACATGAAATTAGACTACATTAAACTAATCTACGATACACTAGACTATTCTAAACTATACTAGACTATATTACACAATACTAAACTATATTAAAATATACTAAACTACACTATTCTAAACTATACTAGACTATAGTACATAATGTTAAACTATATTAAGATATGATACACCACACTGGATTATTGTAAACTAAACTATATTAAACTACACTAGAATATACTACAGTACACTACACTATATTAGATTATTCTAATTCTACTAGACTATAGTAGACTATGGTACACTACACTTCAATAAACTATTGCACATTACACTATAGTACACTCCACTAACCTACACTTTAACAGGCTATAATATACTATACTTTACTTCACTATATTATATAAAATAAACTACATTATACTAAACTAAACTACACTAGAATATATGACACTATTCTAAACTACACTATACTAGAGTATATTAAGTTAGACTGCGTTATACTAAACTACACGATAATATATTACACTACTCTAAACTAGACTAGAAAATATTTGACTTTACTACACTATATTAGACTATATCACACTAAACTGTACTAGACTACAATAAATTAAACTATATTTATTATAGTAAAGTATTATAAACTAAACTATACTGTATTACACTACATTAAACTACACTAGAATTGTCAAACAATTTACTATTTTTTTTGTAATTATTAACTTTTTTTCTGACTGTCTGTCCGCTGCTGCTGGGTCACCAGAATTTCCCCACTGCGGGATAAATAAAGTCCTATCTAGAGTATATTACACAATGCTAAATTATAGTAATGAGGACTATTCTAAACTAAACTACACTACAACACGCTATATTATAATGTATTACAGTACACTACATTAGACTATTCTAAACTATACTAGACTACACTCTACTTGACCATGTTACACTCTACTGCACTATACTATATTAGACTATACTACACTGTACTAAACATTATACTTCTCTATACTAAACTATATTACACCACAATAAACAATATTACTATAAAGCACACTCTACTAGCCTATATTACACTCTACTACACTAAAATATATTACACCTTGCTAAACTACACTATATGAGAGTATATCAAGTTAAACTACATTGTACTAAAACTACACTATACTATATTACATTACTCTAAACTAAACTAGACTATAACAGACCATATTACACTACACTAAACAATATTACTCTACATCAAAACTACACTATAACAGACTTTAGTACACTCGATTATAGTAAAACTATACTATACTAAACTACACTATACTACAGTATAATACCCTATATTAAACTACACTATAACAGACTTTAGTACATTAGATTATAATACATTAAACTACAGTATACTACACTATACTACAGTATAATACCCTATATTAAACTACACCATAACAGACTTTAGTACACTCGATTATAGTAAAACTATACTATACTAAACTACACTATACTACAGTATAATACCCTATATTAAACTACAATATAACAGACTTTAGTACATTAGATTATAATACATTAAACTACAGTATACTACACTATACCACAGTATAATAAACAACACCAAATTACACTAGACTATTCTAGCTACACTAGACAATATTGCTCTCTACTACACTACATTAAACCACATTAGACTATATTACACCTATATATATATATACTACATATACTAAAGTACACTACTCTAGACTATACTACACTACCAGACACTAGACTATTCTAAGCTATACAAGCCTATATTACACAATGCTAAACTATAATAGAGTACGCTAGACTATTCTAAACTATACTAGACTATGTTGCACTACACTAAACTATAGTACACAATGTTATACTATATTAAGATATACTACACCACACTGGACTATTGTAAACTAAATTCTATATTATACTACAATACAACTTAAGTAGATTACACTATATTACAGTACACTACACATTAGACTATTCCAAACTATACTAGACTACACTCTACTAGACTATCTTACATCTATGCTAAACTACACTAGACTACAGTATACAATACAGTACAGATTATATTATAATACTAGTACAATATTATACTAAACCAAACTAGACTATATGACTCTACACTAAATCAAACTCCACTACACTACCCCACACACTATAACATACTATACTTTACTTCACTATACTAGATAGTACAATACTACTGCTAGACTGCTACTATGACGACACCACTCTTACGATAACACTACTACAAAAAACAACACTACTCCTACTAATACACTAATACAATACTACCACTAATCGAAGACTACTACTACCACGCAACCATTACACTACTACACTGAATACTACTACATGCATACTAAACAACTACTTTGAGTACTACACTTATACTACTACGACAACACTGCTACTGCTAGACTAGTATAGCTGTTGCAACACGACTACTAATATTAGACTACAGCTACCACTAGTAGGACACTACTACTAATACTAGACTACAGCTACCACTAGTAGGACACTACTACTAATACTACACTACAGCTACCACTAGTAAGACACTACTACTAATACTACACTACAGCTACCACTAGTAGGACACTACTACTAATACTAGACTACAGCTACCACTAGTAAGACACTACTACTAATACTACAATACAGCTACCACTAGTAGGACACTACTACTAATACTACACTACAGCTACCACTAGTAGGACACTACTACTAATACTAGACTACAGCTACCACTAGTAGGACACTACTACTAATACTACACTACAGCTACCACTAGTAAGACACTACTACTAATACTAGACTACAGCTACCACTAGTAGGACACTACTACTAATACTACACTACAGCTACCACTAGTAGGACACTACTACTAATACTACACTACAGCTACCACTAGTAAGACACTACTACTAATACTACACTACAGCTACCACTAGTAGGACACTACTACTAATACTAGACTACAGCTACCACTAGTAGGACACTACTACTAATACTAGACTACAGCTACCACCAGTAGGACACTACTACTAATACTAGACTACAGCTACCACTAGTAGGACACTACTACTAATACTACACTACAGCTACCACTAGTAAGACACTACTACTAATACTACACTACAGCTACCACTAGTAGGACACTACTACTAATACTACACTACAGCTACCACTAGTAGGACACTACTACTAATACTACACTACAGCTACCACTAGTAGGACACTACTACTAATACTACACTACAGCTACCACTAGTAAGACACTACTGCTAATACTACACTACAGCTACCACTAGTAGGACACGACTACTAATACTACACTACAGCTACCACTAGTAGGACACTACTGCTAATACTACACTACAGCTACCACTAGTAGGACACTACTGCTAATACTACACTACAGCTACCACTAGTAAGACACTACTGCTAATACTACACTACAGCTACCACTAGTAAGACACTACTGCTAATACTACACTACAGCTACCACTAGTAAGACACTACTACTAATACTACACTACAGCTACCACTAGTAGGACACTACTACTAATACTACACTACAGCTACCACTAGTAGGACACTACTGCTAATACTACACTACAGCTACCACTAGTAAGACACTACTGCTAATACTACACTACAGCTACCACTAGTAAGACACTACTGCTAATACTACACTACAGCTACCACTAGTAAGACACTACTACTAATACTACACTACAGCTACCACTAGTAGGACACTACTACTAATACTACACTACAGCTACCACTAGTAGGACACTACTGCTAATACTACACTACAGCTACCACTAGTAGGACACTACTGCTAATACTACACTACAGCTACCACCAGTAGGACACTACTACTAATACTAGACTACAGCTACCACCAGTAGGACACTACTACTAATACTAGACTACAGCTACCACTAGTAGGACACTACTACTAATACTAGACTACAGCTAAAACTAGTAAGACTACTACTAATATTCTTCTGCTATTAGGACACTGCTACTAATACTAGACTACAGCTAATACTAAAATAGTAGGACACTACCATGACTAGTAGTACTTCTACTATTATACTACCATAACACAACTACTACTGTCCTACAGGTACAACACTAATACCATTACTACTACACTTCTACTAGTACTATTCCTACTACTACTGCTACTACTAGTATGACCCTTCTACTACTACTGTGATACTACTACGACACTTCTACTACAATACTAACTAAAAACTATTAAGCGGGTGGCCCAACAGCCCAGCAAGACTCATTCTACATGACACTAAAGACACAGGCCCCTCAGTATCACTGACAGAGTGGCCCAGCATGCCAGCACACTCTGACCACTGCATCAATGACACAAACAACCCAGAAACACGTGTTTAAACAGAGAAAAACTACTTAACTACCTCCTCGATCCACAGCGTCCATGAGCGGTTTTCCTTCCCTGCGCAGCCTCGAAGGTCCAGTCTGTGACTTTGTGTCGAGCTTGCTGCCTTTTCCGTGACTCGCTCCTGTCTGCATGTGAAAAGGAGGTTAGCAAGGCCCAATATCACTGGTTTAACAACAGTGTGTGACAGTGTGTTAGCAAACAGAAAAAGGTGCAGCTAAACATGCAGGTGAGGTCAGTTAACTTCTCATCACACTCTGGTTCGACTGATCACAAAATTTAAGTCAAATAAACATTTGATCCCAACTATAAATTGTCTGACCGGTGTCTCTGTCTGCTGTGGAATCATCTGGAAAATATTGTTTACTGTTACTAAGGAAACGAGTCTGAGCGATGTCAACACTGCATTTAGTTCACTGTTAGACACTGATGGTTTCAGTCGGCAGTTAATGTACCCACTCACTGACTAAAGCAGACGAACCAAACACTAGAAAGACAATGACTCCAACTAATTACCTGTATCCAGCATTGAAAGACAGTTTAACAGTATATAAAAGCACTTCAGGTTGACAGAACCACATATTATTCATCAAAGAAATAAGAAATATAACTGAATAAATACAGTAAAGTTAACACTGAGCTCAGCTGGAAACATCTTACCTGTGTCTCTGTCCGTTGTGGAAACAGCTGAAAGATTGTTGTCCCGTCGCTAGAGACGACAGTCTGTGACGTCACCTGTGTCGGAGGCCAATAAGTAACATTTTATCCCAGGCAATATAATTTTTAATTTTATGAACTTGAAAACTAAACTAAATATTTCTCAGTCGATAAGTCAGATAAGCATTTCGAGATCGTAGAGACACAAATTAATTACTGGCCAATTAGAAACTGGCAGCTAGCGAGCTACAGGTTAGCTACCATCAGTAGCAACATTGAGGCTAATGCCTAGCAAGTATTATGCTGACTCATTCAGAGAAAGAGTCCTTCTATCGGTGAACATATCTAGTCTGTGTTTATCGGATAAACTAGAAATAAGACATATAACAAAGAATAAATACAGTAAAATTAACATTGAGCTCAGCTGGAAACATCTTACCTGTGTCTCTGTCTGTTGTGGAAACAGCTGAAAGATTGTTGTCCCGTCGCTAGAGACGACAGTCTGTGACGTCACCAGGGTCAGAGGCCAATCAGTAAGCAAACATGTTATCCCAGGCAATATAATTTTTACTTTTATAAAATTGAAAACTAAACTGAATATTTGTCAGTCGGTAAGTCAGATAAATATTTTGAGATCGTAGAGACACAAATTAATTACTGGCCAATTGGAAACTGGCAGCTAGCGAGCTGCAGGTTAGCTACCATCAGTAGCAGCATTGAGGCTAATACCTAGCAAGTAAAATGCTGACTCATTCAGAGAAAGAGTCCTTCTATCAGTGAATGTGTCCAGTCTGCGTTTACCTGAATAAAGGCCAATAGGCGACGCGGCTTCAACGTCTGTCTGTGTAAAACGAGGAAAAGGGATAATGTCAAAGCTATCAGCTAGCATCTAGCAGCTGTCCCGCTAGCAGCTAGCAGCTAGCAGATTTTCCAACAGGTCAAAGGTCAGGGTGCGAAGTGGACGTTTCAGAGGCCTGAGTTGCTTTGATAGGCTTGGTTCACGTCACGTTCTGTTCCTGGGGAGGAATAAACTGATGATCATACTACGCCAGGTTCCACTTGTATGTACATATTTGCATGATTGAATAAATATTTATACATGTTTTGTTAATTTAATAATTACATAGAGTCCTTCCTTAGGCTGGAAACACCCTGACACACATCTGGTCTCATTACTCACCTTCTGGTTGAACTGCAGATGAGCTGTTCAGCCAGAAGGTGCTCAAAAACAGACACAACTCACTCAGACCTAAACACGTAAACTTTATTAGTCAGTCAAGGATGGACAAAAAAGTGAAACACATGATTATACTACATCAGGTTCATCTTGTATGTACATATTTGCATGACTGAATAATTATTTCTATATGTTTGATTCTTATAATTAAATAGAGTTCCTTCAGTCAGCTGAACATTATGATGAAGAGAACAAGCAGTGAACAGAGATCAGTCCCATGAACAGCAGGAGCAGTAGACTTGTGGTCATTGCAAATGCAGGTCATGTCTTTGCTGTAAATATTTTTTATGAGACACCTGACTGGTAGTTATTAATTATTTCTTTTAATTCAGTGACACTTAAATCTGCTCCTCATTTAATGATAGAACTCAGGTATCCTCAGGTACTTTGTGTCTCTCATGCAGCTTAGATTCACCCTTCCTATAGAGTGAAATGGCTACTGACGATGCAAGTGTATTACTCTAATTACTGCGTCGTACATCTGTCACCAAGCTGAGTGAGAAAGTTCTGAAAGCTACCAAGCTGCTGAACTCATCACTAAATCTAAACAGCCTCACACCGTAGCAGAGATGTTGATACTGACCACCTGCAAAATGATCCTTAGAGATGCTTGGTCCTGGCGCCGTTAAGGAAAGAGCCCAAGACCCTCTACCAAATAAACTGACACTAGACATTACATCTGCTTCTTGTGGCATTTTTGATTGGTGGTGTGTTGTGTGGTTTTCTAGTGTAAAACATGTGCTGAGGCTCCAACAGGTTGGGAAACACAGTGTTAGGCTGACATTCATTTCAACCAATAGAAACTTAACTTAGGAGCTGAACCATAAAAGCTGGAGGTGGTGTTGTCACTGAGGAGACTTGACTTCAGAGTCAGAGTGTTCACACAGCAGTGACCCGTGGTTTTGTACTTAAAGCTGCAGTTCAAACGTGGACAGTGAGCGTTTGACAGAATTTTACAGTTGACAGCCTCATACACTTTGACTTTCATGCTGCTCATTTCTCAACAGTTAAGGCAACAGGACTCTGTTCAGAAACACCCTCCACTATACACACAGGCAGGTCAACAGTATGTCCAGCTACGCTGCCACAGCAACTCATTATTATGTACTGAACAGATTGTATCTATAGATGACACAATATGAATCTACTTCCTCTACACATCAACATGGATAAATGACATCTATGTAAAGCATTAGTCACTTTTAACAAAAACTAACATGAAACAAATAAAAGGAAATAGCAAAAAAAAAAAACACAAATATAATTTTGTTAGAGCAAAGTGCAGGGTTGGCTTCCTCACTCAGATCACAGCAAATGTAGCCATATTCATGAGGCTGTTCATCCACTTCAACACGTTTCCTTTCTCTTTGCTCCATAGATCCTACACCACTGTTGGAGGCTCCAGCTGATCAACTTTAAGACTAAATGTTGTGCTGTTATCACAGTAGTGTTTGCGTTTATGTAGACATTTCGTTCTCAGAATGATGGAAGAGGAAAGAACTGACAATGTTTGTCTGTGTCATTCTTCTGCTGTAACTAATATATTTTCCCAAAACACATCTGAATATTTATTAGACATTTCAAAACATCAACAGTACAACATGTTAATATCTGTATAAAATAATTATGAACAAATTCAATGACACTCACAGATGATGTAAAGGTTTAAACATGTCAAAGCCCCTGAGGACGTGAGTTCACCTTTCTATAAACCAACCGTAGCCTGTGGTTGGTCCATCATCACTGTGACCACAAATGCATAGTTTCATCTAAATGAAGACTTTGGAATTTCCAACAACAGTCACTGTCATATCTGTCAGTCAGACAGGAAGTAATGTGCATATGATTATTATGAAACATAGCCTGTAAAAACAAAAGGACCTGTTTCATTCTATGAAATTAACAAATATTTTCCAACGCGGAACAAATAACAGTGACTCAATGTTCACGTTTTACCTTTTGTCTCTTATGTCGTAATGTGTTGCGCTGACAAAGCTGCTTACTACATTTCCCATAATCCTCACTCTCCGTTGCCATAATACATTTTATAATTTGTGGCTAAGATAAATTGAATATATTTTCGCCAACATCACCATAACATTTAATTGTCACCTTTACATTTATCTTCCATCTGCCCTGACGTTTATTGGACGAAATGCACCTTGGGAACCATAGTTCACCGACTTCAGGAGGATACGCGTCGCTGATCGGCCTTTATTCAGGTAAACACAGCTTGGACACGTTTCCTGATAGAAGGACTCTCTCGCTGAATGAGGCAACTCCACAAACGGCTTTGGTTTGACTTGACGGACAAATAGGAAAAAAATGCATGTTAACCTGCACCTTTTTCTTTTGCTAACGTTGCTTATATATATATAGACAGAGTCACGGTGAAACAAAACACGACCGTGATGTGAAAGTTTAATGCTGCAGTGTGTTACAAACACAGTCGGTGTCAGGCTGCAACTGGATACAAGATGAAACTGGCAGCGACTAAAAGACGAACCCAAGAAAACATGAGCTTCAATTGCAGGAGGTGTTAGAAAACCACTCAGAGCTGGAAACAATGACTTTGGGACATTTAAACACGTTAAAGCAGCCACTGAGGAGAAGACAGGTGCATAATATACCATTATAAACTATACTGAAACCCAATTATTAATTCAGATGTTGAATGTTCATAGTTCATAGACCTCAGTTGGTCGTGACAGACGTCTGTTAGTCGTGTGCAGACGCTGTGACCCTGGGGAGCAGGAGGTGGAGGACGCCCCCATCTCTGCTGAACAGGTAGCATCACAACTAGAACCTCACACAACTGATGTTCCCTGAATGAGTCGTTCTTCCAGTTCAGTGTCACTGATGAATTCTTTGCTGCAAATGGATCCAGGAAGTAGATTTTCTTCTGTCAGCATGTGAACAAGGTGACTTGTATAAAACCTCTAAATATGAGTGTAACGTACATATTTATCTGCGTATTTGATCCTTTTCCCATCACTCGTCTCTGTTTATTAACAGCTTTCTCCACAGAGTCTTTCCTCCAGTTATTCATCGTACGTGGACCTCACAGCCTCAGCAGTGACACAGAAGAAACTCTTCCTCACTATAGGGACGTCAAAGGTGATTCCACCGTTTCTGGCACAGTTCAGTCACATTAAACAGGAGACGGAGCAGCCTTTTATTTTGGCGACTTCTGCTTTGTTTAGCTCATTATCACCTGAGTGGTAGGTTTAATGCCCAGGTCAAACACTACCTCTACAGGAAAGTCTAAGAAGAGACGGAGGTGGAAACAGGTTGAGCAGAACAACTCTTCCATCTGTAGCAGGTCTTCAGGTCGACCTAGATCCTCTCAACTCACACCTGCTTTTGATTTGTAGTATTTTTGTCTGGGCAGTGATTCTGAGGTGGAATCAGGCTCATTTTGGAGAAACGCGTCTGGACTCTGTTTAGGACAGGTTCAGGTGTTAAAGCCTCATCTTTACTAACATACAGCAGGTCAGAACCTCAACCTTGATGGAAGCTGTCAGAAAATGTGAACTTTATAGGAGATAATGCAGAACTGAACCTGTTTGCTCACTGTGTTTACAGGAGGTGAACCTCAGCAGTGCGTCCTGTGCAGCCTGGAGATGCTGATGGATCAGGCCATGTTACCGGAACTCAGGTCTCAGCAGGTACAAACCACCATCTGCCCTGTGTGACCCACTACCAGACATGTTAGAAGCAAAAAGAGAAACCTCGCACACAATGAGAAGCAAAACTAATATATTAATATTATGAAAATATAAATGAATATATGTATGTTGTTGTTAACCCAGTCAAAGTCAAAATACCCCCATGATGTGGAAGCTGATAGTTTGGTCCTACTGGCTATTTAGCAGCTTTGCTTTCTTGGCCTCACTAGAAACATGTGTGACAGGTGCAGAGGTTCACTCACTCCCCCCACTTTTGTGAGTCTTTTGTTGTACAGTAATCAAGTCCCTGAATGCAGCGCCACAGTAACACACTAGAGTGTGTATGAGCGCCATCCTTCGCTCAGCCTGTCCTCAAACTCCCTGTGGGTCAGTGTCACGTAAGCGCAGTTTGCTGCAGCGTCTGACAAACCGTGTAGGTTTTCTGGCGTCGGTTCTTGGTGCTACGTTCTCAGTGGGGCTTTGGCTTTTCTCGTCCTGGTGCAGAACGTAGCAGCGGCTCTCGTTGTGCTGCCCGGTGTAGAACTTTCTTGGCCTGCAGGGTAAAAACACAAACATCACAATGACGTGACCTAAAACTCGTCTGTGCATTTATATTAGAAACACACAGGTTAAATAGGATCATGTACAGTGTGAGTGTTTAACGTGACTTGTCACCTCTATTAATTCTACTGATATCTGATTGATTTCTAATATGAAAATGAGCATATAAATAACCGACATAAGTAAACGTAAACGTTTCTCTAGGACAGGAAGTGAACTGTGTGCGTTCGTGTGTAGATTAACGCTCGCCTCTGGTTTTTGGATGAGCCAGCAGCGATCCGTCCTCCTCTGAGGAGACCCTGCAGCCAGTGAAAGGCCCTCAGGAATCGGCTCTAATCTACCCCGTGCAAAGAAGCCGTGGACGCGTAGAGTACGTGACCGTGCGTAAAGCATCGCTGTTGTTGTCGTTACCTCACCTTTAGGAACCGACGCGTATCCGTACACCTTGAGCCAGTAGTGGACGGACTGAGCCGCGTCAATGGAAACAGATGTCGTTTCCTCCTCCTTCCACACAAACAGAGACAAACATCGAGAGAATCTCCTGGATCAGATCTAGACATTTACTGGTCTCTGTGGATTCCGGGTCAAGAAGCAAGTCCTGGACTCTGGACGTGAACCTGGACTTTTACCTGTAACGTGCAAGACTGAAACGACAGTTGATGTTAAATGAAGTGCTGTGCAGGTTTCCACGCGCTGCTGCTGCAGGGGCGCTCTCCTTCCCTGTGTCTGCCGCCGTGGTGCTGGTACCAACAGTAACTTGAGGTCTTCAGGTCATTAAGGTTGTTATAACACAATCAAATCATTAAATCTTCTAGATCATTTGTGAGCTACTGAAGCATCATCACAGCTTTATTTTGAAAGGTGTCAGCTCACTCCACATGTAGCTTAGGAAAATTAAGTGACGTGAAGAAAACCGTTCCACTTTGTGTTTTTACTAATTTAGTCTAAATGTAGAGAAAACTACAATAAAACAAACGCAAGTAATCGGTTTGCGTGAGGTCAGTGACGGATCGGATCCAGTTGGTTCCCTCCCTGCTCACGAGCATCCGCTCAGTGTCACGGTTCTGGGGAGACCGTCGCACCTAACGATGATCTGGAGGAAACCGAAATCTTTATTGAACTGAGGACTAACCTGACATGAGCAGACCCAGTCTCACCCAGTTCTCACTGGTCGGTTCCGTCCTGTGGTTCTGGACTCTTGCGGGATCAGGTAGGTCTGAGAGGAGGCGACCAGCCGGAGGTTTACTCCGACCCCGATGTCTGAAGGAATCCCTCCAGGACACGCTCGTCCTGCCCCGAGAGACGCAACGAGAATCAAGCCAGCGTCAAACATTCACATTAGACACATTAGACACGTCACATATTGATGCGTCAGCAAACCACTACCTGGTTTAAACTGCTATCAACTAACTACGCTGCGTCTCCACCTAGAGACTCGGTTTAGAGCAATGTGTGTAACATCATCGTCAGAGACTGGACCCCAACGTGTCATCATTACGCCTGCGCGTATTAAAGATCACAGCGAAGGCGACGCACTCATTACTGGTAATAACATACTAGAGAAATTCTCCTACCGATCCCAGCCAATAGAAAAACGCTCTTCCTCCTCCCAGTAGGTCTCTTCCTCCAGCGGCGTCGGGGACTTGGTCCCAGCCCTCCGTTAACTGGAACATGTTCATCCATGACGCATCTGATCTGGACGCACCTCAACGACGTCACACCTGTAGAGAAACACGATGGTTCTGTTTAGAACGGACCTGCTCACGGACGGCTGTGCGGACCGGATAATCAGAGCCAGGCCCGTTCTTTGTCTGCTGGATGTGTGAGTCACGGACATCGCCTGATTATGAAACACACAAACCCCCATAACGAGAAAAATATTAAAAACCAGCAAGAAAAACACATGAAAAAGTGAAATGAACTGAATCGGATTCCATTTGGTGCCGAGCGTTTAGAGCAGACGACGCCGTCTATTTCTGAGCTGGTTTCATTAACACAAGTTTTATTTATAATAAACAGAAGTTTCATTACAGCATCAACGTAAGTGACAATGGGTGAGATTTTTATGCTGCGTAAAAGAACTAAAAGCGTTTGACACTTCAAAACCAAAAATACAGCGATTTGCACAACACAAACTCCATGAGGCCTGTTTCACACGACAGAATGCAGCTTTTCAATTTTACACTGGGTGAACTGTCGACTAAATGATCACAGTGAAACAAGAAAGCGAAGAAATACTCAAGTAGAACTAAATCAGCTATAGGATCCTCACCTAATGAATATTTAAAACCTCTAAATAATTCAATCATCTAATTCTGTATGAATGTTTGCGTCGTGTGTTGCCATGGAAACATGCGCGCTACCGTGCAGCTTTCAGGGAGACGCTGACCTTGATGTGACCTTCATGTCCACTCCTGCCATGACTACCGAGACCAGCTCACAAACCAGGACCAGCGCTTCACAGGCAGGACGTCACTGTTCCGGGATCAGATCTCCGGAGGAAACGCCTCACTGCAGCTGACGGGGGTCAAGGTTCAGGACCAGGGCAGATTCCAGTGCTTGACCAGCACCAGAACCAGTAACAAGGACTCATTTATCAACTTAAAAGTGTCCGGCGAGACAAACACACAAACAATTGTAGGAATCTAAATAGTTAAGTAGTAGTTAAAATAGTAGTTGAAAGCTTAGATAGTAGGATGCATGCAGAAAACAGAACAAGCCGAATGCATTAAAGTATAGTTTGAAACACACACATCAGATTTAGAGAATAGTAGAGACACCAGATGCACCCAGACACGGCAGAAAATAAGATAAGTAGGGAGTGAAACATGTGAATGTCTGTAGAAGGAATGTGCTTGGATCCATAGGTTATGGGACCACAAAGCAACGGAGAAGATAAGACACCAATAAACCACCATGGAGACGAACACCAGACCACGACATCAGGATCCGGTTACACCACAGAAAGATGCTCTGTCCAGCATAAAAGTGTGGGTCGAGGGACAGACAGTGTCAGTCAGACTTCGTGCCCTGACTATATGCTGTATAGTATAGGGACAGACTGACCCAGGCCTGTACATTATTATTCTTCAAGTTTGAAATAAAAGTAAGACTGATTTTTATCAGACGTTTCTCCTCATCATTCAACGAACGCGCAGAGCTGGAATTGGGAGAGCAGCTCAACACTATCTGACATCATTTGTGACGTACTTTGTGCCGAACGTCAAGATCTTTCATTCTCCAGCTCCAGTCTCCAAAGTGAAGCTTCTGCGTGTGTGTGTTTACACAAAATAAAGCCACTGAACGATAGGCAGGTAGGTTTTACTTCCACTGAGTAAAATAATCCTCGTTAATTCAAAGCTGCGTCAATCCATTTGTTTGTAAAGTCCCCCTGGAGCAGGTAGGAAACTGGATGAGCTGCAGCTGAACCTGGACTCAGCTGGTCCACCACCGCCCTCCACAGCACAACCACAGCCCAGCGGACTGAACAGAGGTGGGTGAGCGTTCGATGAATCTCACAAGGCCCAGAAACTACACACGTCACTATATTACATTAATATTTGAGTTGCATCATTTCAGTTTCTATCAGTGGCTCCAGCAGTGACAGCACCATCCCCTGCACCGTCTCCAACTCTCCACTGATCAGCCTAATCTGGAGACTCAACCACAGTCGCATGGTCCCGAACCAGACCAGCGTCGGTCACACAGCGTCTAAGGAAGCAGCGCGTGAAGAGAAGCGTCACGGTCAGGCAGCCTCACGCTACGGGACACGTCTTCACATCAGGCGGGACTATAGGCTGTGGACTCAGCAACACGCGTATGACCACCACCTTGCAAAGCACATCATGACCAGGCTTCATCAAATCTAGACGACCTCTGTGATGCTTTCTCCATCAACTGGTCTCCACCCTACAGGCCAGTCTGCTCTCAGCACAGCAGCTGTGTTGGAGTCAACGACTACACCGAATGAACAATGTGCATTTCAGTACCACGGTACAAATACACGTCGAGGTTGTTCTGAGGGTTTTTCTTTGTGTTAGCAGGACGTTAATGAAGCTGTCAATCAAAGGTCGGACTTGAGAGGGAAACTAAATGTTCGTCCTCCCGCATCTCTGCAAATCGACTTTTCTGTGACGTCCCAGCCTTGGAAGCATCTGAGTACTCACATGGCGGCGGGTCAAGGTCACAGTCCAGGCTGCTCCTCGCTGCTGTGCCCGGTGTAGCTGCGAGGCTACCGGCTAGCTGGCTAGCTATCTGGCTAGCTAGCTGGTTAGCCCGAACAGCTGGATCAACGACACCTGCCTCTTCATGGTCACGTTCAGGGTTAATGGCCGTCAACAGGCTTCTGCTGTGTTCAACTTTATGTTGCGGTGGCTACAACAACCGCTACACAGCTGAAAGCGGAAACTCTGGTCCTCGGTCATTATCAGCATCAACTGTTAGCCTGCGTTGTCGGAACTCGTCTTCCCGCCCACAGCCAATCACATTACAGAAGCACTGACGTGACGCTTCAATCCCCCAATCACGTGTCAGAATACCGCTAGGGGGCTGTGTATGTGGCGGCCGCATTCACTGCAACCAAACTACTACTCTGGGCTTTGTCCCACTCTTTTGGCCTGACTCTCTTCAAAGAGTCGGCTCGTCGTTGAATATATTATCTATCATATTTGAGCCTAACTTAGCAACTGTGAACGGTTTGCGTGTTTCTGAACATTTGTTTATTCTGCGTTTTCATAAAAGCCTTGTTTTTGCGCAGTGTGGAGGCAAAAACCTGTAGGAACCGGTGAATGAATCAAAACCCAATCAAAGTTGTCTTCGTGTTGTCTTTTACTCTTGCAAGAAGAGAAGTACACAGAGTCAGTGCAAAGCTGTCCTGCCTGAGTGTAACTCAGACTCATCAGCCCACAACTAAGGGTCAGTCACTGTCTTGTACCAGGGGGAAAGTGTAACAGAAACAAAGTAAATCAAAGTTCTGCTGCCGTGCTCTCACCATGGCCCCATGTCGTAAACCAATTTGAACTAGACAGTGTCTCCCCACCTAGCTCGAAAGCTTACCTCCCTTTCTCAAGGCAGAAGAGAAGGCTCGTTGTTCTCAAACATTTCTGTAAGCAGGTATATAACTCACTCTATGATTACTTCACTTAGTACAGATAAAAGCAAATACATATGAGGATATATCAAGTAATATGCATCACAGTTCTGTCACATATAGTAAAAATTCCATTACACGCAGTCACTACTGTTTCACATTTGAACCAGAAATACCAGAAGCCACAGCTTGGACGGGCCTCAGGGATTATCGGTCCTGTTTTTGAGGAGACTCTCTCTGAGGGACTGACGTCTTCCTAGCATCAACTTAACCGGTCGTGGGTAGACTGAAGCCTTTTTGGCCATTTTTTATAGTGCGTATTCATCTTTGCAATGCCGATACCTTGAGGGCAATATTTCGTCCACGTGGCTCGCGTTGGAACGGCAGTGAAGTATCCTCGAAGCCTCGGCCTCCCACCGTTTCAGTGGGTCTTCAGCTCTTTGGATGAGAGGCTCCTCGAGACGGGACCTCGCCTCCAGTACAGCATCAACTCTGGGATTTCGCCTTCCAGTGTCTCCGGTTGCTCCGCGCAGCAGACGCCTGTGGTTCCTTGCTCCTTCTTCCTCCTGGCCCTCTGATGGAGGAGCTGACAGGCTGCTGGGGCTGCAGTTATTCCTTGCAGTCTCACTTTTTACCCCGTGGGTGCAGGGCAGTGGTTTTGGAAAGCGCAGCGTTGTTCTCCATTCTCAGAAACGTTGTGTCCATGGATGAACAGGGCGGTGGCCTGATCCTTTGCTTTGTCCACTGTCACACTCCGTTGGTGAGGCGGTTACCCGCTGTCGACCTGGCAGAGAGGAAGCGGTGGAGGCTGTGACATAGCTGAAAACATGAACATTTGGCTTTGTGGTAAATTGCTCTTTTGTTAATTAATGAATAATTTGCCTGTTGTAGAAAGTATCGTGACTGTGCCTTACGTTGTCCCAGGGTTTGTCCTGTTGCTGCCGGCTTCCTCTTGTCGTGTCGTTGTGGTGGAAAAAGTCCATGCATAATTAGTTCATTTGTAGTGGAATATATATGTAGCACATATATGTGTGGTTCAGGCTAAAGGGTAGATAGAGTAATAGACTAGAACAGGTCCTGTCTAGGCTGTGCAGGCTTGCTGGCCTTGGGTCCGAAGACAATCTGGCTCTTAGACAAAACAGTTGTTGGTATGAAATCTCCACATTGTGACGCTTGTTCCGGGTTTCAACCACCTCCCTAGAATGAGACGGGGGAGATGTGAGCTGTGCTGGGGGACACAGCCAGCGTCTCCCAGGCTCCGTCCTTCCCCACTTCCTGTGAGCATCTCCCTGCAGGAGAGAGAGGTGACTTTGTTTGCCTGCCTTTGCATATTTCTCATTCATGTTTGATTATTTGAACCTAATGCTGCCTCGGCTTCAATTCCTCTGAGTTGGGACGTCTCTGACCACTACGTTGTCTCTCTCTTCTCTACCCCCTCAAGGCGGATGTTCGCCACATTGGGCCTGGCTCTGCTGGAGGCAGAGTATATTGCTTTTAATATCTCTATAAACGTCTATATATTAAGATTAGAACTTACTGATTGATTGCATTTAAACGCTTCGCTGTGTTTGATCTCAAACCTTGCTTGTAAAGTGCCTTGAGACAACTGCTGTTGTGAATGGACGCTAGAGAAATGAAACAATGAATAACTCATTTACTGACCCTTCATTTACATGCTATCCAATGTGTGACCTGCAGCAGAGGAGGACGTCTGGAGGCGGTAGGTGATGGCTGGACTAGTGAAACAAGAGCTTCTGTGCGACTCAACCACATGCCTTTTAAGAGAAGAGAAGACATTTTATTGTCACTGCAACATGCACGACAAAAACATCAAGTGTCAAAGTGCAGCAGTCATCCATCCATTCAGCATCAAAACAAACCACGTAAACTACAGGAGCAATTGAAAAGACAAACAAATCAGCTCGTTTAAGGGGGCAGGTTGAAAACAACCGTTTTCAAATCACCGTGAAATACTACTCGACACATGTACAGGGCCCAGCGTTGCACGGCCCACGATCTTCCAGACGCGTCCATCGCCCCTGGACAGCTTTCGTCTGAGCCGCCGTGTGCTGATGGAGCAGGTCGTGATGCTCTGTGGAGGACCTGTGGGAGGTCAGCGGGAGTCTCTTGTTGTACATGTCAAGTCAAGTCCTCCTTATCCGGTACTGTGTCACTTGTACCTTGACCTCTGTGTGAAGCTCACACGCTGGGACTGGAGTCTCATCTGCAGAGCAGCCTGAAAAGCCAGTGAGCTTTGACGAAGCTGCGGGGTCGGCTCACAGGTCGCCTGCCACCAGGACGTCACTTGGAGCGTGGGGAGAGTCCGTCTCTGTGCTTCTTCCAGTCTGGAAGCCAGGCTCCACATACTCCAGACCAAACCAGCATCACTACCACTGCTTCGCGCCTCCTGCGTCGGACCCTCCCCCAGCTCAAACCCGTCGCTAGCCCTGCTGTCTGGAAACACCCAGAGCTCTCCCCGTGCTGCCAAACATCACAGCAGCCTCCAGACCAGCTTGGAGCAGCAGACGCCCTCTCGGCTTTAAAACCAGGCTGATGTAAACGCCCTGAAGACGGAGGAATTGAAAAGACGACGACGACCTTTCCTCGGCTCAGCGTGTAGTGAGCGAGGGAAGGGGCGCAGCGCGGCCTTCAAAGACCTCCGTAACTTAGAGCTCTCTTTGCTGAACTCACACACACTGATTTGTTCCAATCCTACTATTATGCTCAATACTGGCACAAACAAGCAGAAAACCTTCTGTTATCCTGGTAAACATCAAACTACTAACAAAATAACGCGATGGTTCCAGATGGTCCTGGTCGCTCTGATCCATCCTAGTGAAGCTGCTGTAGACTCAGATGCTCCTTCAGAGGCTGAGCTGAGCATCTTGCCTTAATGAAAGGAACCAGCCAGACTCAGTCCTGGCTCCAGCTCCAACCTCAGCCTCACGGCGCCACCTACTGTCCACAGTAGAGCACAGTCCTGCACCCACACAGCAGACTACTCACATTAAGGAAACATGCGACTGACAGTTTGTTACCCACCTTCTTTCTGGACCAGCGGCGCTAAAAGAACCTGAAATGAATGAATCAATGATAAGTTCAGCATTTGAACTCAAAGTGTGCTTCTATTTAGCACACGTACTATATACGGTTTCACTTCCGTACCAGTTTGAGTTCTATACCAAACGGACAGAACGTGACGCTTTTCGTGGACGTTATAAGTGGAACGCAAACACATGAAATGAGTGACGGTCGCAGCGAACAGCAGGCACCCGAGTTAGTTTTGGCTGCAACACTTCACAAAGGGCTCGGTCAGGCTCTGAAATGACTCGTGGCTCTGATTGCAGTAGAACCTGGGATGAATGAGTGAATAATACAGTGAATGTGAATAACCAGTGAATCCCAAGCCTTGAATCCTCGCCACGAGGAGTTTCCCAGCACCTCGGTGACCTCAGCTTGGGCGATGACGAGCGAGAACCAGCTCCTCCGAGCGCGAGGCCACGGCTCTGAAGCGGTGACGGGTGGCGTGTGCTCCTGCTTGGCGGAGAGTTCCTGTCCCTGGTGGAGGAGTGAAGGATGTTCCCCACCGAAGGAGTGAGCACATGGTGGAGCGTGGGCCCAGAGCGTGGACAGCGGTAGTGGAGTCGCTGTGTCCGTCTGCATTCACAGCTGCCACTAGAACTCGGTGTGGCCTTCATCGTGGCTCTGAGCTGAGCTGCCGGTAGCTTTTCGGAGGCCGGTGACTCGGACGGACTCGTCCTCGGCAGCAGAGGTGACTCGTGGTCGTCCTTTCCTGGCGGAGGAAACAGTAAAACAAGAAACTGTGACAAGCTGTAGTTACTGTGAGCCACTAGTGCAAACTTCAGCTAAACAACAGCAGCAAAGTAGCTGAATGTGCCAACATTTACTAGAAGAAAAGCAGCAAAGTGCAGAGTCTCTACATGAGCCTGTGTTACAGAGAGGATCAGCTTGTGAGGGTGAGACGACCGCTGGGCCAATGACTCTGGAGCCACTTCTAACAAAAGCAGCACATGAAAAGGAAGGCGATGGCACCGCTGCACAATCCTGCAGATGAGCCGTGGTTCTGTACTGGTTCTGAAGCAGATGTAACCAACGCCTTGACACACAGCGGCCGATTGGTTACTCACTGGGCTCTTTTCCCAAGGAGGAGCGGAGGAAAGAAAAAGAATATCACACTCATATGTTTAACTGAACCAGTGAGATTTCTGGCATTTAATTATGTAGATGCAACATATTTATAACATTCAGAGCTCTGATAAACAAAATGCAACCACATGGCAAGAAAATAAAACAAAGTCCATCTACCCGGGTAGTGTGTTTTAAACTTGTCCTATCGTTCTGTGAACACAGGACTCATCTGCTCCGGCGCCGCTGCAGTTCCCACGATCCGCCCGTCGAACCGCCGCTGCTCAGCTATCGCTGCGCAACTTCCAGGCCAACGTTACTTCGACCCAAGTACTCAGAACATTCCAGTTTAAGACCAAACAGAACCTGGGCCTTTAGTGCCACAAACTTTTCTTTTCTCAGCCAGACCCAAAATCGGACCCTCAAACATGCAGTCGCCTTCTCATCCCTGGAATTTTTGACAGAAAACCCTATAGATTGTATCGAACTTATCCTCAACAGGCCAATTCTGCCACCTACTGGTGTAACACACGCAAAAAACTAAATCAATATTCTTCATCATTTAATGTGGGTTACACAGAGACAGGATGAAAGTGTCAGCGGCTGGAATGAAACAACACATAGATATTAACCCAGGTTATGGGGCGAGAAGCAAAAGACGCTGCATCAGAAAGGTCTCGTTCAGGACTTGGTGTAAGTGTCTGGCAGCACCAAATAAAGCCCCATCAGTAGCACGTGTCAGCATCAGGTGTAATGACCTTTAACCTTCCCAGGCTGGCTGACAGACATCGTCCCTCCAGTGAGTCCTGGTCTTCCTCTGGGCCTCCTCCGGCTCCTCCTGCGACAGATGAACCTTAGTCTTAGTCTGGCCCGTCGCCCAGGACCCGTTTGTCATGGGAGACCCTGCTGGGGGCATTTAGCCCAGACAACACAGCTGCTAGAGTCACACGGGCACACGAACTCCTCCACCGCGATAAGGTGTCGGTTCAAGGAGGAGAAGAAAAAAAACGGAGAACACAAACGTTAGTGAGGTCAACCTAACATCACATGAACAGTATATCGAGACAAGTTCAATAAAAAACTGATACTTGCCTTCACTAACCCATCACAGATCTCAACTTAATACATTCAACTTAAGTAAACCTAAATCAATTGAACGCAAGTTATCTTAACCTAACCTGTTACACAGAAACCTAATCTATATTACTACTATTATAAGTCTAGACAAAACGAGTCCAGCGGTGGATGTGCAGTCGCAGCAGCAGGAACCTTCTTCAGGTCTCTCACGCTACTCCTCCACGCTTCGACCTCCCAGGCCAAGACTCGCCTGACAGGTCTCTCACTAAACTAGTCAGAGTCCTGTCATCAGTCCAGCCTGAGCAGTGAAGACCCGTCCAGTGTGTCCAGGGTGTAGAGCATCTGAGGCCCGTCGAAGTCGAAATCACGGGTTTCTCCCTAATCAATTACTGTAAAGTTCATTGGGCTCGTTTGATGAAAGCTTGGTAACATTTAGACCAACTTTCCATTCAAACCTTTCTGGTTTTCAGGAATCTCTAGTTTAGTGCATGTTTTCAAGTCGCCACCAGAACTGATCAGAAACTTACACTGACGGGGGAGAAGGCCCGGACTATACCCCCAACCTGGCATCACACACTGGGACCATCACAAAAATGGTCTTTTTTACTGGGATGTCGGTCAAAACCAAAGAACAGTCTGCCCCCTAGCGGTAGCAAGGAGCCACGCATTTAGATTGCGTAGCATGCAATGACGAGGAGCGTAGCCCTGGGAACTGGCAAAGTAGAAAAAGCAACATGGACCAACATTTGAATATTCCAATATAATTTATGGCTTTCTGAAATATACTAAAAAAGAAATACAAATATTGACAGGGTGGCCCAAATGTTAAACGATCAGCGACCTCAGTGTAACTATGACCACAAAACACTCTTGTTTCCAGGAAGCACATGTACATCTCCGTCACTGCCTTGGGCAGCTCCCCTCCCCCTCTGGTTCTCAGCAGATCCAGCAGAAGACTGGGATGTGACACATGATGCGGAGGCTTCGTGAGGTCTTGACGTGGGAGATGGTGGTTGTGGCCTGCTGCTCATCTCTGAACCTCTTCATGAAGTACTCCTCCTTCTGTGGGTCAGTGAACCCTCTGACCTCTGTCACCACGTCAACACACTCAGGAGGGATCTGATTGGCTGCTGAAAGGATGTGAATGCAGATGTGCGAGCCTCCATGCTTGCTAGCGCGTGGGGAGGCCTGGCCACAGAAAACGAGTTGTCTCTAAGGCAGGCAGAGAACTCTCCCCCCAGATGTTTAGGGAGCGTGTTTTGATCCCTCAACCTGCATTGGCCCAAATGCAAAGATTTGTGATTACCAGAAATTGTTTTGTCTCAATAGCTTTGGTTACCGGGTCGCAATGTTTTGCCCAAATTCTTTCGCTCTACAGGCCAGACGTCCTCGCAGCCGCCAAAGGCCAGCAAGCGTCCTGTACAATCATATTCCCTGGAAATGAACAAAGCCTGAACAAAATGCATCCTAAGCCTACTAACATATGCTAATGTTTTCCACTACATTAGTATATTATGCTCATATTTATTTGCATACCTCTGATTATTAGAATATGCTAATCTATGCCCATCTATTGTAAATCCCTCATTACAGTTTAAAACCTGTCCATTGCATATCCATTTGTAAATATTATCCATATTTTCTTCTGCACTTATCAATATCCCAAAACCTATACATTAGTAACTCCTCTGGGATTGTCTGAACTAGCCACGTAGAAGAGGGACAGGATAGGCTTCAACCAATTACAGGGGAGAACAAACATTGGAGGGAGGAGCTAGTTCACCCTCCCAATGTTTCATCTACCCCTCTGCTCAGTTCCTGGAATCAACCCCCTCTGAGGAAGCAGTTCACTGCCAAACGTTAGGGCCAATTAAGCTGAATTAGGCTTAAATCTTGGGATCTGTCCTCCCTCTTTTTATATCAAATTTGACTTGCATGAATAACACTGACGTGTCTGGTCACAATAGGCGTTTTCATTTTTTAGAAAAATTGGCGATCAAATAAAGTTTGGAATTTCAACAGCTCAGACGTCAGTCGGGGATCTGCCAACGGGTCCACATTTGATAATCACTCACTACCAACTTTTACTCACCGGCCACGAAGACGAATTGACGCTCTGTTAAAAGAGATTCGTTTTAAACACCATCTTCTCCGAGTCGCCAGGATCGAGCTTCTACCACCACAGGCCCAGCGAACACCGGGATTTCCCACACGACCACGTCTTCCCTCCACAGATCCAAGACAGCCTACTTCAGCTTTCCAGGGACTACAGCACCTTTAGAAAGTAGGGAAAGTTACGATAACAGAAATACTCAGGACCAGCACAACCAGGAACGCAAACAGAAGAGAACGAACAAAACCTCCCTCCTCCCAGACGCCCCACACAGAACTAGATCAGGCCACCAGATCGCTCTGTACAAATTATTTCAATTTAATGCAAGCGGTCCATCATAAGAACATTATTGCTAAAGCTATCGGCACCCAGATGCCGCCACAGGGAACGTTCAGACACGTCCGGAAACTCACCGGCTTCATTAAACCCTCCTCCCCCCCAGAACAAGTCAGAGACGCTGTGGAAAGAAACGCGCAACAGTGGATGCAGAATAATTTCTGCGTCCTGCAGGACCACTATTCTAATATTATCTCAGATTATGACCACTTACCGTTAAGATAGCAGTTAGCTGGGCCCAGAAACGCTACAAGACCAGACTGACCCAGTCCACACCGGTGGGGAATGATATTTACATCGATATGGAGAAGAAGAGGAGCGGGAGTGAGGACGGCCCCCAGCCAATCAGCCCAACAAACCAAATACGAGCACACGAGCCCCACCCAGCTCTCATCCAGGGTCCGAAGCGTATAATTACACCAACTACAATGGTAGAACGACCCCGTCTGACCCCACTCAAACCACCTCCGCAGGTTGCTCGGATGAGGCCGCCTCGGTTCACACGCGCTGTGTGAGCCCCACACGGGAGGCGCACGGGAGGCGCACCGGCCCGACCAGCACAAAGCCAGAGTAGGCCGCAAAATCAGAGGCAGAAAAGCCACCTGGTTCCTCGGTGACTCCAACCTCTCGCGTATACCCGCCCGCAAATAACAACGTCCAAACTGACAGCTACCCTGGCGCCGCATTCTATCACTTTCAAAAAATCCTGGACAAAACAGCAGAGCACCCCTCCGTTAAGCTGCTGCTCCTGTCTGTAGGCATAGACAACAGGGATCAGGACCCACACAAAACCTCCATAAAACAGTTACGTCAGATTTACAGGAGGGCACAGTCCGTTTTTCCTAACCAGGATTGCGTTCCCACTCATTCATTACTCGTCGCTCCTCCCTCCAGCGCAGCAGAATAATCTTAATATCATTAATGACTTTATCTCCAGCTACCTCCCCTTCCTGAGACCGCTGCCGAAGGACCAGGTCTGCACAGTGCAGGACGACGTGCACTGGACTCAGGAAACAGCCCGATGCATGCAGATACATTTATAATGTGGTCACAGCCTAACCAGGATTTTAACGGGGACCCACCGGGCGCGGTCCATCGAGACCCCCGGCTGGGATCATACGACCCTAGAACCCCACAACAACTTTGTGGCAACCGTCGCCCCCCCACCTCCACTGACGCAGCTCACCTTCAAGCGTCACTTTCCCACGGGGACCCCGTCTCACAACCCTAGTCGACCTCTCCTGGGGCTCCCCCTCTGATAGTCTCAACCTCTCCAAGTGAGGCTCAGATACGCCTGTTAGAGAGGGGCCTCACGTTCATTCCCACTCCAAGCACTTTTGACCCTTACCGGTACCACAGACGGGTCAAACTACTAGATTGCTCTGAGGATAACCACTCGGAAGCAATGCCCTTCTCCCTGCTGTCTAATCGGGAACCACCCTGGGATGAGCTGAGTGCACAGACAAAGATTCTCATTCACCGTGACGTTGACGGTCTGAACCGCTACGTTCCTCCGCTGGACAAAAGAGACCGATCCACGGCGGAGGATAAAAGAGCAATTACAGGGTCAGTCAACTTCAATATCATAATTAATCCGGCCGATAAGGGCTCAAAAATTGTCATCACGGATTTACAACAACATGCCCTGGAAGCCCATAGACAATTAAACACCACTAGGTATTATAAAGCCATAGACGGCAGCATCCAGAGCCAAACGCAGGCGCACATCCGAGACATTGTTCAAAAACTCGACCATGACGGGTTTATTCGGACCAGATCCACCGCAACAGACAGTTCTATCTTCTCCCTAAAATCCACAAGGACCCACTCCCCTGGACGGTCCCCCACGCGATCCCTCCCGGCAGACCCATAGTCTCCGACTGCAGCAGCGCCACTCACAACATCTCGCTGTGCATAGACTTCTCCTTAAGTCCGCTCTCCTGCAAACATCCCAGTTTCCTCAAAGACACGTACCACTTTCTAGACAGGATTCGCCCTTTGACGCTGTCGAGACATTGACAGCTTATATACAAACATCAACACAGAGCCGTCCAGCAGATCTTTACTCCATACCCGGACCACAGCAGACCGGATGCAGACATCTTCTAGAAATATGCCTTCAACACAATGACTTCGAGTTTGATAACAAGCAACACTTACAGGTGGAGGGCACGGCGATGGGCCACAGGTACGCCAACATTCATATGAGCCAATGGGAACGCGAGGCACTAGAACAAAGCCCAGTGAAACCTACCGTCTACCTCCGCTTCCTGGATGACATCATCGGCATCTGGGAGCACGGGAAGGAGAGTTTTTATACATTCACTGACACGTTGAATAACCACCACCCCTCCATCAAGGTTAAATACGATCTACACGCTGATGAAGTAAACTTTTTGGACACACAGATGAGGAAAATTAAAAATGACTCACCCGTGTTTACTTCAGACCAACAGATACACACGCGCTACTCCATAAAGCCGGTTATCATCCGAAACACACATTTAAAGGCATAGTTCAATCACAAATCATCCGGTTTCATAGAATCTGCTCGAGGGAGGCGGATTCAAACCAAGCCATCTCCACTTCATTCCTGAGAGCAAGAGGGTACGAGGAGGTTTTTGGGACGCGTTAAAAAGCAGACGCTATCATCTCTCTCCCCCCTCCGCTGCTCTGTCTCTCAGCGGAGCCGGAGAGCGGCGACCACAGGGAGAGAAACACAGAATGGAGCCTACAGAACTCGTCCCCTTGGTCACAACCTACTCCAGACCTCGTCCTTACCTACAGAATCTGTGGCAGAACAACTTTATAACAATTATGGCTGACCGTGATCAATTTCAAAACTACAGTGTAATCTAAGAGATTTATTAGTCAGAGCTAGGTTTTGCAGGCACACAGTTACTGGAAATCGGGACGGGCACGGGGCTTTCAGGCAAGAGAAATTCATTTTTGATCCACACGGGGGCGCAGGAGCACCTATTAACGGTGAGTTCAGCATCCACAGCTCCAACCTGGGCTACTGCATCATCTGCCAAACCTGTGGAAAGATGTACGTTGGTGAAACAGGAAAAACACTTTTTACCAGACTCCAGCAACACATCCGCAGCATGAAGACGGCCAGATTATCCACTCCCTTGGTACAGCATTTCCAAACACACCCCCTTCACCATCTCACAATCACTGGCCTCCAAGCATCCGCCACGTGGACGGGGGGCCAGCGCAGGAGGCAGGAGAGGCTGTGGATGGAGAAATTGAAAACAAAAATTCCTTCAGCTTTGAACATTTAATAAATACATCTAATACACAAGGAATACATAGATTATCATAACTGAATGGAGGAACTGAGGAACTGGAAAATAAAAATGCATGATTGTAGAGATGGGAGTGTGTTTCTTCCTAGGCAGTAAGTAAGTTCAACAAACAAACAAACAAACATTTGTTTTAAATATATATCTTGCCTGTATTACCTGTTGTGTGCCACTCTCTGGTCTGTCCTCAAGCTTTGGGCTCCATTTCAGCCCCCAATTCATTCTCCTTACCCTTCATCCTTCACTCCACTGCCTAATTAACACTAACACCCCCCCATCCTGACTTTTACTCTTGCCCCTATCCTATCCCCCACCTTTCCTAATCCCAACCCCAACCTCCCTCCACCCTATCCCTCATCCCATCCTAACCCTGTCCCCCACCCTTTCCTAACCTCCCTCCACCTTATCCCCCACCCTAATCCTAATCCTAAACTCCAACCCCGTCCTTTTACTGCGCCCCCTACCCCACTCTAACTCTCAACCTAAACACCCCCCGCCCTCTGCTTGAGGGAGCTGGCTTATAGGGAAAACAGAGAGTTGGCTGCACACAGATATGCACGCACAGACAACCAGGTCTACCTGTGGCGCTGAGGGAAACCTGTTGATAGGAGAGTCCGAGTAACACATACACATAAAAAATCTTTCTTAAATTTGGAATTAAGTAATAAAACTATTCCTCCACTGCATGACTCCTCAATAATGATATGTCCTACATATTAACTTCTTAACCATTTTGCATGCCCCACACATGAACTTTTTAATGTAATAATTTATTCTGCATGAGTTTATTCTTCTTGTATGTTGCATGATTCTACTTTGGTATCAATTAACATTTATAGCTATTTGTATTTACAGCACTTATAGCTGGGCCCTTTCACTCTATGCATGCTATTAACAAGATACATGCGTGTGTGTGTGTGTATACATGTGTGCCAACGGTTAAATACGCAACATCCTGACTGAATGGGCTTTTTGGTGATATGGCACAGACTCCTGCTTGCCAGTGCAAAAAAAACCACATTTCAAACCTCACCCTAACCCTAAGAGGACATACCCTGGGACTTGATCACCCCAGGGGGCCGCCCTTAGGGCAGGGTGTCCAGTGGTAAATGGCCGAAACGCCCGATGAACCTAAGGTACACTACTGATGAGTAACCCTCACAATTGGCTCTCCACACCAAACTGCTCTACTCTAAAAGACAGAGCAGGGAGAGTCACTGAGAAAAAACTCACACACCCGACCCCTAACCCTAAGCAGAGTGACGCTGAAGAATTAATCCATGCATTTGTTACCTCTAGGCTGGACGACTGTAACTCGCTGCTCGTAGTTTGTCCCACTAACTCTTTGAAAAGCCTCCAGTTCATTCAAAATGCTGCAGCCAGAGTCTGACTGGACTCAGGAAGAGAGATCACATTTCTCCTACATTAGCTTCTCTGCATTGGCTCCCTGTCAAATCTAGGATAGAATTCAATTCTTCTCCTCACCTACAAAGCTCTTCATAATAAAGCTCCATCTTGTCTTAGACCTCATGGCTCCTTATGCTCCAACAGAACGCTGGCTTCTCAGAGCTGGTCTGCTGGTGGTTCCTAGAGTTTCTACCTGTAGAACGGGAGGCAGAGCCTTTAGCTCCAAGCTCCTCTATGTGGAACCAGCTTCCAGTTCAGGTTCTAGCAGCAGACGCCCTCTCTAGTTTGAAAACCTTTCTTTTTGACAAAGCGTATAGTTAGAGATGGTTCTGGTCGTTCAGCTGCTATAGACTTAGATGCTGGGGGACGTCCTTCATTCACTGAGCTCTTTTCGGTTTCTTCTATCCACTAACATGCCTCCATGTCCACATGTGACTAACTAGCTAAACTTTGGTTTAGTTGTGTCAGGTCTTAAACCTCACTTATAACTGATGTTGTGAATTGGCGCTATATAAATAAAGTTAAATTTCAATTGAATTGAAGCCCTTTCTTCCTAGCGCTGTCACATAACACGAGGTAAGGACAGAAGAAACGTTCTACATGTACGGAGCACAGCAAATGTCTTCATCGTAATATTAGGTAGCTTAGCTTAGCCTAGCTTAGCGTAGATTGGCTAACAAAGCCTTAACTCTGGACGACCTAAAGTCACCTGGAAAGCGATAAAACAAAACAAAAAAAGCTCGGCTGCAAAATCCGCCACTTGTCATGTCTCCAGCTGTTTAATAAAAATCTACCTGTTGCCGCCGTCTCAGAGCGCAGACGCCATGACTGCTTCTTCGTCGTCGTCCTCCTTTGCTGCTGCTTCTTCTTCTTCCTCCTTTGCTGCTGCTTCTTCTGCGGTGTTTAGCGCCACCTGCTGTATCGGACCCTCCCCCAGCTCAAACCCCGTCACTAGCCCTGCTGTCTGGAAACACCCAGAGCTCTCCCCGTGCTGCCAAACATCACAGCAGCTCCCAGGTGAGCAGCCTCCAGACCAGCTTCCCTCACCGTAACGTCTCTTTCCCTACGGTGACTCACAACACCCAGACTGAGAGGGCAAAGTCAAGCACATCTGTTTCCTCGCTCCACCACGTCCACGTGTGACTGAGCTGGTCTCTCGTGTTTCTCTCTGTCCTCATCTACAGCTTTCGTCAGACTCAGAGCCGTGTGTCTCCAGCGTTCAGTCGCTGAGTGTCTGGATCGGGTAAGTGCAGCAGGTAAGAGGCAGCGGCTAGAGGAGGAAGAAGTCTAGGCTTCAGGTTCTGACCGGTTGCCCCCAGACTTCGGTCTGGGTGGGAGTCGGGATCCTCGTCTTGCGGTTGACCTCCCACCCAGGTCTCCTCTTTGTGCTCCCTCGACGTCAGGACTCGGTCCGTGACTGTCGACGACTGCGCCAGCTGTTTTATTGTGAAAGGACGCTAGCCAGCGAAGAATCCGTCGCTGCTCAGGCTGTAGGGTGAGACTGTAAATAACCTGCTTTGTGTTCAGCGAGGTGGTCACGCGTCATCGGAGCACTGGTGGCTCTGGTTCCTGCCAGTGAGTAGCATCACATTCCTCTTAGCTCCTGATTAACTTTCTGACAGTGTTCCTGCTTTATTATGGGTCAAATACAAGATGTTGGCCGTTTGACGAGCTTCAGCCCTTTGACAGTGTCCTGGCACATCCACAAGCTTCACGTTCTTCCTTGAAGAGATGCGACCTGTTGTTTTTCTGTAGCTAGTTTGTTCTAGGACTGCTGAACCAAAATCCTTTAAAAGAACGCAGAGCAACCGAGAGCAACTTCTGTCAATGACTGTACATCTGTAAGTTCCCCAGTAAACCTGGGGATTCCTGAACACATTAACAAACGTGAGTCGGTCCAACAGTTTGCTGAGGGAGACTTTGTCATATCGCTGCTTTTTTTTGGATATAATTTCCAATAATAGAAACAAATCCAGAAACACAGACGTGTGTTGATGTTGAACCACAGGCCACAAGCAGACTTGCATCCGATAAAAGGATTGTTCCTCTAACTTAGAAGCAGAACCAGTAGCAGCGCATGGGTAGGATGTTCAAGCAGACGCTGGTTCTGCATCGACTCCTTAGTTTGGCCGATGTCTGTGGTTGCTAGTATTTTATTCAGGGCCTGTGTAGTGACTCTGTTTGCATCAGTTCAGAAATAACTACCATTCAGTGTTTTCCCTCGTTTTCTAACACTCAGCTTCAGGTTTCTATCGTTGACTGACTGGACACAACCGTAGCTTTTTCAGAGCCGCATAGTTTCCAGGTGTGTTTCAGTTGATTCAGGCAACTCTTCACTTTGTTTTGATGCTTTGACCTAAAGGTTCAGCTTTTCTTCATTCGCGCTGTTGTGTGTGTTTCTGCAGCGTTGAAATGACTTCGGTTTATGTGAAGAGACGCGTTAGTGAGATTTCTGACTAAACCAACTGACTTTAAGCTCAGCAGAGACGAGTAGAGTCCAACATAAAGCAGCTGCTTAGTGTTTCACCTGGAACAAGAGAAAGAAGACACGGAAACAAACCAGCCACGCTCTGAACTTTTATTAACTATTTACACTATGTACAAAGCTCAATGGGGAGGGGGGGGGGTGCTCGCTCAGAATGGGGGAGAGGGGGAAGGGGAGGTTGCTCTTCCTCAGCTCAGAATGGGGGAGAGGGGGGAGGGGAGGTTAATCTTCGTCCACCTCCCTCACATTGAGGAAGAAAGGGAGGTGGAGAGCTCAGAATGGGGGAGAGTGGGGAGGAGAGGTGGCTCTTCCTCCACCTCCCTCTCCCCCTCCCTCACATTGAGGGAGAAAGGGAGGTGGAGAGCTCAGAATGGGGGAGAGGGGGGAGGAGAGGTTGCTCTTCCTCCACCTCCCTCTCCCCCTCCCTCACATTGAGGGAGAAAGGGAGGTGGAGAGCTCAGAATGGGGGAGAGGGGGGAGGAGAGGTTGCTCTTCCTCCACCTCCCTCTCCCCCTCCCTCACATTGAGGGAGAAAGGGAAGTGGAGAGCTCAGAATGGGGGAGAGGGGGGAGGAGAGGTTGCTCTTCCTCCACCTCCCTCTCCCCCTCCCTCACATTGAGGGAGAGAGGGAGGTGGAGAGCTCAGAATGGGGGAGAGGGGGGAGGAGAGGTTGCTCTTCCTCCACCTCCCTCTCCCCCTCCCTCACATTGAGGGAGAAAGGGAGGTGGAGAGCTCAGAATGGGGGAGAGGGGGGAGGAGAGGTTGCTCTTCCTCCACCTCCCTCTCCCCCTCCCTCACATTGAGGGAGAAAGGGAGGTGGAGAGCTCAGAATGGGGGAGAGGGGGGAGGAGAGGTTGCTCTTCCTCCACCTCCCTCTCCCCCTCCTTCACATTGAGGGAGAAAGGGAGGTGGAGAGCTCAGAATGGGGGAGAGGGGGGAGGAGAGGTTGCTCTTCCTCCACCTCCCTCTCCCCCTCCCTCACATTGAGGGAGAAAGGGAAGTGGAGAGCTCAGAATGGGGGAGAGGGGGGAGGAGAGGTTGCTCTTCCTCCACCTCCCTCTCCCCCTCCCTCACATTGAGGGAGAAAGGGAGGTGGAGAGCTAAGAATGGGGGGGAGGGGGGAGGAGAGGTTGCTCTTCCTCCACCTCCCTCTCCCCCTCCCTCACATTGAGGGAGAGAGGGAGATGGAGAGCTCAGAATGGGGGAGAGGGGGGAGGAAAGATTGCTCTTCCTCAGCTCAGAATGGGGGAGAGGGGGGAGGGGAGGTTGATCTCTGTCCACCTCCCTCTCCACCTCCCTCACATTGAGGAAGAAAGAGAGGTGGAGAGCTCAGAATGGGGGAGAGGGGGGAGGAGAGGTTGCTCTTCCTCCACCTCCCTCTCCCCCTCCCTCACATTGAGGAAGAAAGGGAGGTGGAGAGCTAAGAATGGGGGAGAGGGGGGAGGAGAGGTTGCTCTTCCTCCACCTCCCTCTCCCCCTCCCTCACATTGAGGGAGAAAGGGAGGTGGAGAGCTCAGAATGGGGGAGAGTGGGGAGGAGAGGTTGCTCTTCCTCCACCTCCCTCTCCCCCTCCCTCACATTGAGGGAGAAAGGGAGGTGGAAAGCTCAGAATGGGGGAGAGGGGGGAGGAGAGGTTGCTCTTCCTCCACCTCCCTCTCCCCCTCCCTCACATTGAGGGAGAGAGGGAGATGGAGAGCTCAGAATGGGAGAGAGGGGGGAGGAGAGGTGGAGAGCTAAGAATGAGGGAGAGGGGGGAGGAGAGGTTGCTCTTCTCCACCTCCCTCTCCCCCTCCCTCACATTGAGGGAGAAAGGGAGGTGGAGAGCTAAGAATGGGGGAGAGGGGGGAGGAGAGGTGGAGAGCTAAGAATGAGGGAGAGGGGGGAGGAGAGGTTGCTCTTCCTCCATCTCCCTCTCCCCCTCCCTCACATTGAGGGAAAGAGGGAGGTGGAGAGCTCAGAATGGGGGAGAGGGGGGAGGAGAGGTTGCTCTTCCTCAGCTCAGAATGGGTGAGAGGGGGGAGGGGAGGTTGATCTTCGTCCACCTCCCTCTCCCCCTCCCTCACATTGAGGGAGAAAGGGAGGTGGAGAGCTCAGAATAGGGGAGAGGGGGGAGGAGAGGTTGCTCTTCCTCCACCTCCCTCTCCCCCTCCCTCACATTGAGGGAGAAAGGGAGGTGGAGAGCTAAAAATGAGGGAGAGGGGGGAGGAGAGGTTGCTCTTCCTCCACCTCCCTCTCCCCCTCCCTCACATTGAGGGAGAAAGGGAGGTGGAGAGCTAAGAATGGGTGAGAGGGGGGAGGAGAGGTTGCTCTTCCTCCACCTCCCTCTCCCCCTCCCTCACATTGAGGGAGAAAGGGAGATGGAGAGCTCAGAATGGGGGAGAGGGGGGATGAGAGGTGGAGAGCTCAGAATGGGGGAGAGGGGGGAGGAGAGGTTGCTCTTCCCCAGCTCAGAATGGGGGAGAGGGGGGAGGAGAGGTTGCTCTTCCTCCACCTCCCTCTCCCCCTCCCTCACATTGAGGGAGAAAGGGAGGTGGAGAGCTCAGAATGGGGGAGAGTGGGGAGGAGAGGTTGCTCTTCCTCCCCCTCCCTCTCCCCCTCCCTCACATTGAGGGAGAAAGGGAGGTGGAGAGCTAAGAATGGGGGAGAGGGGGGAGGAGAGGTTGCTCTTCCTCCACCTCCCTCTCCCCCTCCCTCACATTGAGGGAGAAAGGGAGGTGGAGAGCTAAGAATGGGGAAGAGGGGGAAGGAGAGGTGGAGAGCTAAGAATGAGGGAGAGGGGGGAGGAGAGGTTGCTCTTCCTCCACCTCCCTCTCCCCCTCCCTCACATTGAGGGAGAAAGGGAGGTGGAGAGCTAAGAATGGGGGAGAGGGGGGAGGAGAGGTTGCTCTTCCTCCCCCTCCCTCTCCCCCTCCCTCACATTGAGGGAGAAAGGGAGGTGGAGAGCTCAGAATGGGGGAGAGTGGGGAGGAGAGGTTGCTCTTCCTCCACCTCCCTCTCCCCCTCCCTCACATTGAGGGAGAAAGGGAGGTGGAGAGCTCAGAATAGGGGAGAGTGGGGAGGAGAGGTTGCTCTTCCTCCACCTCCCTCTCCCCCTCCCTCACATTGAGGGAGAAAGGGAGGTGGAGAGCTAAGAATGGGGGAGAGGGGGGAGGAGAGGTTGCTCTTCCTCCACCTCCCTCTCCCCCTCCCTCACATTGAGGGAGAAAGGGAGGTGGAGAGCTCAGAATGGGGGAGAGGGGGGAGGAGAGGTTGCTCTTCCTCAGCTCAGAATGGGTGAGAGGGGGGAGGGGAGGTTGATCTTCGTCCACCTCCCTCTCCCCCTCCCTCACATTGAGGGAGAAAGGGAGGTGGAGAGCTCAGAATAGGGGAGAGGGGGGAGGAGAGGTTGCTCTTCCTCCACCTCCCTCTCCCCCTCCCTCACATTGAGGGAGAAAGGGAGGTGGAGAGCTAAAAATGAGGGAGAGGCGGGAGGAGAGGTTGCTCTTCCTCCACCTCCCTCTCCCCCTCCCTCACATTGAGGGAGAAAGGGAGGTGGAGAGCTCAGAATAGGGGAGAGGGGGGAGGAGAGGTTGCTCTTCCTCCACCTCCCTCTCCCCCTCCCTCACATTGAGGGAGAAAGGGAGGTGGAGAGCTCAGAATAGGGGAGAGGGGGGAGGAGAGGTTGCTCTTCCTCCACCTCCCTCTCCCAGCGTCCAGCTGTCACTGGTTCCTGCTGGACGCTGTGCTGTGGCTTGAATAAAGCACCTTTCTAACTTTCTATGTGGGCGAGCGGCAGGGTTTAGCCTGGACAGGTCGCCAGTCCATCACAGAACCACTTACAGGCAGAGAGGAACAAACAGTCACAGTTTAGAGTCTCCAGTTAAATGACTGCATGTCTTTGGACTGTGGGAGGAAACCGACACGAGGAGAACATGCAAACTCCTCACAGAAAAGCACCTGGGCCACCCGGGAATCCAACCCGGCTCCTTGTTGCTGTCTGGACTGGACAGATCACAGCTTAACTTGAGTTCAATCAATTCATTTAGTTAAAGGTTTCTTCTATAAATGCACGAGGCGACCACCTGATGACACCAAACTACCAAACACAGCAGCACAGTCACTCTGATGGAGGAGGCTGGGGGAGCAGGCTGGGCTGGGGGGCACGTGCCTGGTGTGACACAACGGCCTCACAGGTTATCGTGACGGTGCCTCCCGGTTTACGAATGTTACCCGTCATGGGCGAACCAGCCTTCCAAACCTGGAGGTCACTGAGTGGACTCATAGACTCATAGTTAGTCCAGCGTCTGAACGACACATCAACCATCAATCAAATCCAGAGGAGCCGGGAGTCGAACCGCCGACCCTACGATTGGTGGCCGACTCCTGCCTCCTGAGGCTCGTAAGTGACTTCAAACAATCGTGACTGTGCCTTAGGTCGTCCCGGGGTTTGAGGTGGGATCTTACCGTCACGGGCGAACCAGCCTTCCATGTTAACGCACCACTAGCAGCTAAGAGGCTGTTGTTGGATTCTCGCACCCGCTACTCTGCCCGTTCCTCTGAACACCTCTTGGCACAGAGGCGATGGCGGCCCTACCCACCACCGTCTCCGTGTCGTCGTGTTTTGGGGGCATGTGCCTGGCGCGTCAGAGAAAACAGCCTCCCAGGTTATCGTGACTGTGCCTGCCTTAGGTCGTCCCGGGGTTTGAGGTGGGATCTTACCCGTCGTGGGCGAACCAGCCTTCCAAACCCGGCCGGTAGCGGTGGTCACTCAGTCGACTTACGGATACTTTTCTATTTTACATTTTTAAATGGTACATGAGCCCCTTTTGTCTTTTGTTCTCGCTGCACTGCTGTAACGTGGACATTTCCCCAGTGTGGGATCAATACAGGTTCATGTCACGACGGTCGCGGCGTCACCGCTGGTCACGTTGTCGTCAGGTGGCTGCCACAGACATTTACAGTAGAAACCATTAGTGTCTTACTTTGACATTTAGTGGCCCAGGCTGTCAGGCTGCTCCTGTGCTCCTCCTACTCCCTCTCTGGTTATTCTTTCCACTCTTTTTGTGCCTCCTCCCCCATCTCCCTTTACCCCCCCCCCCTTCTTTTTCTTCCCCCTCACCTTCTCCTCCCCCCTCTCCTTTTCTTTCTTCTCCTCCTCCCTCTCCCTCCCCTTCTCCCCCCTCTCCTTTTCTTTCTTTCTTCTCCTCCTCCCTCTCCCTCCCCTTCTCCCCCCCTCTCATTTTCTTTCTTCTCCTCCTCCCTCCACTTCTCATCCCCCCCTCTCCATTTCTTTCTTCTCCTCCTCCCTCTCCCCCCCTCTCCTTTTCTTTCTTTCTTCTCCTCTTCCCTCTCCCTCCCCTTCTCCCCCCCACCCTCTCCTTTTCTTTCTTCTCCTCCTCCCTCTCCCTCCCCTTCTCCCCCCCTCTCATTTTCTTTCTTTCTTCTCCTCCTCCCTCTCCCTCCCCTCCTCTCCTTTTCTTTCTTCTCCTCCTCCCTCTCCCTCCCCTTCTCCCCCCACCCTCTCCTTTTCTTTCTTCTCCTCCTCCCTCTCCCTCCCCTTCTCCCCCCACCCTCTCCTTTTCTTTCTTCTCCTCCTCCCTCTCCCTCCCCTTCTCCCCCCACCCTCTCCTTTTCTTTCTTCTCCTCCTCCCTCTCCCTCCCCTTCTCCCCCCCACCCTCTCCTTTTCTTTCTTCTCCTCCTCCCTCTCCCTCCCCTTCTCCCCCCACCCTCTCCTTTTCTTTCTTCTCCTCCTCCCTCTCCCTCCCCTTCTCCCCCCACCCTCTCCTTTTCTTTCTTCTCCTCCTCCCTCTCCCTCCCCTTCTCCCCCCACCCTCTCCTTTTCTTTCTTCTCCTCCTCCCTCTCCCTCCCCTTCTCCCCCCCTCTCATTTTCTTTCTTTCTTCTCCTCCTCCCTCTCCCTCCCCTCCTCTCCTTTTCTTTCTTCTCCTCCTCCCTCTCCCTCCCCTTCTCCCCCCACCCTCTCCTTTTCTTTCTTCTCCTCCTCCCTCTCCCTCCCCTTCTCCCCCCACCCTCTCCTTTTCTTTCTTCTCCTCCTCCCTCTCCCTCCCCTTCTCCCCCCACCCTCTCCTTTTCTTTCTTCTCCTCCTCCCTCTCCCTCCCCTTCTCCCCCCCACCCTCTCCTTTTCTTTCTTCTCCTCCTCCCTCTCCCTCCCCTTCTCCCCCCACCCTCTCCTTTTCTTTCTTCTCCTCCTCCCTCTCCCTCCCCTTCTCCCCCCACCCTCTCCTTTTCTTTCTTCTCCTCCTCCCTCTCCCTCCCCTTCTCCCCCCACCCTCTCCTTTTCTTTCTTCTCCTCCTCCTTCTCCCTCCCCTTCTCCCCCCCACCCTCTCCTTTTCTTTCTTCTCCTCCTCCCTCTCCCTCCCCTTCTCCCCCCACCCTCTCCTTTTCTTTCTTCTCCTCCTCCCTCTCCCTCCCCTTCTCCCCCCCACCCTCTCCTTTTCTTTCTTCTCCTCCTCCCTCTCCCTCCCCTTTTCCCTTCCCTTTACCCTAAACAAAAACCCAAGAATTTACATAATTTGTTACGTATGTGTTTGTAGATCTAATGTTAAATGGACGTGAAATGTTTTGTTTTCTTAGTTCCCACTCACAATTGACATTTTTAGATCTCTTTTCCTCCCATTTTCTTTGCTTAATTCTCTCCGTTTTCATGAATTCTAGAAGAGTTTTTTTAAATTTCTCTTCCTCTTTCTGCTTCTTTAGTTTCTCATTTTCTTCTCTTTTTTCCCTTTTTCTTTCTTCTTTCTCCTCCTTTTTCTCTCTCTTTCTTTTTTCTTTCTCCTCTTTTTCCTCTCTTTTCCTTTCTCTTTTCTCCCTCTTTAGTTTGTCCTTTTCTTCCCTTTTCTCCTTTTTTATTGTCTCCCTCTTTTTTTTTCTATTTTCCACCTCCTCCTCCTTTACCTCCTCTACGTCCTCCTTCTTCTTTTCCTCTTTCTCCATTTGTTCCTCCATCTTTTCTATCTTTTCTTCTCGTTGTCTCATCTGTAATGACACAATACTAAAGTTTATTTTGGAATCAAATGTCAGTGACACCATGAAAACATTGTGTTTTCAATTTCAAATCCAATAATCAGGATGAACAAGCAGAGCTTCACATTGGGTCCGTGTTTAATGGCAGAAACACACGGATGCAGTCTTTTCTAGGTGGACGCAGGCTGACGTGTCACAGAAGGTTTCGCGCAGCAGCTGCTTTGCAAACCTCGGTGAGAACGTTTCTCCTCGGTGTCGCGCGTTGTTTGACCTGTGACCTCGTGTTCAATACGTCAGGCTGGGGAACATGAGCACCTTCCACTCAGCCTCTGTAGTCAGTGTTAGTGGAACATGCTGCTGTTCTCTGAGATGTTGGCCATCGTGTGTTTTAAGGGGTCGTTGTGCTGTAACGCGACGTTGACTCTGGGGACTTTAATGAATCGAAGCCTGCTTTTCCCCTTTTGACGGCCTTGCTCCCACCTGCTCCTAACGTTGTGCTGTCGTGTGTTTCCTCTGGCGCAGGTGGACGTCACGTTCGCTCCCCAAACCCAGTTCGTACCATTAACTTACAGTAACTAAACCCAATTAATTCAGCTCTGGCTGCGTCACAGGAACAGCAGCGTGTGACAGGGAATCTAACGTGTGACGCCTGTGAAGCGGCTGCAGCCATTTACGTGTTTACTTTCTAGGAGTATCACACAGCGTAATGATAAGGAACCGTAACGTTATTCACGTACCAACACAGTCCCACAATAACAGATCATTGTTCAAGCTCATTATACTTGTGCAGACCAGAGACCAGGGGAAGAGGCCTGGACCTAACAAAGCGTCGCCATAGCAACGCTTCCTGTCTGCGGAGAGTGTCGTGGACTTGACTGCGTGACTTGGTCTGGACGTGTTCGTTCTGCCGGAGAAGCGGAGGCCGTGGTCGATTCCCCAGAGGAGGAACCTCTCAGAGGGGAGAGTGGGGCAGAGGAGCAGGTGTCTCTGCAGCTGACCACGGTACCGAACCTTCACTTAGCATCGGCGTGCTAACGGCTAGCATCGCCATGTAGGCGCTCACCTTTAGCATAAGAACCGTTAGCATACAGCGATGCTAACCGTTAGCATACAGCGATGCTAACCGTTAGCATACAGCGATGCTAACCGTTAGCATACAGCGATGCTAACCGTTAGCTCCTGCCACCGAGAGCTTTACACAGCTGTCGACTCTCAGGCCTCCCTTAAAACCTCTCACCCGTCCAGAACCAAATGTGTCAATGTATTGAAGGTTAAATGTCCCTGCTGTGAAGCCGCGTGTTAACTTTAAACCTGTACAACCAGCGTCTATGGTCTATAGCTGACTCCAGTAAAAGCACATCTAGGCTGATCTACAGTCACTGACTCAAACTACGCAGCTAAAGTCACTTAACATCTTCCTAAACACAATTAGGGTGAACTGAACACAAAATACAAGGAAATGCACGTTTTTAGCAGAGCTGTAAAAATTCCTACCTCTCTCTGCCGCTGTTTGTTGCCTAAAGGTTTTTAGAATGTTTGTGTCAACATACATGTTGCTATGGGGCCAGGATGTACATGTGAGGACTGATTGGCCAGAGTCTGCACGGGCTGAAAGGAGCACCATGAACCTGAGGTTTGCAGTTCAGAAGCTGTAACAACTCGTGTTGTTTGGTTCTCTCCGTGTGCTCCCGTCTCCCCTGACGGATCTGGAACCCGCTGTGCAGAACCAGGATGGAGAAGTGCCTCCTGACGCCAGTCCACCGGACTGCACGTCCTCCTTCGCGGACGGTTCTAAGGTCTGTGTGGCGTCTGCAGCCGTGTCCCAAGCTGCAGGTTCAGGATCACTGGCTGTGAGTAAACCTATGGGGCTGGTTCCTCCATCTGAGAAGCACAAGTTAATGCTTATTTGGGACTGGGAGGATGTGCTGCTCTTTGATGGTAGCGCTTGTACAGCGGCCTGTTCAAACACGTGGCCCAGAAACGAGCATGAAATGGCTTGTTTTAATGCTGTTCTGTCCTGTTACTCTCTTTAGGGTCAGTCATGTGGATACAGTTGTAATGTACTGTAAAACTGTCTTTGACTATTTTTTTCCCCAACGTTTCAATGGCCACTGGACAACAAATAATGTCTAGCCCATTATCAAAGAGTCTGCTTTTTCATTTCTGCTGCTGTGTTTGGTTTCATGCCGCCACAGGTAAGATAAGATAAGCTAACCCTTTATTGGTCCCACACTTGGGAAATGTAATTGTTACAGCAGCTGCCAGGGATGACAAAGGATCGGTGGAGCAACGGTGCAAAAATATAAAACAGAGAGAGTGTGTGTAGTGGGGCTGTTAGACTGATTGGTTGTAGGGTCTAACAGCCGTGGGAATGAAGGATCTGCGGCACCGCTCCTGCCTACACTGGAGATGCATCAGTCTAGTGCTGAAGGAGCTGCTCAGAGCCTCCACAGTTGATGCAGTGGGTGAGAAGCATTGTCCATGATGGATGTCAGCTCCTCTCATCCACCTCCTCCACAGAGTCCAGTGGACAGTCCAGGACAGAACTGGCAGGTAGAAACACCTGTAAATATTTAACCGGACTAAACTTCAGGTTCCAGTTGTATAGATTTAGACTCTAGATGGAGACATTCAAGAAGAAGCAGCTGCTACCGAATGAGTGTAGCCTCTAAGGGTCACCAGAGTAATGAAGGAAATCTGAGATGATAATGAAATGAAACAGTGGAGCAGGCAAAGCTCCACTGGGTTGGTTACTAACGTCTGCTTTAATCTACCAACTACCAACAACTCAACATCTGACTTTTAAAATTATATACGAGCATATTCATTTATCTAAAAAGCACGAAGTAGCTAAATATATCAGAAAATTCTCCCAGCAGCATATGGTTAGTCTGCTACTGTGCCTAGTGGTAGAGGCCCAACACAAGCTTAAGTGCGGTTGAAGTACAAGGCTGGTGTTCAACCCATCTAATGATACTCTATTATTTTGCATCATGTAACTTCAGCTTAATGTTGAAACTGTGAATACAAGAACATCAGCTTCACAGTGTGGGCGCTGTGGCGCCACTACCTCCAGAACACTGAAGGTGAGGAGGGGTGGGGGTGGTAGCTGGTGTTGGTGAACATTGCTGCCCATAGGTGTCCTCATCGGTGCTTAAGGGATGAGGCTGAGGCTGGTGAAGCCATGACTGGTGAAGTATTCAGTTGTCAAAGGTCCACATTATGCCAATCTGTGTTTTCCTGACATGACGACGATGATGAAACTGCAGCTAAATTCCAGGCTGAACATGTACAGACATGGCCAAAAATACCGGCACCGTTGCAAGTGTGTCAGAAAATGTCAAGGGACGATGAACCATCTACCAGCTGTACATTAACAGACAGTGTGAAACATCCTCGTGTCTCATTTGTCCTCAGCCTTGAGGATTGAAGAGAGTTGTTACTGTCCAGCAGTTGGATTCTGTGTGGTTCACTGGGAGTCTGACGTCTCCGCGTGGGCATGAATATGAGGATGTGGCTTTTATCCAGAGAAGCGAATTATTAAGCAGCAGGAGTCATTTGCATAGAATTATTTCCACAGCTTTCAACCTGAGAGGGATCGTTTTTGTTGGAATGGACTGTTCAGGTAAACCTTTGTTCATCCCTGGTCACAGGTTTTAATGCTGTAAATGCTGTGTTTTGGTTCTCGGGCTCAGCAACGGCAGAGAGCGAGTGAACGAGGCGAGGAGCCGTCCAGCATGTTCGCCGAGGACCAACTCGGAGACGCTGCGCTGCTCGTGTTGGCAAATAAACAGGTGAGGTCGCATTTGTTTCTTTGGCGCATACACGTGACGTTTAGCACCTTCACTGACGTGAGTTTTCGGAACCAGCTCGATACATTTCAGTTTCCCCTCCCAGCATCTGCCCAACGCTATGAATGCTGCAGAGGTCACAGACGAGCTGGGTTTGCGTGCCCTCCGCCAGCGCGGCTGGTACATCCAGGCCACCTGCGCCCGGCTGTCCGACCAGCTGAAGGACCAGAAACGATCCATTCCAGCGGTTCGTTTGTTCTGTTCGGACACGGCGGCGGCACCGGATCCAGGCCCCTTCGCTGCCGTCTTACCCGGGTTTCAACCCCAGCTCTTTCTTCGGAGGACGTCCACTTTCTCCCTGCGTCGGTGCTCTTGGGACTCTCTCTCTGCTGCTTGTGTGTGAGGTTGTGCGTGTAGCGTGTGTGTGAAGGCGTCTCTATGTGTGTTGGCTGGGTTTGGGAGTAACCCTGTCGTGCCTTTTACGCACCTTCTGGTTTTCAGAGAAAGCGTGGTTGTCATACGGCAAAGAAAGAGCAAGCGTGCTAGCTCTCCTTCCCCTGTGGTCAATGTCTGTTAGCTAGAAACATTCAGCCAGAGTAGACCGAATGCTACATGTTCATGTTAAGCTCCTTTGATTTTTGAAACCTCCACCCACCAGTAAGAGATTCAATGAATTGCATCTTAACCTGTATCAGGTCGTAGCAAAACTGTAAAAATAAAACAGACTAAACCCCCATCCTCAACTGTACCGGTGTCATCTGTAAGTTGATTAAACCGGATAAATTCCTGAACACATTAACAAACGTGAGTCGGTCCAACAGTTTGCTGAGGGAGACTTTGTCATGTTGCTGCATGTTACATTTGATAGAATTTCCAATAATAGATACAAATCAATAAAGTCCAGAAACACAGTCAGTGTCATTTATAGCATGTTACTGTGTGTGCACTTCCTCAAACTTAAAAGCAGAACCAACACGTGGACGTGTCTGCGTAGCAGCGCATGGGTAGAATGTTCAGGCTTCAGCTGAGCCGCTGCGTCCGCCGTCCGTCACGTTGGTTGAGCAGACGCTGGTTCTGCTGCTCCTCCGGGGCATCGACTCCTTAGTTTGGCCGATGTCTGTGGTTGCTAGTATTTTATTCAGGGCCTGTGTAGTGACTCTGTTTGCATCACTACCATTCAAACATCGTTTCTAACACTCAGCTTCAGGTTCCTATCGTCGACTGGCTGGACAGACGCGTATGTGTTTCTGAACAGTGCTGCATAGTCACGGTTTCAGTTGATTCAGGCAACTCTTCACTTTGTTCTGCAGCGTTGAAATGACTCCACCTCCCTCAATGTGAGGAAGGCAGAGAGCTCAGTGTGGGGGAGGAGGGGGTTGCTCCTTTGTTGTACAGTAATCAGCGCCACAGTAACACACTAGAGTGTGTATGAGCGCCATCCTTCGCTCAGCCTGTCCTCAAACTCCCTGTGGGTCAGTGTCACGTAAGCGCAGTTTGCTGCAGCGTCTGACAAACCGTGTAGGTTTTCTGGCGTCGGTTCTTGGTGCTACGTTCTCAGTGGGGCTTTGGCTTTTCTCGTCTCTCCGACGCGTCCTGGTGCAGAACGTAGCAGCGGCTCTCGTTGTGCTGCCCGGTGTAGAACTTTCTTGGCCTGCAGGGTAAAGACACAAACATCACAATGACGTGACCTAAAACTCGTCTGTGCATTTATATTAGAAACACACAGGTTAAATAGGATCATGTACAGTGTGAGTGTTTAACGTGACTTGTCACCTCTATTAATTCTACTGATATCTGATTGATTTCTAATATGAAAATGAGCATATAAATAACCGACATAAGTAAACGTTGGCGCCATTTCTCTAGGACAGGAAGTGAACTGTGTGCGTTCGTGTGTAGATTAACGCTCGCCTCTGGTTTTTGGATGAGCCAGCAGCGATCCGTCCTCCTCTGAGGAGACCCTGCAGCCAGTGAAAGGCCCTCAGGAATCGGCTCTAATCTACCCCGTGCAAAGAAGCCGTGGACGCGTAGAGTACGTGACAGTGCGTAAAGCATCGCTGTTGTTGTCGTTACCTCACCTTTAGGAACCGACGCGTATCCGTACACCTTGAGCCAGTAGTGGACGGACTGAGCCGCGTCAATGGAAACAGATGTCGTTCCCTCCTCCTTCCACACAAACAGAGACAAACATCGAGAGAATCTCCTGGATCAGATCTAGACATTTACTGGTCTCTGTGGATTCCGGGTCAAGAAGCAAGTCCTGGACTCTGGACGTGAACCTGGACTTTTACCTGTAACGTGCAAGACTGAAACGACAGTTGATGTTAAATGAAGTGCTGTGCAGGTTTCCACGCGCTGCTGCTGCAGGGGCGCTCTCCTTCCCTGTGTCTGCCGCCGTGGTGCTGGTACCAACAGTAACTTGAGGTCTTCAGGTCATTAAGGTTGTTATAACACAATCAAATCATTAAATCTTCTAGATCATTTGTGAGCTACTGAAGCATCATCACAGCTTTATTTTGAAAGGTGTCAGCTCACTCCACATGTACCTTAGGAAAATTAAGTGACGTGAAGAAAACCGTTCCACTTTGTGTTTTTACTAATTTAGTCTAAATGTAGAGAAAACTACAATAAAACAAACGCAAGTAATCGGTTTGCGTGAGGTCAGTGACGGATCGGATCCAATTGGTTCCCTCCCTGCTCACGAGCATCCGCTCAGTGTCACGGTTCTGGGGAGACCGTCGCACCTAACGATGATCTGGAGGAAACCGAAATCTTTATTGAACTGAGGACTAACCTGACATGAGCAGACCCAGTCTCACCCAGTTCTCACTGGTCGGTTCCGTCCTGTGGTTCTGGACTCTTGCGGGATCAGGTAGGTCTGAGAGGAGGCGACCAGCCGGAGGTTTACTCCGACCCCGATGTCTGAAGGAATCCCTCCAGGACACGCTCGTCCTGCCCCGAGAGACGCAACGAGAATCAAGCCAGCGCCAAATATTCACATTAGACACGTCACATATTGATGCGTCAGCAAACCACTACCTGGTTTAAACTGCTATCAACTAACTACGCTGCGTCTCCACCTAGAGACTCGGTTTAGAGCAATGTGTGTAACATCATCGTCAGAGACTGGACCCCAACGTGTCATCATTACGCCTGCGCGTATTAAAGATCACAGCGAAGGCGACGCACTCATTACTGGTAATAACATACTAGAGAAATTCTCCTACCGATCCCAGCCAATAGAAAAACGCTCTTCCTCCTCCCAGTAGGTCTCTTCCTCCAGCGGCGTCGGGGACTTGGTCCCAGCCCTCCGTTAACTGGAACATGTTCATCCATGACGCATCTGATCTGGACGCACCTCAACGACGTCACATCTGTAGAGAAACACGATGGTTCTGTTTAGAACGGACCTGCTCAGGGACGGCTGTGCGGACCGGATAATCAGAACCAGGCCCGTTCTTTGTCTGCTGGATGTGTGAGTCATGGACATCGCCTGATTATGAAACACACAAACCCCCATAACAAGAAAAATATTAAAAACCAGCAAGAAAAACACATGAAAAAGTGAAATGAACTGAATCGGATTCCATTTGGTGCCGAGCGTTTAGAGCAGACGACGCCGTCTATTTCTGAGCTGGTTTCATTAACACAAGTTTTATTTATAATAAACAGAAGTTTCATTACAGCATCAACGTAAGTGACAATGGGAAGATTTTTATGCTGCGTAAAAGAACTAAAAGCGTTTGACACTTCAAAACCAAAAATACAGCGATTTGCACAACACAAACTCCATGAGGCCTGTTTCACACGACAGAAAGCAGCTTTTCAATTTTACACTGGGTGAACTGTCGACTAAATGATCACAGTGAAACAAGAAAGCGAAGAAATACTCAAGTAGAACTAAATCAGCTATAGGATCCTCACCTAATGAATATTTAAAACCTCTAAATAATTCAATCATCTAATTCTGTATGAATGTTTGCGTCGTGTGTTGCCATGGAAACATGCGCGCTACCGTGCAGCTTTCAGGGAGACGCTGACCTTGATGTGACCTTCATGTCCACTCCTGCCATGACTACCGAGACCAGCTCACAAACCAGGACCAGCGCTTCACAGGCAGGACGTCACTGTTCCGGGATCAGATCTCCGGAGGAAACGCCTCACTGCAGCTGACGGGGGTCAAGGTTCAGGACCAGGGCAGATTCCAGTGCTTGACCAGCACCAGAACCAGTAACAAGGACTCATTTATCAACTTAAAAGTGTCCGGCGAGACAAACACACAAACTATCTGACATCATTTGTGACGTACTTTGTGCCGAACGTCAAGATCTTTCATTCTCCAGCTCCAGTCTCCAAAGTGAAGCTTCTGCGTGTGTGTGTTTACACAAAATAAAGCCACTGAACGATAGGTAGGTAGGTTTTACTTCCACTGAGTAAAATAATCCTCATTAATTCAAAGCTGCGTCAATCCATTTGTTTGTAAAGTCCCCCTGGAGCAGGTAGGAAACTGGATGAGCTGCAGCTGAACCTGGACTCAGCTGGTCCACCACCGCCCTCCACAGCACAACCACAGCCCAGCGGACTGAACAGCCGCTCTGCTACACCCGCAGCTCTCTGCTACGCTCACACGATGCTACCGATGTGGACGACAGCTGCACCGTCAGCAGCACAAACGGGAGGAGAGCCTGGGTGAGCGTTCGATGAATCTCACAAGGCCCAGAAACTACACACGTCACTGTATTACATTAATATTTGAGTTGCATCATTTCAGTTTCTATCAGTGGCTCCAGCAGTGACAGCACCATCCCCTGCACCGTCTCCAACTCTCCACTGATCAGCCTAATCTGGAGACTCAACCACAGTCGCATGGTCCCGAACCAGACCAGCGTCGGTCACACAGCGTCTAAGGAAGCAGCGCGTGAAGAGAAGCGTCACGGTCAGGCAGCCTCACGCTACGGGACACGTCTTCACATCAGGCGGGACTATAGGCTGTGGACTCAGCAACACGCGTATGACCACCACCTTGCAAAGCACATCATGACCAGGCTTCATCAAATCTAGACGACCTCTGTGATGCTTTCTCCATCAACTGGTCTCCACCCTACAGGCCAGTCTGCTCTCAGCACAGCAGCTGTGTTGGAGTCAACGACTACACCGAATGAACAATGTGCATTTCAGTACCACGGTACAAATACACGTCGAGGTTGTTCTGAGGGTTTTTCTTTGTGTTAGCAGGACGTTAATGAAGCTGTCAATCAAAGGTCGGACTTGAGAGGGAAACTAAATGTTCGTCCTCCCGCATCTCTGCAAATCGACTTTTCTGTGACGTCCCAGCCTTGGAAGCATCTGAGTACTCACATGGCGGCGGGTCAAGGTCACAGTCCAGGCTGCTCCTCGCTGCTGTGCCCGGTGTAGCTGCGAGGGTACCGGCTAGCTGGCTAGCTATCTAGCTAGCTAGCTGGTTAGCCCGAACAGCTGGATCAACGACACCTGCCTCTTCATGGTCACGTTCAGGGTTAATGGCCGTCAACAGGCTTCTGCTGTGTTCAACTTTATGTTGCGGTGGCTACAACAACCGCAACACAGCTGAAAGCGGAAACTCTGGTCCTCGGTCATTATCAGCATCAACTGTTAGCCTGCGTTGTCGGAACTCGTCTTCCCGCCCACAGCCAATCACATTACAGAAGCACTGACGTGACGCTTCAATCCCCCAATCACGTGTCAGAATACCGCTAGGGGGCTGTGTATGTGGCGGCCGCATTCACTGCAACCAAACTACTACTCTGGGCTTTGTCCCACTCTTTTGGCCTGACTCTCTTCAAAGAGTCGGCTCGTCGTTGAATATATTATCTATCATATTTGAGCCTAACTTAGCAACTGTGAACGGTTTGCGTGTTTCTGAACATTTGTTTATTCTGCGTTTTCATAAAAGCCTTGTTTTTGCGCAGTGTGGAGGCAAAAACCTGTAGGAACCGGTGAATGAATCAAAACCCAATCAAAGTTGTCTTTGTGTTGTCTTTTACTCTTGCAAGAAGAGAAGTACACAGAGTCAGTGCAAAGCTGTCCTGCCTGAGTGTAACTCAGACTCATCAGCCCACAACTAAGGGTCAGTCACTGTCTTGTACCAGGGGGAAAGTGTAACAGAAACAAAGTAAATCAAAGTTCTGCTGCCGTGCTCTCACCATGGCCCCATGTCGTAAACCAATTTGAACTAGACAGTGTCTCCCCACCTAGCTCGAAAGCTTACCTCCCTTTCTCAAGGCAGAAGAGAAGGCTCGTTGTTCTCAAACATTTCTGTAAGCAGGTATATAACTCACTCTATGATTACTTCACTTAGTACAGATAAAAGCCAATACATATGAGGATATATCAAGTAATATGCATCACAGTTCTGTCACATATAGTAAAAATTCCATTACACGCAGTCACTACTGTTTCACATTTGAACCAGAAATACCAGAAGCCACAGCTTGGACGGGCCTCAGGGATTATCGGTCCTGTTTTTGAGGAGACTCTCTCTGAGGGACTGACGTCTTCCTAGCATCACCTTAACCGGTCGTGGGTAGACTGAAGCCTTTTTGGCCATTTTTTATAGTACGTATTCATCTTTGCGATGCCGATACCTTGAGGGCAATATTTCGTCCACGTGGCTCGCGTTGGAACGGCAGTGAAGTATCCTCGAAGCCTCGGCCTCCCACCGTTTCAGTGGGTCTTCAGCTCTTTGGATGAGAGGCTCCTCGAGACGGGACCTCGCCTCCAGTACAGCATCAACTCTGGGATTTCGCCTTCCAGTGTCTCCGGTTGCTCCGCGCAGCAGACGCCTGTGGTTCCTTGCTCCTTCTTCCTCCTGGCCCTCTGATGGAGGAGCTGACAGGCTGCTGGGGCTGCAGTTATTCCTTGCAGTCTCACTTTTTACCCCGTGGGTGCAGGGCAGTGGTTTTGGAAAGCGCAGCGTTGTTCTCCATTCTCAGAAACGTTGTGTCCATGGATGAACAGGGCGGTGGCCTGATCCTTTGCTTTGTCCACTGTCACACTCCGTTGGTGAGGCGGTTACCCGCTGTCGACCTGGCAGAGAGGAAGCGGTGGAGGCTGTGACATAGCTGAAAACATGAACATTTGGCTTTGTGGTAAATTGCTCTTTTGTTAATTAATGAATAATTTGCCTGTTGTAGAAAGTATCGTGACTGTGCCTTACGTTGTCCCAGGGTTTGTCCTGTTGCTGCCGGCTTCCTCTTGTCGTGTCGTTGTGGTGGAAAAAGTCCATGCATAATTAGTTCATTTGTAGTGGAATATATATGTAGCACATATACGTGTGGTTCAGGCTAAAGGGTTGAGAATAGAGTAGAACAGGTCCTGTCTAGGCTGTGCAGGCTTGCTGGCCTTGGGTCCGAAGACAATCTGGCTCTTAGACAAAACAGTTGTTGGTATGAAATCTCCACATTGTGACGCTTGTTCCGGGTTTCAACCACCTCCCTAGAAGGAGACGGGGGAGATGTGAGCTGTGCTGGGGGACACAGCCAGCGTCTCCCAGGCTCCGTCCTTCCCCACTTCCTGTGAGCGTCTCCCTGCAGGAGAGAGAGGTGACTTTGTTTGCCTGCCTTTGCATATTTCTCATTCATGTTTGATTATTTGAACCTAATGCTGCCTCGGCTTCAATTCCTCTGAGTTGGGACGTCTCTGACCACTACGTTGTCTCTCTCTTCTGTACCCCCTCAAGGCGGATGTTCGCCACATTGGGCCTGGCTCTGCTGGAGGCAGAGTATATTGCTTTTAATATCTCTATAAACGTCTATATATTAAGATTAGAACTTACTGATTGATTGCATTTAAACGCTTCGCTGTGTTTGATCTCAAACCTTGCTTGTAAAGTGCCTTGAGACAACTGCTGTTGTGAATGGACGCTAGAGAAATGAAACAATGAATAACTCATTTACTGACCCTTCATTTACATGCTATCCAATGTGTGACCTGCAGCAGAGGAGGACGTCTGGAGGCGGTAGGTGATGGCTGGACTAGTGAAACAAGAGCTTCTGTGCGACTCAACCACATGCCTTTTAAGAGAAGAGAGGACATTTTATTGTCACTGCAACATGCACGACAAAAACATCAAGTGTCAAAGTGCAGCAGTCATCCATCCATTCAGCATCAAAACAAACCACGTAAACTACAGGAGCAATTGAAAAGACAAACAAATCAGCTCGTTTAAAGGGGCAGGTTGAAAACAACCGTTTGCTTGGGATTCACTGGTTATTCACATTCGTCTGCATTCACAGCTGCCACTAGAACTCGGTGTGGCCTTCAACGTGGCTCTGAGCTGAGCTGCTGGCAGCTTTTCGGAGGCCGGTGACTCGGACGGACTCGTCCTCGGCAGCAGAGGTGACTCGTGGTCGTCCTTTCCTGGCGGAGGAAACAGTAAAACAAGAAACTGTGACAAGCTGTAGTTACTGTGAGCCACTAGTGCAAACTTCAGCTAAACAACAGCAGCAAAGTAGCTGAATGTGCCAACATTTACTAGAAGAAAAGCAGCAAAGTGCAGAGTCTCTACATGAGCCTGTGTTACAGAGAGGATCAGCTTGTGAGGGTGAGACGACCGCTGGGCCAATGACTCTGGAGCCACTTCTAACAAAAGCAGCACATGAAAAGGAAGGCGATGGCACCGCTGCACAATCCTGCAGATGAGCCGTGGTTCTGTACTGGTTCTGAAGCAGATGTAACCAACGCCTTGACACACAGCGGCCGATTGGTTACTCACTGGGCTCTTTTCCCAAGGAGGAGCGGAGGAAAGAAAAAGAATATCACACTCATATGTTTAACTGAACCAGTGCGATTTCTGGCATTTAATTATGTAGATGCAACATATTTATAACATTCAGAAAATAAAACATTCAGAGCTCTGATAAACAAAATGCAACCACATGGCAAGAAAATAAAACAAAGTCCATCTACCCGGGTAGTGTGTTTTAAACACTGCAGTTCCCACGATCCGCCCGTCGAACCGCCGCTGCTCAGCTATCGCTGCGCAACTTCCAGGCCAACGTTACTTCGACCCAAGTACTCAGAACATTCCAGTTTAAGACCAAACAGAACCTGGGCCTTTAGTGCCACAAACTTTTCTTTTCTCAGCAGGACCCAAAATCGGACCCTCAAACATGCAGTCGCCTTCTCATCCCTGGAATTTTTGACAGAAAACCCTATAGATTGTATCGAACTTATCCTCAACAGGCCAATTCTGCCACCTACTGGTGTAACACACGCAAAAAACTAAATCAATATTCTTCATCATTTAATGTGGGTTACACAGAGACAGGATGAAAGTGTCAGCGGCTGGAATGAAACAACACATAGATATTAACCCAGGTTATGGGGCGAGAAGCAAAAGACGCTGCATCAGAAAGGTCTCGTTCAGGACTTGGTGTAAGTGTCTGGCAGCACCAAATAAAGCCCCATCAGTAGCACGTGTCAGCATCAGGTGTAATGACCTTTAACCTTCCCAGGCTGGCTGACAGACATCGTCCCTCCAGTGAGTCCTGGTCTTCCTCTGGGCCTCCTCCGGCTCCTCCTGCGACAGATGAACCTTAGTCTTAGTCTGGCCCGTCGCCCAGGACCCGTTTGTCATGGGAGACCCTGCCGGGGGCATTTAGCCCAGACAACACAGCTGCTAGAGTCACACGGGCACACGAACTCCTCCACCGCGATAAGGTGTCGGTTCAAGGAGGAGAAGAAAAAAAACGGAGAACACAAACGTTAGTGAGGTCAACCTAACATCACATGAACAGTATATCGAGACAAGTTCAATAAAAAACTGATACTTGCCTTCACTAACCCATCACAGATCTCAACTTAATACATTCAACTTAAGTAAACCTAAATCAATTGAACGCAAGTTATCTTAACCTAACCTGTTACACAGAAACCTAATCTATATTACTACTATTATAAGTCTAGACAAAACGAGTCCAGCGGTGGATGTGCAGTCGCAGCAGCAGGAACCTTCTTCAGGTCTCTCACGCTACTCCTCCACGCTTCGACCTCCCAGGCCAAGACTCGCCTGACAGGTCTCTCACTAAACTAGTCAGAGTCCTGTCATCAGTCCAGCCTGAGCAGTGAAGACCCGTCCAGTGTGTCCAGGGTGTAGAGCATCTGAGGCCCGTCGAAGTCGAAATCACGGGTTTCTCCCTAATCAATTACTGTAAAGTTCATTGGGCTCGTTTGATGAAAGCTTGGTAACATTTAGACCAACTTTCCATTCAAACCTTTCTGGTTTTCAGGAATCTCTAGTTTAGTGCATGTTTTCAAGTCGCCACCAGAACTGATCAGAAACTTACACTGACGGGGGAGAAGGCCCGGACTATACCCCCAACCTGGCATCACACACTGGGACCATCACAAAAATGGTCTTTTTTACTGGGATGTCGGTCAAAACCAAAGAACAGTCTGCCCCCTAGCGGTAGCAAGGAGCCACGCATTTAGATTGCGTAGCATGCAATGACGAGGAGCGTAGCCCTGGGAACTGGCAAAGTAGAAAAAGCAACATGGACCAACATTTGAATATTCCAATATAATTTATGGCTTTCTGAAATATACTAAAAAAGAAATACAAATATTGACAGGGTGGCCCAAATGTTAAACGATCAGCGACCTCAGTGTAACTATGACCACAAAACACTCTTGTTTCCAGGAAGCACATGTACATCTCCGTCACTGCCTTGGGCAGCTCCCCTCCCCCTCTGGTTCTCAGCAGATCCAGCAGAAGACTGGGATGTGACACATGATGCGGAGGCTTCGTGAGGTCTTGACGTGGGAGATGGTGGTTGTGGCCTGCTGCTCATCTCTGAACCTCTTCATGAAGTACTCCTCCTTCTGTGGGTCAGTGAACCCTCTGACCTCTGTCACCACGTCAACACACTCAGGAGGGATCTGATTGGCTGCTGAAAGGATGTGAATGCAGATGTGCGAGCCTCCATGCTTGCTAGCGCGTGGGGAGGCCTGGCCACAGAAAACGAGTTGTCTCTAAGGCAGGCAGAGAACTCTCCCCCCAGATGTTTAGGGAGCGTGTTTTGATCCCTCAACCTGCATCGGCCCAAATGCAAAGATTTGTGATTACCAGAAATTGTTTTGTCTCAATAGCTTTGGTTACCGGGTCGCAATGTTTTGCCCAAATTCTTTCGCTCTACAGGCCAGACGTCCTCGCAGCCGCCAAAGGCCAGCAAGCGTCCTGTACAATCATATTCCCTGGAAATGAACAAAGCCTGAACAAAATGCATCCTAAGCCTACTAACATATGCTAATGTTTTCCACTACATTAGTATATTATGCTCATATTTATTTGCATACCTCTGATTATTAGAATATGCTAATCTATGCCCATCTATTGTAAATCCCTCATTACAGTTTAAAACCTGTCCATTGCATATCCATTTGTAAATATTATCCATATTTTCTTCTGCACTTATCAATATCCCAAAACCTATACATTAGTAACTCCTCTGGGATTGTCTGAACTAGCCACGTAGAAGAGGGACAGGATAGGCTTCAACCAATTACAGGGGAGAACAAACATTGGAGGGAGGAGCTAGTTCACCCTCCCAATGTTTCATCTACCCCTCTGCTCAGTTCCTGGAATCAACCCCCTCTGAGGAAGCAGTTCACTGCCAAACGTTAGGGCCAATTAAGCTGAATTAGGCTTAAATCTTGGGATCTGTCCTCCCTCTTTTTATATCAAATTTGACTTGCATGAATAACACTGACGTGTCTGGTCACAATAGGCGTTTTCATTTTTTAGAAAAATTGGCGATCAAATAAAGTTTGGAATTTCAACAGCTCAGACGTCAGTCGGGGATCTGCCAACGGGTCCACATTTGATAATCACTCACTACCAACTTTTACTCACCGGCCACGAAGACGAATTGACGCTCTGTTAAAAGAGATTCGTTTTAAACACCATCTTCTCCGAGTCGCCAGGATCGAGCTTCTACCACCACAGGCCCAGCGAACACCGGGATTTCCCACACGACCATGTCTTCCCTCCACAGATCCAAGACAGCCTACTTCAGCTTTCCAGGGACTACAGCACCTTTAGAAAGTAGGGAAAGTTACGATAACAGAAATACTCAGGACCAGCACAACCAGGAACGCAAATAGAAGAGAACGAACAAAACCTCCCTCCTCCCAGACGCCCCACACAGAACTAGATCAGGCCACCAGATCGCTCTGTACAAATTATTTCAATTTAATGCAAGCGGTCCATCATAAGAACATTATTGCTAAAGCTATCGGCACCCAGATGCCGCCACAGGGAACGTTCAGACACGTCCGGAAACTCACCGGCTTCATTAAACCCTCCTCCCCCCCAGAACAAGTCAGAGACGCTGTGGAAAGAAACGCGCAACAGTGGATGCAGAATAATTTCTGCGTCCTGCAGGACCACTATTCTAATATTATCTCAGATTATGACCACTTACCGTTAAGATAGCAGTTAGCTGGGCCCAGAAACGCTACAAGACCAGACTGACCCAGTCCACACCGGTGGGGAATGATATTTACATCGATATGGAGAAGAAGAGGAGCGGGAGTGAGGACGGCCCCCAGCCAATCAGCCCAACAAACCAAATACGAGCACACGAGCCCCACCCAGCTCTCATCCAGGGTCCGAAGCGTATAATTACACCAACTACAATGGTAGAACGACCCCGTCTGACCCCACTCAAACCACCTCCGCAGGTTGCTCGGATGAGGCCGCCTCGGTTCACACGCGCTGTGTGAGCCCCACACGGGAGGCGCACGGGCCCGACCAGCACAAAGCCAGAGTAGGCCGCAAAATCAGAGGCAGAAAAGCCACCTGGTTCCTCGGTGACTCCAACCTCTCGCGTATACCCGCCCGCAAATAACAACGTCCAAACTGACAGCTACCCTGGCGCCGCATTCTATCACTTTCAAAAAATCCTGGACAAAACAGCAGAGCACCCCTCCGTTAAGCTGCTGCTCCTGTCTGTAGGCATAGACAACAGGGATCAGGACCCACACAAAACCTCCATAAAACAGTTACGTCAGATTTACAGGAGGGCACAGTCCGTTTTTCCTAACCAGGATTGCGTTCCCACTCATTCATTACTCGTCGCTCCTCCCTCCAGCGCAGCAGAATAATCTTAATATCATTAATGACTTTATCTCCAGCTACCTCCCCTTCCTGAGACCGCTGCCGAAGGACCAGGTCTGCACAGTGCAGGACGACGTGCACTGGACAGGAAACAGCCCGATGCATGCAGATACATTTATAATGTGGTCACAGCCTAACCAGGATTTTAACGGGGACCCACCGGGCGCGGTCCATCGAGACCCCCGGCTGGGATCATACGACCCTAGAACCCCACAACAACTTTGTGGCAACCGTCGCCCCCCCACCTCCACTGACGCAGCTCACCTTCAAGCGTCACTTTCCCACGGGGACCCCGTCTCACAACCCTAGTCGACCTCTCCTGGGGCTCCCCCTCTGATAGTCTCAACCTCTCCAAGTGAGGCTCAGATACGCCTGTTAGAGAGGGGCCTCACGTTCATTCCCACTCCAAGCACTTTTGACCCTTACCGGTACCACAGACGGGTCAAACTACTAGATTGCTCTGAGGATAACCACTCGGAAGCAATGCCCTTCTCCCTGCTGTCTAATCGGGAACCACCCTGGGATGAGCTGAGTGCACAGACAAAGATTCTCATTCACCGTGACGTTGACGGTCTGAACCGCTACGTTCCTCCGCTGGACAAAAGAGACCGATCCACGGCGGAGGATAAAAGAGCAATTACAGGGTCAGTCAACTTCAATATCATAATTAATCCGGCCGATAAGGGCTCAAAAATTGTCATCACGGATTTACAACAACATGCCCTGGAAGCCCATAGACAATTAAACACCACTAGGTATTATAAAGCCATAGACGGCAGCATCCAGAGCCAAACGCAGGCGCACATCCGAGACATTGTTCAAAAACTCGACCATGACGGGTTTATTCGGACCAGATCCACCGCAACAGACAGTTCTATCTTCTCCCTAAAATCCACAAGGACCCACTCCCCTGGACGGTCCCCCACGCGATCCCTCCCGGCAGACCCATAGTCTCCGACTGCAGCAGCGCCACTCACAACATCTCGCTGTGCATAGACTTCTCCTTAGGTCCGCTCTCCTGCAAACATCCCAGTTTCCTCAAAGACACGTACCACTTTCTAGACAGGATTCGCCCTTTGACGCTGTCGAGACATTGACAGCTTATATACAAACATCAACACGGAGCCGTCCAGCAGATCTTTACTCCATACCCGGACCACAGCAGACCGGATGCAGACATCTTCTAGAAATATGCCTTCAACACAATGACTTCGAGTTTGATAACAAGCAACACTTACAGGTGGAGGGCACGGCGATGGGCCACAGGTACGCCAACATTCATATGAGCCAATGGGAACGCGAGGCACTAGAACAAAGCCCAGTGAAACCTACCGTCTACCTCCGCTTCCTGGATGACATCATCGGCATCTGGGAGCACGGGAAGGAGAGTTTTTATACATTCACTGACACGTTGAATAACCACCACCCCTCCATCAAGGTTAAATACGATCTACACGCTGATGAAGTAAACTTTTTGGACACACAGATGAGGAAAATTAAAAATGACTCACCCGTGTTTACTTCAGACCAACAGATACACACGCGCTACTCCATAAAGCCGGTTATCATCCGAAACACACATTTAAAGGCATAGTTCAATCACAAATCATCCGGTTTCATAGAATCTGCTCGAGGGAGGCGGATTCAAACCAAGCCATCTCCACTTCATTCCTGAGAGCAAGAGGGTACGAGGAGGTTTTTGGGACGCGTTAAAAAGCAGACGCTATCATCTCTCTCCCCCCTCCGCTGCTCTGTCTCTCAGCGGAGCCGGAGAGCGGCGACCACAGGGAGAGAAACACAGAATGGAGCCTACAGAACTCGTCCCCTTGGTCACAACCTACTCCAGACCTCGTCCTTACCTACAGAATCTGTGGCAGAACAACTTTATAACAATTATGGCTGACCGTGATCAATTTCAAAACTACAGTGTAATCTAAGAGATTTATTAGTCAGAGCTAGGTTTTGCAGGCACACAGTTACTGGAAATCGGGACGGGCACGGGGCTTTCAGGCAAGAGAAATTCATTTTTGATCCACACGGGGGCGCAGGAGCACCTATTAACGGTGAGTTCAGCATCCACAGCTCCAACCTGGGCTACTGCATCATCTGCCAAACCTGTGGAAAGATGTACGTGGGTGAAACAGGAAAAACACTTTTTACCAGACTCCAGCAACACATCCGCAGCATGAAGACGGCCAGATTATCCACTCCCTTGGTACAGCATTTCCAAACACACCCCCTTCACCATCTCACAATCACTGGCCTCCAAGCATCCGCCACGTGGACGGGGGGCCAGCGCAGGAGGCAGGAGAGGCTGTGGATGGAGAAATTGAAAACAAAAATTCCTTCAGCTTTGAACATTTAATAAATACATCTAATACACAAGGAATACATAGATTATCATAACTGAATGGAGGAACTGAAAAATAAAAATGCATGATTGTAGAGATGGGAGTGTGTTTCTTCCTAGGCAGTAAGTAAGTTCAACAAACAAACAAACAAACATTTGTTTTAAATATATATCTTGCCTGTATTACCTGTTGTGTGCCACTCTCTGGTCTGTCCTCAAGCTTTGGGCTCCATTTCAGCCCCCAATTCATTCTCCTTACCCTTCATCCTTCACTCCACTGCCTAATTAACACTAACACCCCCCCATCCTGACTTTTACTCTTGCCCCTATCCTATCCCCCACCTTTCCTAATCCCAACCCCAACCTCCCTCCACCCTATCCCTCATCCCATCCTAACCCTGTCCCCCACCCTTTCCTAACCTCCCTCCACCTTATCCCCCACCCTAATCCTAATCCTAAACTCCAACCCCGTCCTTTTACTGCGCCCCCTACCCCACTCTAACTCTCAACCTAAACACCCCCCGCCCTCTGCTTGAGGGAGCTGGCTTATAGGGAAAACAGAGAGTTGGCTGCACACAGATATGCACGCACAGACAACCAGGTCTACCTGTGGCGCTGAGGGAAACCTGTTGATAGGAGAGTCCGAGTAACACATACACATAAAAAATCTTTCTTAAATTTGGAATTAAGTAATAAAACTATTCCTCCACTGCATGACTCCTCAATAATGATATGTCCTACATATTAACTTCTTAACCATTTTGCATGCCCCACACATGAACTTTTTAATGTAATAATTTATTCTGCATGAGTTTATTCTTCTTGTATGTTGCATGATTCTACTTTGGTATCAATTAACATTTATAGCTATTTGTATTTACAGCACTTATAGCTGGGCCCTTTCACTCTATGCATGCTATTAACAAGATACATGCGTGTGTGTGTGTGTATACATGTGTGCCAACGGTTAAATACGCAACATCCTGACTGAATGGGCTTTTTGGTGATATGGCACAGACTCCTGCTTGCCAGTGCAAAAAAAACCACATTTCAAACCTCACCCTAACCCTAAGAGGACATACCCTGGGACTTGATCACCCCAGGGGGCCGCCCTTAGGGCAGGGTGTCCAGTGGTAAATGGCCGAAACGCCCGATGAACCTAAGGTACACTACTGATGAGTAACCCTCACAATTGGCTCTCCACACCAAACTGCTCTACTCTAAAAGACAGAGCAGGGAGAGTCACTGAGAAAAAACTCACACACCCGACCCCTAACCCTAAGCAGAGTGACGCTGAAGAATTAATCCATGCATTTGTTACCTCTAGGCTGGACGACTGTAACTCGCTGCTCGTAGTTTGTCCCACTAACTCTTTGAAAAGCCTCCAGTTCATTCAAAATGCTGCAGCCAGAGTCTGACTGGACTCAGGAAGAGAGATCACATTTCTCCTACATTAGCTTCTCTGCATTGGCTCCCTGTCAAATCTAGGATAGAATTCAATTCTTCTCCTCACCTACAAAGCTCTTCATAATAAAGCTCCATCTTGTCTTAGACCTCATGGCTCCTTATGCTCCAACAGAACGCTGGCTTCTCAGAGCTGGTCTGCTGGTGGTTCCTAGAGTTTCTACCTGTAGAACGGGAGGCAGAGCCTTTAGCTCCAAGCTCCTCTATGTGGAACCAGCTTCCAGTTCAGGTTCTAGCAGCAGACGCCCTCTCTAGTTTGAAAACCTTTCTTTTTGACAAAGCGTATAGTTAGAGATGGTTCTGCTCGTTCAGCTGCTATAGACTTAGATGCTGGGGGACGTCCTTCATTCACTGAGCTCTTTTCGGTTTCTTCTATCCACTAACATGCCTCCATGTCCACATGTGACTAACTAGCTAAACTTTGGTTTAGTTGTGTCAGGTCTTAAACCTCACTTATAACTGATGTTGTGAATTGGCGCTATATAAATAAAGTTGAATTTCAATTGAATTGAAGCCCTTTCTTCCTAGCGCTGTCACATAACACGAGGTAAGGACAGAAGAAACGTTCTACATGTACGGAGCACAGCAAATGTCTTCATCGTAATATTAGGTAGCTTAGCTTAGCCTAGCTTAGCGTAGATTGGCTAACAAAGCCTTAACTCTGGACGACCTAAAGTCACCTGGAAAGCGATAAAACAAAACAAAAAAAGCTCGGCTGCAAAATCCGCCACTTGTCATGTCTCCAGCTGTTTAATAAAAATCTACCTGTTGCCGCCGTCTCAGAGCGCAGACGCCATGACTGCTTCTTCGTCGTCGTCCTCCTTTGCTGCTGCTTCTTCTTCTTCCTCCTTTGCTGCTTCTTCTGCGGTGTTTAGCGCCACCTGCTGTATCGGACCCTCCCCCAGCTCAAACCCCGTCACTAGCCCTGCTGTCTGGAAACACCCAGAGCTCTCCCCGTGCTGCCAAACATCACAGCAGCTCCCAGGTGAGCAGCCTCCAGACCAGCTTCCCTCACCGTAACGTCTCTTTCCCTACGGTGACTCACAACACCCAGACTGAGAGGGCAAAGTCAAGCACATCTGTTTCCTCGCTCCACCACGTCCACGTGTGACTGAGCTGGTCTCTCGTGTTTCTCTCTGTCCTCATCTACAGCTTTCGTCAGACTCAGAGCCGTGTGTCTCCAGCGTTCAGTCGCTGAGTGTCTGGATCGGGTAAGTGCAGCAGGTAAGAGGCAGCGGCTAGAGGAGGAAGAAGTCTAGGCTTCAGGTTCTGACCGGTTGCCCCCAGACTTCGGTCTGGGTGGGAGTCGGGATCCTCGTCTTGCGGTTGACCTCCCACCCAGGTCTCCTCTTTGTGCTCCCTCGACGTCAGGACTCGGTCCGTGACTGTCGACGACTGCGCCAGCTGTTTTATTGTGAAAGGACGCTAGCCAGCGAAGAATCCGTCGCTGCTCAGGCTGTAGGGTGAGACTGTGAATAACCTGCTTTGTGTTCAGCGAGGTGGTCACGCGTCATCGGAGCACTGGTGGCTCTGGTTCCTGCCAGTGAGTAGCATCACATTCCTCTTAGCTCCTGATTAACTTTCTGACAGTGTTCCTGCTTTATTATGGGTCAAATACAAGGTGTTGGCCGTTTGACGAGCTTCAGCCCTTTGACAGTGTCCTGGCACATCCACAAGCTTCACGTTCTTCCTTGAAGAGATGCGACCTGTTGTTTTTCTGTAGCTAGTTTGTTCTAGGACTGCTGAACCAAAATCCTTTAAAAGAACGCAGAGCAACCGAGAGCAACTTCTGTCAATGACTGTACATCTGTAAGTTCCCCAGTAAACCTGGGGATTCCTGAACACATTAACAAACGTGAGTCGGTCCAACAGTTTGCTGAGGGAGACTTTGTCATATCGCTGCTTTTTTTTGGATATAATTTCCAATAATAGAAACAAATCCAGAAACGCAGACGTGTGTTGATGTTGAACCACAGGCCACAAGCAGACTTGCATCCGGTAAAAGGATTGTTCCTCTAACTTAGAAGCAGAGCCAGTAGCAGCGCATGGGTAGGATGTTCAAGCAGACGCTGGTTCTGCATCGACTCCTTAGTTTGGCCGATGTCTGTGGTTGCTAGTATTTTATTCAGGGCCTGTGTAGTGACTCTGTTTGCATCAGTTCAGAAATAACTACCATTCAGTGTTTTCCCTCGTTTTCTAACACTCAGCTTCAGGTTTCTATCGTTGACTGACTGGACACAACCGTAGATTTTTCAGAGCCGCATAGTTTCCAGGTGTGTTTCAGTTGATTCAGGCAACTCTTCACTTTGTTTTGATGCTTTGACCTAAAGGTTCAGCTTTTCTTCATTCGCGCTGTTGTGTGTGTTTCTGCAGCGTTGAAATGACTTCGGTTTATGTGAAGAGACGCGTTAGTGAGATTTCTGACTAAACCAACTGACTTTAAGCTCAGCAGAGACGAGTAGAGTCCAACATAAAGCAGCTGCTTAGTGTTTCACCTGGAACAAGAGAAAGAAGACACGGAAACAAACCAGCCACGCTCTGAACTTTTATTAACTATTTACACTATGTACAAAGCTCAATGGGGAGGGGGGGGGGTGCTCGCTCAGAATGGGGGAGAGGGGGGAGGGGAGGTTGCTCTTCCTCAGCTCAGAATGGGGGAGAGGGGGGAGGGGAGGTTAATCTTCGTCCACCTCCCTCACATTGAGGAAGAAAGGGAGGTGGAGAGCTCAGAATGGGGGAGAGTGGGGAGGAGAGGTGGCTCTTCCTCCACCTCCCTCTCCCCCTCCCTCACATTGAGGGAGAAAGGGAGGTGGAGAGCTCAGAATGGGGGAGAGGGGGGAGGAGAGGTTGCTCTTCCTCCACCTCCCTCTCCCCCTCCCTCACATTGAGGGAGAAAGGGAAGTGGAGAGCTCAGAATGGGGGAGAGGGGGGAGGAGAGGTTGCTCTTCCTCCACCTCCCTCTCCCCCTCCCTCACATTGAGGGAGAAAGGGAGGTGGAGAGCTCAGAATGGGGGAGAGGGGGGAGGAGAGGTTGCTCTTCCTCCACCTCCCTCTCCCCCTCCCTCACATTGAGGGAGAAAGGGAGGTGGAGAGCTCAGAATGGGGGAGAGGGGGGAGGAGAGGTTGCTCTTCCTCCACCTCCCTCTCCCCCTCCCTCACATTGAGGTAGAAAGGGAGGTGGAGAGCTCAGAATGGGGGAGAGGGGGGAGGAGAGGTTGCTCTTCCTCCACCTCCCTCTCCCCCTCCCTCACATTGAGGGAGAAAGGGAGGTGGAGAGCTCAGAATGGGGGAGAGGGGGGAGGAGAGGTTGCTCTTCCTCCACCTCCCTCTCCCCCTCCCTCACATTGAGGGAGAAAGGGAAGTGGAGAGCTCAGAATGGGGGAGAGGGGGGAGGAGAGGTTGCTCTTCCTCCACCTCCCTCTCCCCCTCCCTCACATTGAGGGAGAAAGGGAGGTGGAGAGCTAAGAATGGGGGGGGGGGGGGAGGAGAGGTTGCTCTTCCTCCACCTCCCTCTCCCCCTCCCTCACATTGAGGGAGAGAGGGAGATGGAGAGCTCAGAATGGGGGAGAGGGGGGAGGAAAGATTGCTCTTCCTCAGCTCAGAATGGGGGAGAGGGGGGAGGGGAGGTTGATCTCTGTCCACCTCCCTCTCCACCTCCCTCACATTGAGGAAGAAAGAGAGGTGGAGAGCTCAGAATGGGGGAGAGGGGGGAGGAGAGGTTGCTCTTCCTCCACCTCCCTCTCCCCCTCCCTCACATTGAGGAAGAAAGGGAGGTGGAGAGCTAAGAATGGGGGAGAGGGGGGAGGAGAGGTTGCTCTTCCTCCACCTCCCTCTCCCCCTCCCTCACATTGAGGGAGAAAGGGAGGTGGAGAGCTCAGAATGGAGGAGAGTGGGGAGGAGAGGTTGCTCTTCCTCCACCTCCTTCTCCCCCTCCCTCACATTGAGGGAGAAAGGGAGGTGGAAAGCTCAGAATGGGGGAGAGGGGGGAGGAGAGGTTGCTCTTCCTCCACCTCCCTCTCCCCCTCCCTCACATTGAGGAAGAAAGGGAGGTGGAGAGCTCAGAATGGGGGAGAGGGGGGAGGAGAGGTTGCTCTTCCTCCACCTCCCTCTCCCCCTCCCTCACATTGAGGGAGAAAGGGAGGTGGAGAGCTAAGAATGGGGGGGGGGGGGGGGGGGGGAGGAGAGGTTGCTCTTCCTCCACCTCCCTCTCCCCCTCCCTCACATTGAGGGAGAAAGGGAGGTGGAGAGCTAAGAATGGGGGGGGGGGGGGGGAGGAGAGGTTGCTCTTCCTCCACCTCCCTCTCCCCCTCCCTCACATTGAGGGAGAGAGGGAGATGGAGAGCTCAGAATGGGGGAGAGGGGGGAGGAAAGATTGCTCTTCCTCAGCTCAGAATGGGGGAGAGGGGGGAGGGGAGGTTGATCTCTGTCCACCTCCCTCTCCACCTCCCTCACATTGAGGAAGAAAGAGAGGTGGAGAGCTCAGAATGGGGGAGAGGGGGGAGGAGAGGTTGCTCTTCCTCCACCTCCCTCTCCCCCTCCCTCACATTGAGGAAGAAAGGGAGGTGGAGAGCTCAGAATGGGGGAGAGGGGGGAGGAGAGGTTGCTCTTCCTCCACCTCCCTCTCCCCCTCCCTCACATTGAGGGAGAAAGGGAAGTGGAGAGCTCAGAATGGGGGAGAGGGGGGAGGAGAGGTTGCTCTTCCTCCACCTCCCTCTCCCCCTCCCTCACATTGAGGGAGAAAGGGAGGTGGAGAGCTAAGAATGGGGGGGGGGGGGGGGAGGAGAGGTTGCTCTTCCTCCACCTCCCTCTCCCCCTCCCTCACATTGAGGGAGAGAGGGAGATGGAGAGCTCAGAATGGGGGAGAGGGGGGAGGAAAGATTGCTCTTCCTCAGCTCAGAATGGGGGAGAGGGGGGAGGGGAGGTTGATCTCTGTCCACCTCCCTCTCCACCTCCCTCACATTGAGGAAGAAAGAGAGGTGGAGAGCTCAGAATGGGGGAGAGGGGGGAGGAGAGGTTGCTCTTCCTCCACCTCCCTCTCCCCCTCCCTCACATTGAGGAAGAAAGGGAGGTGGAGAGCTAAGAATGGGGGAGAGGGGGGAGGAGAGGTTGCTCTTCCTCCACCTCCCTCTCCCCCTCCCTCACATTGAGGGAGAAAGGGAGGTGGAGAGCTCAGAATGGAGGAGAGTGGGGAGGAGAGGTTGCTCTTCCTCCACCTCCTTCTCCCCCTCCCTCACATTGAGGGAGAAAGGGAGGTGGAAAGCTCAGAATGGGGGAGAGGGGGGAGGAGAGGTTGCTCTTCCTCCACCTCCCTCTCCCCCTCCCTCACATTGAGGAAGAAAGGGAGGTGGAGAGCTCAGAATGGGGGAGAGGGGGGAGGAGAGGTTGCTCTTCCTCCACCTCCCTCTCCCCCTCCCTCACATTGAGGGAGAAAGGGAGGTGGAGAGCTAAGAATGGGGGGGGGGGGGGGGGGAGGAGAGGTTGCTCTTCCTCCACCTCCCTCTCCCCCTCCCTCACATTGAGGGAGAGAGGGAGATGGAGAGCTCAGAATGGGGGAGAGGGGGGAGGAAAGATTGCTCTTCCTCAGCTCAGAATGGGGGAGAGGGGGGAGGGGAGGTTGATCTCTGTCCACCTCCCTCTCCACCTCCCTCACATTGAGGAAGAAAGAGAGGTGGAGAGCTCAGAATGGGGGAGAGGGGGGAGGAGAGGTTGCTCTTCCTCCACCTCCCTCTCCCCCTCCCTCACATTGAGGAAGAAAGGGAGGTGGAGAGCTAAGAATGGGGGAGAGTGGGGAGGAGAGGTTGCTCTTCCTCCACCTCCTTCTCCCCCTCCCTCACATTGAGGGAGAAAGGGAGGTGGAAAGCTCAGAATGGGGGAGAGGGGGGAGGAGAGGTTGCTCTTCCTCCACCTCCCTCTCCCCCTCCCTCACATTGAGGAAGAAAGGGAGGTGGAGAGCTCAGAATGGGGGAGAGGGGGGAGGAGAGGTTGCTCTTCCTCCACCTCCCTCTCCCCCTCCCTCACATTGAGGGAGAGAGGGAGATGGAGAGCTCAGAATGGGGGAGAGGGGGGAGGAGAGGTGGAGAGCTAAGAATGAGGGAGAGGGGGGAGGAGAGGTTGCTCTTCCTCAGCTCAGAATGGGGGAGAGGGGGGAGGAGAGGTGGAGAGCTAAGAATGGGGGAGAGGGGGGAGGAGAGGTTGCTCTTCCTCCACCTCCCTCTCCCCCTCCCTCACATTGAGGGAGAAAGGGAGGTGGAGAGCTAAGAATAGGGAAGAGGGGGGAGGACAGGTTGCTCTTCTCCACCTCCCTCTCCCCCTCCCTCACATTGAGGGAGAAAGGGAGGTAGAGAGCTAAGAATGGGGGAGAGGGGGGAGGAGAGGTGGAGAGCTAAGAATGGGGAAGAGGGGGGAGGACAGGTTGCTCTTCTCCACCTCCCTCTCCCCCTCCCTCACATTGAGGGAGAAAGGGAGGTGGAGAGCTCAGAATAGGGGAGAGGGGGGAGGAGAGGTTGCTCTTCTCCACCTCCCTCTCCCCCTCCCTCACATTGAGGGAGAAAGGGAGGTGGAGAGCTAAGAATGGGGGAGAGGGGGGAGGAGAGGTGGAGAGCTAAGAATGAGGGAGAGGGGGGAGGAGAGGTTGCTCTTCCTCCATCTCCCTCTCCCCCTCCCTCACATTGAGGGAAAGAGGGAGGTGGAGAGCTCAGAATGGGGGAGAGGGGGGAGGAGAGGTTGCTCTTCCTCAGCTCAGAATGGGTGAGAGGGGGGAGGGGAGGTTGATCTTCGTCCACCTCCCTCTCCCCCTCCCTCACATTGAGGGAGAAAGGGAGGTGGAGAGCTCAGAATAGGGGAGAGGGGGGAGGAGAGGTTGCTCTTCCTCCACCTCCCTCTCCCCCTCCCTCACATTGAGGGAGAGAGGGAGATGGAGAGCTCAGAATGGGGGAGAGTGGGGAGGAGAGGTTGCTCTTCCTCCACCTCCCTCTCCCCCTCCCTCACATTGAGGGAGAGAGGGAGATGGAGAGCTCAGAATGGGGGAGAGTGGGGAGGAGAGGTTGCTCTTCCTCCACCTCCCTCTCCCCCTCCCTCACATTGAGGGAGAAAGGGAGGTGGAGAGCTAAGAATGGGGAAGAGGGGGGAGGAGAGGTGGAGAGCTAAGAATGAGGGAGAGGGGGGAGGAGAGGTTGCTCTTCCTCCACCTCCCTCTCCCCCTCCCTCACATTGAGGGAGAAAGGGAGGTGGAGAGCTCAGAATGGGGAAGAGTGGGGAGGAGAGGTTGCTCTTCCTCCACCTCCCTCTCCCCCTCCCTCACATTGAGGGAGAAAGGGAGGTGGAGAGCTAAGAATGGGGAAGAGGGGGAAGGAGAGGTGGAGAGCTAAGAATGAGGGAGAGGGGGGAGGAGAGGTTGCTCTTCCTCCACCTCCCTCTCCCCCTCCCTCACATTGAGGGAGAAAGGGAGGTGGAGAGCTAAGAATGGGGGAGAGGGGGGAGGAGAGGTTGCTCTTCCTCCCCCTCCCTCTCCCCCTCCCTCTCCCCCTCCCTCACATTGAGGGAGAAAGGGAGGTGGAGAGCTCAGAATGGGGGAGAGTGGGGAGGAGAGGTTGCTCTTCCTCCACCTCCCTCTCCCCCTCCCTCACATTGAGGGAGAAAGGGAGGTGGAGAGCTAAGAATGGGGGAGAGGGGGGAGGAGAGGTTGCTCTTCCTCCCCCTCCCTCTCCCCCTCCCTCACATTGAGGGAGAAAGGGAGGTGGAGAGCTCAGAATGGGGGAGAGTGGGGAGGAGAGGTTGCTCTTCCTCCACCTCCCTCTCCCCCTCCCTCACATTGAGGGAGAAAGGGAGGTGGAGAGCTCAGAATGGGGGAGAGTGGGGAGGAGAGGTTGCTCTTCCTCCACCTCCCTCTCCCCCTCCCTCACATTGAGGGAGAAAGGGAGGTGGAGAGCTCAGAATAGGGGAGAGGGGGGAGGAGAGGTTGCTCTTCCTCCACCTCCCTCTCCCCCTCCCTCACATTGAGGGAGAAAGGGAGGTGGAGAGCTCAGAATGGGGGAGAGTGGGGAGGAGAGGTTGCTCTTCCTCCACCTCCCTCTCCCCCTCCCTCACATTGAGGGAGAAAGGGAAGTGGAGAGCTCAGAATGGGGGAGAGGGGGGAGGAGAGGTTGCTCTTCCTCCACCTCCCTCTCCCCCTCCCTCACATTGAGGGAGAAAGGGAGGTGGAGAGCTCAGAATGGGGGAGAGGGGGGAGGAGAGGTTGCTCTTCCTCCACCTCCCTCTCCCCCTCCCTCACATTGAGGGAGAAAGGGAGGTGGAGAGCTCAGAATGGGGGAGAGGGGGGAGGAGAGGTTGCTCTTCCTCCACCTCCCTCTCCCCCTCCCTCACATTGAGGTAGAAAGGGAGGTGGAGAGCTCAGAATGGGGGAGAGGGGGGAGGAGAGGTTGCTCTTCCTCCACCTCCCTCTCCCCCTCCCTCACATTGAGGGAGAAAGGGAGGTGGAGAGCTCAGAATAGGGGAGAGTGGGGAGGAGAGGTTGCTCTTCCTCCACCTCCCTCTCCCCCTCCCTCACATTGAGGGAGAAAGGGAGGTGGAGAGCTAAGAATGGGGGAGAGGGGGGAGGAGAGGTTGCTCTTCCTCCACCTCCCTCTCCCCCTCCCTCACATTGAGGGAGAAAGGGAGGTGGAGAGCTCAGAATGGGGGAGAGGGGGGAGGAGAGGTTGCTCTTCCTCAGCTCAGAATGGGTGAGAGGGGGGAGGAGAGGTTGCTCTTCCTCCACCTCCCTCTCCCCCTCCCTCACATTGAGGGAGAAAGGGAGGTGGAGAGCTCAGAATAGGGGAGAGGGGGGAGGAGAGGTTGCTCTTCCTCCACCTCCCTCTCCCCCTCCCTCACATTGAGGGAGAAAGGGAGGTGGAGAGCTAAAAATGAGGGAGAGGCGGGAGGAGAGGTTGCTCTTCCTCCACCTCCCTCTCCCCCTCCCTCACATTGAGGGAGAAAGGGAGGTGGAGAGCTCAGAATAGGGGAGAGGGGGGAGGAGAGGTTGCTCTTCCTCCACCTCCCTCTCCCAGCGTCCAGCTGTCACTGGTTCCTGCTGGACGCTGTGCTGTGGCTTGAATAAAGCACCTTTCTAACTTTCTATGTGGGCGAGCGGCAGGGTTTAGCCTGGACAGGTCGCCAGTCCATCACAGAACCACATACAGGCAGAGAGGAACAAACAGTCACAGTTTAGAGTCTCCAGTTAAATGACTGCATGTCTTTGGACTGTGGGAGGAAACCGACACGAGGAGAACATGCAAACTCCTCACAGAAAAGCACCTGGGCCACCCGGGAATCCAACCCGGCTCCTTGTTGCTGTCTGGACTGGACACATCACAGCTTAACTTGAGTTCAATAAATTCATTTAGTTAAAGGTTTCTTCTATAAATGCACGAGGCGACCACCTGATGACACCAAACTACCAAACACAGCAGCACAGTCACTCTGATGGAGGAGGCTGGGGGAGCAGGCTGGGCTGGGGGGCACGTGCCTGGTGTGACACAACGGCCTCACAGGTTATCGTGACGGTGCCTCCCGGTTTACGAATGTTACCCGTCATGGGCGAACCAGCCTTCCAAACCTGGAGGTCACTGAGTGGACTCATAGACTCATAGTCAGTCCAGCGTCTGAACGACACATCAACCATCAATCAAATCCAGAGGAGCCGGGAGTCGAACCGCCGACCCTACGATTGGTGGCCGACTCCTGCCTCCTGAGGCTCGTAAGTGACTTCAAACAATCGTGACTGTGCCTTAGGTCGTCCCGGGGTTTGAGGTGGGATCTTACCGTCACGGGCGAACCAGCCTTCCATGTTAACGCACCACTAGCAGCTAAGAGGCTGTTGTTGGATTCTCGCACCCGCTACTCTGCCCGTTCCTCTGAACACCTCTTGGCACCGAGGCGATGGCGGCCCTACCCACCACCGTCTCCGTGTCGTCGTGTTTTGGGGGCATGTGCCTGGCGCGTCAGAGAAAACAGCCTCCCAGGTTATCGTGACTGTGCCTGCCTTAGGTCGTCCCGGGGTTTGAGGTGGGATCTTACCCGTCGTGGGCGAACCAGCCTTCCAAACCCGGCAGGTAGCGGTGGTCACTCAGTCGACTTACGGATACTTTTCTATTTTACATTTTTAAATGGTACATGAGCCCCTTTAGTCTTTTGTTCTCGCTGCACTGCTGTAACGTGGACATTTCCCCAGTGTGGGATCAATACAGGTTCATGTCACGACGGTCGCGGCGTCACCGCTGGTCACGTTGTCGTCAGGTGGCTGCCACAGACATTTACAGTACAAACCATTAGTGTCTTACTTTGACATTTAGTGGCCCAGGCTGTCAGGCTGCTCCTGTGCTCCTCCTACTCCCTCTCTGGTTATTCTTTCCACTCTTTTTGTGCCTCCTCCCCCATCTCCCTTTACCCCCCCCCCCCTTCTTTTTCTTCCCCCTCACCTTCTCCTCCCCCCTCTCCTTTTCTTTCTTCTCCTCCTCCCTCTCCCTCCCCTTCTCCCCCCTCTCCTTTTCTTTCTTTCTTCTCCTCCTCCCTCTCCCTCCCCTCCTCTCCTTTTCTTTCTTCTCCTCCTCCCTCTCCCTCCCCTTCTCCCCCCCTCTCATTTTCTTTCTTTCTTCTCCTCCTCCCTCTCCCTCCCCTCCTCTCCTTTTCTTTCTTCTCCTCCTCCCTCTCCCTCCCCTTCTCCCCCCACCCTCTCCTTTTCTTTCTTCTCCTCCTCCCTCTCCCTCCCCTTCTCCCCCCACCCTCTCCTTTTCTTTCTTCTCCTCCTCCCTCTCCCTCCCCTTCTCCCCCCACCCTCTCCTTTTCTTTCTTCTCCTCCTCCCCCTCCCTCCCCTTCTCCCCCCCACCCTCTCCTTTTCTTTCTTCTCCTCCTCCCTCTCCCTCCCCTTCTCCCCCCACCCTCTCATTTTCTTTCTTCTCCTCCTCCCTCTCCCTCCCCTTCTCCCCCCACCCTCTCCTTTTCTTTCTTCTCCTCCTCCCTCTCCCTCCCCTTCTCCCCCCACCCTCTCCTTTTCTTTCTTCTCCTCCTCCCTCTCCCTCCCCTTCTCCCCCCACCCTCTCCTTTTCTTTCTTCTCCTCCTCCCTCTCCCTCCCCTTCTCCCCCCACCCTCTCCTTTTCTTTCTTCTCCTCCTCCCTCTCCCTCCCCTTCTCCCCCCACCCTCTCCTTTTCTTTCTTCTCCTCCTCCCTCTCCCTCCCCTTCTCCCCCCCACCCTCTCCTTTTCTTTCTTCTCCTCCTCCCTCTCCCTCCCCTTCTCCCCCCACCCTCTCCTTTTCTTTCTTCTCCTCCTCCCTCTCCCTCCCCTTCTCCCCCCACCCTCTCCTTTTCTTTCTTCTCCTCCTCCCTCTCCCTCCCCTTCTCCCCCCACCCTCTCCTTTTCTTTCTTCTCCTCCTCCTTCTCCCTCCCCTTCTCCCCCCCACCCTCTCCTTTTCTTTCTTCTCCTCCTCCCTCTCCCTCCCCTTCTCCCCCCACCCTCTCCTTTTCTTTCTTCTCCTCCTCCCTCTCCCTCCCCTTCTCCCCCCCACCCTCTCCTTTTCTTTCTTCTCCTCCTCCCTCTCCCTCCCCTTTTCCCTTCCCTTTACCCTAAACAAAAACCCAAGAATTTACATAATTTGTTACGTATGTGTTTGTAGATCTAATGTTAAATGGACGTGAAATGTTTTGTTTTCTTAGTTCCCACTCACAATTGACATTTTTAGATCTCTTTTCCTCCCATTTTCTTTGCTTAATTCTCTCCGTTTTCATGAATTCTAGAAGAGTTTTTTTAAATTTCTCGTCCTCTTTCTGCTTCTTTAGTTTCTCATTTTCTTCTCTTTTTTCCCTTTTTCTTTCTTCTTTCTCCTCCTTTTTCTCTCTCTTTCTTTTTTCTTTCTCCTCTTTTTCCTCTCTTTTCCTTTCTCTTTTCTCCCTCTTTAGTTTGTCCTTTTCTTCCCTTTTCTCCTTTTTTATTGTCTCCCTCTTTTTTTTTCTATTTTCCACCTCCTCCTCCTTTACCTCCTCTACGTCCTCCTTCTTCTTTTCCTCTTTCTCCATTTGTTCCTCCATCTTTTCTATCTTTTCTTCTCGTTGTCTCATCTGTAATGACACAATACTAAAGTTTATTTTGGAATCAAATGTCAGTGACACCATGAAAACATTGTGTTTTCAATTTCAAATCCAATAATCAGGATGAACAAGCAGAGCTTCACATTGGGTCCGTGTTTAATGACAGTCTTTTCTAGGTGGACGCAGGCTGACGTGTCACAGAAGGTTTCGCGCAGCAGCTGCTTTGCAAACCTCGGTGAGAACGTTTCTCCTCGGTGTCGCGCGTTTAATGAATCGAAGCCTGCTTTTCCCCTTTTGACGGCCTTGCTCCCACCTGCTCCTAACGTTGTGCTGTCGTGTGTTTCCTCTGGCGCAGGTGGACGTCACGTTCGCTCCCCAAACCCAGTTCGTACCATTAACTTACAGTAACTAAACCCAATTAATTCAGCTCTGGCTGCGTCACAGGAACAGCAGCGTGTGACAGGGAATCTAACGTGTGACGCCTGTGAAGCGGCTGCAGCCATTTACGTGTTTACTTTCTAGGAGTATCACACAGCGTAATGATAAGGAACCGTAACGTTATTCACGTACCAACACAGTCCCACAATAACAGATCATTGTTCAAGCTCATTATACTTGTGCAGACCAGAGACCAGGGGAAGAGGCCTGGACCTAACAAAGCGTCGCCATAGCAACGCTTCCTGTCTGCGGAGAGTGTCGTGGACTTGACTGCGTGACTTGGTCTGGACGTGTTCGTTCTGCCGGAGAAGCGGAGGCCGTGGTCGATTCCCCAGAGGAGGAACCTCTCAGAGGGGAGAGTGGGGCAGAGGAGCAGGTGTCTCTGCAGCTGACCACGGTACCGAACCTTCACTTAGCATCGGCGTGCTAACGGCTAGCATCGCCATGTAGGCGCTCACCTTTAGCATAAGAACCGTTAGCATACAGCGATGCTAACCGTTAGCATACAGCGATGCTAACCGTTAGCATACAGCGATGCTAACCGTTAGCATACAGCGATGCTAACCGTTAGCTCCTGCCACCGAGAGCTTTACACAGCTGTCGACTCTCAGGCCTCCCTTAAAACCTCTCACCCGTCCAGAACCAAATGTGTCAATGTATTGAAGGTTAAATGTCCCTGCTGTGAAGCCGCGTGTTAACTTTAAACCTGTACAACCAGCGTCTATGGTCTATAGCTGACTCCAGTAAAAGCACATCTAGGCTGATCTACAGTCACTGACTCAAACTACGCAGCTAAAGTCACTTAACATCTTCCTAAACACAATTAGGGTGAACTGAACACAAAATACAAGGAAATGCACGTTTTTAGCAGAGCTGTAAAAATTCCTACCTCTCTCTGCCGCTGTTTGTTGCCTAAAGGTTTTTAGAATGTTTGTGTCAACATACATGTTGCTATGGGGCCAGGATGTACATGTGAGGACTGATTGGCCAGAGTCTGCACGGGCTGAAAGGAGCACCATGAACCTGAGGTTTGCAGTTCAGAAGCTGTAACAACTCGTGTTGTTTGGTTCTCTCCGTGTGCTCCCGTCTCCCCTGACGGATCTGGAACCCGCTGTGCAGAACCAGGATGGAGAAGTGCCTCCTGACGCCAGTCCACCGGACTGCACGTCCTCCTTCGCGGACGGTTCTAAGGTCTGTGTGGCGTCTGCAGCCGTGTCCCAAGCTGCAGGTTCAGGATCACTGGCTGTGAGTAAACCTATGGGGCTGGTTCCTCCATCTGAGAAGCACAAGTTAATGCTTATTTGTGACTGGGAGGATGTGCTGCTCTTTGATGGTAGCGCTTGTACAGCGGCCTGTTCAAACACGTGGCCCAGAAACGAGCATGAAATGGCTTGTTTTAATGCTGTTCTGTCCTGTTACTCTCTTTAGGGTCAGTCATGTGGATACAGTTGTAATGTACTGTAAAACTGTCTTTGACTATTTTTTTCCCCAACGTTTCAATGGCCACTGGACAACAAATAATGTCTAGCCCATTATCAAAGAGTCTGCTTTTTCATTTCTGCTGCTGTGTTTGGTTTCATGCCGCCACAGGTAAGATAAGATAAGCTAACCCTTTATTGGTCCCACACTTGGGAAATGTAATTGTTACAGCAGCTGCCAGGGATGACAAAGGATCGGTGGAGCAACGGTGCAAAAATATAAAACAGAGAGAGTGTGTGTAGTGGGGCTGTTAGACTGATTGGTTGTAGGGTCTAACAGCCGTGGGAATGAAGGATCTGCGGCACCGCTCCTGCCTACACTGGAGATGCATCAGTCTAGTGCTGAAGGAGCTGCTCAGAGCCTCCACAGTTGATGCAGTGGGTGAGAAGCATTGTCCATGATGGATGTCAGCTCCTCTCATCCACCTCCTCCACAGAGTCCAGTGGACAGTCCAGGACAGAACTGGCAGGTAGAAACACCTGTAAATATTTAACCGGACTAAACTTCAGGTTCCAGTTGTATAGATTTAGACTCTAGATGGAGACATTCAAGAAGAAGCAGCTGCTACCGAATGAGTGTAGCCTCTAAGGGTCACCAGAGTAATGAAGGAAATCTGAGATGATAATGAAATGAAACAGTGGAGCAGGCAAAGCTCCACTGGGTTGGTTACTAACGTCTGCTTTAATCTACCAACTACCAACAACTCAACATCTGACTTTTAAAATTATATACGAGCATATTCATTTATCTAAAAAGCACGAAGTAGCTAAATATATCAGAAAATTCTCCCAGCAGCATATGGTTAGTCTGCTACTGTGCCTAGTGGTAGAGGCCCAACACAAGCTTAAGTGCGGTTGAAGTACAAGGCTGGTGTTCAACCCATCTAATGATACTCTATTATTTTGCATCATGTAACTTCAGCTTAATGTTGAAACTGTGAATACAAGAACATCAGCTTCACAGTGTGGGCGCTGTGGCGCCACTACCTCCAGAACACTGAAGGTGAGGAGGGGTGGGGGTGGTAGCTGGTGTTGGTGAACATTGCTGCCCACAGGTGTCCTCATCGGTGCTTAAGGGATGAGGCTGAGGCTGGTGAAGCCATGACTGGTGAAGTATTCAGTTGTCAAAGGTCCACATTATGCCAATCTGTGTTTTCCTGACATGACGACGATGATGAAACTGCAGCTAAATTCCAGGCTGAACATGTACAGACATGGCCAAAAATACCGGCACCGTTGCAAGTGTGTCAGAAAATGTCAAGGGACGATGAACCATCTACCAGCTGTACATTAACAGACAGTGTGAAACATCCTCGTGTCTCATTTGTCCTCAGCCTTGAGGATTGAAGAGAGTTGTTACTGTCCAGCAGTTGGATTCTGTGTGGTTCACTGGGAGTCTGACGTCTCCGCGTGGGCATGAATATGAGGATGTGGCTTTTATCCAGAGAAGCGAATTATTAAGCAGCAGGAGTCATTTGCATAGAATTATTTCCACAGCTTTCAACCTGAGAGGGATCGTTTTTGTTGGAATGGACTGTTCAGGTAAACCTTTGTTCATCCCTGGTCACAGGTTTTAATGCTGTAAATGCTGTGTTTTGGTTCTCGGGCTCAGCAACGGCAGAGAGCGAGTGAACGAGGCGAGGAGCCGTCCAGCATGTTCGCCGAGGACCAACTCGGAGACGCTGCGCTGCTCGTGTTGGCAAATAAACAGGTGAGGTCGCATTTGTTTCTTTGGCGCATACACGTGACGTTTAGCACCTTCACTGACGTGAGTTTTCGGAACCAGCTCGATACATTTCAGTTTCCCCTCCCAGCATCTGCCCAACGCTATGAATGCTGCAGAGGTCACAGACGAGCTGGGTTTGCGTGCCCTCCGCCAGCGCGGCTGGTACATCCAGGCCACCTGCGCCCGGCTGTCCGACCAGCTGAAGGACCAGAAACGATCCATTCCAGCGGTTCGTTTGTTCTGTTCGGACACGGCGGCGGCACCGGATCCAGGCCCCTTCGCTGCCGTCTTACCCGGGTTTCAACCCCAGCTCTTTCTTCGGAGGACGTCCACTTTCTCCCTGCGTCGGTGCTCTTGGGACTCTCTCTCTGCTGCTTGTGTGTGAGGTTGTGCGTGTAGCGTGTGTGTGAAGGCGTCTCTATGTGTGTTGGCTGGGTTTGGGAGTAACCCTGTCGTGCCTTTTACGCACCTTCTGGTTTTCAGAGAAAGCGTGGTTGTCATACGGCAAAGAAAGAGCAAGCGTGCTAGCTCTCCTTCCCCTGTGGTCAATGTCTGTTAGCTAGAAACATTCAGCCAGAGTAGACCGAATGCTACATGTTCATGTTAAGCTCCTTTGATTTTTGAAACCTCCACCCACCAGTAAGAGATTCAATGAATTGCATCTTAACCTGTATCAGGTCGTAGCAAAACTGTAAAAATAAAACAGACTAAACCCCCATCCTCAACTGTACCGGTGTCATCTGTAAGTTGATTAAACCGGATAAATTCCTGAACACATTAACAAACGTGAGTCGGTCCAACAGTTTGCTGAGGGAGACTTTGTCATGTTGCTGCATGTTACATTTGATAGAATTTCCAATAATAGATACAAATCAATAAAGTCCAGAAACACAGTCAGTGTCATTTATAGCATGTTACTGTGTGTGCACTTCCTCAAACTTAAAAGCAGAACCAACACGTGGACGTGTCTGCGTAGCAGCGCATGGGTAGAATGTTCAGGCTTCAGCTGAGCCGCTGCGTCCGCCGTCCGTCACGTTGGTTGAGCAGACGCTGGTTCTGCTGCTCCTCCGGGGCATCGACTCCTTAGTTTGGCCGATGTCTGTGGTTGCTAGTATTTTATTCAGGGCCTGTGTAGTGACTCTGTTTGCATCACTACCATTCAAACATCGTTTCTAACACTCAGCTTCAGGTTCCTATCGTCGACTGGCTGGACAGACGCGTATGTGTTTCTGAACAGTGCTGCATAGTCACGGTTTCAGTTGATTCAGGCAACTCTTCACTTTGTTCTGCAGCGTTGAAATGACTCCACCTCCCTCAATGTGAGGAAGGCAGAGAGCTCAGTGTGGGGGAGGAGGGGGTTGCTCCTTTGTTGTACAGTAATCAGCGCCACAGTAACACACTAGAGTGTGTATGAGCGCCATCCTTCGCTCAGCCTGTCCTCAAACTCCCTGTGGGTCAGTGTCACGTAAGCGCAGTTTGCTGCAGCGTCTGACAAACCGTGTAGGTTTTCTGGCGTCGGTTCTTGGTGCTACGTTCTCAGTGGGGCTTTGGCTTTTCTCGTCCTGGTGCAGAACGTAGCAGCGGCTCTCGTTGTGCTGCCCGGTGTAGAACTTTCTTGGCCTGCAGGGTAAAGACACAAACATCACAATGACGTGACCTAAAACTCGTCTGTGCATTTATATTAGAAACACACAGGTTAAATAGGATCATGTACAGTGTGAGTGTTTAACGTGACTTGTCACCTCTATTAATTCTACTGATATCTGATTGATTTCTAATATGAAAATGAGCATATAAATAACCGACATAAGTAAACGTTGGCGCCATTTCTCTAGGACAGGAAGTGAACTGTGTGCGTTCGTGTGTAGATTAACGCTCGCCTCTGGTTTTTGGATGAGCCAGCAGCGATCCGTCCTCCTCTGAGGAGACCCTGCAGCCAGTGAAAGGCCCTCAGGAATCGGCTCTAATCTACCCCGTGCAAAGAAGCCGTGGACGCGTAGAGTACGTGACAGTGCGTAAAGCATCGCTGTTGTTGTCGTTACCTCACCTTTAGGAACCGACGCGTATCCGTACACCTTGAGCCAGTAGTGGACGGACTGAGCCGCGTCAATGGAAACAGATGTCGTTCCCTCCTCCTTCCACACAAACAGAGACAAACATCGAGAGAATCTCCTGGATCAGATCTAGACATTTACTGGTCTCTGTGGATTCCGGGTCAAGAAGCAAGTCCTGGACTCTGGACGTGAACCTGGACTTTTACCTGTAACGTGCAAGACTGAAACGACAGTTGATGTTAAATGAAGTGTTGTGCAGGTTTCCACGCGCTGCTGCTGCAGGGGCGCTCTCCTTCCCTGTGTCTGCCGCCGTGGTGCTGGTACCAACAGTAACTTGAGGTCTTCAGGTCATTAAGGTTGTTATAACACAATCAAATCATTAAATCTTCTAGATCATTTGTGAGCTACTGAAGCATCATCACAGCTTTATTTTGAAAGGTGTCAGCTCACTCCACATGTACCTTAGGAAAATTAAGTGACGTGAAGAAAACCGTTCCACTTTGTGTTTTTACTAATTTAGTCTAAATGTAGAGAAAACTACAATAAAACAAACGCAAGTAATCGGTTTGCGTGAGGTCAGTGACGGATCGGATCCAATTGGTTCCCTCCCTGCTCACGAGCATCCGCTCAGTGTCACGGTTCTGGGGAGACCGTCGCACCTAACGATGATCTGGAGGAAACCGAAATCTTTATTGAACTGAGGACTAACCTGACATGAGCAGACCCAGTCTCACCCAGTTCTCACTGGTCGGTTCCGTCCTGTGGTTCTGGACTCTTGCGGGATCAGGTAGGTCTGAGAGGAGGCGACCAGCCGGAGGTTTACTCCGACCCCGATGTCTGAAGGAATCCCTCCAGGACACGCTCGTCCTGCCCCGAGAGACGCAACGAGAATCAAGCCAGCGTCAAATATTCACATTAGACACGTCACATATTGATGCGTCAGCAAACCACTACCTGGTTTAAACTGCTATCAACTAACTACGCTGCGTCTCCACCTAGAGACTCGGTTTAGAGCAATGTGTGTAACATCATCGTCAGAGACTGGACCCCAACGTGTCATCATTACGCCTGCGCGTATTAAAGATCACAGCGAAGGCGACGCACTCATTACTGGTAATAACATACTAGAGAAATTCTCCTACCGATCCCAGCCAATAGAAAAACGCTCTTCCTCCTCCCAGTAGGTCTCTTCCTCCAGCGGCGTCGGGGACTTGGTCCCAGCCCTCCGTTAACTGGAACATGTTCATCCATGACGCATCTGATCTGGACGCACCTCAACGACGTCACATCTGTAGAGAAACACGATGGTTCTGTTTAGAACGGACCTGCTCACGGACGGCTGTGCGGACCGGATAATCAGAACCAGGCCCGTTCTTTGTCTGCTGGATGTGTGAGTCATGGACATCGCCTGATTATGAAACACACAAACCCCCATAACGAGAAAAATATTAAAAACCAGCAAGAAAAACACATGAAAAAGTGAAATGAACTGAATCGGATTCCATTTGGTGCCGAGCGTTTAGAGCAGACGACGCCGTCTATTTCTGAGCTGGTTTCATTAACACAAGTTTTATTTATAATAAACAGAAGTTTCATTACAGCATCAACGTAAGTGACAATGGGAAGATTTTTATGCTGCGTAAAAGAACTAAAAGCGTTTGACACTTCAAAACCAAAAATACAGCGATTTGCACAACACAAACTCCATGAGGCCTGTTTCACACGACAGAAAGCAGCTTTTCAATTTTACACTGGGTGAACTGTCGACTAAATGATCACAGTGAAACAAGAAAGCGAAGAAATACTCAAGTAGAACTAAATCAGCTATAGGATCCTCACCTAATGAATATTTAAAACCTCTAAATAATTCAATCATCTAATTCTGTATGAATGTTTGCGTCGTGTGTTGCCATGGAAACATGCGCGCTACCGTGCAGCTTTCAGGGAGACGCTGACCTTGATGTGACCTTCATGTCCACTCCTGCCATGACTACCGAGACCAGCTCACAAACCAGGACCAGCGCTTCACAGGCAGGACGTCACTGTTCCGGGATCAGATCTCCGGAGGAAACGCCTCACTGCAGCTGACGGGGGTCAAGGTTCAGGACCAGGGCAGATTCCAGTGCTTGACCAGCACCAGAACCAGTAACAAGGACTCATTTATCAACTTAAAAGTGTCCGGCGAGACAAACACACAAACTATCTGACATCATTTGTGACGTACTTTGTGCCGAACGTCAAGATCTTTCATTCTCCAGCTCCAGTCTCCAAAGTGAAGCTTCTGCGTGTGTGTGTTTACACAAAATAAAGCCACTGAACGATAGGTAGGTAGGTTTTACTTCCACTGAGTAAAATAATCCTCATTAATTCAAAGCTGCGTCAATCCATTTGTTTGTAAAGTCCCCCTGGAGCAGGTAGGAAACTGGATGAGCTGCAGCTGAACCTGGACTCAGCTGGTCCACCACCGCCCTCCACAGCACAACCACAGCCCAGCGGACTGAACAGCCGCTCTGCTACACCCGCAGCTCTCTGCTACGCTCACACGATGCTACCGATGTGGACGACAGCTGCACCGTCAGCAGCACAAACGGGAGGAGAGCCTGGGTGAGCGTTCGATGAATCTCACAAGGCCCAGAAACTACACACGTCACTGTATTACATTAATATTTGAGTTGCATCATTTCAGTTTCTATCAGTGGCTCCAGCAGTGACAGCACCATCCCCTGCACCGTCTCCAACTCTCCACTGATCAGCCTAATCTGGAGACTCAACCACAGTCGCATGGTCCCGAACCAGACCAGCGTCGGTCACACAGCGTCTAAGGAAGCAGCGCGTGAAGAGAAGCGTCACGGTCAGGCAGCCTCACGCTACGGGACACGTCTTCACATCAGGCGGGACTATAGGCTGTGGACTCAGCAACACGCGTATGACCACCACCTTGCAAAGCACATCATGACCAGGCTTCATCAAATCTAGACGACCTCTGTGATGCTTTCTCCATCAACTGGTCTCCACCCTACAGGCCAGTCTGCTCTCAGCACAGCAGCTGTGTTGGAGTCAACGACTACACCGAATGAACAATGTGCATTTCAGTACCACGGTACAAATACACGTCGAGGTTGTTCTGAGGGTTTTTCTTTGTGTTAGCAGGACGTTAATGAAGCTGTCAATCAAAGGTCGGACTTGAGAGGGAAACTAAATGTTCGTCCTCCCGCATCTCTGCAAATCGACTTTTCTGTGACGTCCCAGCCTTGGAAGCATCTGAGTACTCACATGGCGGCGGGTCAAGGTCACAGTCCAGGCTGCTCCTCGCTGCTGTGCCCGGTGTAGCTGCGAGGGTACCGGCTAGCTGGCTAGCTATCTAGCTAGCTAGCTGGTTAGCCCGAACAGCTGGATCAACGACACCTGCCTCTTCATGGTCACGTTCAGGGTTAATGGCCGTCAACAGGCTTCTGCTGTGTTCAACTTTATGTTGCGGTGGCTACAACAACCGCAACACAGCTGAAAGCGGAAACTCTGGTCCTCGGTCATTATCAGCATCAACTGTTAGCCTGCGTTGTCGGAACTCGTCTTCCCGCCCACAGCCAATCACATTACAGAAGCACTGACGTGACGCTTCAATCCCCCAATCACGTGTCAGAATACCGCTAGGGGGCTGTGTATGTGGCGGCCGCATTCACTGCAACCAAACTACTACTCTGGGCTTTGTCCCACTCTTTTGGCCTGACTCTCTTCAAAGAGTCGGCTCGTCGTTGAATATATTATCTATCATATTTGAGCCTAACTTAGCAACTGTGAACGGTTTGCGTGTTTCTGAACATTTGTTTATTCTGCGTTTTCATAAAAGCCTTGTTTTTGCGCAGTGTGGAGGCAAAAACCTGTAGGAACCGGTGAATGAATCAAAACCCAATCAAAGTTGTCTTTGTGTTGTCTTTTACTCTTGCAAGAAGAGAAGTACACAGAGTCAGTGCAAAGCTGTCCTGCCTGAGTGTAACTCAGACTCATCAGCCCACAACTAAGGGTCAGTCACTGTCTTGTACCAGGGGGAAAGTGTAACAGAAACAAAGTAAATCAAAGTTCTGCTGCCGTGCTCTCACCATGGCCCCATGTCGTAAACCAATTTGAACTAGACAGTGTCTCCCCACCTAGCTCGAAAGCTTACCTCCCTTTCTCAAGGCAGAAGAGAAGGCTCGTTGTTCTCAAACATTTCTGTAAGCAGGTATATAACTCACTCTATGATTACTTCACTTAGTACAGATAAAAGCCAATACATATGAGGATATATCAAGTAATATGCATCACAGTTCTGTCACATATAGTAAAAATTCCATTACACGCAGTCACTACTGTTTCACATTTGAACCAGAAATACCAGAAGCCACAGCTTGGACGGGCCTCAGGGATTATCGGTCCTGTTTTTGAGGAGACTCTCTCTGAGGGACTGACGTCTTCCTAGCATCACCTTAACCGGTCGTGGGTAGACTGAAGCCTTTTTGGCCATTTTTTATAGTACGTATTCATCTTTGCGATGCCGATACCTTGAGGGCAATATTTCGTCCACGTGGCTCGCGTTGGAACGGCAGTGAAGTATCCTCGAAGCCTCGGCCTCCCACCGTTTCAGTGGGTCTTCAGCTCTTTGGATGAGAGGCTCCTCGAGACGGGACCTCGCCTCCAGTACAGCATCAACTCTGGGATTTCGCCTTCCAGTGTCTCCGGTTGCTCCGCGCAGCAGACGCCTGTGGTTCCTTGCTCCTTCTTCCTCCTGGCCCTCTGATGGAGGAGCTGACAGGCTGCTGGGGCTGCAGTTATTCCTTGCAGTCTCACTTTTTACCCCGTGGGTGCAGGGCAGTGGTTTTGGAAAGCGCAGCGTTGTTCTCCATTCTCAGAAACGTTGTGTCCATGGATGAACAGGGCGGTGGCCTGATCCTTTGCTTTGTCCACTGTCACACTCCGTTGGTGAGGCGGTTACCCGCTGTCGACCTGGCAGAGAGGAAGCGGTGGAGGCTGTGACATAGCTGAAAACATGAACATTTGGCTTTGTGGTAAATTGCTCTTTTGTTAATTAATGAATAATTTGCCTGTTGTAGAAAGTATCGTGACTGTGCCTTACGTTGTCCCAGGGTTTGTCCTGTTGCTGCCGGCTTCCTCTTGTCGTGTCGTTGTGGTGGAAAAAGTCCATGCATAATTAGTTCATTTGTAGTGGAATATATATGTAGCACATATACGTGTGGTTCAGGCTAAAGGGTTGAGAATAGAGTAGAACAGGTCCTGTCTAGGCTGTGCAGGCTTGCTGGCCTTGGGTCCGAAGACAATCTGGCTCTTAGACAAAACAGTTGTTGGTATGAAATCTCCACATTGTGACGCTTGTTCCGGGTTTCAACCACCTCCCTAGAAGGAGACGGGGGAGATGTGAGCTGTGCTGGGGGACACAGCCAGCGTCTCCCAGGCTCCGTCCTTCCCCACTTCCTGTGAGCGTCTCCCTGCAGGAGAGAGAGGTGACTTTGTTTGCCTGCCTTTGCATATTTCTCATTCATGTTTGATTATTTGAACCTAATGCTGCCTCGGCTTCAATTCCTCTGAGTTGGGACGTCTCTGACCACTACGTTGTCTCTCTCTTCTGTACCCCCTCAAGGCGGATGTTCGCCACATTGGGCCTGGCTCTGCTGGAGGCAGAGTATATTGCTTTTAATATCTCTATAAACGTCTATATATTAAGATTAGAACTTACTGATTGATTGCATTTAAACGCTTCGCTGTGTTTGATCTCAAACCTTGCTTGTAAAGTGCCTTGAGACAACTGCTGTTGTGAATGGACGCTAGAGAAATGAAACAATGAATAACTCATTTACTGACCCTTCATTTACATGCTATCCAATGTGTGACCTGCAGCAGAGGAGGACGTCTGGAGGCGGTAGGTGATGGCTGGACTAGTGAAACAAGAGCTTCTGTGCGACTCAACCACATGCCTTTTAAGAGAAGAGAAGACATTTTATTGTCACTGCAACATGCACGACAAAAACATCAAGTGTCAAAGTGCAGCAGTCATCCAACCATTCAGCATCAAAACAAACCACGTAAACTACAGGAGCAATTGAAAAGACAAACAAATCAGCTCGTTTAAAGGGGCAGGTTGAAAACAACCGTTTGCTTGGGATTCACTGGTTATTCACATTCGTCTGCATTCACAGCTGCCACTAGAACTCGGTGTGGCCTTCAACGTGGCTCTGAGCTGAGCTGCTGGCAGCTTTTCGGAGGCCGGTGACTCGGACGGACTCGTCCTCGGCAGCAGAGGTGACTCGTGGTCGTCCTTTCCTGGCGGAGGAAACAGTAAAACAAGAAACTGTGACAAGCTGTAGTTACTGTGAGCCACTAGTGCAAACTTCAGCTAAACAACAGCAGCAAAGTAGCTGAATGTGCCAACATTTACTAGAAGAAAAGCAGCAAAGTGCAGAGTCTCTACATGAGCCTGTGTTACAGAGAGGATCAGCTTGTGAGGGTGAGACGACCGCTGGGCCAATGACTCTGGAGCCACTTCTAACAAAAGCAGCACATGAAAAGGAAGGCGATGGCACCGCTGCACAATCCTGCAGATGAGCCGTGGTTCTGTACTGGTTCTGAAGCAGATGTAACCAACGCCTTGACACACAGCGGCCGATTGGTTACTCACTGGGCTCTTTTCCCAAGGAGGAGCGGAGGAAAGAAAAAGAATATCACACTCATATGTTTAACTGAACCAGTGCGATTTCTGGCATTTAATTATGTAGATGCAACATATTTATAACATTCAGAAAATAAAACATTCAGAGCTCTGATAAACAAAATGCAACCACATGGCAAGAAAATAAAACAAAGTCCATCTACCCGGGTAGTGTGTTTTAAACACTGCAGTTCCCACGATCCGCCCGTCGAACCGCCGCTGCTCAGCTATCGCTGCGCAACTTCCAGGCCAACGTTACTTCGACCCAAGTACTCAGAACATTCCAGTTTAAGACCAAACAGAACCTGGGCCTTTAGTGCCACAAACTTTTCTTTTCTCAGCAGGACCCAAAATCGGACCCTCAAACATGCAGTCGCCTTCTCATCCCTGGAATTTTTGACAGAAAACCCTATAGATTGTATCGAACTTATCCTCAACAGGCCAATTCTGCCACCTACTGGTGTAACACACGCAAAAAACTAAATCAATATTCTTCATCATTTAATGTGGGTTACACAGAGACAGGATGAAAGTGTCAGCGGCTGGAATGAAACAACACATAGATATTAACCCAGGTTATGGGGCGAGAAGCAAAAGACGCTGCATCAGAAAGGTCTCGTTCAGGACTTGGTGTAAGTGTCTGGCAGCACCAAATAAAGCCCCATCAGTAGCACGTGTCAGCATCAGGTGTAATGACCTTTAACCTTCCCAGGCTGGCTGACAGACATCGTCCCTCCAGTGAGTCCTGGTCTTCCTCTGGGCCTCCTCCGGCTCCTCCTGCGACAGATGAACCTTAGTCTTAGTCTGGCCCGTCGCCCAGGACCCGTTTGTCATGGGAGACCCTGCTGGGGGCATTTAGCCCAGACAACACAGCTGCTAGAGTCACACGGGCACACGAACTCCTCCACCGCGATAAGGTGTCGGTTCAAGGAGGAGAAGAAAAAAAACGGAGAACACAAACGTTAGTGAGGTCAACCTAACATCACATGAACAGTATATCGAGACAAGTTCAATAAAAAACTGATACTTGCCTTCACTAACCCATCACAGATCTCAACTTAATACATTCAACTTAAGTAAACCTAAATCAATTGAACGCAAGTTATCTTAACCTAACCTGTTACACAGAAACCTAATCTATATTACTACTATTATAAGTCTAGACAAAACGAGTCCAGCGGTGGATGTGCAGTCGCAGCAGCAGGAACCTTCTTCAGGTCTCTCACGCTACTCCTCCACGCTTCGACCTCCCAGGCCAAGACTCGCCTGACAGGTCTCTCACTAAACTAGTCAGAGTCCTGTCATCAGTCCAGCCTGAGCAGTGAAGACCCGTCCAGTGTGTCCAGGGTGTAGAGCATCTGAGGCCCGTCGAAGTCGAAATCACGGGTTTCTCCCTAATCAATTACTGTAAAGTTCATTGGGCTCGTTTGATGAAAGCTTGGTAACATTTAGACCAACTTTCCATTCAAACCTTTCTGGTTTTCAGGAATCTCTAGTTTAGTGCATGTTTTCAAGTCGCCACCAGAACTGATCAGAAACTTACACTGACGGGGGAGAAGGCCCGGACTATACCCCCAACCTGGCATCACACACTGGGACCATCACAAAAATGGTCTTTTTTACTGGGATGTCGGTCAAAACCAAAGAACAGTCTGCCCCCTAGCGGTAGCAAGGAGCCACGCATTTAGATTGCGTAGCATGCAATGACGAGGAGCGTAGCCCTGGGAACTGGCAAAGTAGAAAAAGCAACATGGACCAACATTTGAATATTCCAATATAATTTATGGCTTTCTGAAATATACTAAAAAAGAAATACAAATATTGACAGGGTGGCCCAAATGTTAAACGATCAGCGACCTCAGTGTAACTATGACCACAAAACAGTCTTGTTTCCAGGAAGCACATGTACATCTCCGTCACTGCCTTGGGCAGCTCCCCTCCCCCTCTGGTTCTCAGCAGATCCAGCAGAAGACTGGGATGTGACACATGATGCGGAGGCTTCGTGAGGTCTTGACGTGGGAGATGGTGGTTGTGGCCTGCTGCTCATCTCTGAACCTCTTCATGAAGTACTCCTCCTTCTGTGGGTCAGTGAACCCTCTGACCTCTGTCACCACGTCAACACACTCAGGAGGGATCTGATTGGCTGCTGAAAGGATGTGAATGCAGATGTGCGAGCCTCCATGCTTGCTAGCGCGTGGGGAGGCCTGGCCACAGAAAACGAGTTGTCTCTAAGGCAGGCAGAGAACTCTCCCCCCAGATGTTTAGGGAGCGTGTTTTGATCCCTCAACCTGCATCGGCCCAAATGCAAAGATTTGTGATTACCAGAAATTGTTTTGTCTCAATAGCTTTGGTTACCGGGTCGCAATGTTTTGCCCAAATTCTTTCGCTCTACAGGCCAGACGTCCTCGCAGCCGCCAAAGGCCAGCAAGCGTCCTGTACAATCATATTCCCTGGAAATGAACAAAGCCTGAACAAAATGCATCCTAAGCCTACTAACATATGCTAATGTTTTCCACTACATTAGTATATTATGCTCATATTTATTTGCATACCTCTGATTATTAGAATATGCTAATCTATGCCCATCTATTGTAAATCCCTCATTACAGTTTAAAACCTGTCCATTGCATATCCATTTGTAAATATTATCCATATTTTCTTCTGCACTTATCAATATCCCAAAACCTATACATTAGTAACTCCTCTGGGATTGTCTGAACTAGCCACGTAGAAGAGGGACAGGATAGGCTTCAACCAATTACAGGGGAGAACAAACATTGGAGGGAGGAGCTAGTTCACCCTCCCAATGTTTCATCTACCCCTCTGCTCAGTTCCTGGAATCAACCCCCTCTGAGGAAGCAGTTCACTGCCAAACGTTAGGGCCAATTAAGCTGAATTAGGCTTAAATCTTGGGATCTGTCCTCCCTCTTTTTATATCAAATTTGACTTGCATGAATAACACTGACGTGTCTGGTCACAATAGGCGTTTTCATTTTTTAGAAAAATTGGCGATCAAATAAAGTTTGGAATTTCAACAGCTCAGACGTCAGTCGGGGATCTGCCAACGGGTCCACATTTGATAATCACTCACTACCAACTTTTACTCACCGGCCACGAAGACGAATTGACGCTCTGTTAAAAGAGATTCGTTTTAAACACCATCTTCTCCGAGTCGCCAGGATCGAGCTTCTACCACCACAGGCCCAGCGAACACCGGGATTTCCCACACGACCACGTCTTCCCTCCACAGATCCAAGACAGCCTACTTCAGCTTTCCAGGGACTACAGCACCTTTAGAAAGTAGGGAAAGTTACGATAACAGAAATACTCAGGACCAGCACAACCAGGAACGCAAATAGAAGAGAACGAACAAAACCTCCCTCCTCCCAGACGCCCCACACAGAACTAGATCAGGCCACCAGATCGCTCTGTACAAATTATTTCAATTTAATGCAAGCGGTCCATCATAAGAACATTATTGCTAAAGCTATCGGCACCCAGATGCCGCCACAGGGAACGTTCAGACACGTCCGGAAACTCACCGGCTTCATTAAACCCTCCTCCCCCCCAGAACAAGTCAGAGACGCTGTGGAAAGAAACGCGCAACAGTGGATGCAGAATAATTTCTGCGTCCTGCAGGACCACTATTCTAATATTATCTCAGATTATGACCACTTACCGTTAAGATAGCAGTTAGCTGGGCCCAGAAACGCTACAAGACCAGACTGACCCAGTCCACACCGGTGGGGAATGATATTTACATCGATATGGAGAAGAAGAGGAGCGGGAGTGAGGACGGCCCCCAGCCAATCAGCCCAACAAACCAAATACGAGCACACGAGCCCCACCCAGCTCTCATCCAGGGTCCGAAGCGTATAATTACACCAACTACAATGGTAGAACGACCCCGTCTGACCCCACTCAAACCACCTCCGCAGGTTGCTCGGATGAGGCCGCCTCGGTTCACACGCGCTGTGTGAGCCCCACACGGGAGGCGCACGGGCCCGACCAGCACAAAGCCAGAGTAGGCCGCAAAATCAGAGGCAGAAAAGCCACCTGGTTCCTCGGTGACTCCAACCTCTCGCGTATACCCGCCCGCAAATAACAACGTCCAAACTGACAGCTACCCTGGCGCCGCATTCTATCACTTTCAAAAAATCCTGGACAAAACAGCAGAGCACCCCTCCGTTAAGCTGCTGCTCCTGTCTGTAGGCATAGACAACAGGGATCAGGACCCACACAAAACCTCCATAAAACAGTTACGTCAGATTTACAGGAGGGCACAGTCCGTTTTTCCTAACCAGGATTGCGTTCCCACTCATTCATTACTCGTCGCTCCTCCCTCCAGCGCAGCAGAATAATCTTAATATCATTAATGACTTTATCTCCAGCTACCTCCCCTTCCTGAGACCGCTGCCGAAGGACCAGGTCTGCACAGTGCAGGACGACGTGCACTGGACAGGAAACAGCCCGATGCATGCAGATACATTTATAATGTGGTCACAGCCTAACCAGGATTTTAACGGGGACCCACCGGGCGCGGTCCATCGAGACCCCCGGCTGGGATCCTACGACCCTAGAACCCCACAACAACTTTGTGGCAACCGTCGCCCCCCCACCTCCACTGACGCAGCTCACCTTCAAGCGTCACTTTCCCACGGGGACCCCGTCTCACAACCCTAGTCGACCTCTCCTGGGGCTCCCCCTCTGATAGTCTCAACCTCTCCAAGTGAGGCTCAGATACGCCTGTTAGAGAGGGGCCTCACGTTCATTCCCACTCCAAGCACTTTTGACCCTTACCGGTACCACAGACGGGTCAAACTACTAGATTGCTCTGAGGATAACCACTCGGAAGCAATGCCCTTCTCCCTGCTGTCTAATCGGGAACCACCCTGGGATGAGCTGAGTGCACAGACAAAGATTCTCATTCACCGTGACGTTGACGGTCTGAACCGCTACGTTCCTCCGCTGGACAAAAGAGACCGATCCACGGCGGAGGATAAAAGAGCACTTACAGGGTCAGTCAACTTCAATATCATAATTAATCCGGCCGATAAGGGCTCAAAAATTGTCATCACGGATTTACAACAACATGCCCTGGAAGCCCATAGACAATTAAACACCACTAGGTATTATAAAGCCATAGACGGCAGCATCCAGAGCCAAACGCAGGCGCACATCCGAGACATTGTTCAAAAACTCGACCATGACGGGTTTATTCGGACCAGATCCACCGCAACAGACAGTTCTATCTTCTCCCTAAAATCCACAAGGACCCACTCCCCTGGACGGTCCCCCACGCGATCCCTCCCGGCAGACCCATAGTCTCCGACTGCAGCAGCGCCACTCACAACATCTCGCTGTGCATAGACTTCTCCTTAGGTCCGCTCTCCTGCAAACATCCCAGTTTCCTCAAAGACACGTACCACTTTCTAGACAGGATTCGCCCTTTGACGCTGTCGAGACATTGACAGCTTATATACAAACATCAACACAGAGCCGTCCAGCAGATCTTTACTCCATACCCGGACCACAGCAGACCGGATGCAGACATCTTCTAGAAATATGCCTTCAACACAATGACTTCGAGTTTGATAACAAGCAACACTTACAGGTGGAGGGCACGGCGATGGGCCACAGGTACGCCAACATTCATATGAGCCAATGGGAACGCGAGGCACTAGAACAAAGCCCAGTGAAACCTACCGTCTACCTCCGCTTCCTGGATGACATCATCGGCATCTGGGAGCACGGGAAGGAGAGTTTTTATACATTCACTGACACGTTGAATAACCACCACCCCTCCATCAAGGTTAAATACGATCTACACGCTGATGAAGTAAACTTTTTGGACACACAGATGAGGAAAATTAAAAATGACTCACCCGTGTTTACTTCAGACCAACAGATACACACGCGCTACTCCATAAAGCCGGTTATCATCCGAAACACACATTTAAAGGCATAGTTCAATCACAAATCATCCGGTTTCATAGAATCTGCTCGAGGGAGGCGGATTCAAACCAAGCCATCTCCACTTCATTCCTGAGAGCAAGAGGGTACGAGGAGGTTTTTGGGACGCGTTAAAAAGCAGACGCTATCATCTCTCTCCCCCCTCCGCTGCTCTGTCTCTCAGCGGAGCCGGAGAGCGGCGACCACAGGGAGAGAAACACAGAATGGAGCCTACAGAACTCGTCCCCTTGGTCACAACCTACTCCAGACCTCGTCCTTACCTACAGAATCTGTGGCAGAACAACTTTATAACAATTATGGCTGACCGTGATCAATTTAAAAACTACAGTGTAATCTAAGAGATTTATTAGTCAGAGCTAGGTTTTGCAGGCACACAGTTACTGGAAATCGGGACGGGCACGGGGCTTTCAGGCAAGAGAAATTCATTTTTGATCCACACGGGGGCGCAGGAGCACCTATTAACGGTGAGTTCAGCATCCACAGCTCCAACCTGGGCTACTGCATCATCTGCCAAACCTGTGGAAAGATGTACGTGGGTGAAACAGGAAAAACACTTTTTACCAGACTCCAGCAACACATCCGCAGCATGAAGACGGCCAGATTATCCACTCCCTTGGTACAGCATTTCCAAACACACCCCCTTCACCATCTCACAATCACTGGCCTCCAAGCATCCGCCACGTGGACGGGGGGCCAGCGCAGGAGGCAGGAGAGGCTGTGGATGGAGAAATTGAAAACAAAAATTCCTTCAGCTTTGAACATTTAATAAATACATCTAATACACAAGGAATACATAGATTATCATAACTGAATGGAGGAACTGAAAAATAAAAATGCATGATTGTAGAGATGGGAGTGTGTTTCTTCCTAGGCAGTAAGTAAGTTCAACAAACAAACAAACAAACATTTGTTTTAAATATATATCTTGCCTGTATTACCTGTTGTGTGCCACTCTCTGGTCTGTCCTCAAGCTTTGGGCTCCATTTCAGCCCCCAATTCATTCTCCTTACCCTTCATCCTTCACTCCACTGCCTAATTAACACTAACACCCCCCCATCCTGACTTTTACTCTTGCCCCTATCCTATCCCCCACCTTTCCTAATCCCAACCCCAACCTCCCTCCACCCTATCCCTCATCCCATCCTAACCCTGTCCCCCACCCTTTCCTAACCTCCCTCCACCTTATCCCCCACCCTAATCCTAATCCTAAACTCCAACCCCGTCCTTTTACTGCGCCCCCTACCCCACTCTAACTCTCAACCTAAACACCCCCCGCCCTCTGCTTGAGGGAGCTGGCTTATAGGGAAAACAGAGAGTTGGCTGCACACAGATATGCACGCACAGACAACCAGGTCTACCTGTGGCGCTGAGGGAAACCTGTTGATAGGAGAGTCCGAGTAACACATACACATAAAAAAATCTTTCTTAAATTTGGAATTAAGTAATAAAACTATTCCTCCACTGCATGACTCCTCAATAATGATATGTCCTACATATTAACTTCTTAACCATTTTGCATGCCCCACACATGAACTTTTTAATGTAATAATTTATTCTGCATGAGTTTATTCTTCTTGTATGTTGCATGATTCTACTTTGGTATCAATTAACATTTATAGCTATTTGTATTTACAGCACTTATAGCTGGGCCCTTTCACTCTATGCATGCTATTAACAAGATACATGCGTGTGTGTGTGTGTATACATGTGTGCCAACGGTTAAATACGCAACATCCTGACTGAATGGGCTTTTTGGTGATATGGCACAGACTCCTGCTTGCCAGTGCAAAAAAAACCACATTTCAAACCTCACCCTAACCCTAAGAGGACATACCCTGGGACTTGATCACCCCAGGGGGCCGCCCTTAGGGCAGGGTGTCCAGTGGTAAATGGCCGAAACGCCCGATGAACCTAAGGTACACTACTGATGAGTAACCCTCACAATTGGCTCTCCACACCAAACTGCTCTACTCTAAAAGACAGAGCAGGGAGAGTCACTGAGAAAAAACTCACACACCCGACCCCTAACCCTAAGCAGAGTGACGCTGAAGAATTAATCCATGCATTTGTTACCTCTAGGCTGGACGACTGTAACTCGCTGCTCGTAGTTTGTCCCACTAACTCTTTGAAAAGCCTCCAGTTCATTCAAAATGCTGCAGCCAGAGTCTGACTGGACTCAGGAAGAGAGATCACATTTCTCCTACATTAGCTTCTCTGCATTGGCTCCCTGTCAAATCTAGGATAGAATTCAATTCTTCTCCTCACCTACAAAGCTCTTCATAATAAAGCCCCATCTTGTCTTAGACCTCATGGCTCCTTCTGCTCCAACAGAACGCTGGCTTCTCAGAGCTGGTCTGCTGGTGGTTCCTAGAGTTTCTACCTGTAGAACGGGAGGCAGAGCCTTTAGCTCCAAGCTCCTCTATGTGGAACCAGCTTCCAGTTCAGGTTCTAGCAGCAGACGCCCTCTCTAGTTTGAAAACCTTTCTTTTTGACAAAGCGTATAGTTAGAGATGGTTCTGCTCGTTCAGCTGCTATAGACTTAGATGCTGGGGGACGTCCTTCATTCACTGAGCTCTTTTCGGTTTCTTCTATCCACTAACATGCCTCCATGTCCACATGTGACTAACTAGCTAAACTTTGGTTTAGTTGTGTCAGGTCTTAAACCTCACTTATAACTGATGTTGTGAATTGGCGCTATATAAATAAAGTTGAATTTCAATTGAATTGAAGCCCTTTCTTCCTAGCGCTGTCACATAACACGAGGTAAGGACAGAAGAAACGTTCTACATGTACGGAGCACAGCAAATGTCTTCATCGTAATATTAGGTAGCTTAGCTTAGCCTAGCTTAGCGTAGATTGGCTAACAAAGCCTTAACTCTGGACGACCTAAAGTCACCTGGAAAGCGATAAAACAAAACAAAAAAAGCTCGGCTGCAAAATCCGCCACTTGTCATGTCTCCAGCTGTTTAATAAAAATCTACCTGTTGCCGCCGTCTCAGAGCGCAGACGCCATGACTGCTTCTTCGTCGTCGTCCTCCTTTGCTGCTGCTTCTTCTTCTTCCTCCTTTGCTGCTTCTTCTGCGGTGTTTAGCGCCACCTGCTGTATCGGACCCTCCCCCAGCTCAAACCCCGTCACTAGCCCTGCTGTCTGGAAACACCCAGAGCTCTCCCCGTGCTGCCAAACATCACAGCAGCTCCCAGGTGAGCAGCCTCCAGACCAGCTTCCCTCACCGTAACGTCTCTTTCCCTACGGTGACTCACAACACCCAGACTGAGAGGGCAAAGTCAAGCACATCTGTTTCCTCGCTCCACCACGTCCACGTGTGACTGAGCTGGTCTCTCGTGTTTCTCTCTGTCCTCATCTACAGCTTTCGTCAGACTCAGAGCCGTGTGTCTCCAGCGTTCAGTCGCTGAGTGTCTGGATCGGGTAAGTGCAGCAGGTAAGAGGCAGCGGCTAGAGGAGGAAGAAGTCTAGGCTTCAGGTTCTGACCGGTTGCCCCCAGACTTCGGTCTGGGTGGGAGTCGGGATCCTCGTCTTGCGGTTGACCTCCCACCCAGGTCTCCTCTTTGTGCTCCCTCGACGTCAGGACTCGGTCCGTGACTGTCGACGACTGCGCCAGCTGTTTTATTGTGAAAGGACGCTAGCCAGCGAAGAATCCGTCGCTGCTCAGGCTGTAGGGTGAGACTGTAAATAACCTGCTTTGTGTTCAGCGAGGTGGTCACGCGTCATCGGAGCACTGGTGGCTCTGGTTCCTGCCAGTGAGTAGCATCACATTCCTCTTAGCTCCTGATTAACTTTCTGACAGTGTTCCTGCTTTATTATGGGTCAAATACAAGGTGTTGGCCGTTTGACGAGCTTCAGCCCTTTGACAGTGTCCTGGCACATCCACAAGCTTCACGTTCTTCCTTGAAGAGATGCGACCTGTTGTTTTTCTGTAGCTAGTTTGTTCTAGGACTGCTGAACCAAAATCCTTTAAAAGAACGCAGAGCAACCGAGAGCAACTTCTGTCAATGACTGTACATCTGTAAGTTCCCCAGTAAACCTGGGGATTCCTGAACACATTAACAAACGTGAGTCGGTCCAACAGTTTGCTGAGGGAGACTTTGTCATATCGCTGCTTTTTTTTGGATATAATTTCCAATAATAGAAACAAATCCAGAAACGCAGACGTGTGTTGATGTTGAACCACAGGCCACAAGCAGACTTGCATCCGGTAAAAGGATTGTTCCTCTAACTTAGAAGCAGAGCCAGTAGCAGCGCATGGGTAGGATGTTCAAGCAGACGCTGGTTCTGCATCGACTCCTTAGTTTGGCCGATGTCTGTGGTTGCTAGTATTTTATTCAGGGCCTGTGTAGTGACTCTGTTTGCATCAGTTCAGAAATAACTACCATTCAGTGTTTTCCCTCGTTTTCTAACACTCAGCTTCAGGTTTCTATCGTTGACTGACTGGACACAACCGTAGATTTTTCAGAGCCGCATAGTTTCCAGGTGTGTTTCAGTTGATTCAGGCAACTCTTCACTTTGTTTTGATGCTTTGACCTAAAGGTTCAGCTTTTCTTCATTCGCGCTGTTGTGTGTGTTTCTGCAGCGTTGAAATGACTTCGGTTAATGTGAAGAGACGCGTTAGTGAGATTTCTGACTAAACCAAGAGGCGTCTGACTTTAAGCTCAGCAGAGACGAGTAGAGTCCAACATAAAGCAGCTGCTTAGTGTTTCACCTGGAACAAGAGAAAGAAGACACGGAAACAAACCAGCCACGCTCTGAACTTTTATTAACTATTTACACTATGTACAAAGCTCAATGGGGAGGGGGGGGGGTGCTCGCTCAGAATGGGGGAGAGGGGGGAGGGGAGGTTGCTCTTCCTCAGCTCAGAATGGGGGAGAGGGGGGAGGGGAGGTTAATCTTCGTCCACCTCCCTCACATTGAGGAAGAAAGGGAGGTGGAGAGCTCAGAATGGGGGAGAGGGGGGAGGAGAGGTTGCTCTTCCTCCACCTCCCTCTCCCCCTCCCTCACATTGAGGGAGAAAGGGAAGTGGAGAGCTCAGAATGGGGGAGAGGGGGGAGGAGAGGTTGCTCTTCCTCCACCTCCCTCTCCCCCTCCCTCACATTGAGGGAGAAAGGGAGGTGGAGAGCTAAGAATGGGGGGGGGGGGGGGGGGGAGGAGAGGTTGCTCTTCCTCCACCTCCCTCTCCCCCTCCCTCACATTGAGGGAGAGAGGGAGATGGAGAGCTCAGAATGGGGGAGAGGGGGGAGGAAAGATTGCTCTTCCTCAGCTCAGAATGGGGGAGAGGGGGGAGGGGAGGTTGATCTCTGTCCACCTCCCTCTCCACCTCCCTCACATTGAGGAAGAAAGAGAGGTGGAGAGCTCAGAATGGGGGAGAGGGGGGAGGAGAGGTTGCTCTTCCTCCACCTCCCTCTCCCCCTCCCTCACATTGAGGAAGAAAGGGAGGTGGAGAGCTAAGAATGGGGGAGAGGGGGGAGGAGAGGTTGCTCTTCCTCCACCTCCCTCTCCCCCTCCCTCACATTGAGGGAGAAAGGGAGGTGGAGAGCTCAGAATGGAGGAGAGTGGGGAGGAGAGGTTGCTCTTCCTCCACCTCCTTCTCCCCCTCCCTCACATTGAGGGAGAAAGGGAGGTGGAAAGCTCAGAATGGGGGAGAGGGGGGAGGAGAGGTTGCTCTTCCTCCACCTCCCTCTCCCCCTCCCTCACATTGAGGAAGAAAGGGAGGTGGAGAGCTCAGAATGGGGGAGAGGGGGGAGGAGAGGTTGCTCTTCCTCCACCTCCCTCTCCCCCTCCCTCACATTGAGGGAGAAAGGGAGGTGGAGAGCTAAGAATGGGGGGGGGGGGGGAGGAGAGGTTGCTCTTCCTCCACCTCCCTCTCCCCCTCCCTCACATTGAGGGAGAGAGGGAGATGGAGAGCTCAGAATGGGGGAGAGGGGGGAGGAAAGATTGCTCTTCCTCAGCTCAGAATGGGGGAGAGGGGGGAGGGGAGGTTGATCTCTGTCCACCTCCCTCTCCACCTCCCTCACATTGAGGAAGAAAGAGAGGTGGAGAGCTCAGAATGGGGGAGAGGGGGGAGGAGAGGTTGCTCTTCCTCCACCTCCCTCTCCCCCTCCCTCACATTGAGGAAGAAAGGGAGGTGGAGAGCTAAGAATGGGGGAGAGGGGGGAGGAGAGGTTGCTCTTCCTCCACCTCCCTCTCCCCCTCCCTCACATTGAGGGAGAAAGGGAGGTGGAGAGCTCAGAATGGAGGAGAGTGGGGAGGAGAGGTTGCTCTTCCTCCACCTCCTTCTCCCCCTCCCTCACATTGAGGGAGAAAGGGAGGTGGAAAGCTCAGAATGGGGGAGAGGGGGGAGGAGAGGTTGCTCTTCCTCCACCTCCCTCTCCCCCTCCCTCACATTGAGGAAGAAAGGGAGGTGGAGAGCTCAGAATGGGGGAGAGGGGGGAGGAGAGGTTGCTCTTCCTCCACCTCCCTCTCCCCCTCCCTCACATTGAGGGAGAGAGGGAGATGGAGAGCTCAGAATGGGGGAGAGGGGGGAGGAGAGGTGGAGAGCTAAGAATGAGGGAGAGGGGGGAGGAGAGGTTGCTCTTCCTCAGCTCAGAATGGGGGAGAGGGGGGAGGAGAGGTGGAGAGCTAAGAATGGGGGAGAGGGGGGAGGAGAGGTTGCTCTTCCTCCACCTCCCTCTCCCCCTCCCTCACATTGAGGGAGAAAGGGAGGTGGAGAGCTAAGAATAGGGAAGAGGGGGGAGGACAGGTTGCTCTTCTCCACCTCCCTCTCCCCCTCCCTCACATTGAGGGAGAAAGGGAGGTAGAGAGCTAAGAATGGGGGAGAGGGGGGAGGAGAGGTGGAGAGCTAAGAATGGGGAAGAGGGGGGAGGACAGGTTGCTCTTCTCCACCTCCCTCTCCCCCTCCCTCACATTGAGGGAGAAAGGGAGGTGGAGAGCTCAGAATAGGGGAGAGGGGGGAGGAGAGGTTGCTCTTCTCCACCTCCCTCTCCCCCTCCCTCACATTGAGGGAGAAAGGGAGGTGGAGAGCTAAGAATGGGGGAGAGGGGGGAGGAGAGGTGGAGAGCTAAGAATGAGGGAGAGGGGGGAGGAGAGGTTGCTCTTCCTCCATCTCCCTCTCCCCCTCCCTCACATTGAGGGAAAGAGGGAGGTGGAGAGCTCAGAATGGGGGAGAGGGGGGAGGAGAGGTTGCTCTTCCTCAGCTCAGAATGGGTGAGAGGGGGGAGGGGAGGTTGATCTTCGTCCACCTCCCTCTCCCCCTCCCTCACATTGAGGGAGAAAGGGAGGTGGAGAGCTCAGAATAGGGGAGAGGGGGGAGGAGAGGTTGCTCTTCCTCCACCTCCCTCTCCCCCTCCCTCACATTGAGGGAGAGAGGGAGATGGAGAGCTCAGAATGGGGGAGAGTGGGGAGGAGAGGTTGCTCTTCCTCCACCTCCCTCTCCCCCTCCCTCACATTGAGGGAGAGAGGGAGATGGAGAGCTCAGAATGGGGGAGAGTGGGGAGGAGAGGTTGCTCTTCCTCCACCTCCCTCTCCCCCTCCCTCACATTGAGGGAGAAAGGGAGGTGGAGAGCTAAGAATGGGGAAGAGGGGGGAGGAGAGGTGGAGAGCTAAGAATGAGGGAGAGGGGGGAGGAGAGGTTGCTCTTCCTCCACCTCCCTCTCCCCCTCCCTCACATTGAGGGAGAAAGGGAGGTGGAGAGCTCAGAATGGGGAAGAGTGGGGAGGAGAGGTTGCTCTTCCTCCACCTCCCTCTCCCCCTCCCTCACATTGAGGGAGAAAGGGAGGTGGAGAGCTAAGAATGGGGAAGAGGGGGAAGGAGAGGTGGAGAGCTAAGAATGAGGGAGAGGGGGGAGGAGAGGTTGCTCTTCCTCCACCTCCCTCTCCCCCTCCCTCACATTGAGGGAGAAAGGGAGGTGGAGAGCTAAGAATGGGGGAGAGGGGGGAGGAGAGGTTGCTCTTCCTCCCCCTCCCTCTCCCCCTCCCTCTCCCCCTCCCTCACATTGAGGGAGAAAGGGAGGTGGAGAGCTCAGAATGGGGGAGAGTGGGGAGGAGAGGTTGCTCTTCCTCCACCTCCCTCTCCCCCTCCCTCACATTGAGGGAGAAAGGGAGGTGGAGAGCTAAGAATGGGGGAGAGGGGGGAGGAGAGGTTGCTCTTCCTCCCCCTCCCTCTCCCCCTCCCTCACATTGAGGGAGAAAGGGAGGTGGAGAGCTCAGAATGGGGGAGAGTGGGGAGGAGAGGTTGCTCTTCCTCCACCTCCCTCTCCCCCTCCCTCACATTGAGGGAGAAAGGGAGGTGGAGAGCTCAGAATGGGGGAGAGGGGGGAGGAGAGGTTGCTCTTCCTCCACCTCCCTCTCCCCCTCCCTCACATTGAGGGAGAAAGGGAGGTGGAGAGCTCAGAATGGGGGAGAGGGGGGAGGAGAGGTTGCTCTTCCTCCACCTCCCTCTCCCCCTCCCTCACATTGAGGGAGAAAGGGAGGTGGAGAGCTCAGAATGGGGGAGAGGGGGGAGGAGAGGTTGCTCTTCCTCCACCTCCCTCTCCCCCTCCCTCACATTGAGGTAGAAAGGGAGGTGGAGAGCTCAGAATGGGGGAGAGGGGGGAGGAGAGGTTGCTCTTCCTCCACCTCCCTCTCCCCCTCCCTCACATTGAGGGAGAAAGGGAGGTGGAGAGCTCAGAATAGGGGAGAGTGGGGAGGAGAGGTTGCTCTTCCTCCACCTCCCTCTCCCCCTCCCTCACATTGAGGGAGAAAGGGAGGTGGAGAGCTAAGAATGGGGGAGAGGGGGGAGGAGAGGTTGCTCTTCCTCCACCTCCCTCTCCCCCTCCCTCACATTGAGGGAGAAAGGGAGGTGGAGAGCTCAGAATGGGGGAGAGGGGGGAGGAGAGGTTGCTCTTCCTCCACCTCCCTCTCCCCCTCCCTCACATTGAGGGAGAAAGGGAGGTGGAGAGCTCAGAATAGGGGAGAGGGGGGAGGAGAGGTTGCTCTTCCTCCACCTCCCTCTCCCCCTCCCTCACATTGAGGGAGAAAGGGAGGTGGAGAGCTCAGAATAGGGGAGAGGGGGGAGGAGAGGTTGCTCTTCCTCCACCTCCCTCTCCCAGCGTCCAGCTGTCACTGGTTCCTGCTGGACGCTGTGCTGTGGCTTGAATAAAGCACCTTTCTAACTTTCTATGTGGGCGAGCGGCAGGGTTTAGCCTGGACAGGTCGCCAGTCCATCACAGAACCACTTACAGGCAGAGAGGAACAAACAGTCACAGTTTAGAGTCTCCAGTTAAATGACTGCATGTCTTTGGACTGTGGGAGGAAACCGACACGAGGAGAACATGCAAACTCCTCACAGAAAAGCACCTGGGCCACCCGGGAATCCAACCCGGCTCCTTGTTGCTGTCTGGACTGGACACATCACAGCTTAACTTGAGTTCAATAAATTCATTTAGTTAAAGGTTTCTTCTATAAATGCACGAGGCGACCACCTGATGACACCAAACTACCAAACACAGCAGCACAGTCACTCTGATGGAGGAGGCTGGGGGAGCAGGCTGGGCTGGGGGGCACGTGCCTGGTGTGACACAACGGCCTCACAGGTTATCGTGACGGTGCCTCCCGGTTTACGAATGTTACCCGTCATGGGCGAACCAGCCTTCCAAACCTGGAGGTCACTGAGTGGACTCATAGACTCATAGTTAGTCCAGCGTCTGAACGACACATCAACCATCAATCAAATCCAGAGGAGCCGGGAGTCGAACCGCCGACCCTACGATTGGTGGCCGACTCCTGCCTCCTGAGGCTCGTAAGTGACTTCAAACAATCGTGACTGTGCCTTAGGTCGTCCCGGGGTTTGAGGTGGGATCTTACCGTCACGGGCGAACCAGCCTTCCATGTTAACGCACCACTAGCAGCTAAGAGGCTGTTGTTGGATTCTCGCACCCGCTACTCTGCCCGTTCCTCTGAACACCTCTTGGCACCGAGGCGATGGCGGCCCTACCCACCACCGTCTCCGTGTCGTCGTGTTTTGGGGGCATGTGCCTGGCGCGTCAGAGAAAACAGCCTCCCAGGTTATCGTGACTGTGCCTGCCTTAGGTCGTCCCGGGGTTTGAGGTGGGATCTTACCCGTCGTGGGCGAACCAGCCTTCCAAACCCGGCCGGTAGCGGTGGTCACTCAGTCGACTTACGGATACTTTTCTATTTTACATTTTTAAATGGTACATGAGCCCCTTTTGTCTTTTGTTCTCGCTGCACTGCTGTAACGTGGACATTTCCCCAGTGTGGGATCAATACAGGTTCATGTCACGACGGTCGCGGCGTCACCGCTGGTCACGTTGTCGTCAGGTGGCTGCCACAGACATTTACAGTACAAACCATTAGTGTCTTACTTTGACATTTAGTGGCCCAGGCTGTCAGGCTGCTCCTGTGCTCCTCCTACTCCCTCTCTGGTTATTCTTTCCACTCTTTTTGTGCCTCCTCCCCCATCTCCCTTTACCCCCCCCCCCCTTCTTTTTCTTCCCCCTCACCTTCTCCTCCCCCCTCTCCTTTTCTTTCTTCTCCTCCTCCCTCTCCCTCCCCTTCTCCCCCCTCTCCTTTTCTTTCTTTCTTCTCCTCCTCCCTCTCCCTCCCCTCCTCTCCTTTTCTTTCTTCTCCTCCTCCCTCTCCCTCCCCTTCTCCCCCCCTCTCATTTTCTTTCTTTCTTCTCCTCCTCCCTCTCCCTCCCCTCCTCTCCTTTTCTTTCTTCTCCTCCTCCCTCTCCCTCCCCTTCTCCCCCCACCCTCTCCTTTTCTTTCTTCTCCTCCTCCCTCTCCCTCCCCTTCTCCCCCCACCCTCTCCTTTTCTTTCTTCTCCTCCTCCCTCTCCCTCCCCTTCTCCCCCCACCCTCTCCTTTTCTTTCTTCTCCTCCTCCCCCTCCCTCCCCTTCTCCCCCCCACCCTCTCCTTTTCTTTCTTCTCCTCCTCCCTCTCCCTCCCCTTCTCCCCCCACCCTCTCATTTTCTTTCTTCTCCTCCTCCCTCTCCCTCCCCTTCTCCCCCCACCCTCTCCTTTTCTTTCTTCTCCTCCTCCCTCTCCCTCCCCTTCTCCCCCCACCCTCTCCTTTTCTTTCTTCTCCTCCTCCCTCTCCCTCCCCTTCTCCCCCCACCCTCTCCTTTTCTTTCTTCTCCTCCTCCCTCTCCCTCCCCTTCTCCCCCCACCCTCTCATTTTCTTTCTTCTCCTCCTCCCTCTCCCTCCCCTTCTCCCCCCACCCTCTCCTTTTCTTTCTTCTCCTCCTCCCTCTCCCTCCCCTTCTCCCCCCACCCTCTCCTTTTCTTTCTTCTCCTCCTCCCTCTCCCTCCCCTTCTCCCCCCACCCTCTCCTTTTCTTTCTTCTCCTCCTCCCTCTCCCTCCCCTTCTCCCCCCACCCTCTCCTTTTCTTTCTTCTCCTCCTCCCTCTCCCTCCCCTTCTCCCCCCACCCTCTCCTTTTCTTTCTTCTCCTCCTCCCTCTCCCTCCCCTTCTCCCCCCCACCCTCTCCTTTTCTTTCTTCTCCTCCTCCCTCTCCCTCCCCTTCTTCCCCCACCCTCTCCTTTTCTTTCTTCTCCTCCTCCCTCTCCCTCCCCTTCTCCCCCCACCCTCTCCTTTTCTTTCTTCTCCTCCTCCCTCTCCCTCCCCTTCTCCCCCCACCCTCTCCTTTTCTTTCTTCTCCTCCTCCTTCTCCCTCCCCTTCTCCCCCCCACCCTCTCCTTTTCTTTCTTCTCCTCCTCCCTCTCCCTCCCCTTCTCCCCCCACCCTCTCCTTTTCTTTCTTCTCCTCCTCCCTCTCCCTCCCCTTCTCCCCCCCACCCTCTCCTTTTCTTTCTTCTCCTCCTCCCTCTCCCTCCCCTTTTCCCTTCCCTTTACCCTAAACAAAAACCCAAGAATTTACATAGTTTGTTACGTATGTGTTTGTAGATCTAATGTTAAATGGACGTGAAATGTTTTGTTTTCTTAGTTCCCACTCACAATTGACATTTTTAGATCTCTTTTCCTCCCATTTTCTTTGCTTAATTCTCTCCGTTTTCATGAATTCTAGAAGAGTTTTTTTAAATTTCTCTTCCTCTTTCTGCTTCTTTAGTTTCTCATTTTCTTCTCTTTTTTCCCTTTTTCTTTCTTCTTTCTCCTCCTTTTTCTCTCTCTTTCTTTTTTCTTTCTCCTCTTTTTCCTCTCTTTTCCTTTCTCTTTTCTCCCTCTTTAGTTTGTCCTTTTCTTCCCTTTTCTCCTTTTTTATTGTCTCCCTCTTTTTTTTTCTATTTTCCACCTCCTCCTCCTTTACCTCCTCTACGTCCTCCTTCTTCTTTTCCTCTTTCTCCATTTGTTCCTCCATCTTTTCTATCTTTTCTTCTCGTTGTCTCATCTGTAATGACACAATACTAAAGTTTATTTTGGAATCAAATGTCAGTGACACCATGAAAACATTGTGTTTTCAATTTCAAATCCAATAATCAGGATGAACAAGCAGAGCTTCACATTGGGTCCGTGTTTAATGACAGTCTTTTCTAGGTGGACGCAGGCTGACGTGTCACAGAAGGTTTCGCGCAGCAGCTGCTTTGCAAACCTCGGTGAGAACGTTTCTCCTCGGTGTCGCGCGTTTAATGAATCGAAGCCTGCTTTTCCCCTTTTGACGGCCTTGCTCCCACCTGCTCCTAACGTTGTGCTGTCGTGTGTTTCCTCTGGCGCAGGTGGACGTCACGTTCGCTCCCCAAACCCAGTTCGTACCATTAACTTACAGTAACTAAACCCAATTAATTCAGCTCTGGCTGCGTCACAGGAACAGCAGCGTGTGACAGGGAATCTAACGTGTGACGCCTGTGAAGCGGCTGCAGCCATTTACGTGTTTACTTTCTAGGAGTATCACACAGCGTAATGATAAGGAACCGTAACGTTATTCACGTACCAACACAGTCCCACAATAACAGATCATTGTTCAAGCTCATTATACTTGTGCAGACCAGAGACCAGGGGACGGCCTGAACCTAACAAAGCGTCGCCATAGCAACGCTTCCTGTCTGCGGAGAGTGTCGTGGACTTGACTGCGTGACTTGGTCTGGACGTGTTCGTTCTGCCGGAGAAGCGGAGGCCGTGGTCGATTCCCCAGAGGAGGAACCTCTCAGAGGGGAGAGTGGGGCAGAGGAGCAGGTGTCTCTGCAGCTGACCACGGTACCGAACCTTCACTTAGCATCGGCGTGCTAACGGCTAGCATCGCCATGTAGGCGCTCACCTTTAGCATAAGAACCGTTAGCATACAGCGATGCTAACCGTTAGCATACAGCGATAGTAACCGTTAGCATACAGCGATGCTAACCGTTAGCATACAGCGATGCTAACCGTTAGCTCCTGCCACCGAGAGCTTTACACAGCTGTCGACTCTCAGGCCTCCCTTAAAACCTCTCACCCGTCCAGAACCAAATGTGTCAATGTATTGAAGGTTAAATGTCCCTGCTGTGAAGCCGCGTGTTAACTTTAAACCTGTACAACCAGCGTCTATGGTCTATAGCTGACTCCAGTAAAAGCACATCTAGGCTGATCTACAGTCACTGACTCAAACTACGCAGCTAAAGTCACTTAACATCTTCCTAAACACAATTAGGGTGAACTGAACACAAAATACAAGGAAATGCACGTTTTTAGCAGAGCTGTAAAAATTCCTACCTCTCTCTGCCGCTGTTTGTTGCCTAAAGGTTTTTAGAATGTTTGTGTCAACATACATGTTGCTATGGGGCCAGGATGTACATGTGAGGACTGATTGGCCAGAGTCTGCACGGGCTGAAAGGAGCACCATGAACCTGAGGTTTGCAGTTCAGAAGCTGTAACAACTCGTGTTGTTTGGTTCTCTCCGTGTGCTCCCGTCTCCCCTGACGGATCTGGAACCCGCTGTGCAGAACCAGGATGGAGAAGTGCCTCCTGACGCCAGTCCACCGGACTGCACGTCCTCCTTCGCGGACGGTTCTAAGGTCTGTGTGGCGTCTGCAGCCGTGTCCCAAGCTGCAGGTTCAGGATCACTGGCTGTGAGTAAACCTATGGGGCTGGTTCCTCCATCTGAGAAGCACAAGTTAATGCTTATTTGGGACTGGGAGGATGTGCTGCTCTTTGATGGTAGCGCTTGTACAGCGGCCTGTTCAAACACGTGGCCCAGAAACGAGCATGAAATGGCTTGTTTTAATGCTGTTCTGTCCTGTTACTCTCTTTAGGGTCAGTCATGTGGATACAGTTGTAATGTACTGTAAAACTGTCTTTGACTATTTTTTTCCCCAACGTTTCAATGGCCACTGGACAACAAATAATGTCTAGCCCATTATCAAAGAGTCTGCTTTTTCATTTCTGCTGCTGTGTTTGGTTTCATGCCGCCACAGGTAAGATAAGATAAGCTAACCCTTTATTGGTCCCACACTTGGGAAATGTAATTGTTACAGCAGCTGCCAGGGATGACAAAGGATCGGTGGAGCAACGGTGCAAAAATATAAAACAGAGAGAGTGTGTGTAGTGGGGCTGTTAGACTGATTGGTTGTAGGGTCTAACAGCCGTGGGAATGAAGGATCTGCGGCACCGCTCCTGCCTACACTGGAGATGCATCAGTCTAGTGCTGAAGGAGCTGCTCAGAGCCTCCACAGTTGATGCAGTGGGTGAGAAGCATTGTCCATGATGGATGTCAGCTCCTCTCATCCACCTCCTCCACAGAGTCCAGTGGACAGTCCAGGACAGAACTGGCAGGTAGAAACACCTGTAAATATTTAACCGGACTAAACTTCAGGTTCCAGTTGTATAGATTTAGACTCTAGATGGAGACATTCAAGAAGAAGCAGCTGCTACCGAATGAGTGTAGCCTCTAAGGGTCACCAGAGTAATGAAGGAAATCTGAGATGATAATGAAATGAAACAGTGGAGCAGGCAAAGCTCCACTGGGTTGGTTACTAACGTCTGCTTTAATCTACCAACTACCAACAACTCAACATCTGACTTTTAAAATTATATACGAGCATATTCATTTATCTAAAAAGCACGAAGTAGCTAAATATATCAGAAAATTCTCCCAGCAGCATATGGTTAGTCTGCTACTGTGCCTAGTGGTAGAGGCCCAACACAAGCTTAAGTGCGGTTGAAGTACAAGGCTGGTGTTCAACCCATCTAATGATACTCTATTATTTTGCATCATGTAACTTCAGCTTAATGTTGAAACTGTGAATACAAGAACATCAGCTTCACAGTGTGGGCGCTGTGGCGCCACTACCTCCAGAACACTGAAGGTGAGGAGGGGTGGGGGTGGTAGCTGGTGTTGGTGAACATTGCTGCCCATAGGTGTCCTCATCGGTGCTTAAGGGATGAGGCTGAGGCTGGTGAAGCCATGACTGGTGAAGTATTCAGTTGTCAAAGGTCCACATTATGCCAATCTGTGTTTTCCTGACATGACGACGATGATGAAACTGCAGCTAAATTCCAGGCTGAACATGTACAGACATGGCCAAAAATACCGGCACCGTTGCAAGTGTGTCAGAAAATGTCAAGGGACGATGAACCATCTACCAGCTGTACATTAACAGACAGTGTGAAACATCCTCGTGTCTCATTTGTCCTCAGCCTTGAGGATTGAAGAGAGTTGTTACTGTCCAGCAGTTGGATTCTGTGTGGTTCACTGGGAGTCTGACGTCTCCGCGTGGGCATGAATATGAGGATGTGGCTTTTATCCAGAGAAGCGAATTATTAAGCAGCAGGAGTCATTTGCATAGAATTATTTCCACAGCTTTCAACCTGAGAGGGATCGTTTTTGTTGGAATGGACTGTTCAGGTAAACCTTTGTTCATCCCTGGTCACAGGTTTTAATGCTGTAAATGCTGTGTTTTGGTTCTCGGGCTCAGCAACGGCAGAGAGCGAGTGAACGAGGCGAGGAGCCGTCCAGCATGTTCGCCGAGGACCAACTCGGAGACGCTGCGCTGCTCGTGTTGGCAAATAAACAGGTGAGGTCGCATTTGTTTCTTTGGCGCATACACGTGACGTTTAGCACCTTCACTGACGTGAGTTTTCGGAACCAGCTCGATACATTTCAGTTTCCCCTCCCAGCATCTGCCCAACGCTATGAATGCTGCAGAGGTCACAGACGAGCTGGGTTTGCGTGCCCTCCGCCAGCGCGGCTGGTACATCCAGGCCACCTGCGCCCGGCTGTCCGACCAGCTGAAGGACCAGAAACGATCCATTCCAGCGGTTCGTTTGTTCTGTTCGGACACGGCGGCGGCACCGGATCCAGGCCCCTTCGCTGCCGTCTTACCCGGGTTTCAACCCCAGCTCTTTCTTCGGAGGACGTCCACTTTCTCCCTGCGTCGGTGCTCTTGGGACTCTCTCTCTGCTGCTTGTGTGTGAGGTTGTGCGTGTAGCGTGTGTGTGAAGGCGTCTCTATGTGTGTTGGCTGGGTTTGGGAGTAACCCTGTCGTGCCTTTTACGCACCTTCTGGTTTTCAGAGAAAGCGTGGTTGTCATACGGCAAAGAAAGAGCAAGCGTGCTAGCTCTCCTTCCCCTGTGGTCAATGTCTGTTAGCTAGAAACATTCAGCCAGAGTAGACCGAATGCTACATGTTCATGTTAAGCTCCTTTGATTTTTGAAACCTCCACCCACCAGTAAGAGATTCAATGAATTGCATCTTAACCTGTATCAGGTCGTAGCAAAACTGTAAAAATAAAACAGACTAAACCCCCATCCTCAACTGTACCGGTGTCATCTGTAAGTTGATTAAACCGGATAAATTCCTGAACACATTAACAAACGTGAGTCGGTCCAACAGTTTGCTGAGGGAGACTTTGTCATGTTGCTGCATGTTACATTTGATAGAATTTCCAATAATAGATACAAATCAATAAAGTCCAGAAACACAGTCAGTGTCATTTATAGCATGTTACTGTGTGTGCACTTCCTCAAACTTAAAAGCAGAACCAACACGTGGACGTGTCTGCGTAGCAGCGCATGGGTAGAATGTTCAGGCTTCAGCTGAGCCGCTGCGTCCGCCGTCCGTCACGTTGGTTGAGCAGACGCTGGTTCTGCTGCTCCTCCGGGGCATCGACTCCTTAGTTTGGCTGATGTCTGTGGTTGCTAGTATTTTATTCAGGGCCTGTGTAGTGACTCTGTTTGCATCACTACCATTCAAACATCGTTTCTAACACTCAGCTTCAGGTTCCTATCGTCGACTGGCTGGACAGACGCGTATGTGTTTCTGAACAGTGCTGCATAGTCACGGTTTCAGTTGATTCAGGCAACTCTTCACTTTGTTCTGCAGCGTTGAAATGACTCCACCTCCCTCAATGTGAGGAAGGCAGAGAGCTCAGTGTGGGGGAGGAGGGGGTTGCTCCTTTGTTGTACAGTAATCAGCGCCACAGTAACACACTAGAGTGTGTATGAGCGCCATCCTTCGCTCAGCCTGTCCTCAAACTCCCTGTGGGTCAGTGTCACGTAAGCGCAGTTTGCTGCAGCGTCTGACAAACCGTGTAGGTTTTCTGGCGTCGGTTCTTGGTGCTACGTTCTCAGTGGGGCTTTGGCTTTTCTCGTCTCTCCGACGCGTCCTGGTGCAGAACGTAGCAGCGGCTCTCGTTGTGCTGCCCGGTGTAGAACTTTCTTGGCCTGCAGGGTAAAGACACAAACATCACAATGACGTGACCTAAAACTCGTCTGTGCATTTATATTAGAAACACACAGGTTAAATAGGATCATGTACAGTGTGAGTGTTTAACGTGACTTGTCACCTCTATTAATTCTACTGATATCTGATTGATTTCTAATATGAAAATGAGCATATAAATAACCGACATAAGTACACGTTGGCGCCATTTCTCTAGGACAGGAAGTGAACTGTGTGCGTTCGTGTGTAGATTAACGCTCGCCTCTGGTTTTTGGATGAGCCAGCAGCGATCCGTCCTCCTCTGAGGAGACCCTGCAGCCAGTGAAAGGCCCTCAGGAATCGGCTCTAATCTACCCCGTGCAAAGAAGCCGTGGACGCGTAGAGTACGTGACCGTGCGTAAAGCATCGCTGTTGTTGTCGTTACCTCACCTTTAGGAACCGACGCGTATCCGTACACCTTGAGCCAGTAGTGGACGGACTGAGCCGCGTCAATGGAAACAGATGTCGTTCCCTCCTCCTTCCACACAAACAGAGACAAACATCGAGAGAATCTCCTGGATCAGATCTAGACATTTACTGGTCTCTGTGGATTCCGGGTCAAGAAGCAAGTCCTGGACTCTGGACGTGAACCTGGACTTTTACCTGCAACGTGCAAGACTGAAACGACAGTTGATGTTAAATGAAGTGCTGTGCAGGTTTCCACGCGCTGCTGCTGCAGGGGCGCTCTCCTTCCCTGTGTCTGCCGCCGTGGTGCTGGTACCAACAGTAACTTGAGGTCTTCAGGTCATTAAGGTTGTTATAACACAATCAAATCATTAAATCTTCTAGATCATTTGTGAGCTACTGAAGCATCATCACAGCTTTATTTTGAAAGGTGTCAGCTCACTCCACATGTACCTTAGGAAAATTAAGTGACGTGAAGAAAACCGTTCCACTTTGTGTTTTTACTAATTTAGTCTAAATGTAGAGAAAACTACAATAAAACAAACGCAAGTAATCGGTTTGCGTGAGGTCAGTGACGGATCGGATCCAATTGGTTCCCTCCCTGCTCACGAGCATCCGCTCAGTGTCACGGTTCTGGGGAGACCGTCGCACCTAACGATGATCTGGAGGAAACCGAAATCTTTATTGAACTGAGGACTAACCTGACATGAGCAGACCCAGTCTCACCCAGTTCTCACTGGTCGGTTCCGTCCTGTGGTTCTGGACTCTTGCGGGATCAGGTAGGTCTGAGAGGAGGCGACCAGCCGGAGGTTTACTCCGACCCCGATGTCTGAAGGAATCCCTCCAGGACACGCTCGTCCTGCCCCGAGAGACGCAACGAGAATCAAGCCAGCGTCAAATATTCACATTAGACACGTCACATATTGATGCGTCAGCAAACCACTACCTGGTTTAAACTGCTATCAACTAACTACGCTGCGTCTCCACCTAGAGACTCGGTTTAGAGCAATGTGTGTAACATCATCGTCAGAGACTGGACCCCAACGTGTCATCATTACGCCTGCGCGTATTAAAGATCACAGCGAAGGCGACGCACTCATTACTGGTAATAACATACTAGAGAAATTCTCCTACCGATCCCAGCCAATAGAAAAACGCTCTTCCTCCTCCCAGTAGGTCTCTTCCTCCAGCGGCGTCGGGGACTTGGTCCCAGCCCTCCGTTAACTGGAACATGTTCATCCATGACGCATCTGATCTGGACGCACCTCAACGACGTCACATCTGTAGAGAAACACGATGGTTCTGTTTAGAACGGACCTGCTCACGGACGGCTGTGCGGACCGGATAATCAGAACCAGGCCCGTTCTTTGTCTGCTGGATGTGTGAGTCATGGACATCGCCTGATTATGAAACACACAAACCCCCATAACGAGAAAAATATTAAAAACCAGCAAGAAAAACACATGAAAAAGTGAAATGAACTGAATCGGATTCCATTTGGTGCCGAGCGTTTAGAGCAGACGACGCCGTCTATTTCTGAGCTGGTTTCATTAACACAAGTTTTATTTATAATAAACAGAAGTTTCATTACAGCATCAACGTAAGTGACAATGGGAAGATTTTTATGCTGCGTAAAAGAACTAAAAGCGTTTGACACTTCAAAACCAAAAATACAGCGATTTGCACAACACAAACTCCATGAGGCCTGTTTCACACGACAGAAAGCAGCTTTTCAATTTTACACTGGGTGAACTGTCGACTAAATGATCACAGTGAAACAAGAAAGCGAAGAAATACTCAAGTAGAACTAAATCAGCTATAGGATCCTCACCTAATGAATATTTAAAACCTCTAAATAATTCAATCATCTAATTCTGTATGAATGTTTGCGTCGTGTGTTGCCATGGAAACATGCGCGCTACCGTGCAGCTTTCAGGGAGACGCTGACCTTGATGTGACCTTCATGTCCACTCCTGCCATGACTACCGAGACCAGCTCACAAACCAGGACCAGCGCTTCACAGGCAGGACGTCACTGTTCCGGGATCAGATCTCCGGAGGAAACGCCTCACTGCAGCTGACGGGGGTCAAGGTTCAGGACCAGGGCAGATTCCAGTGCTTGACCAGCACCAGAACCAGTAACAAGGACTCATTTATCAACTTAAAAGTGTCCGGCGAGACAAACACACAAACTATCTGACATCATTTGTGACGTACTTTGTGCCGAACGTCAAGATCTTTCATTCTCCAGCTCCAGTCTCCAAAGTGAAGCTTCTGCGTGTGTGTGTTTACACAAAATAAAGCCACTGAACGATAGGTAGGTAGGTTTTACTTCCACTGAGTAAAATAATCCTCATTAATTCAAAGCTGCGTCAATCCATTTGTTTGTAAAGTCCACCTGGAGCAGGTAGGAAACTGGATGGGCTGCAGCTGAACCTGGACTCAGCTGGTCCACCACCGCCCTCCACAGCACAACCACAGCCCAGCGGACTGAACAGCCGCTCTGCTACACCCGCAGCTCTCTGCTACGCTCACACGATGCTACCGATGTGGACGACAGCTGCACCGTCAGCAGCACAAACGGGAGGAGAGCCTGGGTGAGCGTTCGATGAATCTCACAAGGCCCAGAAACTACACACGTCACTGTATTACATTAATATTTGAGTTGCATCATTTCAGTTTCTATCAGTGGCTCCAGCAGTGACAGCACCATCCCCTGCACCGTCTCCAACTCTCCACTGATCAGCCTAATCTGGAGACTCAACCACAGTCGCATGGTCCCGAACCAGACCAGCGTCGGTCACACAGCGTCTAAGGAAGCAGCGCGTGAAGAGAAGCGTCACGGTCAGGCAGCCTCACGCTACGGGACACGTCTTCACATCAGGCGGGACTATAGGCTGTGGACTCAGCAACACGCGTATGACCACCACCTTGCAAAGCACATCATGACCAGGCTTCATCAAATCTAGACGACCTCTGTGATGCTTTCTCCATCAACTGGTCTCCACCCTACAGGCCAGTCTGCTCTCAGCACAGCAGCTGTGTTGGAGTCAACGACTACACCGAATGAACAATGTGCATTTCAGTACCACGGTAAAAATACACGTCGAGGTTGTTCTGAGGGTTTTTCTTTGTGTTAGCAGGACGTTAATGAAGCTGTCAATCAAAGGTCGGACTTGAGAGGGAAACTAAATGTTCGTCCTCCCGCATCTCTGCAAATCGACTTTTCTGTGACGTCCCAGCCTTGGAAGCATCTGAGTACTCACATGGCGGCGGGTCAAGGTCACAGTCCAGGCTGCTCCTCGCTGCTGTGCCCGGTGTAGCTGCGAGGCTACCGGCTAGCTGGCTAGCTATCTAGCTAGCTAGCTGGTTAGCCCGAACAGCTGGATCAACGACACCTGCCTCTTCATGGTCACGTTCAGGGTTAATGGCCGTCAACAGGCTTCTGCTGTGTTCAACTTCATGTTGCGGTGGCTACAACAACCGCAACACAGCTGAAAGCGGAAACTCTGGTCCTCGGTCATTATCAGCATCAACTGTTAGCCTGCGTTGTCGGAACTCGTCTTCCCGCCCACAGCCAATCACATTACAGAAGCACTGACGTGACGCTTCAATCCCCCAATCACGTGTCAGAATACCGCTAGGGGGCTGTGTATGTGGCGGCCGCATTCACTGCAACCAAACTACTACTCTGGGCTTTGTCCCACTCTTTTGGCCTGACTCTCTTCAAAGAGTCGGCTCGTCGTTGAATATATTATCTATCATATTTGAGCCTAACTTAGCAACTGTGAACGGTTTGCGTGTTTCTGAACATTTGTTTATTCTGCGTTTTCATAAAAGCCTTGTTTTTGCGCAGTGTGGAGGCAAAAACCTGTAGGAACCGGTGAATGAATCAAAACCCAATCAAAGTTGTCTTTGTGTTGTCTTTTACTCTTGCAAGAAGAGAAGTACACAGAGTCAGTGCAAAGCTGTCCTGCCTGAGTGTAACTCAGACTCATCAGCCCACAACTAAGGGTCAGTCACTGTCTTGTACCAGGGGGAAAGTGTAACAGAAACAAAGTAAATCAAAGTTCTGCTGCCGTGCTCTCACCATGGCCCCATGTCGTAAACCAATTTGAACTAGACAGTGTCTCCCCACCTAGCTCGAAAGCTTACCTCCCTTTCTCAAGGCAGAAGAGAAGGCTCGTTGTTCTCAAACATTTCTGTAAGCAGGTATATAACTCACTCTATGATTACTTCACTTAGTACAGATAAAAGCCAATACATATGAGGATATATCAAGTAATATGCATCACAGTTCTGTCACATATAGTAAAAATTCCATTACACGCAGTCACTACTGTTTCACATTTGAACCAGAAATACCAGAAGCCACAGCTTGGACGGGCCTCAGGGATTATCGGTCCTGTTTTTGAGGAGACTCTCTCTGAGGGACTGACGTCTTCCTAGCATCACCTTAACCGGTCGTGGGTAGACTGAAGCCTTTTTGGCCATTTTTTATAGTACGTATTCATCTTTGCAATGCCGATACCTTGAGGGCAATATTTCGTCCACGTGGCTCGCGTTGGAACGGCAGTGAAGTATCCTCGAAGCCTCGGCCTCCCACCGTTTCAGTGGGTCTTCAGCTCTTTGGATGAGAGGCTCCTCGAGACGGGACCTCGCCTCCAGTACAGCATCAACTCTGGGATTTCGCCTTCCAGTGTCTCCGGTTGCTCCGCGCAGCAGACGCCTGTGGTTCCTTGCTCCTTCTTCCTCCTGGCCCTCTGATGGAGGAGCTGACAGGCTGCTGGAGCTGCAGTTATTCCTTGCAGTCTCACTTTTTACCCCGTGGGTGCAGGGCAGTGGTTTTGGAAAGCGCAGCGTTGTTCTCCATTCTCAGAAACGTTGTGTCCATGGATGAACAGGGCGGTGGCCTGATCCTTTGCTTTGTCCACTGTCACACTCCGTTGGTGAGGCGGTTACCCGCTGTCGACCTGGCAGAGAGGAAGCGGTGGAGGCTGTGACATAGCTGAAAACATGAACATTTGGCTTTGTGGTAAATTGCTCTTTTGTTAATTAATGAATAATTTGCCTGTTGTAGAAAGTATCGTGACTGTGCCTTACGTTGTCCCAGGGTTTGTCCTGTTGCTGCCGGCTTCCTCTTGTCGTGTCGTTGTGGTGGAAAAAGTCCATGCATAATTAGTTCATTTGTAGTGGAATACATATGTAGCACATATACGTGTGGTTCAGGCTAAAGGGTTGAGAATAGAGTAGAACAGGTCCTGTCTAGGCTGTGCAGGCTTGCTGGCCTTGGGTCCGAAGACAATCTGGCTCTTAGACAAAACAGTTGTTGGTATGAAATCTCCACATTGTGACGCTTGTTCCGGGTTTCAACCACCTCCCTAGAATGAGACGGGGGAGATGTGAGCTGTGCTGGGGGACACAGCCAGCGTCTCCCAGGCTCCGTCCTTCCCCACTTCCTGTGAGCGTCTCCCTGCAGGAGAGAGAGGTGACTTTGTTTGCCTGCCTTTGCATATTTCTCATTCATGTTTGATTATTTGAACCTAATGCTGCCTCGGCTTCAATTCCTCTGAGTTGGGACGTCTCTGACCACTACGTTGTCTCTCTCTTCTCTACCCCCTCAAGGCGGATGTTCGCCACATTGGGCCTGGCTCTGCTGGAGGCAGAGTATATTGCTTTTAATATCTCTATAAACGTCTATATATTAAGATTAGAACTTACTGATTGATTGCATTTAAACGCTTCGCTGTGTTTGATCTCAAACCTTGCTTGTAAAGTGCCTTGAGACAACTGCTGTTGTGAATGGACGCTAGAGAAATGAAACAATGAATAACTCATTTACTGACCCTTCATTTACATGCTATCCAATGTGTGACCTGCAGCAGAGGAGGACGTCTGGAGGCGGTAGGTGATGGCTGGACTAGTGAAACAAGAGCTTCTGTGCGACTCAACCACATGCCTTTTAAGAGAAGAGAGGACATTTTATTGTCACTGCAACATGCACGACAAAAACATCAAGTGTCAAAGTGCAGCAGTCATCCATCCATTCAGCATCAAAACAAACCACGTAAACTACAGGAGCAATTGAAAAGACAAACAAATCAGCTCGTTTAAAGGGGCAGGTTGAAAACAACCGTTTGCTTGGGATTCACTGGTTATTCACATTCGTCTGCATTCACAGCTGCCACTAGAACTCGGTGTGGCCTTCAACGTGGCTCTGAGCTGAGCTGCTGGCAGCTTTTCGGAGGCCGGTGACTCGGACGGACTCGTCCTCGGCAGCAGAGGTGACTCGTGGTCGTCCTTTCCTGGCGGAGGAAACAGTAAAACAAGAAACTGTGACAAGCTGTAGTTACTGTGAGCCACTAGTGCAAACTTCAGCTAAACAACAGCAGCAAAGTAGCTGAATGTGCCAACATTTACTAGAAGAAAAGCAGCAAAGTGCAGAGTCTCTACATGAGCCTGTGTTACAGAGAGGATCAGCTTGTGAGGGTGAGACGACCGCTGGGCCAATGACTCTGGAGCCACTTCTAACAAAAGCAGCACATGAAAAGGAAGGCGATGGCACCGCTGCACAATCCTGCAGATGAGCCGTGGTTCTGTACTGGTTCTGAAGCAGATGTAACCAACGCCTTGACACACAGCGGCCGATTGGTTACTCACTGGGCTCTTTTCCCAAGGAGGAGCGGAGGAAAGAAAAAGAATATCACACTCATATGTTTAACTGAACCAGTGCGATTTCTGGCATTTAATTATGTAGATGCAACATATTTATAACATTCAGAAAATAAAACATTCAGAGCTCTGATAAACAAAATGCAACCACATGGCAAGAAAATAAAACAAAGTCCATCTACCCGGGTAGTGTGTTTTAAACACTGCAGTTCCCACGATCCGCCCGTCGAACCGCCGCTGCTCAGCTATCGCTGCGCAACTTCCAGGCCAACGTTACTTCGACCCAAGTACTCAGAACATTCCAGTTTAAGACCAAACAGAACCTGGGCCTTTAGTGCCACAAACTTTTCTTTTCTCAGCCAGACCCAAAATCGGACCCTCAAACATGCAGTCGCCTTCTCATCCCTGGAATTTTTGACAGAAAACCCTATAGATTGTATCGAACTTATCCTCAACAGGCCAATTCTGCCACCTACTGGTGTAACACACGCAAAAAACTAAATCAATATTCTTCATCATTTAATGTGGGTTACACAGAGACAGGATGAAAGTGTCAGCGGCTGGAATGAAACAACACATAGATATTAACCCAGGTTATGGGGCGAGAAGCAAAAGACGCTGCATCAGAAAGGTCTCGTTCAGGACTTGGTGTAAGTGTCTGGCAGCACCAAATAAAGCCCCATCAGTAGCACGTGTCAGCATCAGGTGTAATGACCTTTAACCTTCCCAGGCTGGCTGACAGACATCGTCCCTCCAGTGAGTCCTGGTCTTCCTCTGGGCCTCCTCCGGCTCCTCCTGCGACAGATGAACCTTAGTCTTAGTCTGGCCCGTCGCCCAGGACCCGTTTGTCATGGGAGACCCTGCTGGGGGCATTTAGCCCAGACAACACAGCTGCTAGAGTCACACGGGCACACGAACTCCTCCACCGCGATAAGGTGTCGGTTCAAGGAGGAGAAGAAAAAAAACGGAGAACACAAACGTTAGTGAGGTCAACCTAACATCACATGAACAGTATATCGAGACAAGTTCAATAAAAAACTGATACTTGCCTTCACTAACCCATCACAGATCTCAACTTAATACATTCAACTTAAGTAAACCTAAATCAATTGAACGCAAGTTATCTTAACCTAACCTGTTACACAGAAACCTAATCTATATTACTACTATTATAAGTCTAGACAAAACGAGTCCAGCGGTGGATGTGCAGTCGCAGCAGCAGGAACCTTCTTCAGGTCTCTCACGCTACTCCTCCACGCTTCGACCTCCCAGGCCAAGACTCGCCTGACAGGTCTCTCACTAAACTAGTCAGAGTCCTGTCATCAGTCCAGCCTGAGCAGTGAAGACCCGTCCAGTGTGTCCAGGGTGTAGAGCATCTGAGGCCCGTCGAAGTCGAAATCACGGGTTTCTCCCTAATCAATTACTGTAAAGTTCATTGGGCTCGTTTGATGAAAGCTTGGTAACATTTAGACCAACTTTCCATTCAAACCTTTCTGGTTTTCAGGAATCTCTAGTTTAGTGCATGTTTTCAAGTCGCCACCAGAACTGATCAGAAACTTACACTGACGGGGGAGAAGGCCCGGACTATACCCCCAACCTGGCATCACACACTGGGACCATCACAAAAATGGTCTTTTTTACTGGGATGTCGGTCAAAACCAAAGAACAGTCTGCCCCCTAGCGGTAGCAAGGAGCCACGCATTTAGATTGCGTAGCATGCAATGACGAGGAGCGTAGCCCTGGGAACTGGCAAAGTAGAAAAAGCAACATGGACCAACATTTGAATATTCCAATATAATTTATGGCTTTCTGAAATATACTAAAAAAGAAATACAAATATTGACAGGGTGGCCCAAATGTTAAACGATCAGCGACCTCAGTGTAACTATGACCACAAAACACTCTTGTTTCCAGGAAGCACATGTACATCTCCGTCACTGCCTTGGGCAGCTCCCCTCCCCCTCTGGTTCTCAGCAGATCCAGCAGAAGACTGGGATGTGACACATGATGCGGAGGCTTCGTGAGGTCTTGACGTGGGAGATGGTGGTTGTGGCCTGCTGCTCATCTCTGAACCTCTTCATGAAGTACTCCTCCTTCTGTGGGTCAGTGAACCCTCTGACCTCTGTCACCACGTCAACACACTCAGGAGGGATCTGATTGGCTGCTGAAAGGATGTGAATGCAGATGTGCGAGCCTCCATGCTTGCTAGCGCGTGGGGAGGCCTGGCCACAGAAAACGAGTTGTCTCTAAGGCAGGCAGAGAACTCTCCCCCCAGATGTTTAGGGAGCGTGTTTTGATCCCTCAACCTGCATCGGCCCAAATGCAAAGATTTGTGATTACCAGAAATTGTTTTGTCTCAATAGCTTTGGTTACCGGGTCGCAATGTTTTGCCCAAATTCTTTCGCTCTACAGGCCAGACGTCCTCGCAGCCGCCAAAGGCCAGCAAGCGTCCTGTACAATCATATTCCCTGGAAATGAACAAAGCCTGAACAAAATGCATCCTAAGCCTACTAACATATGCTAATGTTTTCCACTACATTAGTATATTATGCTCATATTTATTTGCATACCTCTGATTATTAGAATATGCTAATCTATGCCCATCTATTGTAAATCCCTCATTACAGTTTAAAACCTGTCCATTGCATATCCATTTGTAAATATTATCCATATTTTCTTCTGCACTTATCAATATCCCAAAACCTATACATTAGTAACTCCTCTGGGATTGTCTGAACTAGCCACGTAGAAGAGGGACAGGATAGGCTTCAACCAATTACAGGGGAGAACAAACATTGGAGGGAGGAGCTAGTTCACCCTCCCAATGTTTCATCTACCCCTCTGCTCAGTTCCTGGAATCAACCCCCTCTGAGGAAGCAGTTCACTGCCAAACGTTAGGGCCAATTAAGCTGAATTAGGCTTAAATCTTGGGATCTGTCCTCCCTCTTTTTATATCAAATTTGACTTGCATGAATAACACTGACGTGTCTGGTCACAATAGGCGTTTTCATTTTTTAGAAAAATTGGCGATCAAATAAAGTTTGGAATTTCAACAGCTCAGACGTCAGTCGGGGATCTGCCAACGGGTCCACATTTGATAATCACTCACTACCAACTTTTACTCACCGGCCACGAAGACGAATTGACGCTCTGTTAAAAGAGATTCGTTTTAAACACCATCTTCTCCGAGTCGCCAGGATCGAGCTTCTACCACCACAGGCCCAGCGAACACCGGGATTTCCCACACGACCACGTCTTCCCTCCACAGATCCAAGACAGCCTACTTCAGCTTTCCAGGGACTACAGCACCTTTAGAAAGTAGGGAAAGTTACGATAACAGAAATACTCAGGACCAGCACAACCAGGAACGCAAACAGAAGAGAACGAACAAAACCTCCCTCCTCCCAGACGCCCCACACAGAACTAGATCAGGCCACCAGATCGCTCTGTACAAATTATTTCAATTTAATGCAAGCGGTCCATCATAAGAACATTATTGCTAAAGCTATCGGCACCCAGATGCCGCCACAGGGAACGTTCAGACACGTCCGGAAACTCACCGGCTTCATTAAACCCTCCTCCCCCCCAGAACAAGTCAGAGACGCTGTGGAAAGAAACGCGCAACAGTGGATGCAGAATAATTTCTGCGTCCTGCAGGACCACTATTCTAATATTATCTCAGATTATGACCACTTACCGTTAAGATAGCAGTTAGCTGGGCCCAGAAACGCTACAAGACCAGACTGACCCAGTCCACACCGGTGGGGAATGATATTTACATCGATATGGAGAAGAAGAGGAGCGGGAGTGAGGACGGCCCCCAGCCAATCAGCCCAACAAACCAAATACGAGCACACGAGCCCCACCCAGCTCTCATCCAGGGTCCGAAGCGTATAATTACACCAACTACAATGGTAGAACGACCCCGTCTGACCCCACTCAAACCACCTCCGCAGGTTGCTCGGATGAGGCCGCCTCGGTTCACACGCGCTGTGTGAGCCCCACACGGGAGGCGCACGGGCCCGACCAGCACAAAGCCAGAGTAGGCCGCAAAATCAGAGGCAGAAAAGCCACCTGGTTCCTCGGTGACTCCAACCTCTCGCGTATACCCGCCCGCAAATAACAACGTCCAAACTGACAGCTACCCTGGCGCCGCATTCTATCACTTTCAAAAAATCCTGGACAAAACAGCAGAGCACCCCTCCGTTAAGCTGCTGCTCCTGTCTGTAGGCATAGACAACAGGGATCGGGACCCACACAAAACCTCCATAAAACAGTTACGTCAGATTTACAGGAGGGCACAGTCCGTTTTTCCTAACCAGGATTGCGTTCCCACTCATTCATTACTCGTCGCTCCTCCCTCCAGCGCAGCAGAATAATCTTAATATCATTAATGACTTTATCTCCAGCTACCTCCCCTTCCTGAGACCGCTGCCGAAGGACCAGGTCTGCACAGTGCAGGACGACGTGCACTGGACAGGAAACAGCCCGATGCATGCAGATACATTTATAATGTGGTCACAGCCTAACCAGGATTTTAACGGGGACCCACCGGGCGCGGTCCATCGAGACCCCCGGCTGGGATCATACGACCCTAGAACCCCACAACAACTTTGTGGCAACCGTCGCCCCCCCACCTCCACTGACGCAGCTCACCTTCAAGCGTCACTTTCCCACGGGGACCCCGTCTCACAACCCTAGTCGACCTCTCCTGGGGCTCCCCCTCTGATAGTCTCAACCTCTCCAAGTGAGGCTCAGATACGCCTGTTAGAGAGGGGCCTCACGTTCATTCCCACTCCAAGCACTTTTGACCCTTACCGGTACCACAGACGGGTCAAACTACTAGATTGCTCTGAGGATAACCACTCGGAAGCAATGCCCTTCTCCCTGCTGTCTAATCGGGAACCACCCTGGGATGAGCTGAGTGCACAGACAAAGATTCTCATTCACCGTGACGTTGACGGTCTGAACCGCTACGTTCCTCCGCTGGACAAAAGAGACCGATCCACGGCGGAGGATAAAAGAGCAATTACAGGGTCAGTCAACTTCAATATCATAATTAATCCGGCCGATAAGGGCTCAAAAATTGTCATCACGGATTTACAACAACATGCCCTGGAAGCCCATAGACAATTAAACACCACTAGGTATTATAAAGCCATAGACGGCAGCATCCAGAGCCAAACGCAGGCGCACATCCGAGACATTGTTCAAAAACTCGACCATGACGGGTTTATTCGGACCAGATCCACCGCAACAGACAGTTCTATCTTCTCCCTAAAATCCACAAGGACCCACTCCCCTGGACGGTCCCCCACGCGATCCCTCCCGGCAGACCCATAGTCTCCGACTGCAGCAGCGCCACTCACAACATCTCGCTGTGCATAGACTTCTCCTTAAGTCCGCTCTCCTGCAAACATCCCAGTTTCCTCAAAGACACGTACCACTTTCTAGACAGGATTCGCCCTTTGACGCTGTCGAGACATTGACAGCTTATATACAAACATCAACACAGAGCCGTCCAGCAGATCTTTACTCCATACCCGGACCACAGCAGACCGGATGCAGACATCTTCTAGAAATATGCCTTCAACACAATGACTTCGAGTTTGATAACAAGCAACACTTACAGGTGGAGGGCACGGCGATGGGCCACAGGTACGCCAACATTCATATGAGCCAATGGGAACGCGAGGCACTAGAACAAAGCCCAGTGAAACCTACCGTCTACCTCCGCTTCCTGGATGACATCATCGGCATCTGGGAGCACGGGAAGGAGAGTTTTTATACATTCACTGACACGTTGAATAACCACCACCCCTCCATCAAGGTTAAATACGATCTACACGCTGATGAAGTAAACTTTTTGGACACACAGATGAGGAAAATTAAAAATGACTCACCCGTGTTTACTTCAGACCAACAGATACACACGCGCTACTCCATAAAGCCGGTTATCATCCGAAACACACATTTAAAGGCATAGTTCAATCACAAATCATCCGGTTTCATAGAATCTGCTCGAGGGAGGCGGATTCAAACCAAGCCATCTCCACTTCATTCCTGAGAGCAAGAGGGTACGAGGAGGTTTTTGGGACGCGTTAAAAAGCAGACGCTATCATCTCTCTCCCCCCTCCGCTGCTCTGTCTCTCAGCGGAGCCGGAGAGCGGCGACCACAGGGAGAGAAACACAGAATGGAGCCTACAGAACTCGTCCCCTTGGTCACAACCTACTCCAGACCTCGTCCTTACCTACAGAATCTGTGGCAGAACAACTTTATAACAATTATGGCTGACCGTGATCAATTTCAAAACTACAGTGTAATCTAAGAGATTTATTAGTCAGAGCTAGGTTTTGCAGGCACACAGTTACTGGAAATCGGGACGGGCACGGGGCTTTCAGGCAAGAGAAATTCATTTTTGATCCACACGGGGGCGCAGGAGCACCTATTAACGGTGAGTTCAGCATCCACAGCTCCAACCTGGGCTACTGCATCATCTGCCAAACCTGTGGAAAGATGTACGTTGGTGAAACAGGAAAAACACTTTTTACCAGACTCCAGCAACACATCCGCAGCATGAAGACGGCCAGATTATCCACTCCCTTGGTACAGCATTTCCAAACACACCCCCTTCACCATCTCACAATCACTGGCCTCCAAGCATCCGCCACGTGGACGGGGGGCCAGCGCAGGAGGCAGGAGAGGCTGTGGATGGAGAAATTGAAAACAAAAATTCCTTCAGCTTTGAACATTTAATAAATACATCTAATACACAAGGAATACATAGATTATCATAACTGAATGGAGGAACTGAGGAACTGGAAAATAAAAATGCATGATTGTAGAGATGGGAGTGTGTTTCTTCCTAGGCAGTAAGTAAGTTCAACAAACAAACAAACAAACATTTGTTTTAAATATATATCTTGCCTGTATTACCTGTTGTGTGCCACTCTCTGGTCTGTCCTCAAGCTTTGGGCTCCATTTCAGCCCCCAATTCATTCTCCTTACCCTTCATCCTTCACTCCACTGCCTAATTAACACTAACACCCCCCCATCCTGACTTTTACTCTTGCCCCTATCCTATCCCCCACCTTTCCTAATCCCAACCCCAACCTCCCTCCACCCTATCCCTCATCCCATCCTAACCCTGTCCCCCACCCTTTCCTAACCTCCCTCCACCTTATCCCCCACCCTAATCCTAATCCTAAACTCCAACCCCGTCCTTTTACTGCGCCCCCTACCCCACTCTAACTCTCAACCTAAACACCCCCCGCCCTCTGCTTGAGGGAGCTGGCTTATAGGGAAAACAGAGAGTTGGCTGCACACAGATATGCACGCACAGACAACCAGGTCTACCTGTGGCGCTGAGGGAAACCTGTTGATAGGAGAGTCCGAGTAACACATACACATAAAAAATCTTTCTTAAATTTGGAATTAAGTAATAAAACTATTCCTCCACTGCATGACTCCTCAATAATGATATGTCCTACATATTAACTTCTTAACCATTTTGCATGCCCCACACATGAACTTTTTAATGTAATAATTTATTCTGCATGAGTTTATTCTTCTTGTATGTTGCATGATTCTACTTTGGTATCAATTAACATTTATAGCTATTTGTATTTACAGCACTTATAGCTGGGCCCTTTCACTCTATGCATGCTATTAACAAGATACATGCGTGTGTGTGTGTGTATACATGTGTGCCAACGGTTAAATACGCAACATCCTGACTGAATGGGCTTTTTGGTGATATGGCACAGACTCCTGCTTGCCAGTGCAAAAAAAACCACATTTCAAACCTCACCCTAACCCTAAGAGGACATACCCTGGGACTTGATCACCCCAGGGGGCCGCCCTTAGGGCAGGGTGTCCAGTGGTAAATGGCCGAAACGCCCGATGAACCTAAGGTACACTACTGATGAGTAACCCTCACAATTGGCTCTCCACACCAAACTGCTCTACTCTAAAAGACAGAGCAGGGAGAGTCACTGAGAAAAAACTCACACACCCGACCCCTAACCCTAAGCAGAGTGACGCTGAAGAATTAATCCATGCATTTGTTACCTCTAGGCTGGACGACTGTAACTCGCTGCTCGTAGTTTGTCCCACTAACTCTTTGAAAAGCCTCCAGTTCATTCAAAATGCTGCAGCCAGAGTCTGACTGGACTCAGGAAGAGAGATCACATTTCTCCTACATTAGCTTCTCTGCATTGGCTCCCTGTCAAATCTAGGATAGAATTCAATTCTTCTCCTCACCTACAAAGCTCTTCATAATAAAGCTCCATCTTGTCTTAGACCTCATGGCTCCTTATGCTCCAACAGAACGCTGGCTTCTCAGAGCTGGTCTGCTGGTGGTTCCTAGAGTTTCTACCTGTAGAACGGGAGGCAGAGCCTTTAGCTCCAAGCTCCTCTATGTGGAACCAGCTTCCAGTTCAGGTTCTAGCAGCAGACGCCCTCTCTAGTTTGAAAACCTTTCTTTTTGACAAAGCGTATAGTTAGAGATGGTTCTGGTCGTTCAGCTGCTATAGACTTAGATGCTGGGGGACGTCCTTCATTCACTGAGCTCTTTTCGGTTTCTTCTATCCACTAACATGCCTCCATGTCCACATGTGACTAACTAGCTAAACTTTGGTTTAGTTGTGTCAGGTCTTAAACCTCACTTATAACTGATGTTGTGAATTGGCGCTATATAAATAAAGTTAAATTTCAATTGAATTGAAGCCCTTTCTTCCTAGCGCTGTCACATAACACGAGGTAAGGACAGAAGAAACGTTCTACATGTACGGAGCACAGCAAATGTCTTCATCGTAATATTAGGTAGCTTAGCTTAGCCTAGCTTAGCGTAGATTGGCTAACAAAGCCTTAACTCTGGACGACCTAAAGTCACCTGGAAAGCGATAAAACAAAACAAAAAAAGCTCGGCTGCAAAATCCGCCACTTGTCATGTCTCCAGCTGTTTAATAAAAATCTACCTGTTGCCGCCGTCTCAGAGCGCAGACGCCATGACTGCTTCTTCGTCGTCGTCCTCCTTTGCTGCTGCTTCTTCTTCTTCCTCCTTTGCTGCTGCTTCTTCTGCGGTGTTTAGCGCCACCTGCTGTATCGGACCCTCCCCCAGCTCAAACCCCGTCACTAGCCCTGCTGTCTGGAAACACCCAGAGCTCTCCCCGTGCTGCCAAACATCACAGCAGCTCCCAGGTGAGCAGCCTCCAGACCAGCTTCCCTCACCGTAACGTCTCTTTCCCTACGGTGACTCACAACACCCAGACTGAGAGGGCAAAGTCAAGCACATCTGTTTCCTCGCTCCACCACGTCCACGTGTGACTGAGCTGGTCTCTCGTGTTTCTCTCTGTCCTCATCTACAGCTTTCGTCAGACTCAGAGCCGTGTGTCTCCAGCGTTCAGTCGCTGAGTGTCTGGATCGGGTAAGTGCAGCAGGTAAGAGGCAGCGGCTAGAGGAGGAAGAAGTCTAGGCTTCAGGTTCTGACCGGTTGCCCCCAGACTTCGGTCTGGGTGGGAGTCGGGATCCTCGTCTTGCGGTTGACCTCCCACCCAGGTCTCCTCTTTGTGCTCCCTCGACGTCAGGACTCGGTCCGTGACTGTCGACGACTGCGCCAGCTGTTTTATTGTGAAAGGACGCTAGCCAGCGAAGAATCCGTCGCTGCTCAGGCTGTAGGGTGAGACTGTAAATAACCTGCTTTGTGTTCAGCGAGGTGGTCACGCGTCATCGGAGCACTGGTGGCTCTGGTTCCTGCCAGTGAGTAGCATCACATTCCTCTTAGCTCCTGATTAACTTTCTGACAGTGTTCCTGCTTTATTATGGGTCAAATACAAGGTGTTGGCCGTTTGACGAGCTTCAGCCCTTTGACAGTGTCCTGGCACATCCACAAGCTTCACGTTCTTCCTTGAAGAGATGCGACCTGTTGTTTTTCTGTAGCTAGTTTGTTCTAGGACTGCTGAACCAAAATCCTTTAAAAGAACGCAGAGCAACCGAGAGCAACTTCTGTCAATGACTGTACATCTGTAAGTTCCCCAGTAAACCTGGGGATTCCTGAACACATTAACAAACGTGAGTCGGTCCAACAGTTTGCTGAGGGAGACTTTGTCATATCGCTGCTTTTTTTTTTAGATATAATTTCCAATAATAGAAACAAATCCAGAAACGCAGACGTGTGTTGATGTTGAACCACAGGCCACAAGCAGACTTGCATCCGATAAAAGGATTGTTCCTCTAACTTAGAAGCAGAGCCAGTAGCAGCGCATGGGTAGGATGTTCAAGCAGACGCTGGTTCTGCATCGACTCCTTAGTTTGGCCGATGTCTGTGGTTGCTAGTATTTTATTCAGGGCCTGTGTAGTGACTCTGTTTGCATCAGTTCAGAAATAACTACCATTCAGTGTTTTCCCTCGTTTTCTAACACTCAGCTTCAGGTTTCTATCGTTGACTGACTGGACACAACCGTAGATTTTTCAGAGCCGCATAGTTTCCAGGTGTGTTTCAGTTGATTCAGGCAACTCTTCACTTTGTTTTGATGCTTTGACCTAAAGGTTCAGCTTTTCTTCATTCGCGCTGTTGTGTGTGTTTCTGCAGCGTTGAAATGACTTCGGTTTATGTGAAGAGACGCGTTAGTGAGATTTCTGACTAAACCAACTGACTTTAAGCTCAGCAGAGACGAGTAGAGTCCAACATAAAGCAGCTGCTTAGTGTTTCACCTGGAACAAGAGAAAGAAGACACGGAAACAAACCAGCCACGCTCTGAACTTTTATTAACTATTTACACTATGTACAAAGCTCAATGGGGAGGGGGGGGGGTGCTCGCTCAGAATGGGGGAGAGGGGGAAGGGGAGGTTGCTCTTCCTCAGCTCAGAATGGGGGAGAGGGGGGAGGGGAGGTTAATCTTCGTCCACCTCCCTCACATTGAGGAAGAAAGGGAGGTGGAGAGCTCAGAATGGGGGAGAGTGGGGAGGAGAGGTGGCTCTTCCTCCACCTCCCTCTCCCCCTCCCTCACATTGAGGGAGAAAGGGAGGTGGAGAGCTCAGAATGGGGGAGAGGGGGGAGGAGAGGTTGCTCTTCCTCCACCTCCCTCTCCCCCTCCCTCACATTGAGGGAGAAAGGGAGGTGGAGAGCTCAGAATGGGGGAGAGGGGGGAGGAGAGGTTGCTCTTCCTCCACCTCCCTCTCCCCCTCCCTCACATTGAGGGAGAAAGGGAAGTGGAGAGCTCAGAATGGGGGAGAGGGGGGAGGAGAGGTTGCTCTTCCTCCACCTCCCTCTCCCCCTCCCTCACATTGAGGGAGAAAGGGAGGTGGAGAGCTCAGAATGGGGGAGAGGGGGGAGGAGAGGTTGCTCTTCCTCCACCTCCCTCTCCCCCTCCCTCACATTGAGGGAGAAAGGGAGGTGGAGAGCTCAGAATGGGGGAGAGGGGGGAGGAGAGGTTGCTCTTCCTCCACCTCCCTCTCCCCCTCCCTCACATTGAGGGAGAAAGGGAGGTGGAGAGCTCAGAATGGGGGAGAGGGGGGAGGAGAGGTTGCTCTTCCTCCACCTCCCTCTCCCCCTCCTTCACATTGAGGGAGAAAGGGAGGTGGAGAGCTCAGAATGGGGGAGAGGGGGGAGGAGAGGTTGCTCTTCCTCCACCTCCCTCTCCCCCTCCCTCACATTGAGGGAGAAAGGGAAGTGGAGAGCTCAGAATGGGGGAGAGGGGGGAGGAGAGGTTGCTCTTCCTCCACCTCCCTCTCCCCCTCCCTCACATTGAGGGAGAAAGGGAGGTGGAGAGCTAAGAATGGGGGGGAGGGGGGAGGAGAGGTTGCTCTTCCTCCACCTCCCTCTCCCCCTCCCTCACATTGAGGGAGAGAGGGAGATGGAGAGCTCAGAATGGGGGAGAGGGGGGAGGAAAGATTGCTCTTCCTCAGCTCAGAATGGGGGAGAGGGGGGAGGGGAGGTTGATCTCTGTCCACCTCCCTCTCCACCTCCCTCACATTGAGGAAGAAAGAGAGGTGGAGAGCTCAGAATGGGGGAGAGGGGGGAGGAGAGGTTGCTCTTCCTCCACCTCCCTCTCCCCCTCCCTCACATTGAGGAAGAAAGGGAGGTGGAGAGCTAAGAATGGGGGAGAGGGGGGAGGAGAGGTTGCTCTTCCTCCACCTCCCTCTCCCCCTCCCTCACATTGAGGGAGAAAGGGAGGTGGAGAGCTCAGAATGGGGGAGAGTGGGGAGGAGAGGTTGCTCTTCCTCCACCTCCCTCTCCCCCTCCCTCACATTGAGGGAGAAAGGGAGGTGGAAAGCTCAGAATGGGGGAGAGGGGGGAGGAGAGGTTGCTCTTCCTCCACCTCCCTCTCCCCCTCCCTCACATTGAGGGAGAGAGGGAGATGGAGAGCTCAGAATGGGAGAGAGGGGGGAGGAGAGGTGGAGAGCTAAGAATGAGGGAGAGGGGGGAGGAGAGGTTGCTCTTCTCCACCTCCCTCTCCCCCTCCCTCACATTGAGGGAGAAAGGGAGGTGGAGAGCTAAGAATGGGGGAGAGAGGGGAGGAGAGGTGGAGAGCTAAGAATGAGGGAGAGGGGGGAGGAGAGGTTGCTCTTCCTCCATCTCCCTCTCCCCCTCCCTCACATTGAGGGAAAGAGGGAGGTGGAGAGCTCAGAATGGGGGAGAGGGGGGAGGAGAGGTTGCTCTTCCTCAGCTCAGAATGGGTGAGAGGGGGGAGGGGAGGTTGATCTTCGTCCACCTCCCTCTCCCCCTCCCTCACATTGAGGGAGAAAGGGAGGTGGAGAGCTCAGAATAGGGGAGAGGGGGGAGGAGAGGTTGCTCTTCCTCCACCTCCCTCTCCCCCTCCCTCACATTGAGGGAGAAAGGGAGGTGGAGAGCTAAAAATGAGGGAGAGGGGGGAGGAGAGGTTGCTCTTCCTCCACCTCCCTCTCCCCCTCCCTCACATTGAGGGAGAAAGGGAGGTGGAGAGCTAAGAATGGGTGAGAGGGGGGAGGAGAGGTTGCTCTTCCTCCACCTCCCTCTCCCCCTCCCTCACATTGAGGGAGAAAGGGAGATGGAGAGCTCAGAATGGGGGAGAGGGGGGATGAGAGGTGGAGAGCTCAGAATGGGGGAGAGGGGGGAGGAGAGGTTGCTCTTCCCCAGCTCAGAATGGGGGAGAGGGGGGAGGAGAGGTTGCTCTTCCTCCACCTCCCTCTCCCCCTCCCTCACATTGAGGGAGAAAGGGAGGTGGAGAGCTCAGAATGGGGGAGAGTGGGGAGGAGAGGTTGCTCTTCCTCCCCCTCCCTCTCCCCCTCCCTCACATTGAGGGAGAAAGGGAGGTGGAGAGCTAAGAATGGGGGAGAGGGGGGAGGAGAGGTTGCTCTTCCTCCACCTCCCTCTCCCCCTCCCTCACATTGAGGGAGAAAGGGAGGTGGAGAGCTAAGAATGGGGAAGAGGGGGAAGGAGAGGTGGAGAGCTAAGAATGAGGGAGAGGGGGGAGGAGAGGTTGCTCTTCCTCCACCTCCCTCTCCCCCTCCCTCACATTGAGGGAGAAAGGGAGGTGGAGAGCTAAGAATGGGGGAGAGGGGGGAGGAGAGGTTGCTCTTCCTCCCCCTCCCTCTCCCCCTCCCTCACATTGAGGGAGAAAGGGAGGTGGAGAGCTCAGAATGGGGGAGAGTGGGGAGGAGAGGTTGCTCTTCCTCCACCTCCCTCTCCCCCTCCCTCACATTGAGGGAGAAAGGGAGGTGGAGAGCTCAGAATAGGGGAGAGTGGGGAGGAGAGGTTGCTCTTCCTCCACCTCCCTCTCCCCCTCCCTCACATTGAGGGAGAAAGGGAGGTGGAGAGCTAAGAATGGGGGAGAGGGGGGAGGAGAGGTTGCTCTTCCTCCACCTCCCTCTCCCCCTCCCTCACATTGAGGGAGAAAGGGAGGTGGAGAGCTCAGAATGGGGGAGAGGGGGGAGGAGAGGTTGCTCTTCCTCAGCTCAGAATGGGTGAGAGGGGGGAGGGGAGGTTGATCTTCGTCCACCTCCCTCTCCCCCTCCCTCACATTGAGGGAGAAAGGGAGGTGGAGAGCTCAGAATAGGGGAGAGGGGGGAGGAGAGGTTGCTCTTCCTCAGCTCAGAATGGGTGAGAGGGGGGAGGGGAGGTTGATCTTCGTCCACCTCCCTCTCCCCCTCCCTCACATTGAGGGAGAAAGGGAGGTGGAGAGCTCAGAATAGGGGAGAGGGGGGAGGAGAGGTTGCTCTTCCTCCACCTCCCTCTCCCAGCGTCCAGCTGTCACTGGTTCCTGCTGGACGCTGTGCTGTGGCTTGAATAAAGCACCTTTCTAACTTTCTATGTGGGCGAGCGGCAGGGTTTAGCCTGGACAGGTCGCCAGTCCATCACAGAACCACTTACAGGCAGAGAGGAACAAACAGTCACAGTTTAGAGTCTCCAGTTAAATGACTGCATGTCTTTGGACTGTGGGAGGAAACCGACACGAGGAGAACATGCAAACTCCTCACAGAAAAGCACCTGGGCCACCCGGGAATCCAACCCGGCTCCTTGTTGCTGTCTGGACTGGACAGATCACAGCTTAACTTGAGTTCAATCAATTCATTTAGTTAAAGGTTTCTTCTATAAATGCACGAGGCGACCACCTGATGACACCAAACTACCAAACACAGCAGCACAGTCACTCTGATGGAGGAGGCTGGGGGAGCAGGCTGGGCTGGGGGGCACGTGCCTGGTGTGACACAACGGCCTCACAGGTTATCGTGACGGTGCCTCCCGGTTTACGAATGTTACCCGTCATGGGCGAACCAGCCTTCCAAACCTGGAGGTCACTGAGTGGACTCATAGACTCATAGTCAGTCCAGCGTCTGAACGACACATCAACCATCAATCAAATCCAGAGGAGCCGGGAGTCGAACCGCCGACCCTACGATTGGTGGCCGACTCCTGCCTCCTGAGGCTCGTAAGTGACTTCAAACAATCGTGACTGTGCCTTAGGTCGTCCCGGGGTTTGAGGTGGGATCTTACCGTCACGGGCGAACCAGCCTTCCATGTTAACGCACCACTAGCAGCTAAGAGGCTGTTGTTGGATTCTCGCACCCGCTACTCTGCCCGTTCCTCTGAACACCTCTTGGCACAGAGGCGATGGCGGCCCTACCCACCACCGTCTCCGTGTCGTCGTGTTTTGGGGGCATGTGCCTGGCGCGTCAGAGAAAACAGCCTCCCAGGTTATCGTGACTGTGCCTGCCTTAGGTCGTCCCGGGGTTTGAGGTGGGATCTTACCCGTCGTGGGCGAACCAGCCTTCCAAACCCGGCCGGTAGCGGTGGTCACTCAGTCGACTTACGGATACTTTTCTATTTTACATTTTTAAATGGTACATGAGCCCCTTTTGTCTTTTGTTCTCGCTGCACTGCTGTAAAGTGGACATTTCCCCAGTGTGGGATCAATACAGGTTCATGTCACGACGGTCGCGGCGTCACCGCTGGTCACGTTGTCGTCAGGTGGCTGCCACAGACATTTACAGTACAAACCATTAGTGTCTTACTTTGACATTTAGTGGCCCAGGCTGTCAGGCTGCTCCTGTGCTCCTCCTACTCCCTCTCTGGTTATTCTTTCCACTCTTTTTGTGCCTCCTCCCCCATCTCCCTTTACCCCCCCCCCCTTCTTTTTCTTCCCCCTCACCTTCTCCTCCCCCCTCTCCTTTTCTTTCTTCTCCTCCTCCCTCTCCCTCCCCTTCTCCCCCCTCTCCTTTTCTTTCTTTCTTCTCCTCCTCCCTCTCCCTCCCCTTCTCCCCCCCTCTCATTTTCTTTCTTCTCCTCCTCCCTCCACTTCTCATCCCCCCCTCTCCATTTCTTTCTTCTCCTCCTCCCTCTCCCCCCCTCTCCTTTTCTTTCTTTCTTCTCCTCTTCCCTCTCCCTCCCCTTCTCCCCCCCACCCTCTCCTTTTCTTTCTTCTCCTCCTCCCTCTCCCTCCCCTTCTCCCCCCCTCTCATTTTCTTTCTTTCTTCTCCTCCTCCCTCTCCCTCCCCTCCTCTCCTTTTCTTTCTTCTCCTCCTCCCTCTCCCTCCCCTTCTCCCCCCACCCTCTCCTTTTCTTTCTTCTCCTCCTCCCTCTCCCTCCCCTTCTCCCCCCACCCTCTCCTTTTCTTTCTTCTCCTCCTCCCTCTCCCTCCCCTTCTCCCCCCACCCTCTCCTTTTCTTTCTTCTCCTCCTCCCTCTCCCTCCCCTTCTCCCCCCCACCCTCTCCTTTTCTTTCTTCTCCTCCTCCCTCTCCCTCCCCTTCTCCCCCCACCCTCTCCTTTTCTTTCTTCTCCTCCTCCCTCTCCCTCCCCTTCTCCCCCCACCCTCTCCTTTTCTTTCTTCTCCTCCTCCCTCTCCCTCCCCTTCTCCCCCCACCCTCTCCTTTTCTTTCTTCTCCTCCTCCCTCTCCCTCCCCTTCTCCCCCCCTCTCATTTTCTTTCTTTCTTCTCCTCCTCCCTCTCCCTCCCCTCCTCTCCTTTTCTTTCTTCTCCTCCTCCCTCTCCCTCCCCTTCTCCCCCCACCCTCTCCTTTTCTTTCTTCTCCTCCTCCCTCTCCCTCCCCTTCTCCCCCCACCCTCTCCTTTTCTTTCTTCTCCTCCTCCCTCTCCCTCCCCTTCTCCCCCCACCCTCTCCTTTTCTTTCTTCTCCTCCTCCCTCTCCCTCCCCTTCTCCCCCCCACCCTCTCCTTTTCTTTCTTCTCCTCCTCCCTCTCCCTCCCCTTCTCCCCCCACCCTCTCCTTTTCTTTCTTCTCCTCCTCCCTCTCCCTCCCCTTCTCCCCCCACCCTCTCCTTTTCTTTCTTCTCCTCCTCCCTCTCCCTCCCCTTCTCCCCCCACCCTCTCCTTTTCTTTCTTCTCCTCCTCCTTCTCCCTCCCCTTCTCCCCCCCACCCTCTCCTTTTCTTTCTTCTCCTCCTCCCTCTCCCTCCCCTTCTCCCCCCACCCTCTCCTTTTCTTTCTTCTCCTCCTCCCTCTCCCTCCCCTTCTCCCCCCCACCCTCTCCTTTTCTTTCTTCTCCTCCTCCCTCTCCCTCCCCTTTTCCCTTCCCTTTACCCTAAACAAAAACCCAAGAATTTACATAATTTGTTACGTATGTGTTTGTAGATCTAATGTTAAATGGACGTGAAATGTTTTGTTTTCTTAGTTCCCACTCACAATTGACATTTTTAGATCTCTTTTCCTCCCATTTTCTTTGCTTAATTCTCTCCGTTTTCATGAATTCTAGAAGAGTTTTTTTAAATTTCTCTTCCTCTTTCTGCTTCTTTAGTTTCTCATTTTCTTCTCTTTTTTCCCTTTTTCTTTCTTCTTTCTCCTCCTTTTTCTCTCTCTTTCTTTTTTCTTTCTCCTCTTTTTCCTCTCTTTTCCTTTCTCTTTTCTCCCTCTTTAGTTTGTCCTTTTCTTCCCTTTTCTCCTTTTTTATTGTCTCCCTCTTTTTTTTTCTATTTTCCACCTCCTCCTCCTTTACCTCCTCTACGTCCTCCTTCTTCTTTTCCTCTTTCTCCATTTGTTCCTCCATCTTTTCTATCTTTTCTTCTCGTTGTCTCATCTGTAATGACACAATACTAAAGTTTATTTTGGAATCAAATGTCAGTGACACCATGAAAACATTGTGTTTTCAATTTCAAATCCAATAATCAGGATGAACAAGCAGAGCTTCACATTGGGTCCGTGTTTAATGGCAGAAACACACGGATGCAGTCTTTTCTAGGTGGACGCAGGCTGACGTGTCACAGAAGGTTTCGCGCAGCAGCTGCTTTGCAAACCTCGGTGAGAACGTTTCTCCTCGGTGTCGCGCGTTGTTTGACCTGTGACCTCGTGTTCAATACGTCAGGCTGGGGAACATGAGCACCTTCCACTCAGCCTCTGTAGTCAGTGTTAGTGGAACATGCTGCTGTTCTCTGAGATGTTGGCCATCGTGTGTTTTAAGGGGTCGTTGTGCTGTAACGCGACGTTGACTCTGGGGACTTTAATGAATCGAAGCCTGCTTTTCCCCTTTTGACGGCCTTGCTCCCACCTGCTCCTAACGTTGTGCTGTCGTGTGTTTCCTCTGGCGCAGGTGGACGTCACGTTCGCTCCCCAAACCCAGTTCGTACCATTAACTTACAGTAACTAAACCCAATTAATTCAGCTCTGGCTGCGTCACAGGAACAGCAGCGTGTGACAGGGAATCTAACGTGTGACGCCTGTGAAGCGGCTGCAGCCATTTACGTGTTTACTTTCTAGGAGTATCACACAGCGTAATGATAAGGAACCGTAACGTTATTCACGTACCAACACAGTCCCACAATAACAGATCATTGTTCAAGCTCATTATACTTGTGCAGACCAGAGACCAGGGGAAGAGGCCTGGACCTAACAAAGCGTCGCCATAGCAACGCTTCCTGTCTGCGGAGAGTGTCGTGGACTTGACTGCGTGACTTGGTCTGGACGTGTTCGTTCTGCCAGAGAAGCGGAGGCCGTGGTCGATTCCCCAGAGGAGGAACCTCTCAGAGGGGAGAGTGGGGCAGAGGAGCAGGTGTCTCTGCAGCTGACCACGGTACCGAACCTTCACTTAGCATCGGCGTGCTAACGGCTAGCATCGCCATGTAGGCGCTCACCTTTAGCATAAGAACCGTTAGCATACAGCGATGCTAACCGTTAGCATACAGCGATGCTAACCGTTAGCATACAGCGATGCTAACCGTTAGCATACAGCGATGCTAACCGTTAGCTCCTGCCACCGAGAGCTTTACACAGCTGTCGACTCTCAGGCCTCCCTTAAAACCTCTCACCCGTCCAGAACCAAATGTGTCAATGTATTGAAGGTTAAATGTCCCTGCTGTGAAGCCGCGTGTTAACTTTAAACCTGTACAACCAGCGTCTATGGTCTATAGCTGACTCCAGTAAAAGCACATCTAGGCTGATCTACAGTCACTGACTCAAACTACGCAGCTAAAGTCACTTAACATCTTCCTAAACACAATTAGGGTGAACTGAACACAAAATACAAGGAAATGCACGTTTTTAGCAGAGCTGTAAAAATTCCTACCTCTCTCTGCCGCTGTTTGTTGCCTAAAGGTTTTTAGAATGTTTGTGTCAACATACATGTTGCTATGGGGCCAGGATGTACATGTGAGGACTGATTGGCCAGAGTCTGCACGGGCTGAAAGGAGCACCATGAACCTGAGGTTTGCAGTTCAGAAGCTGTAACAACTCGTGTTGTTTGGTTCTCTCCGTGTGCTCCCGTCTCCCCTGACGGATCTGGAACCCGCTGTGCAGAACCAGGATGGAGAAGTGCCTCCTGACGCCAGTCCACCGGACTGCACGTCCTCCTTCGCGGACGGTTCTAAGGTCTGTGTGGCGTCTGCAGCCGTGTCCCAAGCTGCAGGTTCAGGATCACTGGCTGTGAGTAAACCTATGGGGCTGGTTCCTCCATCTGAGAAGCACAAGTTAATGCTTATTTGGGACTGGGAGGATGTGCTGCTCTTTGATGGTAGCGCTTGTACAGCGGCCTGTTCAAACACGTGGCCCAGAAACGAGCATGAAATGGCTTGTTTTAATGCTGTTCTGTCCTGTTACTCTCTTTAGGGTCAGTCATGTGGATACAGTTGTAATGTACTGTAAAACTGTCTTTGACTATTTTTTTCCCCAACGTTTCAATGGCCACTGGACAACAAATAATGTCTAGCCCATTATCAAAGAGTCTGCTTTTTCATTTCTGCTGCTGTGTTTGGTTTCATGCCGCCACAGGTAAGATAAGATAAGCTAACCCTTTATTGGTCCCACACTTGGGAAATGTAATTGTTACAGCAGCTGCCAGGGATGACAAAGGATCGGTGGAGCAACGGTGCAAAAATATAAAACAGAGAGAGTGTGTGTAGTGGGGCTGTTAGACTGATTGGTTGTAGGGTCTAACAGCCGTGGGAATGAAGGATCTGCGGCACCGCTCCTGCCTACACTGGAGATGCATCAGTCTAGTGCTGAAGGAGCTGCTCAGAGCCTCCACAGTTGATGCAGTGGGTGAGAAGCATTGTCCATGATGGATGTCAGCTCCTCTCATCCACCTCCTCCACAGAGTCCAGTGGACAGTCCAGGACAGAACTGGCAGGTAGAAACACCTGTAAATATTTAACCGGACTAAACTTCAGGTTCCAGTTGTATAGATTTAGACTCTAGATGGAGACATTCAAGAAGAAGCAGCTGCTACCGAATGAGTGTAGCCTCTAAGGGTCACCAGAGTAATGAAGGAAATCTGAGATGATAATGAAATGAAACAGTGGAGCAGGCAAAGCTCCACTGGGTTGGTTACTAACGTCTGCTTTAATCTACCAACTACCAACAACTCAACATCTGACTTTTAAAATTATATACGAGCATATTCATTTATCTAAAAAGCACGAAGTAGCTAAATATATCAGAAAATTCTCCCAGCAGCATATGGTTAGTCTGCTACTGTGCCTAGTGGTAGAGGCCCAACACAAGCTTAAGTGCGGTTGAAGTACAAGGCTGGTGTTCAACCCATCTAATGATACTCTATTATTTTGCATCATGTAACTTCAGCTTAATGTTGAAACTGTGAATACAAGAACATCAGCTTCACAGTGTGGGCGCTGTGGCGCCACTACCTCCAGAACACTGAAGGTGAGGAGGGGTGGGGGTGGTAGCTGGTGTTGGTGAACATTGCTGCCCATAGGTGTCCTCATCGGTGCTTAAGGGATGAGGCTGAGGCTGGTGAAGCCATGACTGGTGAAGTATTCAGTTGTCAAAGGTCCACATTATGCCAATCTGTGTTTTCCTGACATGACGACGATGATGAAACTGCAGCTAAATTCCAGGCTGAACATGTACAGACATGGCCAAAAATACCGGCACCGTTGCAAGTGTGTCAGAAAATGTCAAGGGACGATGAACCATCTACCAGCTGTACATTAACAGACAGTGTGAAACATCCTCGTGTCTCATTTGTCCTCAGCCTTGAGGATTGAAGAGAGTTGTTACTGTCCAGCAGTTGGATTCTGTGTGGTTCACTGGGAGTCTGACGTCTCCGCGTGGGCATGAATATGAGGATGTGGCTTTTATCCAGAGAAGCGAATTATTAAGCAGCAGGAGTCATTTGCATAGAATTATTTCCACAGCTTTCAACCTGAGAGGGATCGTTTTTGTTGGAATGGACTGTTCAGGTAAACCTTTGTTCATCCCTGGTCACAGGTTTTAATGCTGTAAATGCTGTGTTTTGGTTCTCGGGCTCAGCAACGGCAGAGAGCGAGTGAACGAGGCGAGGAGCCGTCCAGCATGTTCGCCGAGGACCAACTCGGAGACGCTGCGCTGCTCGTGTTGGCAAATAAACAGGTGAGGTCGCATTTGTTTCTTTGGCGCATACACGTGACGTTTAGCACCTTCACTGACGTGAGTTTTCGGAACCAGCTCGATACATTTCAGTTTCCCCTCCCAGCATCTGCCCAACGCTATGAATGCTGCAGAGGTCACAGACGAGCTGGGTTTGCGTGCCCTCCGCCAGCGCGGCTGGTACATCCAGGCCACCTGCGCCCGGCTGTCCGACCAGCTGAAGGACCAGAAACGATCCATTCCAGCGGTTCGTTTGTTCTGTTCGGACACGGCGGCGGCACCGGATCCAGGCCCCTTCGCTGCCGTCTTACCCGGGTTTCAACCCCAGCTCTTTCTTCGGAGGACGTCCACTTTCTCCCTGCGTCGGTGCTCTTGGGACTCTCTCTCTGCTGCTTGTGTGTGAGGTTGTGCGTGTAGCGTGTGTGTGAAGGCGTCTCTATGTGTGTTGGCTGGGTTTGGGAGTAACCCTGTCGTGCCTTTTACGCACCTTCTGGTTTTCAGAGAAAGCGTGGTTGTCATACGGCAAAGAAAGAGCAAGCGTGCTAGCTCTCCTTCCCCTGTGGTCAATGTCTGTTAGCTAGAAACATTCAGCCAGAGTAGACCGAATGCTACATGTTCATGTTAAGCTCCTTTGATTTTTGAAACCTCCACCCACCAGTAAGAGATTCAATGAATTGCATCTTAACCTGTATCAGGTCGTAGCAAAACTGTAAAAATAAAACAGACTAAACCCCCATCCTCAACTGTACCGGTGTCATCTGTAAGTTGATTAAACCGGATAAATTCCTGAACACATTAACAAACGTGAGTCGGTCCAACAGTTTGCTGAGGGAGACTTTGTCATGTTGCTGCATGTTACATTTGATAGAATTTCCAATAATAGATACAAATCAATAAAGTCCAGAAACACAGTCAGTGTCATTTATAGCATGTTACTGTGTGTGCACTTCCTCAAACTTAAAAGCAGAACCAACACGTGGACGTGTCTGCGTAGCAGCGCATGGGTAGAATGTTCAGGCTTCAGCTGAGCCGCTGCGTCCGCCGTCCGTCACGTTGGTTGAGCAGACGCTGGTTCTGCTGCTCCTCCGGGGCATCGACTCCTTAGTTTGGCCGATGTCTGTGGTTGCTAGTATTTTATTCAGGGCCTGTGTAGTGACTCTGTTTGCATCACTACCATTCAAACATCGTTTCTAACACTCAGCTTCAGGTTCCTATCGTCGACTGGCTGGACAGACGCGTATGTGTTTCTGAACAGTGCTGCATAGTCACGGTTTCAGTTGATTCAGGCAACTCTTCACTTTGTTCTGCAGCGTTGAAATGACTCCACCTCCCTCAATGTGAGGAAGGCAGAGAGCTCAGTGTGGGGGAGGAGGGGGTTGCTCCTTTGTTGTACAGTAATCAGCGCCACAGTAACACACTAGAGTGTGTATGAGCGCCATCCTTCGCTCAGCCTGTCCTCAAACTCCCTGTGGGTCAGTGTCACGTAAGCGCAGTTTGCTGCAGCGTCTGACAAACCGTGTAGGTTTTCTGGCGTCGGTTCTTGGTGCTACGTTCTCAGTGGGGCTTTGGCTTTTCTCGTCTCTCCGACGCGTCCTGGTGCAGAACGTAGCAGCGGCTCTCGTTGTGCTGCCCGGTGTAGAACTTTCTTGGCCTGCAGGGTAAAGACACAAACATCACAATGACGTGACCTAAAACTCGTCTGTGCATTTATATTAGAAACACACAGGTTAAATAGGATCATGTACAGTGTGAGTGTTTAACGTGACTTGTCACCTCTATTAATTCTACTGATATCTGATTGATTTCTAATATGAAAATGAGCATATAAATAACCGACATAAGTAAACGTTGGCGCCATTTCTCTAGGACAGGAAGTGAACTGTGTGCGTTCGTGTGTAGATTAACGCTCGCCTCTGGTTTTTGGATGAGCCAGCAGCGATCCGTCCTCCTCTGAGGAGACCCTGCAGCCAGTGAAAGGCCCTCAGGAATCGGCTCTAATCTACCCCGTGCAAAGAAGCCGTGGACGCGTAGAGTACGTGACAGTGCGTAAAGCATCGCTGTTGTTGTCGTTACCTCACCTTTAGGAACCGACGCGTATCCGTACACCTTGAGCCAGTAGTGGACGGACTGAGCCGCGTCAATGGAAACAGATGTCGTTCCCTCCTCCTTCCACACAAACAGAGACAAACATCGAGAGAATCTCCTGGATCAGATCTAGACATTTACTGGTCTCTGTGGATTCCGGGTCAAGAAGCAAGTCCTGGACTCTGGACGTGAACCTGGACTTTTACCTGTAACGTGCAAGACTGAAACGACAGTTGATGTTAAATGAAGTGCTGTGCAGGTTTCCACGCGCTGCTGCTGCAGGGGCGCTCTCCTTCCCTGTGTCTGCCGCCGTGGTGCTGGTACCAACAGTAACTTGAGGTCTTCAGGTCATTAAGGTTGTTATAACACAATCAAATCATTAAATCTTCTAGATCATTTGTGAGCTACTGAAGCATCATCACAGCTTTATTTTGAAAGGTGTCAGCTCACTCCACATGTACCTTAGGAAAATTAAGTGACGTGAAGAAAACCGTTCCACTTTGTGTTTTTACTAATTTAGTCTAAATGTAGAGAAAACTACAATAAAACAAACGCAAGTAATCGGTTTGCGTGAGGTCAGTGACGGATCGGATCCAATTGGTTCCCTCCCTGCTCACGAGCATCCGCTCAGTGTCACGGTTCTGGGGAGACCGTCGCACCTAACGATGATCTGGAGGAAACCGAAATCTTTATTGAACTGAGGACTAACCTGACATGAGCAGACCCAGTCTCACCCAGTTCTCACTGGTCGGTTCCGTCCTGTGGTTCTGGACTCTTGCGGGATCAGGTAGGTCTGAGAGGAGGCGACCAGCCGGAGGTTTACTCCGACCCCGATGTCTGAAGGAATCCCTCCAGGACACGCTCGTCCTGCCCCGAGAGACGCAACGAGAATCAAGCCAGCGTCAAATATTCACATTAGACACGTCACATATTGATGCGTCAGCAAACCACTACCTGGTTTAAACTGCTATCAACTAACTACGCTGCGTCTCCACCTAGAGACTCGGTTTAGAGCAATGTGTGTAACATCATCGTCAGAGACTGGACCCCAACGTGTCATCATTACGCCTGCGCGTATTAAAGATCACAGCGAAGGCGACGCACTCATTACTGGTAATAACATACTAGAGAAATTCTCCTACCGATCCCAGCCAATAGAAAAACGCTCTTCCTCCTCCCAGTAGGTCTCTTCCTCCAGCGGCGTCGGGGACTTGGTCCCAGCCCTCCGTTAACTGGAACATGTTCATCCATGACGCATCTGATCTGGACGCACCTCAACGACGTCACATCTGTAGAGAAACACGATGGTTCTGTTTAGAACGGACCTGCTCAGGGACGGCTGTGCGGACCGGATAATCAGAACCAGGCCCGTTCTTTGTCTGCTGGATGTGTGAGTCACGGACATCGCCTGAAACACACAAACCCCCATAACGAGAAAAATATTAAAAACCAGCAAGAAAAACACATGAAAAAGTGAAATGAACTGAATCGGATTCCATTTGGTGCCGAGCGTTTAGAGCAGACGACGCCGTCTATTTCTGAGCTGGTTTCATTAACACAAGTTTTATTTATAATAAACAGAAGTTTCATTACAGCATCAACGTAAGTGACAATGGGTGAGATTTTTATGCTGCGTAAAAGAACTAAAAGCGTTTGACACTTCAAAACCAAAAATACAGCGATTTGCACAACACAAACTCCATGAGGCCTGTTTCACACGACAGAATGCAGCTTTTCAATTTTACACTGGGTGAACTGTCGACTAAATGATCACAGTGAAACAAGAAAGCGAAGAAATACTCAAGTAGAACTAAATCAGCTATAGGATCCTCACCTAATGAATATTTAAAACCTCTAAATAATTCAATCATCTAATTCTGTATGAATGTTTGCGTCGTGTGTTGCCATGGAAACATGCGCGCTACCGTGCAGCTTTCAGGGAGACGCTGACCTTGATGTGACCTTCATGTCCACTCCTGCCATGACTACCGAGACCAGCTCACAAACCAGGACCAGCGCTTCACAGGCAGGACGTCACTGTTCCGGGATCAGATCTCCGGAGGAAACGCCTCACTGCAGCTGACGGGGGTCAAGGTTCAGGACCAGGGCAGATTCCAGTGCTTGACCAGCACCAGAACCAGTAACAAGGACTCATTTATCAACTTAAAAGTGTCCGGCGAGACAAACACACAAACTATCTGACATCATTTGTGACGTACTTTGTGCCGAACGTCAAGATCTTTCATTCTCCAGCTCCAGTCTCCAAAGTGAAGCTTCTGCGTGTGTGTGTTTACACAAAATAAAGCCACTGAACGATAGGTAGGTAGGTTTTACTTCCACTGAGTAAAATAATCCTCATTAATTCAAAGCTGCGTCAATCCATTTGTTTGTAAAGTCCACCTGGAGCAGGTAGGAAACTGGATGAGCTGCAGCTGAACCTGGACTCAGCTGGTCCACCACCGCCCTCCACAGCACAACCACAGCCCAGCGGACTGAACAGCCGCTCTGCTACACCCGCAGCTCTCTGCTACGCTCACACGATGCTACCGATGTGGACGACAGCTGCACCGTCAGCAGCACAAACGGGAGGAGAGCCTGGGTGAGCGTTCGATGAATCTCACAAGGCCCAGAAACTACACACGTCACTGTATTACATTAATATTTGAGTTGCATCATTTCAGTTTCTATCAGTGGCTCCAGCAGTGACAGCACCATCCCCTGCACCGTCTCCAACTCTCCACTGATCAGCCTAATCTGGAGACTCAACCACAGTCGCATGGTCCCGAACCAGACCAGCGTCGGTCACACAGCGTCTAAGGAAGCAGCGCGTGAAGAGAAGCGTCACGGTCAGGCAGCCTCACGCTACGGGACACGTCTTCACATCAGGCGGGACTATAGGCTGTGGACTCAGCAACACGCGTATGACCACCACCTTGCAAAGCACATCATGACCAGGCTTCATCAAATCTAGACGACCTCTGTGATGCTTTCTCCATCAACTGGTCTCCACCCTACAGGCCAGTCTGCTCTCAGCACAGCAGCTGTGTTGGAGTCAACGACTACACCGAATGAACAATGTGCATTTCAGTACCACGGTACAAATACACGTCGAGGTTGTTCTGAGGGTTTTTCTTTGTGTTAGCAGGACGTTAATGAAGCTGTCAATCAAAGGTCGGACTTGAGAGGGAAACTAAATGTTCGTCCTCCCGCATCTCTGCAAATCGACTTTTCTGTGACGTCCCAGCCTTGGAAGCATCTGAGTACTCACATGGCGGCGGGTCAAGGTCACAGTCCAGGCTGCTCCTCGCTGCTGTGCCCGGTGTAGCTGCGAGGCTACCGGCTAGCTGGCTAGCTATCTAGCTAGCTAGCTGGTTAGCCCGAACAGCTGGATCAACGACACCTGCCTCTTCATGGTCACGTTCAGGGTTAATGGCCGTCAACAGGCTTCTGCTGTGTTCAACTTCATGTTGCGGTGGCTACAACAACCGCAACACAGCTGAAAGCGGAAACTCTGGTCCTCGGTCATTATCAGCATCAACTGTTAGCCTGCGTTGTCGGAACTCGTCTTCCCGCCCACAGCCAATCACATTACAGAAGCACTGACGTGACGCTTCAATCCCCCAATCACGTGTCAGAATACCGCTAGGGGGCTGTGTATGTGGCGGCCGCATTCACTGCAACCAAACTACTACTCTGGGCTTTGTCCCACTCTTTTGGCCTGACTCTCTTCAAAGAGTCGGCTCGTCGTTGAATATATTATCTATCATATTTGAGCCTAACTTAGCAACTGTGAACGGTTTGCGTGTTTCTGAACATTTGTTTATTCTGCGTTTTCATAAAAGCCTTGTTTTTGCGCAGTGTGGAGGCAAAAACCTGTAGGAACCGGTGAATGAATCAAAACCCAATCAAAGTTGTCTTTGTGTTGTCTTTTACTCTTGCAAGAAGAGAAGTACACAGAGTCAGTGCAAAGCTGTCCTGCCTGAGTGTAACTCAGACTCATCAGCCCACAACTAAGGGTCAGTCACTGTCTTGTACCAGGGGGAAAGTGTAACAGAAACAAAGTAAATCAAAGTTCTGCTGCCGTGCTCTCACCATGGCCCCATGTCGTAAACCAATTTGAACTAGACAGTGTCTCCCCACCTAGCTCGAAAGCTTACCTCCCTTTCTCAAGGCAGAAGAGAAGGCTCGTTGTTCTCAAACATTTCTGTAAGCAGGTATATAACTCACTCTATGATTACTTCACTTAGTACAGATAAAAGCCAATACATATGAGGATATATCAAGTAATATGCATCACAGTTCTGTCACATATAGTAAAAATTCCATTACACGCAGTCACTACTGTTTCACATTTGAACCAGAAATACCAGAAGCCACAGCTTGGACGGGCCTCAGGGATTATCGGTCCTGTTTTTGAGGAGACTCTCTCTGAGGGACTGACGTCTTCCTAGCATCACCTTAACCGGTCGTGGGTAGACTGAAGCCTTTTTGGCCATTTTTTATAGTACGTATTCATCTTTGCGATGCCGATACCTTGAGGGCAATATTTCGTCCACGTGGCTCGCGTTGGAACGGCAGTGAAGTATCCTCGAAGCCTCGGCCTCCCACCGTTTCAGTGGGTCTTCAGCTCTTTGGATGAGAGGCTCCTCGAGACAGGACCTCGCCTCCAGTACAGCATCAACTCTGGGATTTCGCCTTCCAGTGTCTCCGGTTGCTCCGCGCAGCAGACGCCTGTGGTTCCTTGCTCCTTCTTCCTCCTGGCCCTCTGATGGAGGAGCTGACAGGCTGCTGGGGCTGCAGTTATTCCTTGCAGTCTCACTTTTTACCCCGTGGGTGCAGGGCAGTGGTTTTGGAAAGCGCAGCGTTGTTCTCCATTCTCAGAAACGTTGTGTCCATGGATGAACAGGGCGGTGGCCTGATCCTTTGCTTTGTCCACTGTCACACTCCGTTGGTGAGGCGGTTACCCGCTGTCGACCTGGCAGAGAGGAAGCGGTGGAGGCTGTGACATAGCTGAAAACATGAACATTTGGCTTTGTGGTAAATTGCTCTTTTGTTAATTAATGAATAATTTGCCTGTTGTAGAAAGTATCGTGACTGTGCCTTACGTTGTCCCAGGGTTTGTCCTGTTGCTGCCGGCTTCCTCTTGTCGTGTCGTTGTGGTGGAAAAAGTCCATGCATAATTAGTTCATTTGTAGTGGAATATATATGTAGCACATATACGTGTGGTTCAGGCTAAAGGGTTGAGAATAGAGTAGAACAGGTCCTGTCTAGGCTGTGCAGGCTTGCTGGCCTTGGGTCCGAAGACAATCTGGCTCTTAGACAAAACAGTTGTTGGTATGAAATCTCCACATTGTGACGCTTGTTCCGGGTTTAAACCACCTCCCTAGAATGAGACGGGGGAGATGTGAGCTGTGCTGGGGGACACAGCCAGCGTCTCCCAGGCTCCGTCCTTCCCCACTTCCTGTGAGCGTCTCCCTGCAGGAGAGAGAGGTGACTTTGTTTGCCTGCCTTTGCATATTTCTCATTCATGTTTGATTATTTGAACCTAATGCTGCCTCGGCTTCAATTCCTCTGAGTTGGGACGTCTCTGACCACTACGTTGTCTCTCTCTTCTCTACCCCCTCAAGGCGGATGTTCGCCACATTGGGCCTGGCTCTGCTGGAGGCAGAGTATATTGCTTTTAATATCTCTATAAACGTCTATATATTAAGATTAGAACTTACTGATTGATTGCATTTAAACGCTTCGCTGTGTTTGATCTCAAACCTTGCTTGTAAAGTGCCTTGAGACAACTGCTGTTGTGAATGGACGCTAGAGAAATGAAACAATGAATAACTCATTTACTGACCCTTCATTTACATGCTATCCAATGTGTGACCTGCAGCAGAGGAGGACGTCTGGAGGCGGTAGGTGATGGCTGGACTAGTGAAACAAGAGCTTCTGTGCGACTCAACCACATGCCTTTTAAGAGAAGAGAGGACATTTTATTGTCACTGCAACATGCGCGACAAAAACATCAAGTGTCAAAGTGCAGCAGTCATCCATCCATTCAGCATCAAAACAAACCACGTAAACTACAGGAGCAATTGAAAAGACAAACAAATCAGCTCGTTTAAAGGGGCAGGTTGAAAACAACCGTTTGCTTGGGATTCACTGGTTATTCACATTCGTCTGCATTCACAGCTGCCACTAGAACTCGGTGTGGCCTTCAACGTGGCTCTGAGCTGAGCTGCTGGCAGCTTTTCGGAGGCCGGTGACTCGGACGGACTCGTCCTCGGCAGCAGAGGTGACTCGTGGTCGTCCTTTCCTGGCGGAGGAAACAGTAAAACAAGAAACTGTGACAAGCTGTAGTTACTGTGAGCCACTAGTGCAAACTTCAGCTAAACAACAGCAGCAAAGTAGCTGAATGTGCCAACATTTACTAGAAGAAAAGCAGCAAAGTGCAGAGTCTCTACATGAGCCTGTGTTACAGAGAGGATCAGCTTGTGAGGGTGAGACGACCGCTGGGCCAATGACTCTGGAGCCACTTCTAACAAAAGCAGCACATGAAAAGGAAGGCGATGGCACCGCTGCACAATCCTGCAGATGAGCCGTGGTTCTGTACTGGTTCTGAAGCAGATGTAACCAACGCCTTGACACACAGCGGCCAATTGGTTACTCACTGGGCTCTTTTCCCAAGGAGGAGCGGAGGAAAGAAAAAGAATATCACACTCATATGTTTAACTGAACCAGTGAGATTTCTGGCATTTAATTATGTAGATGCAACATATTTATAACATTCAGAAAATAAAACATTCAGAGCTCTGATAAACAAAATGCAACCACATGGCAAGAAAATAAAACAAAGTCCATCTACCCGGGTAGTGTGTTTTAAACACTGCAGTTCCCACGATCCGCCCGTCGAACCGCCGCTGCTCAGCTATCGCTGCGCAACTTCCAGGCCAACGTTACTTCGACCCAAGTACTCAGAACATTCCAGTTTAAGACCAAACAGAACCTGGGCCTTTAGTGCCACAAACTTTTCTTTTCTCAGCCAGACCCAAAATCGGACCCTCAAACATGCAGTCGCCTTCTCATCCCTGGAATGTTTGACAGAAAACCCTATAGATTGTATCGAACTTATCCTCAACAGGCCAATTCTGCCACCTACTGGTGTAACACACGCAAAAAACTAAATCAATATTCTTCATCATTTAATGTGGGTTACACAGAGACAGGATGAAAGTGTCAGCGGCTGGAATGAAACAACACATAGATATTAACCCAGGTTATGGGGCGAGAAGCAAAAGACGCTGCATCAGAAAGGTCTCGTTCAGGACTTGGTGTAAGTGTCTGGCAGCACCAAATAAAGCCCCATCAGTAGCACGTGTCAGCATCAGGTGTAATGACCTTTAACCTTCCCAGGCTGGCTGACAGACATCGTCCCTCCAGTGAGTCCTGGTCTTCCTCTGGGCCTCCTCCGGCTCCTCCTGCGACAGATGAACCTTAGTCTTAGTCTGGCCCGTCGCCCAGGACCCGTTTGTCATGGGAGACCCTGCTGGGGGCATTTAGCCCAGACAACACAGCTGCTAGAGTCACACGGGCACACGAACTCCTCCACCGCGATAAGGTGTCGGTTCAAGGAGGAGAAGAAAAAAAACGGAGAACACAAACGTTAGTGAGGTCAACCTAACATCACATGAACAGTATATCGAGACAAGTTCAATAAAAAACTGATACTTGCCTTCACTAACCCATCACAGATCTCAACTTAATACATTCAACTTAAGTAAACCTAAATCAATTGAACGCAAGTTATCTTAACCTAACCTGTTACACAGAAACCTAATCTATATTACTACTATTATAAGTCTAGACAAAACGAGTCCAGCGGTGGATGTGCAGTCGCAGCAGCAGGAACCTTCTTCAGGTCTCTCACGCTACTCCTCCACGCTTCGACCTCCCAGGCCAAGACTCGCCTGACAGGTCTCTCACTAAACTAGTCAGAGTCCTGTCATCAGTCCAGCCTGAGCAGTGAAGACCCGTCCAGTGTGTCCAGGGTGTAGAGCATCTGAGGCCCGTCGAAGTCGAAATCACGGGTTTCTCCCTAATCAATTACTGTAAAGTTCATTGGGCTCGTTTGATGAAAGCTTGGTAACATTTAGACCAACTTTCCATTCAAACCTTTCTGGTTTTCAGGAATCTCTAGTTTAGTGCATGTTTTCAAGTCGCCACCAGAACTGATCAGAAACTTACACTGACGGGGGAGAAGGCCCGGACTATACCCCCAACCTGGCATCACACACTGGGACCATCACAAAAATGGTCTTTTTTACTGGGATGTCGGTCAAAACCAAAGAACAGTCTGCCCCCTAGCGGTAGCAAGGAGCCACGCATTTAGATTGCGTAGCATGCAATGACGAGGAGCGTAGCCCTGGGAACTGGCAAAGTAGAAAAAGCAACATGGACCAACATTTGAATATTCCAATATAATTTATGGCTTTCTGAAATATACTAAAAAAGAAATACAAATATTGACAGGGTGGCCCAAATGTTAAACGATCAGTGACCTCAGTGTAACTATGACCACAAAACAGTCTTGTTTCCAGGAAGCACATGTACATCTCCGTCACTGCCTTGGGCAGCTCCCCTCCCCCTCTGGTTCTCAGCAGATCCAGCAGAAGACTGGGATGTGACACATGATGCGGAGGCTTCGTGAGGTCTTGACGTGGGAGATGGTGGTTGTGGCCTGCTGCTCATCTCTGAACCTCTTCATGAAGTACTCCTCCTTCTGTGGGTCAGTGAACCCTCTGACCTCTGTCACCACGTCAACACACTCAGGAGGGATCTGATTGGCTGCTGAAAGGATGTGAATGCAGATGTGCGAGCCTCCATGCTTGCTAGCGCGTGGGGAGGCCTGGCCACAGAAAACGAGTTGTCTCTAAGGCAGGCAGAGAACTCTCCCCCCAGATGTTTAGGGAGCGTGTTTTGATCCCTCAACCTGCATTGGCCCAAATGCAAAGATTTGTGATTACCAGAAATTGTTTTGTCTCAATAGCTTTGGTTACCGGGTCGCAATGTTTTGCCCAAATTCTTTCGCTCTACAGGCCAGACGTCCTCGCAGCCGCCAAAGGCCAGCAAGCGTCCTGTACAATCATATTCCCTGGAAATGAACAAAGCCTGAACAAAATGCATCCTAAGCCTACTAACATATGCTAATGTTTTCCACTACATTAGTATATTATGCTCATATTTATTTGCATACCTCTGATTATTAGAATATGCTAATCTATGCCCATCTATTGTAAATCCCTCATTACAGTTTAAAACCTGTCCATTGCATATCCATTTGTAAATATTATCCATATCAATATCCCAAAACCGGCAAATGACTGAAACATTAATGAACATGAAAATCTTTCCGTAGAGGTCGATCTTCGCATCCACGTACGTGTGTGAGCAGGTCTCCTCCAGCATGAACCATATTACAAACAAACATAACTCACGCCTCACATGTGACAGCTACAGTCCTGTGTGTAGATGAAGGGGACGCCTTACAGTCTTGCAGGAACTGCTGAGGTCTAGCGTTGTGTTGCATTAGGAACCCATCTCATCTCGGTACCTAATGGCAGTCAGGCTACCTGTGGCGAGCACATGGAGGGCTGTGCGGCCCCCCAAAGAAATGCCACCCCACACCATTACTGACCCACCGCCAAAGCGGTCATGCTGGAGGACGTTCTCCACGGCGTCTCCAGGCTCACGTCTGTCACGTGTGCTCAGTGTGAACCTGCTTTCACCTCTGAAGAGCACAGGGCTCCAGTGGCGAATGTCCAACGTTTACCATCCAACCTGACAGAACTGCAGAGGATCTGCAAGGAGGAATGGCAGAGGATCCCCAAATGCAGCTGTGAAAGAATTCCCCAAAAGACTCGTGGCTGCATTAGCTCAAAAGGGTGCTTCTACTAAATACTGAGCAAAGGGTCTGAATACTTATGACCATGTGATATTTCAGTTTTTCTTTTTTAAGAAATCTGCAAAAATTCTGTGTTTTTCTGTCAATGTGGGCGCTGTGTGTACATTAACGAGGAAAAAACGAACCTAAATGATTTTAGCATATGGCTGCAATATAACAAAGAGTGAAACATTTAAGGGGGTCTGAATACTTTCCATACCCACTGTGTGTGTATATACATGTACATAAACTATAAATTTATAAAACTTCTTTGTTTTAAGTTTTTTTTTCATGCACTTACCTTGCTGATGGCTGCCTAGTCAGCTTCGGACTGATGGGATGTCCTCCTGGGATCCTCTCCTCCCTCTCATGATGCTTAGAAGCACCTAAAAAACAAATATCACTTAGAAAGACAAAGTAAATAAACAACCTCAAAAGGAACCAAACCATCTCTGTAAAACTGCATAAAACCAATCAAATACAACATCCTGACTGATTGGGCTTTTTGGTGATATGGCACAGACCCCTGCTTGCCAGTGCAAAAAAAAACACATTTCAAACCTAACCTTAACCCTAAGAGGACATACCCTGGGACTTGATCACCCCAGGGGGCCGCCCTTAGGGGAGGGTGTCTAGTGGTAAATGGCCGAAACGCCCGATGAACCTAAGGTACACTACTGATGAGTAACCCTCACAATTTAGTCTAAGACAGCTTAGACCAAACTACTTAACCCTAACAATGAGACCTCAATGCCTAAACCCAACCTCAGTCACCAACCTGGCACATTAGAAACAATTAACCTCAACCGTGGCTTCATCCTAACCATAAGATCCTTGTGCCTAACCCTAACTACTACAAACCCAACCTGGGAACTTGGAAAATGTCTCTAAGACCGAGAAGAATCAAGTAGAGAGGACCAAAAATTGGCAAAGCTTGCAAAAATTGCAGCTGTCTCACGGCCTCCTGGGGGCTGCAGAGGACGCTTTGACCATATGGAGAATCGGCAAAACACAAGAGTAACTCAAGTATCGAGGAACCTGAGCGACAAGCGTCGGCCCGTGCCTTCCCCTTGGCTCTCCACACCAAACTGCTCTACTCTAAAGGACAGAGCAGGGAGAGTCATTGAGAAAAAACTCACACACCCGACCCCTAACCCTAACCAGAGTGACGCTGAGAAATTAATCCATGCATTTGTTACCGCTAGGCTGGACGACTGTAACTCGCTGCTCATAGTTTGTCCCACTAACTCTTTGAAAAGCCTCCAGTTCATTCAAAATGCTGCAGCCAGAGTCTGACTGGACTCACATTTCTCCTACATTAGCTTCTCTGTCCTGTCAAATCTAGGATAGAATTCAATTCTTCTCCTCACCTACAAAGCTCTTCATAATAAAGCTCCATCTTGTCTTGGACCTCATGGCTCCTTCTGCTCCAACAGAACCTTGCTTCTCAGAGCTGGTCTGCTGGTGGTTCCTAGAGTTTCTACCTGTAGAACGGGAGGCAGAGCCTTTAGCTCCAAGCTCCTCTATGTGGAACCAGCTTCCAGTTCAGGTTCTAGCAGCAGACGCCCTCTCTAGTCCAGTCAGACTCTGGCTGCAGCATTTTGAATGAGTGACCATGGAGCCAACCTCCTCTGATTCACTGGCTTCTTCTTCAGAGGAGCAACAGAGTCTAAAATTGTAGCATCATCAACAAGACAATCTACCTGCTCATGATTCAGATGACTGCTCTCCTCTGTGTAGCTATGAGGGAATGAGACAAAAGATGATGAATCATCTCCTTAAATCTGACAACAGCATCATCAGATAAACATCTGCTGTAGTAGAACTTATTTCCAACTGTTGTCAGGTCTGTTATGGTAAATTTAAACGTTATTAAGAAATGGTCAGATAACAGAGGGTTTTGAGGGAGAACTTTGAAATGATCAATCTCAACCAGTGGCTCAGAGGTAGAGCTGTCGCCCACCAATCGTAGGATCGGTGGTTCGATTCCTGGCTTCCCCCAGTGTCCCTGGGCAAGACACTGAAGTTGCCAAGTTGCCCCCGGTGTGTGAATGGGTGAATGTGACGCAGTGTCAAAGCGCTTTGAGGACCGATAGGTAGAAAAGCGCTTTACAAATGCAGAACATAAACCATAAGTCAGGACAAGATCCAGAGTATGATGAAGACAGTGAGTGGGTTCATTCACACGCTGACTAAAACCAATAGAATCCAGTAGTGAATTAAACGCAGTGTTGAGACAGTTACTGTCAACATCTACATGAATGTTAAAGTCGCCCACTACAATCACTTTATCTGTGGAAGAATTCAGTTAAGATCTGAATATGGACCAGGAGGACGGTAGACGACACAGAACACAACTGGTTTCTGGGTTTTACAGTCTGAGTGAGAAAAAGAATTATAGTTATGTTTAGGGCTAGTAATTAATAAAACTGAGTTATATATTGCTGCTACTCCTCCACCTCTACCTGAACTTCTAGGAACATGATGGTTGATGTGACTGGTTGGAGTTGACTCATTCAGACGAACGTATTCATCCTGCTGCAGCCAGGTTTCAGTGAGACTAAATAAATCTATGTGATGGCCATGTTACTAGAGAGCAGAGACTCCATCCAAGGTGGGATGGACGCCGTCTCTTCTAATCAGCCCAGGTTTTCCCCACAAACTGCTCCAATTGTCTATGAAGCCCACATCGTTTGCTGGACACCACCTACAGCCAGCGGTGAAGCGACGACAGGCGACCCTTAGGTCTCGAAGTAAGTTAGAAAAACAACAGTAAAGAGATAAAAGTGAGGAGAGTCGTTTAGAAAAAACGCTGCTGCGACCAGCAACAGACCAGCAGGAAACCTCGGTGACAGGAAGTGACGCGATACGCTGACCGTCAGTCAGCCAATGAAACAGTCGTCACACATTCACACATCTCCCCAAGGAGATTAGCAAAGAAAAATTTGTTAAGATTTATGAGAACGGAGGATTGTGTTTTGTGAATTGTGTCTTCATGTGAAATGTGTTTATGATATTGGAAAATGACGGCTAGATTCAGTAAATGTGTTTAGAGGACTGGCTTTTGTGTTTTAGCATTTGGGAAAAACTGTAAATAAAAGTGAATTAAAGACTAATTGATTTAAGAACTGAGTGAAGCGTTTCAACATTTAAGATACAAATGAAAAAGAGAATAAGAAGGACCATTGAAACAGTGTCGTTTTTTTAATCTTTAAGACCGGCAGCCTGCTCTTTCGGTCACAACCCCGACTTTGGGCTTTGAACCGCTCTTAGTCTGGCCTGTCACCCAGGATCTGTTTGCCTTGGGAGACCCTACCAGGGGTAACTGACAACATAGCTCCCAGGATCATTCAGGCACACAGACTCCTCCACCACGATAAGGTGGCGGTTCAAGGAGGAGGCTTGATCTGTTCAGGTCGGGGGAGAACTGGAGGACTCTGGAGGAGTCTGGCATCTATGTCACTGAATGCAACACAAGCTGGTGTCAGCGAAGTAGCAGCAATCATGTGACTTTAACAAACCAACCTCAGCTGGTCATTTACTGAATAAACAACCCAGGTAACAGAAAATGTCCATTTACTCAGATACTGAGCTTCTTCATTTTCCTGAAACTCACTGACACGAAAGTAACTCGCGCATAAAGTCAGTGAACGTCTTTAGTTCAACTTATTGAATAAATAGTGACAAAAATATACAATGAACATTTGATCTAAGCTGTAAATTGGCTCACCTGTGTCTGTAGCTGAAGGTTGTGTTGACATTTGTTGTTACCAGGCAACAGAGTCTGATGTGATGTCAGGGTCAGAGAGCAGCCTTTTGACATGATTCGCTGATGGACCGTGTCACAGGCTTAGACACAGGTTGAAACCTTCAGGTCTCGTGTGATCATCAGCTGCTGTTCCAGCAGAGAGAAGCACCAACAGCTGCAACAGACAAACGCTGGTGAACAATCAGTTCACTGAAACGTCAACATTACCCACAAAGCCCAACGTCTGCCCTCCAGCATTCAGAGTTTTCCACGCTTTGACATTTTGGGGCGTTGAGCATCATTTGGCTTTCAGACAACTGTGAACAGCTGTAGTTACTGTACATCACACGACAGGAAGGTGACAGGTGGCAGATGTGCAAACCCTCATCCACACATCTCACATCTGCAGCCGAGCTTTTTAGATCTGCTGCACTTCATAAGTCATAATAATTTCAGACATGACAAAACCTCGTTTCTTCTGGACAGGTGACTTATTCAACAAGCATCGACCACAAAAGACAATGACACACCTCCACCTTTTACCCCCAAATCTGACTGGACCCCACCGAACAGCAGCCTGCCACCGGAAATCGAAGCCCTCATCATGGCAGATAGTGATTATTTTAATCTGGCTTTTCAGAGGTGCTGGGTGAAGCCCAACCTCAGCACGGAAGAGGCCCGGGCCCTAAAGGAGCTCACTGATAACAACCACATCATCATAAAGCCAGCAGACAAGGGCAGCGTGGTGGTGGTTATGGATAGGGAACAGTATCTGTGGGAGGGCTACAGGCAGCTTAATGATGGCACCTACTACACTAAGCTGGACAGGCCCATCTACCCCGACACTGTGCCCTTGGTGGAGAAAATAATACACACCCTGTATGAGAAAAATTCATCACAGCAAAACAGAAACGATACCTACTGGGCAGCTCTGAACCCAGAGCCAGGCTGTTTTACATGCTCCCCAAGATCCACAAGGACCCTACTAAATGGAGCAGACCTTTTGAAATTCCGCCCGGCAGGCCCATAGTGTCTGACTGCAGCAGCGAAACCTACCGCACGGCAGAATACTTGGATTACTATCTGAACCCTCTCTCCACCACACACCCGAGCTACATAAAAGACACATACAGCTTTGTGGAAATAGTGAAGAGGCTCCACGTTCCCCAGGAGGCCATGCTCTTTACCATGGACATTGACAGCCTATACACTAACATTGACATCAGGGAAGGCATACAAGCCATAAAAAACACATTCCAAAACAATCCAGACAAAAAAAGACCAGACAAAGAGCTCCTCCAACTGCTAGAAATTAATTTGACCAGAAATGACTTTGAATTTAATGGGGAATATTTTTTACAAATAAAGGGAACAGCCATGGGCAAGAAATTTGCTCCAGCCTATGCCAACATTTTCATGGCAGAGTGGGAGGCTTCAGCACTCGCCTCATGTCAAAAGAAGCCTCTTCACTATTACAGATATCTGGATGACATCTGGGGTGTCTGGACCCACTCGAAGGAGGATTTTGAGGAATTTCTGATCACTCTGAACAGCCACAATGCCTCCATCACGCTGAAATCAACCACCAGCCCCACAGCGGTGGATTTTTTAGACACCACTACATTTAAAGGACCAAATTTTAACCAGACAAACCAATTGGATTTAAAGGTTTTCTTTAAGGAGACAGACACCCACGCTCTGCTCCACAAAACCAGTTTTCACCCGAAACACACCTATGCTGGATTGATAAAGTCGCAACTACTCAGGTTTAGGAGGATGTGTAGTCACGGGGAGGACTTTATTCAGGCCACAAGGGTGCTGTTTAAAGCACTGAGGTACAGAGGAAACCCCAGATCTTTCCTCAGGAAGTGCCTAAAAACATTCCAGCAGGTAAAACCTCGCCTAGGATCCAGCATTCTCCCCTTCGTGACTACATATTCTCCCTCCACTGATTGGCCATACAGACATCCTCCCTGACGACCGGGTCATAGCAGCCTTCCAGAAAAATAGGAATCTGCAGGACCACCTGGTCAGAGCCAAAATCAGGCCGCTCACCACCACAACAAAAAATAAGGGACTGGGTGAATTTTTCTAACAAGAAAAGTGGGTTTATAGCTCAGTATTCCTTTCCTCTTCCCCTAACCCCTAACCCCTAACCCTACCTGAAGGACACATATCACTTCTTGGAGGTCATCAGAGGTATGAAACTGCCCAGCCACGCCATGCTCTTCACAATAGACGTGGAAAGTCTGTACACTAACATCCACACAGAAATGGGTCTCAAGGCAGTGGAAAACGTCTTTCAGAGATACCCTGACCACAGGAGGCCTGACCATCACCTCCTGGACCTGTTAGAAATCTCTCTAAGAAACAATGACTTTCAGTTTCAGTTACTTACAGGTGCAGGGGACAGCCATGGGCCACAGGTACAACCCCTCATACGCCAACCTCTACATGAGCGAGTGGGAGCGAGAGGCCATGACAAAGTGTCTACCGGAGGTTCCTGGACACACGCCCGCACACATTCATTGATTTTTACCACACGCTCAATAATCATCATCCTTCCATTAAGCTGCCACACACATTACACACGGAACAGATCAACTTCCTAGACAACAGTATTCTTCCTCCCCACATCAGCTGAGGAGAAGACGGTCCTGACCAAAGTCTACTTCAAAGCCACAGACACACACGCTCTCCTCCACAAGACCAGCTACCACCCAAAACACACCTTCAGGGGCATAGTGAAGTCACAAACCATCCGCTTCCATAGAATCTGCTCCAGGCGCAGCGACACCATAGCGGCCATCCGGGAGCTGTTCGGGAGCCTCCGGCGGAGGGGCTACTCCAGATCCTTCCTGAGGAGAATCACCTGAAAACAATCCAGGTCCACCGCAGGTTAACAGGCTCCGGACTCCGATCCTCCACGACGCGTCCAGCGCCGTCTATTACCGCTCAGAACCACTTTCTCCCACAGGCACCTGAACTTACAGCGGGACATCAAAAACAACGTTCAATCCTGTTTATTACCGCTTCCCGAATTCCAAGACTGCAGAGTTATCTCCGCATACAGGAGGAACAAAAACCTAAGGGACCTGCTGGTACGAGCCAAGTTCAACCGTCGAACCGCAGCATGAGCACTTCCGGAGAATCACTTACGTCTCCAACCCCTACAGCCGCGCGGCCGGTCCTGTGTCTGGGCAACGCACGTTCCACACGAGCAACGTGGTTTACAGCATAACCTGCAACCTGTGCAGCAAAATCTACGAAGGAGAGACGCAGCACAGCATCGCCACCAGACTCAAACAGCACCTTCACACCATCCGGACAGGTCACCTCGATAGGGAACGCATCCGGTCAAACACCTCAGCATTTCCGGTCTAGAGTCACAGGTCACTTGGACAACTGGACAGAGGAAGAGGAGGGAGAGACACTGGATACAGACACTGAAAAAATATCTCCCACAGGCCTAAAGGAAAAATAGTTTATTCAGGACAGACTGACAGACTGGGTCTCTCTTTTAAAATATAACTTATTCATTTATTTAAAAATGGATAGTTATACAAAGGGATAAAACATGTACATCTCTTTTAAAATCCAACACGATGGACAGAGGTGGGAAGAAGGAAACACATCCAGATTGGGGCCTGTACAACAGAAAGAGGGACATAAGAGTTACTAAATAATGAATGATCTTAAACTATATACACTAATAAAGAGTGATTGATTGAATTTTGACTGATTTATTGGATGATTTGAATAATAATACATGAATGAGTTACAATAAATGCTCAGTATAACGTATATTTGCATGCCTTGTTTATAATTATGTAAGCACAGCACTTTTACTAACAACGTGACTTTTTTACTGCATGTGACTGCCTTTTACACTTTTTATTGAATTATGTTGATATGAATATATTTTATTGTCTCCTCTTTTTATGCCTCTTTGAGCTTTAAGCTTGTCTTAAATTTGGATGTTGAATATTTATTGTTTATTAACACTCCCCACTTACCATGACTCCTTTAGCCGCCTGAGCCAGTGCACCCAAGCTTCAGCTGGAAGCACAAATAACCCAGATTTTAATTTTCCCCCAACGCTAGAGAACAGAGACAAAGTTAGTCACATGTGGACATGGAGGCATGTTAGTGGATGGAATAGATAGAAAACCTTTTACAGAGTCACTGGTTCAAACTATGAGCAGGGAGACACCGTTGTCCCGCCTGGAGGAACTAATACTTAAGCTAAAGCTTAACTTCTCTCACTCTGGGCTTTGTTCATGTTTTAAACTTGCTGCCGTTCCCATTCAAGACTGGCTGCTCCATTTGTCTTAGCAATCAGTTCATCCCAGTAGTTTTTAAGCTGGTATTTGACACTATCACTAGTTACACCTGTCCTCACTGCTCACATGTCCTCTGCACCAATTCAGAGCTGTGCTGTTCATCTGTGCCAGGCTCTACGGAGGAAGCTGGGAGTCTCTCTTTCAGCTCTACTAAACGGAAAGTTCTGTAGAGATTCGTGGCTTCCCAGTGTGAGGTTTATCGGCTGATGGTTAAGGTCAGTAGAGTTGTCCTCTTTGCAATGTCCTTTTAAAATAGTCCGTAGTTGTGTAAGGGTGAGGTCAGTTTTAATCTCCAGCACATCACTAATGTCTAGTCCTGGGCTAATTGCCCAAACAACCACTTCAATAATTTCAGCCTCACTGTGGTTTTTCTTCACCCCCATGTCAATCTGGAATAAGACAGCTTGTCCTTCCGGCCCCTCTCTGCACTCTGGCCCTTCATTCTTAACTCTCTCCTGGGTAACTAGGGAAGCACGGACCTTGCTTGGTTCCTGGCCAGCTATCTTGGTCGTCAGCTTCAACATTTCTTCTTCAAGTTCTGGAAGCTTAGCTGCAGTGTTGCATATTGCTCCTGCGTCCTCGCTGGAACCGAGCTAAAGCCTCCGTTCCCCTACGCTTTTAGCAGGTCTATCGATCGGACCGGGGATTCACGCGCAAGCTCCTCTTCCTCATTTTCAGTAGCTATCGCAGCTGCTCCACTGATTGGTCTGATCAGCTTCTCGGTCTGCTTATCAGTGGAGAGTTTAGCTTGTACACACACCTCAAAGTACCAGGATCTCACCCAGTGGGTCTCGTATAGTTCCAGCTCCATCATGTCATCTCCCCACTGTCTTCTACGTTGCACTTCTGACACCAGTTGTGGTTGCACACTTTAAGAACGGCAGACTATCAGGCTGCGACTCTCTAGCACCACGGCCTCCTGGCTTCCCATTCAGCCCATTACTCACGTCCGTGTCGAAGCTAAAGCAGTCATGAATACAAATGTACATAGACAGAGAAAATCACACCTTCACATCCACCACAGCATACTGTGACAGTTTGGACTTGCTCCTCCACCAGGGGGAGCTATTTGGACTGAGTTTGTTCCTCGTCTGTTTCCATACTGGTCCCATTCACACCTGTCTGTCATCATCATTACCTGGTCTCATATACTCCCTTCATTCTGTCATGCATTGCTGGTGTGTCTTTCCTGTTCGCTTGTCTCGTTTGTTCTCCCTCATCCCCGACCTCTAGCTCTACTCGTTCTCAGTAAGTCAGTTTGTTCGTAGCCTGCTCTTGTTCCTGCTCAGCAGTGTTTTGGTTTGTAGCCATAACTTTGTTTTTTTCCCGCTTGCGGTGACTTTGTGTTTGTAGTCAGTCAGTTAGGTTCATTAGTGTAAAGTTTTGGTATTATCCCGTTTGCGGTGAATTTTGGTTTATAGTTTTTTTTCATAATTAGATCATAGTGTTGAATTTGGCCTACTATCGTTTTGAGTTTTTCTGTTATCAAATTATAGACTTCTCCAGCTCGGCTGTGAATTTCTGTTTGCTCGTTTGCTTAATAAATTCTTATTGTGCGGAAGTTCTGCCTACTGGGTTCATTTGCACCTGGGTCTGAGCTCACCTCGTGTTTGGTTTGTAACACATACAGGATTTCCTCCACAACAAATTGTTTTCTTAAGGCCGCCAAATTAGGATTTAACTCTTTAGACAGATCATGTGATTTTGTCAACCAATCTTACTAACATTACCCACATGGTGCCAGACGCAGAGTATGTCAAATAAAAGCAAAGCTTTCTACCCGTGGCCACACGTGACGTCGTCTGCGTCCAGGAAAAACAATTAGTCAATTTGTCCCCTTTTTTCCTAAGTTTGTGACGCCACAAATCTCTGTCGTTGTCAGAGACGTTCCAACTAAGAAGAACTGAATCAGATGCAGCCATGAGGTTGAAATATTTGAGAATGAATTTATTCTCAATGGTGAGATGAAAAATATGCAAAGGCAGGCAAACGAAGTCACGTCTCTCCTGCAGGTGGTTAGCACTGCTGCCTCACAGCAGGAAGGTCCTGGCTTCAAGTTCAGGGCTGCACAGGTGCAGTTTGCATGTTCGCGGTTTCGCTCTTTTCTGGGCCTTGTGGGTTTTCTCCAGGTACTTTGTTTCCTCCCACAGTTCAGAGACATGCAAACAAATTGACTGGACTCTAAATTGCTTGTAGGGGTGAGTGCAAGGCTCTGTGATGGACTGGTGACCTGTCCTGGCTGCGCCCTTCCTCTGGCTTGATTGACTGGTATAGGCAAGAAAGTGAGTATCTGCTAATATGATAAATTGTGGTCAAAGCTACAGTTGAGTTTTAGGTCTAATATTCTAGTGGTAGCTCGAAACCAGTTCCCTCCACAGAGTCTCACTGTCTGCTTCACTACTCCCTCACTTCTACTTTTTGTTCTGCTTGGGCATAGTAACAGTGTCCAGACTTTTCCCTTTTACATAATTGCATTACTTCAATATCTCACCTAATCTCTTTCAGGATCATCTGCAGTAAAAAGGTTGAACACATTTGAGTCAATTAAAGATTCAGATGGTATAAATCTAATCTAGTGTAATCATATGTGGTTTATGCTGAAGCTGCATATTGTAGTAAAGACACAGACATTTTGACTTATGGGACGGTGGTGTGGTGGTTAGCACTGTCGCCTCACAGCGAGAAGGTTCAATTCCTGGCGAATGTCGACGTCTAGATGTGGTTGGCGACAGACTGGTGACCTGTCCAGGGTGAACCCTGCCTCTCGCCCACAGCCAACTGGGACAGGCTGCAGCACAGCGACCTGACGGGGACGGTAGAAGATGAGTGAGAGTGAGTGAGTAAACGAAATAAAACTAAACTGAATGTAAACACAAACACCTGCTTGTACCCGTATGTTAACCGAGTGTATAGACTGACACGTGTTCCATTGTTGGGCCTCAGAGCATCTATGAAAAAATGAATATGTCAAGTTATTATTAGTAAAGAAAGTTTTGAAATGGCCAAAATTCACACAGTAGTGATGATTTGATATTCATAATGCAAGACTTGCCGACAGGCAGTGGTCACTAGTAGGTCATTGATACGACTGCACTACTCTTAGTAACTACTGTGTTTGACATAGTCCTGGGGAAAATTCCTTGTATTACTGTAATGCTACGACCCAGTGTTACTGTTTTAACTGCTAATCCAATTTTAAGCCCTTCATCTTCTACTAATGCTACGTTATTAACTATGAGGTAACTCTACAGACTACGTGCGCTCAGACTCGTAGTAACATGACACAGCAAATCTCAAGCAACCCACATGCCTCATTTGACTCCTCCCTAGGTATTTGAATGGCAAACCTCATACAGGCCACTTTATTTAAATGGCTCTAACATAGTGAGAAATCAGTTTAACCAGTATCACTGAGTCTGTGCTGTTTCAAACTCAGCCATAGCTACAAAATAAATTAAAATATATAAATCAAGACCACAATGTGAAATTCAACAGCGGTTTGAACAATGAAAGGGAAGATGAGAGTAGTGGTCAAAATCAAAGTAATGGTGAGCATCTACTTTTTTTATCAAACTTAATGTGATTTTCTCGACAGCCTGCTGTGACCAGGGCGCTTTCCTTTACCTGCTTAGGCAGCAGCATCGCTGTGGCGACATCACACTGATCAGAGAGAGTGGCCTTGTGCTGGGGGCCATGCTACACATGCAATACTTGTACTTGTAAAGAGCTTATAATGTCACATATGTACATTCTGTGGCAACTGGCCTGAGTAGAAACATAGTATTTGGTAGAAACGTTTCTCCGTCTGTCCAGGAAGCTTCTTCAGTCTGAGGGAAGTTGGTTCAGGCCACAGATTCATCCTCCAGTTAGGTTTCACTTCACTGTAGAGAACGGGCTGAGGACTGAGGTAGTGAGTAGGTGAGAGCTCTCCACCGCTACAGGTGGTTCCGTGTGTCCTTCATGGTGAATCTGGATCTTCTCCATAGACAGGGCAGCCTGGTGGATGGAGGCGGGTCGTGTCTGAGCCTCCACCTGTAGAGAGAGGGGCTGTTTCTCTGGACGTGTGACGTCTCTAACGTTCAAACCTCCTGTCTGCTCCGTCCATGTGGACGTTGTTGTCTTTTAAGTGGAGACGCTGATACTGGTCCTGGTTGTTCCTCCTGTTCTGGTTCCTCCTCTTGTGTGATGGCTGTTTGGTTTCACCAGGGTTCAGGTCTGAGACTCTTCACTGCATTGAACTGCAGACTCTATGTTGCTCCTCTTATGTTTCAGTGTCTGGTCTTTTCGATGCACAAGTTTCTGTCTGAGTGTGTTTGAAGTAGACGTTGTGTTGTAGTTTCTGAAACTCCGGCCATGTAAGGAAGGAGCAGGTCCTTCCGTTGGCTCTGGGTCTCCGGCTGTTCTGTTCCTTTTCCTGGACTGAGCCTTGTTGAAGGCCCATCTGGACTCACGGGTTCTAGCTGCCCTCAGATGCAGGTTTTTCTCCTTCCTGGCTTCAGTGGAGGTGGGAATGTTCTCCGCTCTGAGGTTCAGGGTCCTGATGACTCCTGGTTTGTGCTGCAGGGGATGATGAGAGTCAAACAGTAGCTACTGGTCAGTGTGGTTGGGTTTCCTGTAGATTTCTATTCCGTTCCCTGTGATGACTGCTCAGTTCTCTGGTGAACCTGATGTCCACTGCTTTTATGTGGTCTGTGAAGGTCTGTACGTCCTGGATCTTCACCATATCTGAACCAGTGGGGAGTAGGAAATAAAATAGCCTGTCATCGTTGACTTCAGGAGGATATGTTACAGTGTAGAGCTAATAAAAATAACAACGCTCAAATGAGGATTTATGTGGTAAGGATTTATTTACTTCATTTCTTTTGTGCTTGATACATTCAGATCGTTGGTTGCAGACACACAGACTTGTGGTTAGGTAGAAAATATTGTGCATGAAGCTTCCGTGTCGTTAATGTTTCTATTGCATGGCTGTGGAATGAGTCCTTCTCAGGCAGCCCAGTGGTTTGTGCTCGAGACGCCAGTATAGTCAGCCTTTTAAATTTTAATCTGAAAACTGCGTTGGCATAGTCGTGATGTCTAAGAAAGACCTCCGTCCATTTAATTCAGCGTCTTGAAACGTACGTCCAGCTCTTCCACTAAAGAGCCTGTGTGACTGACTACAACCTCTACAAACTAGCAAATGCTTTTATGGAAGTATTGTGACACGTGTTGAGTTTATCTGCCTGCAAACCTCGTCTAATGAAACCTCTGAATCTGTCTGTCCTTATGAAGCCGGGACAAATTGCACACTCTGGACTTCAAATGTTTGGGGTCTTTTATTCTCGAAAAGTTCCTTACAACAAAAATATTAATTAGAAACCAACCAAAATACGGCAGTGGCACTTCTGTAGACTGGAAACAAAAATAGAAATAAAACACAGTTTCCTCATTACAACACTTTGTGCTCACTCATCCGACTTAAAAAATATCTTAATATCTTAATAAATGAACAACATGCATATCCAGGACACTTGCACACATAGTACACGGGTATTAGTGCAGACTACGAGCTGCGTCGTACCCCTGTGTCTCTTCCACAACCATCCGAGATACTATATGAACAATGACACAATATGTTTATTTCTGTTGCTATATTATATCACACTCTAATATTACATCTGTATATTTGTTCACATTCTTCTTAGCCAATATATATAATAGATCATTTTCTTACCGTTGCAAATGCAACCGTCCCAGCCCAACACCGCTCTCTCCTTCCTGTGTTTCCCAGCAGGCCACTGGCTTCGCGGCAATTCTACCGACACTGGGAATGTGGAAATGCGCCCCCTGCTGTCGAAATAGATCCTGTACACAAACACCGGTTCACTACACGAATCAAACAACCGCGCTTACGGACAGAACACTCAATCTGTTTTACCACCTGGTTACACTTAAACTAATGTGGAGGTTCTGTTCTTTTCATTGGATTCTAGACCTTGGACTGTTGAATTGGATATGTCTGCTTGTTCTCTGATCGGTCCCTCGTCAGTGATTTCTCTCCCATCTGTTGAATCTTTTTGACATTTAAGAAAGTCATCTGGCCTTCACCCAGACTCCTGATCTACGCTAATAGAGCTGAAGTAATTACATTTAACTGCGCTGTCACTGAAAACTACTGTTACGGTTTCAGAGATGGGTGCGAGGAAGCAAGTTCCTTGGAATATGGAGCAGGGCGGCGACAGGCAGGGCGCAGGCGATGCCAGAGTTCTATAGGGGTGTGTGGTCCAGGGGCGGCTAGTCGGGAGTCACACCGTGGGTGAAGGGAGAGAGGCCAGGGAATAAAAGCCAACACAAAGCGAGCCGAACCGGCTGGTGAATCCCGAGGGTCTTCCTGAGAGCAGACGGCACCAAAGGCTCGTAGCAGGCTCGTAGCAGGCTCCAGTGGGCAGCGTCCGTGAACGGGCCGCCGTAATGAGCAGGAGCGGCAGGAAGCCACCAGGGCAGAGAAGAGAGAGTTAAGGTTTCAGGTGCAGACCAGGCTTAGAAATCCACCGGCGCCGTGAGCGTCTTGGCCACAGAACAAGTCAGGTGGCGAGAAGCGTCGGGTGCGTCCAAGTAACGTTGACGATCTGGCAGCGAGTGTGTGGAGAGTCTTAAGTAGAGGTTAAGAAGGAGGTGAAGACAAGGAGGAGGTGAAGACGAGCAGCACGGAGGAGGTGTGGTGTGCGTCTCCGCTGGAGACTTTTACTTTGAAAGTGTGGATCATGACAACTACAAGTAGTATCTTGGAGGGCAAAGACAGCAACATAAATATTGCAAGATGTATGATATACATGAGTGGCTAAAAATGAGAAGTATGTTACATACGTGTACACTTGTAAAGATGAAGTAACTATCACTGTTTCCTAGTTCGTGAGATTGGCATCAATAGTCCAGAGAGAAAATCCGCTTGAAGCGACGGGATATGCGACTATGGGATGCTCGACAAGTCTTTGCAAACCAATAGTCTTTAGCCAGAGGCTTCCTTGCAGAGAAGGTATCTGCATGTCCGGTCACGCCAAGAACTTTCACAATAGGAACTTTTCAGAAACCGGAGCGATCAGCCTGTTTGTCCTGCTGTGACCGGTGTACTTCTGCGTTGTGTTCATATGGATAGTCGGTTGTTGGAATGATCTCCTTTTATTCTCTGATGCATAGACAAACCAAAACACACTCCTGTAACATCTGCCCGCTCCAGTTCCTCTCCCACCGCAGGATTGTACAGAAAGGGGGGGCAGTGCATACAGCCGCGAGCGCGAACACAGAAAATACTCGCAGCAAATATAAAATAAAAATACATAAAGTTCACATACCTGATGCATAGACAAACCAAAACACACTCCTGTAACATCTGCCCGCTCCAGTTCCTATAACAGCAAAACTGAAGTTAGCTTGACTGACTAACTTTGTAAGCTAGCAGGATCGGAGGGCAGCAACTTACAGAGTGGCAGAAAATGAAGCAAAAATAAATCAACATATTCACATAAAACAGTAATGACAGATATAATGACAATAAAGAAATTAAGTAACACAAATTAATATAAAAGTATGAAAATATAAAGAGACGAGTAAAGCAGCTCCCACCTCTCCATCCGCAGGATCGTACAGAAAGGGGAGAGTCAGGGGCTGCAACCCATATATATAGCCAATGAAAATAAAACACCAACAAAGAAGAAATAATAGAAAAAAATGCTATCAGGTTTTATACTGGAACCAACGCAACAAACACATTTTGTGTAATTATAACAAAAGTATAGAAGTACAAATATAACCAGGTTACACTGCCATCTTGTCTTAGACCTCATGGCTCCTTCTGCTCCAACAGAACCTTGCTTCTCAGAGCTGGTCTACTGGTGGTTCCTAGAGTTTCTACCTGTAGAACGGGAGGCAGAGCCTTTAGCTCCAAGCTCCTCTATGTGGAACCAGCTTCCAGTTCAGGTTCTAGCAGCAGACGCCCTCTCTGCTTTAAAACTAGGCTGAAACCTTCCTTTCTGACAAAGCTGATGGTTCCAGATGGTTCTGGTTCCTCTGATCCATCTCTTAGTTCAGCTGCTACAGGCTTAGATGCTGGAACCTCCTTCATTCACTGAGCTCCTCTGGTTTTCTATCTATTCCATCCACTAACATGCCTCCATGTCCACATGTGACTAACTTTGTCTCTGTTCTCTCTAATTGTGTTTCTCTCTTTCTGTCTCTCTCTATTCTCATCTCCAGGTATCGTCAGACTCAGAGTCGTGTGTCTCAGTGTTCAGCTGCTGGTCCAACCATCCTGCCTGAGTCTGTAGCTGCTTGTTGCTGCTTGTTGTTGTTGTTATTGTTGTTGTTTTCTCTCTTCTCTGTCCCTTCACTCCAACTGGTCAAGGCAGATGTTCTCCCACTGATCCTGGTTCTGCTGGAGGTTTCTTCCTCTATAGAGTTTTTCCACTGTTGCTATTAAAATGTACTAATTTATTGATTGGCTCCAGTTCAAAGCTGCTCTATGTGGATGTGTTGGGTTTAGTTGTGTCAGGTCTTAAACCTCACTGTAAAGATCCTGGAAATCACTGATGTCGTGAATTAGCGCCATAGAAATAAAGTTGAATTGAACTGAATTAATTTGAATTGAATTGAAGACAGACCCTTAAGTGTAAGAGTACTGTACCAGAAGTCGGGTTGCAGATCATGACAGTATATATTTACACTAAAATAACTTTCTTTTGTGCTTTATAAATGTATTACTTTTTAAAATAAAATTTGTATTTAAATACAGTATTTGATTGGTATCCAACAACCTGTGGTAAATCAATCAATTCAGTTCAAGCAGTTAATAAATTATGTACTTCTATCGTCTAAAAATCTTCACACACAGTGACCAGAACCATCTGGAACTATCAGCTTTGTCAGAAAGGAAGGTTAAGTAAGGTTCATTTAGAAACTCTAGCAGGACACTAAGCAGGTGCCTGAATGTAACAGGTGTGTATTGTGACCCTGCAGCTAGAAAACGACCATGATGAGCTAAAAGTAGAAAAGTTAGCCGTGAGGCAACTCACTTACCATCCGTAAGCAATGATTCAGACTGAAACTAACTAAACAAGGTTTTTGTACTTATGCAAACTAAAACACAGTTTTGTGACAGGGACTAAATGCACACGCTTGACTTACTAATTTAATTTACTAGAACAAATATTCAATTTTTGTTCTATTAAACAAAAATAAATGCTTCGGTCTGGAGCTTGTTTGGCTTTGGATGAGTTCAGTAACTTGTCGTTCAGAACTTTCTCTCTCGTCTTGGTGTTTTTTCTAAGTAACGCTGCCCGTTTCTGCGTTCGTTCACGTGTTTCAACTAAATAGTCTGTGTTGTTGTGAAGTTCGGTGTCTTGTCTGGAGATGTTTAAGTTTACATGGACAACGTTTCATTGCTTAACGTTATGCACCCACTCAGAGAAATGAGAAATGCATCTGGGTCCAGCCAGTCTGTCATCGTCCCAGTCTTAGTCTGATTTGTTCAGTTAGTAACGCCTCTTAGTTTGGTCTCTCCCTGTGTAGGGAGATTTGGCGTCACCAAGTGGTGACAGTAGGGTATTACAGCAAGCTTTGAATACCTCAACTTAGACTTTGTATTTAGTAGAGATTTGAGCTTGTAACAGAACAGGAAGCTGAAGTAAACTAACTCACAGAGGCAAAACAAGAACTGGTGCCAGAAACCATCAAAAAGTGTGAATTCAACTCAGACGCGCAGACGTTCATCATGACACACGGCCGGACGGTGACGGGATGTCTGAGAGCTGAGTGCCCAAGCCGAGCCCACGGCCACTGTGATTGCGTTGGACTGGCTGAACCGCGCCAACCAGCACTACCCCATGTCTGCCGCCTACACCAAGCTAGTGGGCCGGGACGTCGCCAAGTTTGTTTCCTGGATCCAGAAAGAGATGCAAAGCTCAGTTAGTGGATAATTCAGACAGTACACAGTAAATATTCCTGAATTCTGTGTTTACAGCACGTTTCCATATGTGGCTCTAATGTGATTGCCACTGTAGGCTGAAGTGAGTTTAACAACTCTTCTCCATGGTTGCAACACTGTTAGCTCAAAATCTTAGTTAAGTGCCTTCAGTGAACATGGGAGTTTTCAAAGGGAGAGACTGAGTAAGGACAGCGTTCACCAGAACGTCGTCGTGGGGGTTCACGGGTCATCTCGGTCGGCTGCAATGCGACGCTTTAGAACCGCCCTGCCGGGATTCACACAGCAGCTCTAGGCTGCTCCGCCTGTTTTGGGCTTGAATGAGTTCCAGTGGTCCAGAAAGCATAGATTCATGTTCAGCATCACACTGCGATAGAAGTAGGTGGTTCTAGACTTCTCTAATATGCAAGGTAAAGCAGATATCCTGGTCAAAGATGACACCAAAGTTCCTCTAGAATAGATTCCTGATTCTCTGAGATTTTTGAGCTCAAATATAATAACCTCCATTTTATCTGAATTTTACTAATGGACGTTACCAGACTTCCGGGACCTTGAAGTGACTCATTGATTTGCTTCATATGATTGTTTGTAATCATCTGCATACAAATGTATTTTTTGCTTCCTTAAATTTTGCATAGAGAGTATTGCATGAGCCTAACTTTTCATTAGAACACACATTTTCTATTAGACATAACCATTTATGTCTTTGTCAGTCTTTTGATCTATGATTTGGATTTTTTTTTCAGAGGAGGATCCACAGCCACGATGCCTCGCTGCAGAGTGAACGTTGGCGCCGTGCTTTCCCTGGCCGTCCTGCTGGGGGTGGCGGTGGCGCTGGTCTGCGGCTGGTACGTCCAGCTTAGCCCCTGCAGCTCCGCCCCCGCTAACGACAAAGTTCACGTGCTGCTGCTGTCGTCGTGGCGATCGGGCTCGTCCTTCCTGGGTCAGGTGTTCAGCCAGCACCCTTCAGTCTTCTACCTGATGGAACCCGCTTGGCACGTGTGGACCAAACTGGAGAAACACGGCGCTCGGACCCTTCGCATGGCTGTGAGGGACTTACTACGGAGCGTCTTTCAGTGTGACTTCTCAGTGATGGAAGCCTACCTGCCGAGGCAGCACAATTCCTCCTCCTTGTTCATGTGGAGCCACAGCAGAGCGCTGTGCTCGCCCCCAGCCTGTCCTCTCACAGCACGGAGCCAGTTCAGCAACCAGAGTCAGTGTTTCCAGGCTTGTGATGGTACGAGCCTGCAGAGGGTGGGGGAGACCTGTGGCACCTACAGCCACGTGGTGCTAAAAGAGGTGCGGTTTTTTGAGCTGGAGTCCCTTTACCCACTTTTTCAAGACCCAAACTTAGATCTTCGCATCATCCACTTGGTTCGGGACCCGCGCGCGGTGATGCGGTCTAGAGAGGAATCGGCCAAAGCCTTTGAGAGAGACAACGCTGTTGTGTTGGAGCAGAGGAACGTACCAGCAGCGGAGGTGCAGTATCAAGTCATGCAGGAGATCTGCCACAGCCACGTACGCATCAACGAGAGGGCCGTTCTGAAGCCCCCTGCATTTTTAAAGGGCAGATACAAGATGGTCCGTTATGAGGACATGGCACACGACCCACTTAGAGAGATCCTCGCCATGTATGAGTTCGTAGGCCTGGAGATGACTGAGCAGTTGGTGGAATGGATCTACAAGGTGACCCATGGAAAAGGCAAAGGCTCCAAGAAAGAAGCCTTTAAAATCACTTCGCGAAACGCCGCGGACATCTCCCAGGCCTGGCGAACCACGCTGCCGCACAACAAGGTCAAACGCGTCCAGGACGTGTGCCGAGGGGCCATGTCGTCGCTCGGGTACAGGACCGTTAACAGCGACAGAGAACAGAAGAGGCTCGACATAGATCTGCTGGTGCCACAGGAACAAAACATGTTAGACCAGGCTTCACACAGTTAACAAATCATCTTTCCAGAGAGCCGACACTGCCTGCGTTGTCCAATGCGTCCACTGCCGACAGGTTGCGTGTCGTTCAGTGTTTGCGTTAGTCTGTCACTATGGAGCCAAATCAGGGCCATAAATCTTGACAATCTGAATCATGAAGAAAAAAATGCCACTGGGAACTGAAAGCCGGAATAGACATACGGATGCTATGCTGGAGTATAATGGGCTTTCAAATAGTTTTCTTAGTGTTGCATGTGTTAAAACCCTTGAAAGTAGGACTTTGATGCTCATCTTGTTCACAGCAACCACTTGTGTAAGTGGTGTAAAATCTCAGAATCATAATTACCCATTTGGTAGGTCCTCCGTGTTAGACCCGCCTACGCTAGAATGGGCCAAAAGTCTGAAACTAAGAGGTTGAGTGATTTGATTTGAAACTTAAAGACATCAAATATGACTGTGAAATATATTGAAACCTGAAGGAGTAAAACTGTCAGTGGATTAAGAAGTAATCTGATGTGGTAAAGAGTTGTTGGCGGAAGAGTGTTTCTTCCACCAGGGCAACAATAATGTATAAGATATAAAAGATTATTGGACCGGAGTTGATAGCATGTAAACCCTTTGAGCTGCCATTGCATTGGTTTGTTTCATGCCTGAAGAGGAATAAAACACTAGATTGAGGTTCTCGTAACTCAAGCATGGAAGGGTTCGATTTTAAGTTGAAACCATGAATGTCCATCACTTTACGTTTAATAGGTCTGATGTTTTATATTTATATTAAATGATCTTATTATTTCTGTGTTTTTTATTTGAGCCTCCTTGGAAACCTCTGGGCTGAAAATAGTGTGAAGACAAAACTGTTCATTTTAACGAATTATCTCCATCACATCACTGAACCTTAAGCTGCTATAAAGCTTCAGGCAGCCACTAGTGTTGGGTTCAGCAGGTCCTGCACAGGTTTGAATAGTGAACAGTGAACAATGATGCTTTTAATCATGTGACTTTGGTGAAAGTCGGAATCTCAGCCAAAGCACAAATGAATAGTTTCTTTAGCTCTGACCCTGCGCATACAATGCTTCTCACATTTAAGCTGTAGAAAGTATTACGTTTTCATGTTATAGTTCCTCCAAATGAGAGAGAAACGCGTCGGTGGCGGCAGAGCAGGTGGACGCAGCCTCCGTCTGCAGACAGAAGCTCATTCACGTCTCCTCGACGACCGGAAGGGACGAGTTTACTTCGAAATAAAAGCACAGCGAGTCCTCGCACCGGCTCCTGTCCGAGCGGGCTCCGGCTCCGGCTCCGGGTCCGGGTGCAGCAGCGGCTGCGGCTCTGCTGTGACGCTGACGCCTCCCGCTGCAACACGTGCACAAACAACGGCCTCAAACCGGGACCGGAAGTGCTACGTGTGAGACGGCGGCTTGACGCAGCTGATGCGAGGAGCGCAGTTGCGGTAGTTAGAAGGGCTGACGTGAGACCGGGCCGAACCGGAGCCAGGAGCCCGTAAATGGCCCAGTTGCTCACGGAGTAAAGAATGGGCTCCAGGGCGTCGCAGCCATGGCCAGATCCACTAACAGAAGCGCCAAGGACGGCGACTCACGGGTCACCGCCCCCACGGACCGCGGAGAGCCGCGGGACCTGGCCGAGCCCCGGGAGCTGTCTCTGGAGGAGGTACTCAAGTCCTACGAGCAGCCCATCAACGAGGAGCAGGCGTGGGCCGTGTGCCACCAGTGCTGCAGCGGGCTGAGGCCGCCCCGCCCGCCGGCCGGGAGGCTCCGCGTGAAGGACCCGTCGTCCATCCTCCTGCGCAGGGACGGGACCGTGTCGCTGCAGCAGGAGACCGCACACAACGGTAGGACGACGTCCGATGCAAAGTGCATATAAGGCCCAGTTAGTGTGGGCGAGTCCGAGTCGAGCCTCATCCACGTGCGACCCAGCAAACCACTGCAGCCTTACTGGAAACACAGGGACGACTTCAGGATGAATTATTCATCACAGCCTGTGATGGAGTCTTGCTGCTGTTCCCTCTCAATTGAATTGAATTGTTTATGTTCTCACTGTGGCCTGAGCCAAGTATGAATCTCACAGAGAGAGTCGGACACTTGTTCACCTCTAGAGACCAGGACGCAGATTATTCAAGTCTATTTGACACTTGCACTGTGCAGAAATCAGCCCAAAGTAACTTTTGATTCAGCAGTGGACGGTGCATTGCAGTGTTTGCCCTAGTTGCTGATCCTGGGTCTGTTCTGAGACCCTGCGGTGTAAAGCCTCCTTTCCGATTCAGAGACTAGTCCTCGTGGCACCGCTCCCTGTGTGAGCCTCAGGTGCTTTTACCGCTAAAACTACCCCATAAAAGCAATTAAGGGGTTGATGGTTGAAAATCCCATCGATGCGACGTGGGCAGACCCCTTGGTCACCAGTAGCTCCGCTAAGCCTGGACCTGAGGCTCTTTGTGTATTGATCTTCATCTGGAGACCAAGCACATTTATACAAACTAGCTGCATAATGACATGGATCATGAAAAAAGCCTTGACTGTTGTGTGACAGAACAGACCTGCACTTGCTTCTGCACACGCCCATACGAAAAGCTCAATACACCACTCAAACCGTTTCAGTTTCAACATGTGTTGGTTTGTTCTGTGCTGATCCATAAGTGAGTCTTTCTGCTTATTTAATGCAGCTACTCAGCGACAGTAGGTTGGGACTGACTTCAAATGAAGTTTGTTTGGCCAAATGAATCCCAGTGAAGTATAGTTGAGCTGTAGATAAAACGGCTCCTAACCTGATTATTCATATTGTAATGTGTAGAGGCTGACGCAATCAGAAACAACACAGTGATCGTCATGGAGCATCTCATGTGTCAGCCTGAAATCGGGCCTCGGCGGCTTCTCACTACAACGTGCGCTACTCTGCCTTCGAGCTTTCTTAACATCGCGCCGTCTTCAACGCCAGATGTCCACTAGCACGGTGGCAACGGGCTTCGAGCTGTTGTCAGCCACACCGGCCGCCCGCTTCTGGTTTATTTGATATACACCGTTAAGGGCAGATGACTCGGGTCTTTGCTTCTTGTCCAGTTCTTTTGTGTGCTGGATCAATCCTCTAGCAGGGCAACGGCTTCGATGAGAAGGCCGTGTATTGGAGCGGTGGCGATGGCAGTGAGTGCTGTGTGTCCGTTACCGTTAAGCCTCTGGTCATTTGTCCTTAGACTGAGGTTCCTCGCTATTACAACTGTTTTGATGACCTGTAGCAGTGTTGACCCAGTTCTCCATTTTCTTAGGACGCACATTCAGTGATTGTTGTGTTTGTTGTGTTGTTGTCATCGATTCAGGATCTCATTTGTTTGTCATTGTTTCACTGATGATCTATTTCTCCTTTATCTTTCCATCACCACAGATCCTTCAGAAGAGCTTTCATTCAAAGTCAGCATCGCTCGCACCTCACAAGCGAGAAAATTGATGTGATGTCACAATGAGCCGCCTTATTTGCGGCAGCAGTGGCTCAAGTAGTTCGATTCCTGGCTACCCTGGTTTCTGTGCCGTAGTGTCCTCGTGCCAGTCACTGATCCCCAAGTTACTCCGGTTGTTATCGTAAGCTGCACAGCAGCTCACACCGATGTGTGAATGTGTGAGTGTTTGTGTGCACAAATGAATGAATGGGTATTAAAGCACTTTGAGGTTTAATACGGTAGAAAAGCACCGCAGAGCATTTGTTGCCCTGATGTGAAAATGTTGCAGTGTAGGAGAAGAAATCACATGAACCAGGGCAAAGAAATAATAATATGCGCTTTTATTTTGAAAACACATCTTTATGTCATTGCAACAGGTTACATGTACAACAAAGTGTCAAGCAGCCAGTGCAATTTAATCATACAAAAAAATAAATCAATAAAAAATCCAATCTGACAACATTCATTCCATTTCATAAAATCACTTACTGCACTTTCCCTTCTAATGTGTTGTTTGTTCAGTCACGGCTGGTGGATGAAACTGTTGTTTAGTCTGTTTGTCCGTGGTTTGATTTGTCTGCATCGTCCTCCTGACGGTAGCAGTTCAAACAGATGGTGTCTGGGTGTGATGTGTCCTTTAGGATGTCTGGGGCTTTTTTATGCCGTGGGAACTGTGTCGTTCTTCCAGTGCAGGGACAGAGCAGCCGACGATCTCCTGGGCGTGTTTCTCACCCCTGGATCGCTTTCCTCTGTGCTACTGTGCAGCTGGTTTACTAGACACGTAGTTCCCTCTGTCTGCGGCCTGTGAGGAAGCTGTTGATCCACATGCAGGTGGAGGATGGAAGCTCTAAGTCAGTTTGTAAGTGAGCTGTAAACGTCGAGCTGTAGTCCACCAACAGCATGGACGTAGCTCCCTGTAGCTCTAGGTGGGTCTTGTAGTTGATCAGGTGCTGACTCCCTGCATCTGTCTGCTGCTGTTGTTCTCTAAATTGTCCTCGATCCTCCTCCCGTATTGTAGTTTCGCCTCCTTGATGCCTCTCCTCAGGTTGGTCGGGCTGCGCTGTACAGAGCTCGATCCCCTGATCTGAAAGCTGCGTTTCTCTCTCGGAGCAGTCGCTGGACCTCCCGGGTCGTCCAGGGCTTCGGGTTGGGATAAACCCTGATGTTTCTGTCCTCCGTGACAGTGTCCATACAGTTGAACATATCCAGGTCCTGGTGTTCACACAAACCGACATATTTGTGTTTCACATCCAGGACGGCACTTGGCATTTTCTGTTTTTAGATTATTGAATTCATAAAAACTATATAAACTACTGTATATGTGTAGTGTTATCTTTAATTCAGTGGTTTTGTGGCTCTGGGTAGATTTTATTTGGTGGAAAACGGCTCCAAATGGCTCTTTTAATGCTAAATGTTGTCTTTGTTGCTCTAGGGTCATGCAAAAGCCAAATCAAGAAGTCTTATTAGATTCAAGTCCGGGAGAAGGAGGGAAAGTGGGTCTCACAGGGAATATACGTGTCTAACTAGTCAAGGCTCCGAGGCCGCTGGGCAAGGTGTGTTGAACATGGACCAGACTGTGTGAATGCGGTGCAGGTCAGGTTGAATGTGTGTGAGAGACACAGCATGATTGTTATATATGTAGCCCTGTAGTGGAGGGTGAACCTCACCTCTCAGACTTGAAGACCAGCCACTGTGTCTTTACGCTCACCCTCCTTATAGAACATAGGTTCCTTATAAAATCAGATCGAGCTCATAGAGTCAGCAGGGGTACGGGTACGAGCTCCTCATCTGTTTCACGTGTAGATGTGATGTCCTAAAACTATGAAGCAGAATAGACGATGACGGGCTGTCACCAAGCGAAGCTCCACATGTCCAGTCCACATGGATGTCTCCTTCAGGGAGCTGGTTTCAGTTTGTTCACCTTCATTTGCATCATTTCCTGTTTCTGCCTTCTGTGTTTCATTTCTTATTGTTAATTAACGATGAATGTGTTTGGATCCTGTTCATGGTGTGATCAGCCTTGGAGATCTTGTGTATATGTACAGTGTGTCTGTTTGCATATCTGGTCAGAGCTGCGTTCATTTGGCTTCTGACAATCCTGTTCAGGTGTGATATGATGGAGGTTCTACTTATCCGGGTTTGGTTAAAGTGATCGGTAGGGATTCAGAACCTACCTCTTCACACACACAAAGCTTTCAGACTCGTTTTACTTCCTTGTCCTGATCTGTGTCTCACTATGGAGGCTGGCAGAGAGTTTCTTCAGATAGTTTCATCAGTGATCTGTAGCCGTTATTACATACTCACAGCAAGGAAAGGAATAAAGCAAAATGCACACGACGCTTTATTAAATAAAATGTGTTTCCTAGAAATGTAATTTCTCTGTTTTTACGTTTAAATGGACGGACACGTCCACATTTACGCGTAAAGGCTCTGACTGCCTTCTGAAGCCAGTGTCCTGAGGTGATGTGTGAGTGCAAGGGTTGTATTTGACTAGACAGCAGATAAAGCTGCAGTGGAAACGCCTCCCTGCTGCATTTGTTGTGTACCGAGGTAAAGTTCACTTCAGGTGACGTCTGTCCTTTGTTTTTATCTCTTATGCGAGATACAAGTAGAATTGTTCTTCCCATCCTGGTTTTATTATGATGGCAACAGATGGCCAAGTCCATTTAGGGAGGCGCTGAATATGTGTGTTCGTGTGAGTACATGTTTGAGGCATGTGTGGGTATGTGTGACAAAAAGCTAATGAGAAGTAACAAATCAGTTTGAGACCAGGACCGAATACGTGTGGCTGTGAAGCGTCCGTCCGGACCAGCGTCCAGGGCAGATTGTTTGGTGGGGATGCGAAACCCATTCAGTCCTGCAGTCAACACTCAGTCACTCCTGATGTTTCTGTATTCTACACGATCAACGTGATGTTGGGGCAGTAAGGCTTATTTTTAACTGACTTCTGCTTCCTGCTCGCGTGGTGTTTCTGACTGGGAAGCTGTTGGTGGAGGTGGCTTCATTTGAAGCTGCTGGACGGCTTTTCAGGGCTCGTCGTGTCTGTCCTGTGAGCAGGGCCTTAGGTGTCCTGCTCTCGCTGTTTGCTGTTCGCCTCCTATACTCCCTGTTGTCTCGTCTTTGTGTCACTGACTGTGTTCACCTCTCAGTCCCTTTCGTCTGTTGTCTTTGTCTCCACCTCTGCATTCTCCTGTTTCTCCGCAGTGTGAGCTGCTGATCAAGGCCTTTCAGGCCTCTCGGGTATCATTACGGACATCTGAGCTGGGGGAAAGTGCTTTTTACTGTCTCACACACACACACACACTAAAGCAGGCCTGTGAATGGCTCTGCCACGACTGGGACATAGAGTAACTGATCTGATTTAATGAGCAGACTGAGAACTGACCAACGTGTCTGACTGTTGTCCTTCACGCTCATCTATCAGATGCCTGGAGACTGACGAGCTGTCTATTGGCTGTGCCACCTGCTTTGATTTGTTATCTCGTACAGGGAGCACAGTGAGAATGTGCCATCATGCTGTTTGGATTCCACTCAGGAAGCTCTGAGTGCACCATTAAGTCTCCACTATTAGAGCTACTGTAGTACGTCACATGCTTGATATTTTAATAAGGCTCTAAGTCTGTGGGGAACTAGTTTGGCCTTCAGGTTCAAAACTGCACTGATCACCTTGTGGTTGTGAGTCAAGGTAAATCCAGTTCAAATCAGTTACAAACCCTGATAAATGAACATACTTCTGTTTACTGGTCTATGACAAATAGTTTGTTGCTGTCTTCATTCTGTGTATCACTTGTTTATTCCTCTCAGTAATTATTGGCTTGGCAGCAGGATCTCATTTGAAATGAAACGATGCGTCTCCTTCTTGCTCTTCAGATGATGCCCATCCTCCTCCACCTGCTGCAGAGTGTCAGGTGAGACAGAAACTCAAAGCTTGTACTGATTTCACTGAGGTATCGCTGGTTCATCATTTCCTCTGTATTCATCAATCTGTCAGCTGGTTCAGGCTCTGGGTGTGGCCATCTACCGAGCTCTGGACTGGGGTCTGGACGACAGCGAGGAGCGAGAGCTAAGCCCACAGCTGGAGCGCCTCATCGAACGCATGGCAGGAGGAGACCAGGGCACTCAGAGTGACGGCCCTGCTGGCAACGGTACGACCGACGAGGGGTACAGCGGGCAGGAGGAGGAGGAGGAGGAGGAGGAGGAGGAGGAGGAGGAAGAAGAGCTGCACAACGGTGCCATGAGGCCAGTGCGTACGTTCCGCCAGGTGATGGCGCTGTGCGCTGCTCGGCTGGCCAACCCAAGCCTGGCTCCAGAGCACTACCAGGCCGTCTGCAGGGCTCTGTTTGTGGAGACTCTGGAGCTTCAGACCTTCCTCGTCAAGATCAGAGACGCTAAGGAGGTAAGCTAGGACGTGTGTCCCCGCCAGGGTAACATGAAAAGTAAGTCTCCACGCAATTAATCCTACTTGTAGGAACAGTCAGGAATTAGGGCGAATATCGATGAAACACATCCCATGTCAAACTCTCTACACAGCCCAGTTGAATGAGGTTTGACTCTTGGTGTAGAATGAGCAGAAACACAGCCCAAGACCTGTGCATGATAACGGCTGCAGAAGGACTGTTGTTCTGACAGTGTTAGCAGTCTCACTGGAATAGAAACGGTGGCAGACACTAATACAAACTGATCCCTAAAGATCAGGTTCAGCTGATAAAACACAGGACAGAAAACTTTATAACACTGTCAAACCGTATTATAATAGACCTGCACATACTGGAAGTGTTTCAGTAAAAGATGCAAAATGTTTTTTCTTCATAGATGTTAAAAAAGATCACGACAGAGGACGAGCTGGGGGATCGTTCGACCGCTGAGCTCGATGCGCTGAAACACAGAGACTGGGTAAGTCCGAACCGCGTGCGACTGAAGAACGCGGCCCCGCGCTAATAATGCGGGTGTTGGTGTGATTTCTGCCCAGGCCCGTCTGTGGGTGCAGCTGATGAAGGAGCTCCGCCAGGGAGTGAAGCTGAAGAAGGTGCAGGAGCAGCCGTTCAACTCTCTGCCCACAGAGTTTAGCCTCACACCTTTTGAGATGCTAATGCAGGACATACGCGCGCGCAAGTTCCAGCTTCGCAAAGTCATGGTGAGGTCACATGTACAGTAAATGCAGTATAAGTATCCGGATATGGCAGTAGTGGAAGTAGAATAATGAACGTGTACAGCTGTTGTTAGCAGCTGCTGTAAATCAAGCCAATGAAATATGAAATGAAGTTTGTGGGAACACTACTGTATGTAGAGTCTGTAGGCTGTGGTCAACCTGAGGCCTCCTCCTTGTGCAGAATTCAGCCTCAGTGAACAACCATCTGTTGATCTGGCAGCAGTTGAACTTCACTGAGAGTCCACTGTTATTGGCTGTTATTGCTATTAGACATTAAAATTGCTTCATGCAATCTGATGCTCTGCGTTTGAGGTTATTTAATTTATCCACCACAAGTGAATTCACCGCAGGCAGCTGTTTTCAGAAAGAAGGCCCCAGCATTCAACAAGCGTCAAACACCAGTCTGACGAGACTGATTCAGTTCAGTTCAGACTTGTTTCTATAACACCAACAGCAGTTAACTCGAGGCACTTGACAAGTCAGATTTAAGACCGTACACATCTAAACCACATAGAGCAGCTTTCAGCTGGAGCCAGTCAGTATATCTTGATCTAAAATGTGTTTGTAGCCGAGTGACCAAAGCTGGTGTTTCCTGCGTTTGACAGGTGGACGGCGACATTCCTACCAGAGTGAAGAGAAATGCCCATGAGTTAATACTGGACTTCATCAGATCAAGGCCTCCACTGAAGCCAGTGAGTGGATTTAGTAGAGGTTCGCTACAGCCGTCATCACTACAGCGACAGAAAACACTCCTCACTCAGTAGTAACTTTAATGAACCCAGTGTCGAAACATTTGGAATATTTATTCATAGTTTTTAATTGTACAAAGACCTCATTTGTTTGATATGTTTTCCAGCACAACTTAATTTTATTTTTATATATTATTTTAAATTGTATATATTTATTCAACATTTGGCTGGTGGGGTGTTTAAACACTAGAGGCTCCATCTCTGGCCTTTTCTTTGATTCATAAAATGGGAATATTGGGTTTGTTAGTGCAATTAATACATGAATAACTTGCTGAAGCAGGATTTTAAACAAAATAGTTTAATTGTTATGTATTAACCGGATGGTTACACATTTGTGCATCAAACATTTCCTCTTGGTACTGCACCTAATATTTGATCTTAATAGGAAAAGATAACATAATACTTTGTGCGTTTCAGCAGCTGTACATAAATGACGGAACAGAAAATCCACAGGATCATTACTAATTTTAAGTTTTACATATTTATATTGGTCAACCAAAGTATCGCGCAGAAAATGAATGTGATACTCGGATGCATAAACCACCAGCAAACAAGCGATGTCAGCTTGAGTATTACACATTGCACATTGTAAGCATTGCATACATACAATACTTTTGGACTTTTATTTTTGTAATTTCTAGTGTCTTACGTACATATTTTCCCCTGTTAATGACAGAAGAAGCCTTTTGACTTTCTGTGATGTCTGGACGTGTTGTTTCTCCTTGTTAGGTTTCCGAGCGCAGTCTCCCACCTCCTCCCCCACAGCAGCAGTCCCTCCATGACCAGGTCCTGGCTGAGATCAAGCAGGAGAGGAAGCTCAGGCCTGTGGTCGCACCCAGCTCCAGATGTGAGGGGACCTTCATTAGACAGCACTGCATTATAGCTGAATAAGAGCCACTCACCAACTGCAACAGGTCACACACTCACAGCGTCATTAGTCAAAGTCAGAGTCAGCTTGTGTGTGTGAGACATGCAGAGAATTAACTCTCTAACCCGTAACATATGTTACATAACAACTTGACATAGACATACGCAAAGTGTACATGAATATATTACAAAAGTGTAGAAATATAAAGGCACATAAATTTACAGTTACATTAATAACGATGAACATTATTATTTAGTGAATCTGATGTAATTGAAGTATAACAGTTACCTTCACGTGTGAATCATTCCACTGCATGAAGTCACTGCCTAACCTGCAGTGTGGCCTATTAAAATACATTTGACCCTGAAGAACATTAAAGCGGTCTCTGCTAAATAGTGACTTTAAGGTTGACGCCCCCTGCTGTGACGGCCACAGTAGAGCTGGTTTAGCCTCACAGGTATCTGCTACTTACACATGAGGGTCAGTGTGATGCTTATTATGCAGAGGGTAAAATCACACAACTAAACAAAAACAATAGCTTCTTTCTAAATTCTGCGCTGTGAGGAATTACAATTTATTTTAAACATTGTTATTGCAACATTGTCTGCTGTTTCTCAAGAGTAAACAGAAGAGATGGGATCAGATAAGAGAGGTGTAGGCCTACATTATACACCTTCTGTGTGTTGTTAGGTTCCCTGTTTTGGCTTGAAGCTTTGTCATGCAGCAGTTCCTGGAGGTGGTGCTGAGCTTGCAGAGCAGTTTGAAGTTCTGTTTGACCTGGAAAGACAAATTAATAACTATTTAGTTAAACATGACACCCAGAGCAAAGTGTTGTTCCTGTTGGCTTATACTTTCTAAAAGTGGCTGTAGTTGCTGATGGACCAGTCACAGTTGTTGCAGTTGGGTCAGTAGACTGTTGATGTTTTGGTCTCTCTTCATCAGCGTTTGGCTCTCTGCCCTGTTTGGCTCACACTTGTCCTTGCAATGTCAAATCTACTTCGTGCATCAACTTGTCCACATTGGAGCCCGGACCTCGGCCGCCACCCCGCCCTCGCATCCTGCTTAAGGCCCCGACTCTGGCTGAGATGGAAGAGATGAACATATCGGAGGTAAATTCAAGCAGCAGTGGGATGAGAAGTAGAGAAAAGTAAAAAAGTCATCAGAATCACTGTTCACAGCCTCAGTGGGTTGAACTGGAAAGTAGAACCGTTATTGGGATGAACAGAACAACAAACACATGTTGGACCCTATGTGCTCAATGTAGAGTCATTATTCATGTGCTTAAAAACATACGGACAAACCAAGTCCAGTTTCAGTTTACAGAGAGTGAACCATCGTCATCATGTGAACTCTCAGCGCAAGAGAATGAAGAACTTTAGAGGCAACGCTGTGACGTTATTAGCGTTTGGCTGTTGGTGTAGTTATGAGTTATTCCATGTTTGTGCAACTCTCCCACCAGCTGTTTGCCTCGCGCTCGGTGGGGGGTCGCGGCCGCTTCGGGACCCGCCTCCTCCTGTCTCAGCCGCGTACACACAAACACACACTTTCCTAGTTGAGGCTCGTCTCAGGACACGATCATACAAGTAGAACAACAACGCACAGTTCTTTTAGTGGTAATGAGCCTCGATTTGCTGAACTAGCGTTGCTCGTCATCAGTACTGGTTTGGTTTAAGCTGGTTATACCTTAACTGGTCGTGTGATAATTTTTCTATGCTTTGTAACATTAGTTGTTCTCACGAATTCATCCTTCAAATTGTTACTAATTGGTCCCTGGAAACGGATGGTGCCTCGTAATTCAGCCTTTTATCCTTCAAACTACAGATAATTGTCAGTGATAATTGTTAATATTCAGCTAATAACCAAAATGTGTGAACTCCATATAAGAACCTCTGGTGGTGTAGTCCCCATTATTTTATTCTTTTCATTATGTTCCATGAGAACGTCCTTACTCCCTCCCAGAGGGAAGCTTCACGCTTCACATCCAACCTGCATTATGCATCTTCCAGAGCAAACAAGGGCTTTGCCTTCTGTTTTCACATGTACTATGCTTAAAGCTGATTTAGTGCAACTGTTTCACATGTTGTCCTTTATTTCCTCCTTCCTCATCTCTTTTCCCCTCTGGTTTGCTCATCCCAATCCTCCCTCTTCCCCCTATCACAGGAAGAAGAATCCCCAGACAATGGGGAGCTGAGGAGGGTGGAGAGTTTCCCTACGCGTCTCAAAAGAGACCGCTCCTTCTCAGAGCACGACCTGGCCTTGATTCACGGGGAGATGCTTCCGTCGCTGGGTGAAGGGGTCAGACTGAAGGATGACAGACCTCGGTCCAGGACGCTGTCTAGCGGTGGCCCGCCTCCTCATCACAGAGGTCAGTGGATTTCTGGGATGCATGTAGATCAGAGCTGTTTGTGGAGGTCTGCTCCTGCTGGGAGTAAGTAGGTGAAATAGCTTTGAATGAGAATAAACTCATGAAATCAACCCCCTGCTTTATATTGTTGCTTCCTAGACATGATTAAAACTATAACCGGTGACATCGGTTATGTAGTACGCGCCTGGGAGCAGCTCTTCTTAACGCATCATCTCAAATGTGTTGATGTTTGCTTGCTAGTTCCAGCTTTACTTTCCATTTGAGGAACCTTCCATTTATGGGATCGGAGGAAGTGTCAGCCTTGTCTGGTCCCCGTCACTTGACTAAACTCCGCTGAGGGACGAGTAGCAGCTAAGCTAGGAGGCTCCGCACTAGCTAGCGGGGCCTGACTAGCTGACTGGTTTTCCACAGTGCGGAGCCGAGATTCCAAATCAGTCAGCGTCGCCTCCAGCGCTGCCACTATCTCACACTTATTACAGATACCATTAACACTAATGGAGGCAGAGGACGAGCTAAACATAAGGCACCGAGCAAGAAAAAGAAGGAGACAGAGAAGCCATGGCAGAAAGTTAAGCTAGCTTAGCTGAGAGGACAACAGTGTAGAGATAAAAGTGAGGAGATAAGTTGTTAACAAAATGCCGCTGCAACCAGCAACAAACCTCGGTGGCAGGAAGTGACGCCACACGCTGACCGTCAGTCAGCCAATCAGGAGGAGGTCTGCAACACCACCACCATCAGATTATTTGTTCTGACGAACACCTTCAACAGGATGACGTTGATATGTCATTTACGGACCGACTGGGATTTGTGCTTTTCCTTTGTTCGCTCCCTGCCGCTGCTCTCATCTAATAGCGAATGTGCTTTTCCAGCACTTTGACACACGCAAACACGCACATTCACACCCTGGGGGCAACTTGAGGTTCAGCGTCACGACTGCGGAGAGTCAGGTATCAAAGCACCTGCCACCCCAGACACGGTTCTGTGTCGCTCACCCATTAAAGTCATAATTTCTGTCTCTGTCGCTTTGCATCCCTTCCCCCAAACCCAGCATCTTTCCCAGTTCATGGCTGGATGCCGCCCTCCCCAGCTCGTCTGTCTCTGACCTCTGTCGATGAGACTACAGAGACTTCACACAGGCTGTCAAGCTCTAGAGCTGGAGACGAGCACCAGTGGATGGTGAGTTACAAACACGGCAGCTTAACAGATACGATGCGTTCAGCATTCACTGTGCGATCATTTCAACAAGCTACTGTTGAATCAGCTTTTTAAAATCAATAAATATAACAAACCAAAAATAATGATAAAAATGGCAGATGCATAAGAAAACATTACCTGTGATTTCAGAAAATCCCTGAAATAAGTCAGTGTGTTTCACCGATAACACATAACCAGCAAATTGTTAGTTTGATGTTAACCTGTTACGGAGCAGGGCAGGCAGGTGCTCCAGCAAACCAAGCACTACACAGCACATTTATTCAGAGATGAACCAAACTAACGGGCGGCTTTTTATGAACTCAGGACCCGAGTGCAATGACCCACGACACACAAGTATGTTTAACTGATTCTATTATAACGAGTGATATAGAAACACAAAGGGAAGGCAATCAAACATGTGGGGAACAAAACACTACACAGCCAATAGAATCTAACACCAACACCAAGCAACGCACAATCAAACATATCCGTTGAGACAAAGACCAGAACACACAACAGTCAAAGCGTTAATCTAACAAGAGCCTAAACAAGAACTGAAACAAAGCAGTAGAGCATAACATCAAACACCAGGGAAACACCAGCAACCAGAAAAAGGAGTAACATTCATAGACGAGCCAGCAAAGACACAACTTAAATACAGACAAACAGGAAATGCAACACATAATCACAAATGACAAACCAAGAAGTCAGGGAACAGACGCGCCGTCTAGAGGTCGGAGGGCTGAACTGTAGAAAACGATTTTATATTAATAATACATGAGGATTCTGAAGCGACTCTTTACTGAAAACATTCTGTTGCCATGTTGATTTCAAACTGCGTCGCTCATTCATGTGTCTTGCTTCAAGCTCCCAGTCACGTTAAGCTTAAGGGTTTCTGGATTCAGAGTTCAAGCGTGAAAAGGTTTAGAATTCAGTCATTGCCAGCATATGGCAGAGACGCTGCACACATGAGACTGTGTTACCGGTTGTCTTTCCCTGGACCACTTTTGGAAGGTACTGGTCGGATGTCCAGCACAGTTCGCTCAGATCTTGCCTACTTTCCTCCGGATTGAAATTTATTACTCGTGTACAATAAACCAGTGCTTTATTTTGTAAAAGTTGTCCCTGAGGAAGTTCTTCCTTCTTTCATTGCGGCTGTTTTCAGGAAGAGTTCAGCCACCCTGTTGAGAGTCTAGCCTTAACGGTGGAGGAGGTGATCAATGTGCGCCGCGTGCTTGTCAAAGCAGAGATGGAGAAGTTTCTTCAGAGCAAAGATCTCTACAATAACCTGAAAAGAGGCAAAGTAATGGAGTGGAACTCCTCACATCGTTGTTTCTCCCTGCGCTGTGCTTACAGTAAACTGACCCAGGAACTGTGTTTGTGTGCGTTTTCTCAGGTTTGCTGTTGCTGTAGGGTGAAGTTTCCTATCTTCTCGTGGCCATCTACCTGCTTACTGTGTAAAAGGTATCCAAGCAAATTAGTCTAATGTTTAATCCTCCAACCATTTGTTTATGTACTACTGTCCTACATTCTGATACCATTTACTAATCCTGTGAAATGACAGAGCTTTATGGTCCAGAAAGTTATATTTGGGTACAGTTTTAAAACACATTTTCTGTAAAAGAAATAAGAAAAACCTCAACAGGTTCAGATTTGCTAACCTAATGGCTGGACAGGATAAAAAACTATTGAGGGCACGTCAGCAATGCTACAGTAGAATTTGATACCAGACTGGGAGAAGTAAGAGTCTGCTGTAACTTGACTTTTTGCCACATCCCAGCTGCTACAGGCAACAACAATGGATAAATGCAGTAAACCAAACAGATCAGACTGTGATTAGTCACTACTATTATCTGTAGTTGAAACCTGGTGTTTTTGACTGAGCTGACTGATAAAGGTTTAAATAGACTGGAATTAAATGCACAGCGACACAGAGAGAGAAGAGCAACAACTTGACAGAAAAACTTCAAGAAATGACAAGGTGAGGGAGGAGCCCATCAATCTGTAACAAGAGGTACATGAACATGAACATGATGGATGGACGGACAGACGGCTGGATGATGGATGGATGATGGTTGGCTGGACAGATAAATGATGGATAGATGGATGGACAGACGACTGGATAAATGATGGATGGATGGGTGGATGGATGAATGGATGGACAGACGACTGGATAAATGATGGATGGACAGACGACTGGATAAATGATGGATGGATGGGTGGATGGATGAATGATAGATAGATGGATGAATGGATGGACAGACAGGTGGGTGGGTGCTTGAGTTTGGATGGACAAAGCTGTTTACCAGCCCAGATTAGAAATGATGTATATTGTGGTTCTTTTGACATGAAGGAGTGACGTTCTACTGATTAATTGTCATTTCCTTTCCAGATCAGTGTGTGGCTCCTGCAGTGCAAAGGTAACTGAAGGAATCCATACTAGGTGTTCATGGAACAGTTCATGGGATCATTCTTTGTATTTGATTATATGTCACATTGTAAAACAGTAGAAGTAATAATTGTTTCAGTGAACTTATGTAGGATTCGCTGCCCAGTCTCAGGCCGTGAGCCTCTGTGCTGTGTAGGTTTCATAATGAACCTGTTTTGTATTTCTGTGGTTTGTTCGTGTTCTGGGATCTATTGTTGTTGAAATATCTTGTAGTTTGTTTATGTTTAAATATGAATGTGGTCATATTTGCATACTGCATATTTGTGATGTGTGTGACAGTCATGATTACTTTGATGTCAGCAGTGTTTGTGTATCTGAATCTTCTTGGACACGTTTATGAGTTTCTTTCACCTCTTTTATCTTTCATTGGGTTGTTCTTGTTTTTTTTGTGCTCCAGATGAAGATTCCCTCCAAAAAGTTAGCCCATATTCCTGTGTACACTGTTGGCTTCCACAGCGCACCACAGAGCCATGGACACAAAACTCAAGTCTATAAGTGAGTCTCCTCTACGTTTGTCTACGTAGCCAATAACTTTTACAGATTTTTTTACAAATACAATCAGAACCATTAGAGATGATATTTATCAGTCCGTTTCTACAAATGTTGTAAATCACGGAGCAGATAGATAGAACTTTATTTATCCTGCAGCCACATTAGTGTCCAACCTTTTAAATATAAGGCAAGGCTTGATTTTCAGGTGACTTCTTTTAAAGACAATGTCACCATTTGTCATTTGGTTTGATTAGGTTTTAGGAAGGATTTGTTTGCTCATCTCAGATTTTAAATCTAAGGCACTGTTTTCGTTGTTTACACATATTTTTTAATGGTCTAGCAAAAAAAATTGAAAATGCGCCTCTGAGCCATTACACCTTCCCTGTCGAACATTAGCTTCCCCACATTGAGCTGAATCTGCTGCCATCATCAGAGATTTATCCAAATTAGTTCCACACATGAATCTTTGGTACTTTGTGCAACATGTACACATACAACCTGAGTGTTTTTGTCTCTTCAGGTCCTTGCGCAGTTTATCTCGCCACTCAGTAGAGGAGGAGTTCCCCCACCTGTATGCTCACGGCTGCACGCTGCGTGACATCTGCGCTGAATGCACCAAATTTGTGGCTGATGTGATTTCGTCCAGCCGCCGGAGCCTGGACATCCTCAACAACACTCCAACAAGGGAGGTCAGCGCCACTCAGAGACCTCAGCTCCAACGTCAGTCCAACCTTGAGTTTTACCCACCGTGCCACCCTCCACCTCACCCACAGTCTCAGTGTTTAAGCAAACTCCCTCCCCATTGCCACCAACACAAGTAGCAGCTTCATGCATCATGAGCATCTTCAGTCCAGCTACACACCAAGATGACAACAGTGTTCACTGTGCATACGCAGAAAATGGCTTAGTAAGGGTTTTAGTGGTCACATGACAAATGACACGTGACTGGCTGATTTCAATCAATATTCAGTAAAGGCTTAAAAACACATCCACTAGTCTCTGAGGACCTGCTCGGTTGGATTATTAGATCCATTGTCGATCAATTCTGTTGTACAACTGTATATAAACATAAGAATGACTTTTGGATTTAGAGATTCAAAGCCACCACACAGCCACCAGCCCGTCCCGAACAACCCCACTCACACTCACATGCACACTTATACACTGTGAGAGTAGTTGAAGATCAACATGTGACCCCAGCATTTTAGCTCTCTGTGGTTGCCTTGTTTTTGTCATGAATGTAATTTAGAGAACAGAATTGTAAATTGTAAGCTTGTACACAACATAAGTCTTATTTTTAATCCTATGAAAAGGGATTTATACCAAGTGGCTGCAGAATAACGTGTGCATTTTAGAAGTGCTTGTCCCAGGTACAGGATGGGTATGATAGTGGTGACTCTGAATGTGAGGACCGTGCAGACTCCACCTTTAACTGATGCTGATGCGACGTCTCTCTCAGCTGCCCATGGACACTTGCGATCCGCTCGGGTTTTGTACACACCAAGTAAAACTCGACTGCAATAAAACCGAATAACAAACGCGACCAGTGCTGCAGCCTTGAGTTTCACTGTTCACTGCTGCGTCCTGTGAGCAGCTGCGCTTCATACATAAATGGGACACAAAGCGGAATGTTGTAGTGACTAGATGCATTATTTTATTGGTAGAAAATACAATTTGTAAGTATCAATATATATGCAAAACGAATACATGAACATCCTGGATAGAGACAGATGTGAATGTAATGTGAAACTACAATATATACAAATGAGGTTACTGGTTACTGGCCTATACCAGGATTACCCACAATGCACTACGGTCTGTCAGGGCACAGCTAGAAATATATTGGCACCACGACTAAAGTCTGTTTGAAGACGCTCTGCACACGCTATTAAAATATATAATCTTCCATTTAGCAAACGTATGGAAGCTTAACGTTTAGGAAGAACACACACAAACAAAAAATCCTATACAATAAAACACGTTTTAATTAACCTAGGAACTCAATATTTCTTCTCATTATTATAGAATACTCTTCTGTACATCTCCACTGCTCCGGCTGCTGAGTAAGTGACTTACATGACATGTGCAAAACAATTTCAGAATGGATGTCCTGGGATCCTGTGGCGGACTGGAGACTGGTCCAGGGTGTAGGCCGCCTCTCGCCCCGCTGACACTCGCCGTACACGCGTTCTGACCTTCCTTCGTCACCGCGCTGTGGTGGGCACCCCTGCCTCTTGTTGTAGCTTTTATCCATGTCATTGCCCTCAGTAGTTCATAGTTTTGCGAAACGTTCTTTTCAGTTTTTACAGAGCAATGAAACCTCTGCAGTGAGTGATCCTCATTGGTCAGGACTGGCTACGCAGAAAGACTAGAAGGTAGCTACAGCAAGTATTTAACTGTTGGTACAGCATAAAGCTGGCAGCTCTTGGTATGATTAATTCTCAAATACATCCCAAACCACTTTCTCTCAACAAAATGCTTTTCTACTAATGAGACAAACGCCCTGAGGGTTTTCTGTTTTACTGAACTGTTTCCATTTTCTGGTCCTTCATGTGTTGACTTCACTAGATTTTAAAGGTTTTACTTTTTACTACTTCTCACTTTCAGATCAATACAACAAAATACAGGGCAAAGTGAAACGCATGAGCCACTAAACATGCTCGTCTCCAACATGAAATCCCCACAGTGTCCACTAATAGAAGCACCTCAGCAGGAACCTAAGACGGCTTTGTCCCCGTTAGGCTCCATAATGCGTCTGTGGACGTTCCGCCTTCGCCGTCATGAACAAATCATCTGCAGACCCATTGGCTGTCTGAGCCCGTCATCGCTCTAAGACAGACAGGCTGGAGGAGGAAGTTGGGTGATTACGCTTTCAAATTAAAACTATAAGATGTGTCCCACTATAATGCTCCGTGTGTATGGAGCCAACATTGGCCAAAATATTTGTGTATAAACTTGACAAAAATAAAAACACAACCAAACTATGAAAGAAACCAATGGTATGAATACATGATTCATACCATTTTCAACATTTGTACATTCTCCTGTGTTTTAATACATTTTCACATTTGGAGTTATGAAACTTTTTTTCAACTTTCAGACGGTATTTTCATTTTACGTTTCGTACTTTAGGCCCCTTGTTGGAGGCGGGACTAACATTGAGGACCTATCAAAATCGTTTTATGGTCAGGTTGCCTTTAAAGCGTCGTTACAAAACCTACTTCAAAGCTCCAGGATAGCAAGTCCTTGAACGCTTGTGGTTACATCTTTAATTCTTGCTAAAAACCTTATTTCACACGTCATGTGATGGTTTCCCCCTGTCTGTCAAAGCTATTTGCTCCAACCAATCGAATACAAATGACTAAGAAACGTCACGGGACGAGAGCGCAGCCGGGAGGCCCTTGGCTGTCAGGCTAGATTTCGTCGCAGTCCATTGTCTCTCTCATATAATTTACTGTTTCTTCATGGATTTTAACAAATAAGGTTTGTTGTATTGCTTGTATAAACAGATGTGATATATTTGATCTACAACCTAATCACAGCCGATGATCTTCATTAAAGCATAACTTTGTCTTTAAAGAAAATTCGGTATTATAATGTAATTATATTAATGTTTCCACAGCTCGTGAAGGCAGCATGGCCGTAAAGATTTGATAGGTTCTCCATGTTTGTCCCGCCTCCTGCGCCAGAACAGACTCAAAGGTGCGAAAGCGAAGGGAAGGTGTGTGCCTGCAAAACAAAGTGAGGGATTAAGACATGAAAACACAGAAGTGTTTGGAAAAAGGCTGAAAATAAATGCATCTTCTTACCTTTTATTCATATAATTGAGACGCGTTTCGTAATATCAAGTGGTTTTAACGCCAGAGTTCCAGCTTTCTTTACTTTAATTTGCAGACTCGTGGCCTGACTTGGCTCCGTAGACGCTTCCCCCTGTGATGAATTCACTGTTGATCAGTGTTTACAGTTGATTCAGACGAACCTTTACATTCATTGTCTTTTTTATGGGATTAAGTAACTCGCTGGTGGTTCCTGTCTGGGCGTGTGTGGTGAATGGACAGTCTTTCATCCACACTCTGGCCAGTGTGTTATGACATCAGCTCAGCATGGGGCCTTGGGCAAACTCAGATCATCTGTGTGCAGCCTTTATTGACACCCTCACACTCATCCCAGATAATAATATCTGTGCGTGGGCCTTGCTGGTCTTTTGTGCAGATATAAAAAAATCTAATATAAATATAAATAAATAGGTTATTGTCGTCCACGGCTTCAAATCGTCGTGCAGGTAACTGTGTCACGAGCCACATGTTAGTGATGCTGAACGAGGCACTTCCGCGTCGCTTTATTTTGAAGGGCTGGCCTCGCCGCGGCAGCCCGCTCCTCTGTCCCGCTCGCTCTTCCCTCTCTCCGGGCCTCCGTCCTCCACTTCTCCGCCTCGGTGGGTGTGTCGACGCGGCCCAGTGTCGCCGAGTCGCAGCCTGCGCGCTCTCTGCGAAAGAGGAAAAGTTGGTGATGAGTTCGGAGTGAAGCCGCCCGAAAGCAGGCTCACCGTCCAGGGATGGCAGTTTGGACCCGAGCGGACAAAAACGGTCAACTGGACCTTCTGCTTCGCGACCGCTGGATCCGAGTGGCCGCCGAACTCACCCGGGAAACGCTGACTTTGACGGCCGAAGCGGAGGCAGCCGGGCAGGGGACCAGCCACTGGGACTACGGCAGCTCCTCTGCGGGCCTGCGAAATGGCATGTCGAACGGAGGCGAGCCTGGCCACGGCCCGCCCTCGGGCAAAGACCAACTCCAGAACCAGAACTTTGGGGCTCGGGGGCGCAGTGGCAGCCCCGGGCGCGGCGGGTTCGGTGTGGGTCAACACGACGGCAACTTTGGCTTGAACAGCCACGGGAAGTGCCCAAATAACGGCACCAACACTGACTTTGGCAGCCCCGGGTCCAGCTTCGGTTCCAGGCAAGGCGACTTCCCCGTCGGTCCGGACGGTTCTTCGGAAGCTGTGAGGAAAGTCCGAGTTGTCAAACAGGAGTCTGGCGGGCTGGGGATCAGCATCAAAGGGGGGCGCGAGAACAGGATGCCCATCCTCATCTCCAAGATCTTCCCGGGGCTCGCGGCGGACCAGAGCCGCGCTCTCCGGGTGGGCGACGCGATCCTGTCGGTGAACGGCAACGACCTGCGGGAGGCGACGCACGACCTGGCGGTTCAAGCGCTGAAGAAGGCCGGGAAAGAAGTGACGCTGGAGGGTAAGTTGGCGGACGCGAGGGCGGGGATTTGCAAAGGCCGAGATTAGACTTTGGAGCGTGCGCTTCTCCAGCGGACGGAGCCTCTGCGCTCAGACGTCCCGGGAGAAGTAGCTGCTTAAAAAGCAGGAGAGCAGGCTGGTTCTGGTTCTGCTTGTTACTGCAAGCCCCTCCACATGCACCGGTTCTGAGCAAAGAACCCGCTGGTCTCCCACACGAGCTTTGAACATGTCCTCCTGGTTAATAACTGTCACCACACGCATAATTACTTCAGCAACACACTGACACACAGGCCCGGTTGGTCTGCGACCAGGGGAGGAGGGAGGACCGGGGCTTAAATCGCCTCAGCTCAACCAAAAGCTTCTGACTGGTGTCAACAGGACAGTGACCACGGTTGGACTCGTCTGACTTGGAGGCTTTGTTCTCTGTAGGTTTGAATGATGTGTGTCCAGCAGGGAGAAGGAGGAAAGTATAGTCACGAGAAGGCTTAAGACAGAAGGATGTGCAACAGGATAAGTGTGTAAAAGAACAATAATAGAACTTAATAATTCATGACAGCAGTCACTGCTGCGTTCGCTGAGCTGAGTCAACGTCGTGTCGTGTAGAAGAGGTTGTTCGGTGCCACTGTTACTTGGAATGAGCTGCTGCTGCTTTATATCACGTTTACTCTGCTTCAGTGTCGTCGGCCCCTCAGGCGACTGTTTCCAGCAAAGCTCGCTTGATGGAACCGCACTGGTAACTATGCTGGCCAGCGTGACGTAACAGTAGCAGGTCAGGTCAGAAACATACCAGCTGCAGGTAGTTTGCAGGACTGAAGGAAAAGCTGAGATTCAGGAAGATCTGATCAGGGAGAAACAGACTCACAGAGATCTGCAGTCAAGTTTCTTCTCATCAGATTCTTACAGTAAGTTCCATGTTTCTGTGGTTGAAGGCTCCTAGAGCAGTTTGCTAGCACTGACCTACTTCACCTAGTGTGAGCTAACAAGATTTGCTCATTCAGAAAAAACATTATTTACCAATGTGTATGGGAAATGCATTTTGTGTATTAATGTAGTTACAGGGATTAAAATTTCAATTCAGTTTTATTTCTCTGGCACCAGTTCACAACACATGTCATTTTGAGGCACTTGTAAGTCTGACAGCGGAGTCACGGCAACTTCTACTTCCTTCAGAGTCGAAGCGTTTCAGCACCTATCAGGCAGCTTCTTGTTTCAAAGCCCGGACAGGTGCTGAAACGTGTCAGACAACCTCACCTGCATGATGGACAGTCTTCACGGACATTTAACAAAGAGAACAACAAGGACAGAAACTGGACGTCCGGAGCTAAGAGACGATCATTGGTGACTGCAACCAGAACGAGCAGTAAGCCCGTGGTCCAGGCTGTGAAGCTCTCTTAGTGTAGTGGCCAGACAGCTGATGCATACTGACCAAAAAGGCAGAGTCTTATAAAGCCTTATAAAGGCAGAGAAGTATCTGCATGTATCCCCATTAACGTGAGAGGGAGCTGGGAGCCACCTGTTGTATTGTGAGTGTGTCCAGTCATGATCAAGTAAGCACACCTGTGGTAAAAGGTTACCCCCCCCCATTTTTAATTTTACCTTACCAAAGGATTTAGTATGAACCGAATGGCAGCAAACTGTGGCTTTGGAGACTCGTACTCTGCTACTCAGTTACTAAACGGCTCTGCTGTTACGTTTGATCATGAACATTGATTAAATGTTGACAGTAATGCTTATGCGCTAGAGAAACATGCCTTTCAGCAGCTGTAGAATGTGAGCTGTGTTCAGGTTTGGGTAGAATACACCCGGCTGATGTAGGACTGCTCGGGCTTTTGGAAAGTGGAAAAAGAGTGAATTGTGGCAGATAGGCCACAGCCCTTGGGGCCTGGAAACTGTAGACCAGGAACAGCTAAGTGCAGTGTTTAATGGTTTGGAATGAAGGCTGAATGGATGTTAACAAGCACCAATTGGAGAAAAGAATCAATAGGTGACACATTTGCACTGAAGTTAATACCTGTCCTGCTTATCACCAATTTTAAGGCTATGAATCTTAACGATGTCGATGTCAATGTCTTCCTAATCCTAATCATTGCAAAGCTGCAGCGCTTTGGCCAAACAAGAGAAAAAGTATCATTTCAACTGCTGGAAACTCGCTCATTGCAGTTGACATCAGTATACAAACCCTCGGGCGAAGGAAGATGTGCTGCCTCCTGCCACCGTCCAGACATGGCCCTCTCTCTGGAAGAATGTGTCAGCTGCTTGTCACTGTTTGCCAGTTCACCAGCCTGTGAGCTGTGTTGTTTGTGGACTGGCTCTTCCTCCATCTCTGCTTGGCTCCTGTTGATCTGCAAAAGAAACAAGGCTTGAGTTTCCAGACCACTGTGCCATGTATACAACACACAAACTGACAATTAGCTTAGGTGCCCCACATTCCTGACCTCTGCTGGTATGTTCGTATTTAGGGCAGAGGTCAATCCAGTGATTTGTGCTGCTCCACAGCACATGTGTTAGTTAGTGTCTTTTTTTAATCGGTGCTGCTGAATTAAAGGGCAGAGCGAGTTGAGAAATGTATCTCTGAGAAAGTTGTGGATGCAGTGAAAGCAGTGTGTGCCACACATAAAATAAACTGGGTGTCCACACACAATGAATGGCCAAGTAAAGTACTGTCTGAGAGCGCAAGACCATCCAGGGTCAGTCATTCATTGCGTGTGTGCTAATGTGGCTGTAGGTCACCAGTCTGCTGCTGTCAATGTCAAACAGCCACTCAGGTCAGGCATGATGGGCTAAGTGAGTTCTGCACAGTTCTGCTCTGTGACGCCACAGAACGAGTGACCAAGATGATGCAGGTCTGTGCAAATGTTCACATTTGATGCGTAAATAAGTATTTGATCCCCAACCTGGAAACAGTTACTTTGGCTGTCGCAGACTGAGTATGTGCTCTTGTGTGACAGATTAGTCAGTGAGTTACAAGAATAAAAGAAAACCTGTCCACAGAAGATCTATCTGCCACAAACCTCACCACCACACGTCAGGGAAAAGACTGAAGATCTTTGCAGGCCTGGAATGGGCCACAAGATCGTCAGGAAGAAGCTTGGACACACATTTTAAGTAACATGGTGATGAGAAATGTGAGGGACCAGCCCCGAACTACACAGGAAGATGTTGGCAAACAAACAAACCACTGATACCACAATACCACACCATGAATTAGAAGCTGCAGCACCTGCATGGCCCCCTTCCTCAAGAAGACACTTCTACACACCTTTCTGAAGAACTGGGAGAAAGTGCTGACTATAACTCTAAAAACATCACCTGTACAGTCCAGCACAGAGGTGAAGACGTGCTTTGGGTGAGCGTTTCTCAGCTCCAGGTACAGGCCGACGTCCCTGCATCGAAGGGCCATGTATGGTAAAATCTTAGACAAGAACCAAGCCAGAACACTGCAGATGGGTCATGGTTAGCTTGCACCCGTGACAGTGGCCCAACATATATCACCAAAGAACCAACCAACCAACTTCTATCCTCCTGAAGGTTCTGTAAAGAACAGTGGACCAACATCTCCCGAGATGTGTACAAATCCTGAAACCAAGCCCCAGAACCGTGTTCTGCGTCTGCTTATTAATGTCATGAAAGGCAACTCAAATGATAACGTTTGCATTACTCGCTTTTATTGAGAGTCTATAAATTATAGATGCCTTTGTAAGTAAACAAATTGAAATACAGCTTGATTTTATTGTAGCTGTTTCAGTTGCAGCATTGATAATACTGCACAGGACGTGTCCCACAACCGCTGCAGAGTCCATGGCGCATGAAATGATGGTTGTTTTTGTTTGGTTGAGATTAGCCAAGACTTAAAACCACGTGGAAACAAGGTTGTTTTCCAGCCCGAGCTGTGACTGTTGTGGATGTTTCGTCAGCTACCACTTGATTCTGATCAGTCTGTGGGAAGCTGCACATACAGTACGTTATTAATACTGGTGTATTTTGTTGCATGTGTGGAGCATTGTGATGAATCACTGCTAAAAGAAGTCTGCTTGCTGGACATTCTTCAGGGAGGTCATGGCTCCATCTGCAGGATGCTAAAGCTGTGAATCTTATCTGTAACAGCTGGATGGCCTGTTACGTGTCAGTGTGTTTCCAGCTTGTTACATCTGCATTTGGGGCTTGATTTACTTTCCAAGTTCCCTTTTTAAACTGACTGCTCTTGGCACGTTCACACATGACATACTGTACACGTCCCTCACATGGCTTACTGCTGGTTAATCCCTCCAGCTGTTTGTCAGACATAAAATTCCATACTTTCAAATGATTAGTTCAAGCTCCCTGCAGCAGCTCATCAGTCTGCACAACCTGAAATAGGACAATTGACGACTCTGTCTTAGGATGAACTTTGACTATAAATCAACGTCTGTGTTTGCATTAGTTAAGCTGAGAACAAAACATCTGAATGATTGGGAAGCAAATCATAAAATGAGATAATGTCAACAAATGTTGTTTGAAGATGAGGCTTCACCATTTTCATTGAACTTCAAGTCATTATGAATAACTGCAAATTTTGATCCCCACCTATGCACAAAAGGCACGTGTCATTAAGATGTGTTTGAATCCCAGTGTAGATGGTGCCGTATCCATTCTTTGGTGTCAAATGAACTTAATTCGTTAGTTACTCGGTTCAGTGGGGAATGGAGGCGGCTGGATACTGCTTTAGATTAGGTTTGACAACCGTTAGATGTTTGATGCGTGTTGGGTCTCGATTGCATCACTTCTTCCTGAGTCTAGCCCAAATGGCCTGATGGCTGTGTGCTGACAATAGTCCCAGGTCACTGTGAGTATAGGAATGTTAAGCCTCTTCCATCCTTTAGATCACGTCCAGATGTTAATTAACAAACAGACATTACTCCTTTGCGTGTATTTTCCAATAATCTGTCCTGTCTGCCCTGGATACATGATATGATGAACGCGTGAGGACGATTCCACCATCAGGTCGCTCCAGCGCTGCATGGAATCTTTAACCCTCACTACAGTCTGATAAATTAGATTATTTCTGTCCATAATCTGCTTTTTCCTGTGACAACAAAATAGAGCCATGTATTCAGATACGCTTCAGGCAATACTCCGAGCTTCAGAGACGCAGGTCATTTTAGCATGTATCCCTTGGAATGTCACATGTGACAACATATGGACACATGGTTTTACTCACAAAATGAACTGACATCATTCTATAAATCCAACACAACTACAGCGATCCTACTCGCTAAGGGCCCTAAGTGGCAGACTGATGACCTGATGGTATCCTTCAGCCAAATTCATGTTTCAGCAGCAAAGCATCCCCACAACATTATGCTGCCATCTCCTTGACTGTAGGTCTGATGGACTCCCGTTGTCCAAAGTGTTCAGCTTTTATTGAACTCTTCTGTTCCTGTTCATATGTAGAACATAGTCTCAAAAGGCTTGAGGTCATCGAGAGTGTTGTGACATAATTGAGAAAATCTCTAGAAAGCATCTGTTGAGTGAATATGTGACGCCTTAGAAACAGCTTTACTCATCTAAATAATACATTTAGTACCATAATACCAAGTAAAGCAGCGCATATGAGCATCTTGAAATCATTTCTTCTTTTTCTTACAGTACTATATGATCATTAATTCCCTTTTGGTCCATTTGTGTGGACAATTCCAGCTCCATACTAACTACAAACATGTCTTTTTAGTTCATTTAACACTACTCTGTTCATCTATTTGCACATGTAACCTACCACACACAAATGCTTCTGCTCTTGCTATTGGAGCTGCGTTCTTACACATTGTTCTCATTATGTTTCTGGCAGGACAGATTGTTGTGAAGGGGGGATAGAGAGCAGGCAGGAGGTAGAATTGTGTGTGAGGTGTAGGAGAAGAAGGGCAGAGAGTGGAGATAGAGAAAAGGGGATGAAAAAGGGGATGCAGGAAAAGACTGAGAAGGACCATGGAGAGAAAAGAAAGGAGGGAGGAGTTTAGGTCAGGAATGGAGAGAAAAGAGTGAAGGAAGGGGAGCAGGCCAAACCACAGGGGAATTTCTGGGCAGCTTTAGGGGAAAAACACAGAGGCCGGGGTCTGACCGCCTGACTGTAAGCCATTATTTTGTTATTTTGGCCATGAGATGATTACTGTGTGTGTGTGTGTGTGTGTGTGTGTGTGTAGTGAGAAAGAGGGAGAGCAGTTTGAAGCTGCCACAACCAAATATGTGTCAAGTCAGACTCTTCTGCCTTTTGCAGCGCCCCTCCTCTACATGTCCTCATTTTCTGCTAGTGTGTTTCTTTTGAGGGAAGCAGATGATCAACCCTCATGGGATGTTTCTGGCGTCTGGATACTCTCCCTCCTTTATTAATGGAGATGCATACACTGAGGCAAAGGTGTAGAAGCAGGCATCCATACAGTTTTCCCAGCGCTGGTAGGCCTCTGTGGACAGGCCTAATTAGAAGTGGAGCTGAGTGACAGACTTGACAGAGCTAATGGGCTTCTTTACTAGCAGCAAACCGGGCAATGTGAACAGAAAACTCTTCATCTGTCTGCAAGGGACAAAAGAGAAAAAATGCCTACAATAGTCGGAGCCACAGGCGATGTTTCCCTTTTCATAGCTATAGTATAGAACCTTGGCCCCTTGGGTGGAAAATGAGCAGGATGGTCGTCCACATCCATCCATTCGACTCTGCGACCCAACAAACTTATTCAAGGACTGACCATTTATTTGCATAAACTTCAGACAGGCAGGGATTTAGAGAATCTCTGATAACGATATCTCTGATCATTCACCTGTTTGAATAATGAATAGACTCGTATTTCAAAACTCTGACCAAATATCCAATTTTCTAAGAAACATTCAAGATGTTGTTACGATTTCAGAGGAGGATTGGATACATATATGTTCTGTACAATTATCTTTCATAAACTCAACTCAACTCAACGCGGTGAACTGCTGGCAGATTATTTCATGCTTTTCATACTGGCAAGAGGTCCTACAAATGGTACAAAACAGTTTTGGAAATGGAATCAGTATTAGTGTCCTTTACCTGGGCAACATTCCAAAATGGACACTAGCACAGGTATCAAGTATCTACTAAAGACGCTGTTAGCTGCCAGTAAGAAAGCAGGAACAAGAGCCTTACAAGCAGATCCTCCAGCGAGAACAGACTGGATGGACAACGTTATGTCAAGAACAACCTTCTCACTGAACCTACTGATGGACAAGTTCTTCCAGCGTTGAATAAACGGGTGATTTTTCATTGATTCATTGTTTTTTCCAACCAAGATTAATGGCTGTTTGATTGTGACTCTATCAAACAGCAAAGTGTGAAGAGGACTGTGCACAGCTGGAAAGTTCTTCTTTATTCACTTGTGTGGTAGGTTTGATACCTGCTGTACCCGTACCTGCAGTGTGTAGGAGGTAGAAACCAGAGGCTGGAGCTGCTACGCTGCTTAGTCAGAGGAGGACGTGTGCACACGTCTCACATTGGACATTATTGCTTACACACAGCGATGCTTTCACTTTCTCTTTTAACAGCTGTACAAGTGCCACTGTTGGGAAATCAGCAGCAGCCAGATCCTCTTTTTCTGTTCTGCTCATTCTGGAATGAATGTTCTGTATGACAAAAAATCCTTTTGTCTCTCTTTCTGAAGTTTTATGCTTCACCACATCACGCCCCCCTGCTGGGTTCTTTGGCAGGGCAGGACTCTAGACCTGTGTATGTGAATAGTACAACACATTATCTGTAGGAAACCTGGGCAGCCTACCGTCAGACTCCGATAGTGGGATGTTATGTCTCTGCGTGTCATGGTAGTGGTCGCGTGGTCAACTGGAACCTGGAAACAATCACTCACTCTCACATCTGCATTTAGTCTGTAGTTAACCTGTTGGTTACGTGTCCCTCAGACGGAAACATCACCATTTACAGATACTTTCACACTCACTTACTCCACTAGGCCACCAGTGCTTAAAAGATTACAAGCAGCCCCACTCTGGGTCATACAGTATATAGAGTGTGTGGTATTCTGTATAGAGTAAGATCCATATGCTCTGAACCTGTGTCACAGCTACTGCTTCATCGTTCATTGAGCTCATTTTAAACTTGATCATATAATTCACCAGCTCTTTGCACACACTCTTCATGATTGACCGCTAGCCCCACCATCATGTTTGAATGCCTGCCTTACTGTAGAAGTAAGAACACACACGCAGGCAAACTCACAAAGCTGCCTTCAAGAATGACTTCACCTCCTGAGAGTCTCAGGTTTCATACAGCACAAACTGGCCCAGTGGTCCAAGACACACACATACCTAGACCCGTGGTTGTGTCTTTGTTGTTTCTCACATCCACACAAAGAGTCTGAGCAGACACACTAGATGGAAACCTGAAGAAATAACATGGGTTGTAGAGTACAAGCAAACCGCGAGGCTGCAGGCCCAAACCTGGATAAAGTCAACCGGAGCACAAGCGTCCTTCACGGCTGTGCGGCCAAGTCGGGTCTTGTTTTTAAGATGATTTCACTGTGAGCAATATGTCTCTTTAAGACAAGCTGGGAGACACTAAGATGTGTGTCTGTGTAGTCTCTGCTCTATGCTAGTACCACTTTAGTTAAGTATAAGTTTTATAATTTGCAGAGTTTTGGAAGGTTTCTCAGTTATTTGATTACCGGTACTTGATGTATGTGAATGAGTGACTGATGCTGTGTTATTGAGCGGAATCCACATCTTAACACACAAGCAGTTGTGTTTACTCTGTTAGTCGTAAAGACATTAGCTGCACATGGCGCATCTATGTAAACTACTGGACTGGTTTAAGGGTGATTACTGTGTTTTATTCTTAACCCTACATGGCATTTTACAGAACAATGTTTATGTTGTGTAGCCAAGAATTGCTCAGACCAACAAATATTACAAAGACCTGTCAATATAATAGACAGTTTACGGAGCAATTGGCTTTACATACGAAGGAGTCGTTGCTGGAGCTTTTTAAAACCATTTTAAATGTTCAGTTAATACTAATTAATTTCATATCACTATTCACTGAGCTAAACATTTGACTGCCTCAAATTTAGAGCAGCAACTAATGGATATTGTCACTGGTGGTCAGTAATTCTGGTGCATTAATGGGCCACTGGTGAACGTCTGCTGGCACTGGTCCAGTCCCCAATGAAAGCTCAACTGCTGATTGTAGTTCGTCCTCTTTGGACACGTCCCAGCAGTAATCGTCATGTATGCAAAGTACAGCAGTGTGTATATAGATGAATAGAAAGCTTTTAGATAACCGGGTCATTCACTCAAGGAATCTGACCTCAACGTGCCTGCATTCTGTTTCTCCATCTAAGTCCTTTCACTCCAAAAAACATAAATTAAAGCTTCTATTCAAAGACTGAGCCCATAGTCTCAGACAGAACTGGCCACTGTACATTGCGATCCACCCTGGATCCACCCTCGTTGTTCTCGAAGCACATTTGTGATGCGGTCATCTCTGGCGTTTCAGTGAAGTACATCCGTGAGGTTTCTCCACTCTTCAAGAAGCCGTCCTTGGTGGCCGATCTGCCGTGGGACGGCATCCGCCCACAGTCGCCCAACTACAGCAGCAGCGACGACTCGGGTTCACCAAAACACGGGAGCCCTTCCTCGTCCAAAGACAGAAAGGTTATCAGCCTGAGGATGTGCTTCATCAGCAGGAATCTCACCATGCCAGATCTGGAGAACAGGTCAGATATAAGACTGCCAATGTTTGGCTTCCTATCATAGACAAATAGCTGAGTGTGTGGGGGTTTAGGTGTGGTCGGGCGTGTGTTACAGCTGGGTGTGTAGGTGAAAATAAGCTGAAAATAAAACTTCACACATACAACAAGGTGTGTAAGAAAACAACCCTAGGCCCTTTATGATGGGGCGTTAGCTGTGAATGATATTCTTATAACAATATTGCTCCTGATTTGCCAGGTTTTCTATTAATGAATTTGCTTTCCACTGATACTGACGGTTTTAGGTGACGAATAGACCACGAGCTTTCGTCACGTACAGTAACCTTACACATGCTAAATCCTGGTGTTTGAGGAAATGATGTCATGTATTTGTGTAATAAATCACCTACAACCAGTTTTACGCAGAAAATAAAGGACTTGTGCCTCTGCCCCACTCAGACTGCTGGAGCTCCATTCCCCAGACGGCCAGCACACTGTGGTGCTGCGCTGTAAAGACGCCTCCACCGCCAACTCTTGGTTCACTGCCATCCACACCAACATTGCTGCCCTGCTGCCTCAGACCCTGGCTCACATCAATGCCTACCTGGGGGCGTCGTCTTCTGCCTCCACACACCCTCATCTCAAACACATTGGCTGGTTGGCTGAACAGGTATTCGGCTTTGTTGACTAATAGCTGTGTGTTATACGTGTGACGATCAAATTCACTTAAACGCTAAAACAGGAATCGGCGTCTTTGAAATGTCAGCTTTCTACATAAAACCCACTTACGTCATCTTTGCTTATACTTAAGTCACAGAAGGTGAAATCTGTTCCTGATAAAGAAACATACATTCAGCAGCTCATAATACCTGTTTTTACCAGATGGCCTCATTGCAGCTGATATTTATATTTTTGTACATTAAATGCTGAAGTGCTGAAGCAGGTTTAGATTGACATAGGCCAAAATAATTAAGATTGGCGGCACAGTGGTGTGGTGCTTAGCACTGTTGCCTCACAGCGAGAAGGTTCGATTCTAGGCCTTTGTACGGCTCAGAGCAGAGGGCAGCAGCTCAACAGAGGGAATGTTTCCACTCTGTACCGAACACTCTCTGTGTGGAGTCTGCATGTCGATTTGTGGCCCTGCGCCAGACTGGAGACCTGTCCAGGGTGAACCTGCCGCTGGGACAGACTCCAGCACAGTGACCCCTACGGGAGGAAGCGGTGGAAGATGTCTCTAAATAAGAATTAACACGGCCGTTTTTGAGCAGCACGTGATGACATGCATTACATGTCTGCTCTGTTAAATATATAGTTTAAGGAGAAGTTGCTCTCAGTGGCTTTCAGATCCCTTTGCCACAGTAGCTACCGTGTTTAATGACGCTTACTTTACATGCATATACCCAGACGTCAGACATTTCTGCTGCACCACACAGGAAGAGAACGTTCTCTTGAATTGACTTTGATTCTAAATTTAAGCGCCACCTACGTCCCAGTTCACAGGAATCAGACTGTCAGCCTGAGTAATGTTGTTTCACATTGATGAAGTGTCATTCAGGGTTATATTGACTGTGGGGCTCTATGCACCTCTGCCAAGCTCAACAGGAAACAACAGGGGAAGTTTCTGTTGTATTATATTATTTCCTGTAGAGCCCACATCACTAGTTGCTCCCACAGACACTGCACTTGGGTAGCGTCACTGCTTTTCACTTAAAAATCATAAACAATATTGGAGGTGCAAGGTTACGTTGTCTCAGCAGAACCTTGGGTGTGCTGTGCTTTGCTGCCTTTGACCTCTCCTCCGGACTTTCCTCTTCAGGTCCAACTGGAAGGTGGACGTCAGCAATACAGAGCGGTGGTCATGGCACTGACGGAGAAGGATATGCTTCTGTTTGAATCTGTACCATGGAACAGGGAGTCCTGGTCTCTGCCTCTGCTCACTCACCCGCTGCTAGCCACCAGGTAAAGACGACCTGGTTAAATCCTACTGGTCCTTTCTCTAGTAGCCACCAGGTAAAGACGACCTGGTTAAATCCTACTGGTCCTTTCTCTAGTAGCCACCAGGTAAAGACGACCTGGTTAAATCCTACTGGTCCTTTCTCTAGTAGCCACCAGGTAAAGACGACCTGGTTAAATCCTACTGGTCCTTTCTCTGGTAGCCACCAGTTAAAGACGACCTGGTTAAATCCTCTACTGGTCCTTTCTCTGGTAGCCACCAGGTAAAGACGACCTGGTTAAATCCTACTGGTCCTTTCTCTAGTAGCCACCAGGTAAAGACGACCTGGTTAAATCCTACTGGTCCTTTCTCTGGTAGCCACCAGTTAAAGACGACCTGGTTAAATCCTCTACTGGTCCTTTCTCTGGTAGCCACCAGGTAAAGACGACCTGGTTAAATCCTACTGGTCCTTTCTCTAGTAGCCACCAGGTAAAGACGACCTGGTTAAATCCTACTGGTCCTTTCTCTAGTAGCCACCAGGTAAAGACGACCTGGTTAAATCCTACTGGTCCTTTCTCTAGTAGCCACCAGGTAAAGACGACCTGGTTAAATCCTCTACTGGTCCTTTCTCTAGTAGCCACCAGGTAAAGACGACCTGGTTAAATCCTACTGGTCCTTTCTCTAGTAGCCACCAGGTAAAGACGACCTGGTTAAATCCTCTACTGGTCCTTTCTCTGGTAGCCACCAGGTAAAGACGACCTGGTTAAATCCTCTACTGGTCCTTTCTCTGGTAGCCACCAGGTAAAGACGACCTGGTTAAATCCTCTACTGGTCCTTTCTCTGGTAGCCACCAGGTAAAGACGACCTGGTTAAATCCTCTACTGGTCCTTTCTCTGGTAGCCACCAGGTAAAGACGACCTGGTTAAATCCTCTACTGGTCCTTTCTCTGGTAGCCACCAGTTAAAGACGACCTGGTTAAATCCTCTACTGGTCCTTTCTCTAGTAGCCACCAGGTAAAGACGACCTGGTTAAATCCTACTGGTCCTTTCTCTAGTAGCCACCAGGTAAAGACGACCTGGTTAAATCCTCTACTGGTCCTTTCTCTGGTAGCCACCAGGTAAAGACGACCTGGTTAAATCCTCTACTGGTCCTTTCTCTGGTAGCCACCAGTTAAAGACGACCTGGTTAAATCCTCTACTGGTCCTTTCTCTGGTAGCCACCAGTTAAAGACGACCTGGTTAAATCCTCTACTGGTCCTTTCTCTAGTAGCCACCAGGTAAAGACGACCTGGTTAAATCCTACTGGTCCTTTCTCTAGTAGCCACCAGGTAAAGACGACCTGGTTAAATCCTACTGGTCCTTTCTCTAGTAGCCACCAGGTAAAGACGACCTGGTTAAATCCTCTACTGGTCCTTTCTCTGGTAGCCACCAGGTAAAGACGACCTGGTTAAATCCTACTGGTCCTTTCTCTGGTAGCCACCAGGTAAAGACGACCTGGTTAAATCCTACTGGTCCTTTCTCTAGTAGCCACCAGGTAAAGACGACCTGGTTAAATCCTCTACTGGTCCTTTCTCTGGTAGCCACCAGGTAAAGACGACCTGGTTAAATCCTACTGGTCCTTTCTCTAGTAGCCACCAGGTAAAGACGACCTGGTTAAATCCTCTACTGGTCCTTTCTCTGGTAGCCACCAGGTAAAGACGACCTGGTTAAATCCTACTGGTCCTTTCTCTGGTAGCCACCAGGTAAAGACGACCTGGTTAAATCCTCTACTGGTCCTTTCTCTGGTAGCCACCAGTTAAAGACGACCTGGTTAAATCCTCTACTGGTCCTTTCTCTAGTAGCCACCAGGTAAAGACGACCTGGTTAAATCCTCTACTGGTCCTTTCTCTGGTAGCCACCAGGTAAAGACGACCTGGTTAAATCCTACTGGTCCTTTCTCTAGTAGCCACCAGGTAAAGACGACCTGGTTAAATCCTCTACTGGTCCTTTCTCTGGTAGCCACCAGGTAAAGACGACCTGGTTAAATCCTCTACTGGTCCTTTCTCTGGTAGCCACCAGGTAAAGACGACCTGGTTAAATCCTACTGGTCCTTTCTCTAGTAGCCACCAGGTAAAGACGACCTGGTTAAATCCTACTGGTCCTTTCTCTAGTAGCCACCAGGTAAAGACGACCTGGTTAAATCCTCTACTGGTCCTTTCTCTGGTAGCCACCAGGTAAAGACGACCTGGTTAAATCCTACTGGTCCTTTCTCTAGTAGCCACCAGGTAAAGACGACCTGGTTAAATCCTCTACTGGTCCTTTCTCTGGTAGCCACCAGGTAAAGACGACCTGGTTAAATCCTACTGGTCCTTTCTCTAGTAGCCACCAGGTAAAGACGACCTGGTTAAATCCTACTGGTCCTCATCCTGTTCATCCTGTGCAGGAGTTACACTAACTAGACCCAGAGTTAACTGTGTCTGTATTTTCATCTCCAGGCTGGTTCATTCAGGCAGTGCTCGTGGTTCTCCAGCCCAGGGTTCAGACCTGGTGTTTGCCACTCGAACAGGGACAGGCCGAGGCATCGAATCCCACGTTTTTCGAGTCGAGAGCCACTGGGATCTGTCTACGTGGACACGAGCTCTCGTGCAGGGAGCGCACGCTGCTGCAGAGCTCATCAAAGAAGTCTCCATTGGTGAGTATTACCTTATTTCTTATTCAGCCCAAACATTGATAAGTTCTGCTTATACTCTGATGTTGCCTTGTACTGAGCAAGAACTGAAACAAAACGTTATCTGTATGATTTTAATCTAGGCTATATTGGCTGTAGGTCTTTATACAGCGCAGAGCGGCCGTCACAGCGACTGCATGACTAGAGCAGCTCAGAAAAGAAAAGCGGGAGCCAACAGAGGGAATGTTTCCACTCTGTACAGAACAATAGTTTGATGCCGGAACAACACAGGAAAACCTCCGACTGGTTCTCTTCTGCTCTGTGCGGCTGCACAGACGCGTAGCAATGACAGTTAAAAGTGTGTAGACTAAGTTTGTTTTGGTTTTGGTTACTGGGGGGGTTTTACTGCTGGGAATTGTGTGAGGACAGGAAGAAAAGGAGAGGAACAACCTTAGATGACGTGACATCATGGTTGGTTATGAAAGTACGTTAGTCACCCTCAACACACACAAACGTTTGATAAGAAAAGCTGTGTTGTGTCGCTCTCTCTTTTTCAGGTTGTACGTTGAACAGGCAGGACGTTCGTTTGACACTGCACTATGAGAAGGGCTTCACTGTGGCCAGAGATCTGGCTGACGCGACCGGAGGCGCCGTGCTTTACCGATACCCCTATGAAAAGCTGAAGATGTCCGCTGATGACGGAATACGCAACCTTTACCTGGACTTTGGGGGTCCAGAGGGAGAAATGGTGAGTCACTATGGAGAAATATATTTGATTAAATGCATATTTTCAATGATTTTATATGTTTTATGTGACTATGCAACAGTGATTCTGTATTAATCTTTTCATACTTTGATGAAATATCTGTATTAAAAAAACATTACATTAAATTCACAACTGAAAAACACTGACTCACCTTGTAAAAAGTTAAAAGCTCCTAATGACCTATTAGAACAGCGAAGCTAATTCATTTCAATTTGCTGTAAGCAGAAAACATTTGGCTTCAACATCCATGAACATGTCACAAAGGAGCGGTTGTGTCTTTACAAGAACCTTTTGCTTCACAACAGTCAGTTCACTTTATGTGCGAGTAAGTAATGGAAGGTGAGACCGGCAGGTGTCTTACATGTTCCTCACGACTGACAACAAAAAACTGCTTAAAATGACTGCTGATGGATTTAGCCTCGGTTTTCACGTGAAAATTCTCTTCAAGATAAATGAACATAAAAGAAATTACTGAGCAACATACACAATATAGACTGACCAAAGGAAATAAGAGTTGATGAATAAAGCAGACAAAAACAGGCAGTAACAGTACCACAAACAGGTGTCCAGGTTTAAGTCTGGACTAGTAGGAAGAGCAAGCGAGAAGAAGAAATTTCAGTCCTGATTGTTATCACAGAATTGATTCAAGACAAATTACATGCAACCAGTAGTTAAGTTTGATTTACTATGAAACATGTTTTTTGATTAGATACAGTTGCAAGTATGTGAAACTCTGGGATCACATGGTTTTCTGCATAAATGGGTCATAAATGTTCTGATCTTCATCTAAGTCACAACAATATAAAACACAGTCTGCTTAAAGTAACACTGACCTGCTCAACGGTCTGGAGGAATTTAGGACCTTTCCTCTTTCCTAAACTGTTTCAGGGCATCAATGTTCTTGGTCATGCCACCATGATGCCTCCACCATGTTTCCAGTGGGGATGAGGTGTAGATGTTGGTGAGCTGGGCCTTTGTTCTTCTTCCCTCATTGTGTGCTGGGTCTCAGTCATCTTTCCAGGACGACCAGGTCCAGGGAGAGTAGCTACAGAGCTGAGCTTCCTCCATTTGTAGTCAGTCTGTCTCAGCGTGGACACGTGAACATCAAGGCTTTTACAGATGCTGATGTGACCTTTCCAGCTTCAAGTCAACATCTTGGTCGTAGGTCTTCTCAGAGTCTTTGTGTGAGGCTTGGTTCACATCAATGCTTCTGGAGAACAGTGAACTCAAACTGGTTTTATAGGCAGGACAGCTTTAACCAACACATCCAACCTCATCACATTGACTGGACTCCAGGTTGGTTGACTCCTGGCTCCAATTAGCTCTTGGAGAGTCATTAGCTGAGGGTTCACATACTTTACCACCTGCTCTGAGAATGTTCACACGTTATGTTCAATAAAACATGAAAACACATCATGTTTGTGCAGCATTAGTTTAAGCAGACTGTGTTTTATATTGTTGTTACTTAGATGAAGATCAGAACATTTATGACCAACTTGTGCATAAACCATGTGATCCCAGAGGTTCACACTGTTTCTTGCAGTTGTAGGTGCAAACAAATGAAGTATCAAATATCAGTTTACTGTTGTCTCATTTTCCTTTTTCTCCTACAACCTGTCTCTTGCGGTTTTCTTTCATACTCCAGGTGTTTGACCTCCACTCGGGTCCAAAGCCAGTGGTGTTTGTCCTCCACTCCTTCCTGTCAGCCAAGCTCACTCGTATGGGGCTGCTGACGTGAAGCCACGAGAAACAAGCAGGATGGCGGGATGATGGGAATGGAGATGGTTCCTTCAATATGCTGACAGTGGGGGGTTATTTTCAGTTTCATTTTATTTTTTTCAGTTTCTCCATTCATAGCTAAAGACGTTTTGACCTGAAAGCTGTTGTTTGTCTCAAATGTGCCTTCTCCTCCAGCTGCTCGTCTGCCTCATGCAGTCACTTGCATTGTTCAGTTAGGCACAAAAGGTGGCACTTTGCTTAAAGGTGTTTTACAACATTCCTCATGTCATTCCAATTGATAGTGTATCCAATAATGCATAAAGAACACAAGCTAAGCCGCCGTGCAGGAATTGACTGAGGACAGGACTGAACCTTTACACAGTAATATACAGCTAAGCACAAACTGGTAAATGCTCCCTGTTTGTATCTTCTGCCTATCATTCCACGACAGCCTTCCACTGAACTTTGGGCTCTTTTTAATGTAATTGAATGCAGTTGACGGAGCAGAGACAAGCTTGTGTCGGCTCACAGACTCACCTGGTAGCACATTATTCCAAACTACTGTAATCAGGATTTACCAACTGTGCCTTTTTACTTGTAGTCAGTGTTTTCTTTTCTGTCCCAGCATAAGAGACATTTTGGACACGAAAAGCAATAGTATTACTCTTATATTATAAATGTTACTTTGTTTTCTATGTGTATGTCATGAATGCATCAAACTCTGTATCACATGAAGCTATAGGACATGACCTGTGTTACCGCCCTCCCTTCACCTACACTACTGCCTTACCTCCATCTCCACATGGCCATCGTCTCGCTCCATTCTGCTTGAGATTACGTTCTCACAGCATCAGTTCTCCAGCCACTGACTGTTTATTTGGGGTCTCACAGGACACAGGTACCAATGTAGTTTGTAAGTGAAACTATAGTAGATATATTGAAATGTACTGGCTTATCACATTTGTTTCCTGCCATTTTATCCCACAGAGTAATATTCATTGAGAAAATTGTCCTTTTTCTTGTCTTGTCTTTCAAAGACAACCCAGCCTAGTGTACTTCTCCTTATAAGTCCCCTTCTGGTTTCCTTAACAAGCTAGTTCTCTTTTTACTGAGACGTCATCACATCACCTAACAAACCGTGCAAATTAAGCCACCTGATAACTGGTGTTGTACGGTCCATTGTGCTATGTTGACAGTGGGTGGTGTCCTCTTGTTCTTGTTCTTTTTCTCTGGACGTCTCCTGACTCCAGATTGAGACTGTGGCCACTTCCACTTCAATCCAATGTCTAATAATCGTATTTAACCAGTACAGCAGTAAAAGAGCTTTTTGCTTGTTGTTTTTAATAAAACGCATTAAGATGTAATCCTACTTACAGCAAAGTGTGACAGTGATATGATCTCACCTGTTCACAGAAAAGACACAAAGATTCATCAAAACCACTAATAACCATCTCAAAACTAAATCCATGCACATGATTAGATTAAGTTTGCAAGTAGGGCGAAGGACGCTTGCTTCATGGTTTTCCTGGTCACAGAGTGCTGACATTGCCTGTTACAGTTTGTTCAGTCTTTGCTGCATCACTTTCTTTTGTTGACGTCTAGTGGTTGTCAGATGAGCAAATTCAGTCTGAAGGTGGAGATGGTGAGCTGCAGTATAAAGCTTTGGGCCAAGAGTCAAGGCTGTTTGACAAAAGGGAACTTTTACCCTCCTATAAAACATGAACTTGCCTCCCGTGACTCATGATAATTGCTGCTAGAGAATCTCATGAAACATTTTTCAACTCTCACAACTAATAGAGTTCAATTTACCAACACGATCCCTCCTCCCTTCAGTTCACCTGTTCTGTGCTGGGGTTTGCTGTGTGCAGCATGACTGTGATTAACACACGTGTATAGCCTTCAGCTGGTTCATGGTACATTTTGCCTCTGTTGTCCTTCAGACCTGAATGTATCTCTGTGTGCAGCGACTGCACAACATCGGCAAACAAGGAAAAGAAAGAAGGAGCCAGTCTCCAGTCTGGGGGACTTGTGTTCTCTGTGATGGCGTAAACAACCTTTGTTTGTTAAACTAATTTCATGTTAACCATGTTTATCTGTATAACTGCACAGATTTGATTGTAAGAAATATTTCAACAAACCACAGACTTTGGTGCACTAACCGATCCATGTTGTTAAACCTGTGAATGTACGTCTGTCCTTCTCCAAGTAGTCAGAAAGTCTCCTTTAATTCTGAAATCGTTGCTATGCAAAACAGTGCTTCTAAGAAAGGGTTTATTAACCAAAGTTAATATCTGTGGCAGCTTGCGTCCAACACAATCATCAGACAGAAAAGGCTGAAGTGCTGCTGCAATAAACATATGCAAACTATTTTAGACTTTCCCTGACATAGTGTGCTATGTATGGTAGCAGTGTAATAATGTCAAATGTAAATACCTACTAATAAAGCTGTTACAAGTGATGTTATTGTGTGGTTTCTTTTCGAGGTTGGCCTCATTTCCGGTGCATTGTTCCATAATGACCGCTAGGTGGCAGCCACGTCAACGAAAGACATTTTTGCTACCATTCGTCAAGTTGCTAATTTTAATAGGAGACGGAAACATTAATGTCAGCCTGTAAATTAGTGCGCACGTTTTACTCGGCGTGCATGTGTATGTGTGTATGCGCAGTGTTTCACTCGGGGAAGTTCGTGTTGCGCTAACTGCTCTGTGCTGCTACTAACCCATAAACCATATTGTAGTTTGTAGCGTTTATTTTGAAACTGGTGAGCGGAAGTTGGGCGGCACACAGTTAGCTTGTCGGCAGTCTGCTGGGGTTTTGCTAGGTCGGGCCAGTCTCATCTTTGCTAGCTAGTGGCAACTGAACTGTTTTGTCATGTGAAGAGCGACCCGCCAAGTCACAACTTAGGCTTGTAAACACGTGCATTTCTTTAAATATCCAACTTTGGTGAGAGTCGGAGAGAAGACATCTGTGGGTGTATCAGAAGGAGATGAAATGACAACGTCAACATTGCAGGTAGGTCGGTAGCTAGTAGCTAGCGTTAGCTTATAGACGTAGCAAGCTGGTTCACAAGCAAAGCAGCTGATGCTACTGTTGTTAGCAAGCTAGTAGCCGTCAGCAGCTTTCTGCGCTTCAATGTCCAGGAAAATAACATTGTTGTGAAGCTAATGCTCGATCGTTATTAAATGACATATTACTATTATCGTTGTAATTATCATGTTAATTAGCGCGTTGCTAATATCGTTAAGCGTCAACTGGTGAATGCTTACAACGGTAGCAGCCGCGATCTTAACTGCACATTCACTGCCTCCACTGATGTGAGTCCATCTGTCCTGACAATGTTGCAGAAAGCGATCGATCTTGTGACCAAAGCCACAGAAGAAGATAAGGCAAAGAATTATGAAGAGGCCTTGCGCCTGTATCAGCACGCTGTGGAATATTTCCTGCATGCCATCAAATGTGAGTGCTGCAGCCTGACGGATAGCTGAGCTAGCTTTACAACCTGGAGTCAGTGTTCACGCTGATGGGTTTGTCATTCCTGTAGATGAGGCCCACAGCGACAAGGCAAAGGAGAGCATACGGGCAAAGTGTATGCAGTACCTCGACAGAGCAGAGAAACTGAAAGACTACCTGAAGAACAAAGACAAACAGGGCAAAAAGCCTGTGAAGGAGGCACAGAGCAATGACAAGTATGACAGTGTTCCAGTGCTTAACTCTAAAGAGACTCTCGCTGTATTTCTAGGTTCTTTACATGCCTGTTTGTGTTCTAGGAGTGATAGTGACAGCGAGGGTGAAAATCCAGAAAAGAAGAAACTGCAAGAGCAGCTTATGGGTGAGTGGTAGTGTGATATTGTGTAAAGACACTGCTGTGTGCATCTGTGGCAAGGCGTAACGTTTCTGTGTCTTCAGGTGCTATTGTAATGGAGAAGCCCAATGTCAGGTGGAATGATGTGGCTGGACTAGAGGGGGCTAAGGAAGCCTTGAAAGAAGCCGTCATCTTACCCATCAAGTTTCCTCATCTCTTCACAGGTACTGTTGGATCTTCCCCCTTCAATTGAGTTTACATATAGAGATTACGGTTATGTGTGGTAAGATTTTAAATGCTGAACATAGGCCACTTAAATACTGTCGCTGTTTTTCATTGTTCATCAGAAGTGGTTTGTCAAGATGGGGGCCTGTTTAGATGAGCATTAAGCTGTGGGCTGCTAAAGCATGCCAGTGGATCCTAGGCTTAATAATTTGTATCGCTGTGTGAGCATCATTGCTTTGTTTTCAGGCAAGCGGACTCCTTGGAGAGGCATCCTGCTGTTTGGTCCTCCAGGTACAGGAAAGTCATACTTGGCCAAGGCTGTGGCCACTGAGGCCAACAACTCCACGTTCTTCTCTGTCTCCTCCTCAGATCTCATGTCCAAGTGGCTGGGAGAGAGTGAAAAGTAAGCCTCATCTTTGCTGTCTGACCTAATTACATAAAGGAAAATCAGCACATGTGATCAATTCCATGAAGAAGTCAGAAAGTTAGTTAGTTAGTAATAACCCTGACTCTAGGCTGTAGGACAAAAGCAAACATAGGAACAGTACGTATAGTTGAAACGGGGGCTAGAAGGGCGTATCCTGTTTCTGTTGCACAGAGGTTGATGATAATACGCTACAGTATTATCCACACCTTTGGATAAACTTGTTCCCAGTGTGTTCTGGCAATACTTAGGCTTTCTCAGAGCCTAAGGGAGGATGAAGTGTTGCTTTATAGTTCACCTCTTTTCAGTGTTTTCTTCCTGTGTGTCTCAGACTTGTGAAGAACCTGTTTGACCTGGCTCGCCAGCACAAGCCCTCAATCATCTTCATTGACGAGGTGGACTCACTGTGTGGCTCCAGGAATGAGAATGAGAGCGAGGCTGCCCGTCGCATCAAGACAGAGTTCCTGGTCCAGATGCAGGGTGAGGCAAATTAAATCCGCGGTGGTCATCCAGCAGAATGTGCAGCATCAAGTAAAGAGGTCCCACGGTTTTAGAGTTTTTGTAACGGCATCGCCATCGTTTCCAGAGTGATATCTCTTGTCTCATGCACAATCTCTGACACTTGCCAGTATGCGTGAAGCCAACCAACGGCAGCATGTGTCATTTTGCCTGTCACCAATTTAAAGCACTAAACAAGAACCTGCTTCTAATGTAAGCCCCAGGTAGAGGAGGTATCCATGTTATCTTCTGCTGCATGTACCATACACACATTCCATTTACCTGCTTTCTTAGGTTCATGTGAACCTATTTAACCTAAGAAACCCGTGAGGTCCTAATTTTGATGGACGCTTTCTGGTTGTGTAGGTGTCGGGAACAACAACGATGGGATCCTGGTGCTAGGCGCCACCAACATCCCCTGGGTGCTAGACGCTGCCATTCGCAGAAGGTCAGAGGTCACTACAGTGCTCCATGCTTACATGTGTTTCTTTTTTCATGACTGTGTTGAGTCTAAAATTCAGCTCCACAGGCTCTTTGTGTGCAGTTGAATAAACACTGTGCTCTGTCATTCATCAGATTTGAGAAGCGTATCTACATCCCTCTTCCTGAGGAGCCAGCTCGGGCTCAGATGTTCCGTCTTCATCTGGGCAACACACCACACAGCCTGAGCGAGGCCGACTTACGGCAGCTTGCACGCAAAACAGATGGCTACTCTGGAGCAGACATAAGCATTATCGTCCGAGATGCTCTGATGCAGCCTGTGAGGAAGGTTCAGTCGGCCACACACTTCAAAAAGGTGGGTTCTTTAGAAGCTTAAAGCAAAATAACAGTTGAGTCAGAAAGTCCTGTGAGCTTATTTCTGCAGTTTAAAGTGTTTCGGGTCTAACTCCTGCAGGTTCGCGGCCCATCCAGAAGCAACAACCAGCTGATGGTGGATGACCTCTTGACTCCTTGCTCCCCTGGGGACCCTGCAGCCATAGAGATGACCTGGATGGACGTGCCTAGTGATAAGCTACTGGAGCCCATAGTCTGCATGGTGAGACACGCAAACACAACGAATACACAAAGTATTATCACAGAAGTGAGACACTTTGCTACAATGTAAAGTAGTGAGTGTACAGTTTGTATAACTGTAGATTTGCTGTGCCCTCAAACATTTTCACTTAGGGCTGTACTCACTTTAGTTGTCAGGGGTTTAGACATTAATGTCTGTTTTGTGTGTGTGTGTGTGCATAATAACAATACCCATTTATAACATATTCTAATGTGTTCTGTCCCTGAGCCACAGCTCAGTCTAAAAGCCTTGCATGCAGATACAGGGTTGTTTAGTGAACGCCATCTCTTTCCCCTCTGCAGTCGGACATGCTGCGGTCTCTGTCCACCACCCGCCCCACAGTTAACACTGAAGACCTTCTGAAGGTCAAGAAGTTCACAGAAGACTTTGGGATGGAGGGCTGACAGACAGAGTTTCCACCTCCCTCCAGAGTCAGAAGGGTCAGACCAGTTCCCAGCAACTCATCTCCCCCTGCTGTAGCATCCTGTAGACGATCACTGTCTGACTGGTCTGCTTGAACATAAAAAGACATAGAACCCTAGTTTTTCTGTCTTCTGGTCACCTGTCCCAGTAGTTTTGAATCCTTGCCGGATGTCAACCAAAAGCACCATAGAAACCTTGGTGTGATTTGGTTGTTGGACATTAATGACAATGTTCTGTTTCAAAGCGGCCGCTACAACACATTCACTTCGACAGATTTCCTTCTAACCTGCAGAGATGCAAGGAAACTGTCACACGTTTGTCCCTCTGTGAGCTGAGTCTGTGTCTAACTGAAGGACTGTACGTTTTGTTGCCGCTGTGCACTTTGCTTTGCCTCGTAATGGAAGACTGACGTGAAAGAAGAGTCTGCATCTGACAGGCATGTTTGTGAATACATTGGGTTTGTTTTTATGAAACTTGTATGTCTTGATGCTTATGTGTATATGTTGGAAGCAGTTATTTTATTTGATGAAGCTGCCTCGTGTCTGTATCAGGCCTGTACCTCTCTACTAGCAGCCGTGTGAGCTACACATTCATTGTCAGTATTTACACACATGGAAGGACTTATCTCTCAGTTCTGGTCCAAGTTGATTTCAAAAACCTCACAAGGCTCCGTTGCTAACTTTGAGCTTTTGATCACATCATAAACAGACGATGTGTAGTACTGATTAAAAGCTCCACAACAGCTTAACAAACCTAACAATGTGACTGTGGTGTTTGCTGTTTCTTCCAGCTACAGGAAGGAACTTGAACCTCAGAGCCAGCTGAGCTCAATTCAGTTCTGCACTTTTATTGAAACGTGTCTCTGAACTACTCCAGCATGTCTGTTTGAATCTGCACATTGTTTTTCTTTGCGCTGACATACCCTGTTCTGCCCGTGTTACACTGCTACACACTTTATCACATGGAACTTGACTTCTAGTCGGTTTCCACGTGGAGCATTTGTTGACGTTTGATCCTGTCCTGCCCCTGGGAGCAGACCCACACCGCCCGTCACAACCATAGCGTTTCCCCACTGTCAGATCAGGACTAGCTTCCCTTCTCCTGTTTCAATGGTCTTTGTGCTGTTAGGAGCCAACAGAAAGGAAAACTGGGCGACTTGTGAATCGCTGTGTTTGTGAAGGTATGTGCTGGTTCAGCAGAAGGTCAGTTGGTAACGTCCCTGTAAGGGGCCCTGGCCTCCATCACTACTAATTTAACCTGAAATAATAAAAACTGACATTTGAAACAATGGCACAGCTGCTTGTTCCACGCGTTTATTGTGTTTATTTATGGACAGATAATGGGTTAACATGACTTTCTCGTGTGTTGATTGTGTCCTCTGCTCGTTACCTGGTGACAAACACTAGCTCACACCACTCCCCACATTTAATGACACAAACATTCAACCAAAACGTGCGACAAGCTGAACAGATCTCAAGGCTGTTCACCCTTTACCTGAAAAGACTGGAGACAGGGACACAGACCGTTTAACTGTACTAAATACACGGTTAGCTCCACCTAAACTGAACAGATGCTGGATGTACTCAGCTAGCAATAGGTTACAGCATGTTAACACTGTTATTACTGTTAACACGGATCAGACCTGTGACCTAAACTTTTCTTAACAGCCCTCAACATCTGGACACACGTTCCCTTCATTTCTGGAAGGAAAATCTGCTTCAGTCCCATTTTCACCAACTTCCTACAGGTATCATCAAACACGCTGAGCATAAACCAAAACATAGCAGGTCCTGGTTGTTGGGATTTTTACAGAGTGCAAAGACACTAAACAGATCAACTATGATGAGTCACCACAAAGTATACGGTGCCTCAGGCAACCTCGTCACCTTACCGCTAAAAATGGAAGACGCTGAGGAGCTGACCTGTAACAACAGTCCAACACCGACTGGACCTTCTTGCTCATAACACCACATCTAATTCAACTACAGTCGTTCAGAGCCAATCCACATCCCCAGCTGTCGTCACACTTTGCTCCGCTTGGAGCGTCTGTCTGCCAGAGACGGACCAGGAGCCCTTTTGTTGCGATGGTGGGGAAAGGTCGGCATCAGCTCGGGTTCACACGCTGCGCAGAAGAGCAGAGAAACATAAATAATGAGAAATTCTGACAGCAGAAATTGCAGCTGATCCAAAATGGCTTCACTCACGTAGCGGTTTCTCTTTAAAGTAGGAACTTTCCAAACAATCTTTGGCAGTAGCTCTGGACCAGGAAACACAAGAAACTGAAGAGGTTTATGAAGATGTAACAGCAACAATATAACAACAGCAGGAAAAGTGTGGCGTGTGTACCTGCGCTGTGGGTTGTACATGAAGAGCAGGTTGAGCAGTCTGTGGCCAGCTTCAGACAGCCAGGTGAATTTATTCTTCAGGTTGTTGTACGGCTGTTTCCTCAAACTGTACTGACTGATGAGGGGCAGCAGGGAGAATCCCTGGGAGACGCACGCACACAATAAGCACAACAACACTCCATGCAAACTACAGCTTTCACTTGTTGTTAAGGATGTGCTGAGCGTGTCTCACCGGCCAGATGTTCTCGTTGGGGGTCCCCAGGAGCTGCACTATCAGGTCGACCTGCTGGATCTCAGACGTCCCGGGCAGCAGAGGTTTGTGGGCCAGCAGCTCGGCCAGGATGCAGCCGACCGCCCTACAAAGCAAACGCCACGACAACCTTGAAGCCTGTCTGCGTTTCCTGTCCGTTATGATGATGATGATGTGGAACAAGCTACCACCACAGCGATGGAGGCCTCACCACATGTCCAGAGCTGTAGTCTGCGTCTTGCTCCCTAGGAGGAGCTCTGGAGCTCTGTACCTGCAGATGGACCACAGGGAGTTTCACGACAGAGACGTAGTCGAGGTAACGGAGCTAATAAAGGAGGATTACTGGGCTGGATTAAAGGCAAGTTTCCACTGAAGCCGCACGAGCTCAACTTAAACAACTCACCACAGTGTGACCACTCTGGGGGTCATGGGCTGCTGGGGGATGCCGTACATCCTGGCAAGGCCAAAATCAGCTGGACACAAGAACAGAAGGATACCAGCCACCACCAGTAATGACAAGTTCCTGTTTTATGCTTTTATTACCAAAAACATATGGAAACTTATGACAACAAAGGCAGAAGAGGCTCAGTAGCAGCTGGCTGTGGTAACCACTCACCGATCTTAACGCAGCCTTTGTCTGTCATCAGCAGATTAGACACCTTCAGGTCCCTGGTTACAAGGGTGAAGGTGAAAGGGAGACATTTTATACAACATGCAACACTTTAAGTAAGCTCAACATAGAACAATGACCTAAAAATAAAGCTAGATGAACAGAAAATGATCTAATCATCATCATTTTACACTTCCTGCTGAGTTTCCAATCACGGACGGATTGTTTGACAAGCTGCTGTAGAATTGGCTTTCACATCTCAGAACCCGTAAGTCATCCAGGCGTCAGACAGGAGGTGCTGCTCTGAGCAAACTGCAGGAAGTCTGCTTCCTAAGCGCAGTTATTAGGGTTCTCCCGATGGTGACTCATGAACACTGTCCAGGTTCCTGGTACCCTCCCACACAATGCAAACCTTGGTCTTCTCTAATGCTACGAGACAGATGCTACAGCTGCTTTAGGGTGAAAAAGTTATAAATGTGTGACTTTTGTTTTGTGAGGTAAAAGCGACCACAGAGTTAATGGTTGAGTTTCTAGCAACAATCAGGGTCTGACCTGTGTATGATGAAGTTATGATGGAGATACTCCAAACCTCTGAGCAGCTGAAGACTGATACACTTCACCTGGGCAGAACAAATGGAAGCCAACAACCAGCGAATGAGGTTTCATACGTCGGTGTGTAAAACAGAAGAATTGTTCGTTTCGTTAATAGCGTAGAAATCAATTTAAAGGCTACCTGAGCCTCAGAGAACGGAGTCTGCATGTTTTCCAACAGACTGGCGAGATCCTGCTCACAGTAGCACATCACCAAGAAGAGACTGGAGGGAAACAAGAGCCACAGAAACCAACCCAGCGTCAGTAACGTCCAGAGACACAAAGCAGCAGCTACGTCATCGAATCCGTGACTAAGCAGCAACTACTGCACATGGAACAGCAGCGACCTCAGACGCTGTGTGTGTACAGTGTGTCTGTGTGTGTACTGACGTGTAGATCAGTGTGTGTCTGTGTGTGTACAGGTGTAGATCAGTGTGTTTGTGTGTGTACTGACGTGTAGATCAGTGTGTGTCTGTGTGTGTACAGGTGTAGATCAGTGTGTTTGTGTGTGTAGTGACGTGTAGATCAGTGTGTTTGTGTGTGTAGTGACGTGTAGATCAGTGTGTTTGTGTGTGTAGTGACGTGTAGATCAGTGTGTGTCTGTGTGTGTACAGGTGTAGATCAGTGTGTTTGTGTGTGTACTGACGTGTAGATCAGTGTGTTTGTGTGTGTACTGACGTGTAGATCAGTGTGTTTGTGTGTGTACTGACGTGTAGATCAGTGTGTTTGTGTGTGTACTGACGTGTAGATCAGTGTGTTTGTGTGTGTACTGACGTGTAGATCAGTGTGTTTGTGTGTGTACTGACGTGTAGATCAGTGTGTCTGTGTGTGTACTGACGTGTAGATCAGTGTGTCTGTGTGTGTGTACTGACGTGTAGATCAGTGTGTGTCTGTGTGTGTGTACTGACGTGTAGATCAGTGTGTTTGTGTGTGTACTGACGTGTAGATCAGTGTGTGTCTGTGTGTGTACAGGTGTAGATCAGTGTGTTTGTGTGTGTACTGACGTGTAGATCAGTGTGTGTTTGTGTGTACTGACGTGTAGATCAGTGTGTCTGTGTGTGTACTGACGTGTAGATCAGTGTGTGTCTGTGTGTGTGTACTGACGTGTAGATCAGTGTGTCTGTGTGTGTACTGACGTGTAGATCAGTGTGTGTCTGTGTGTGTACTGACGTGTAGATCAGTGTGTGTCTGTGTGTGTACAGGTGTAGATCAGTGTGTGTTTGTGTGTGTACAGGTGTAGATCAGTGTGTGTTTGTGTGTGTACAGGTGTAGATCAGTGTGTTTGTGTGTGTACTGACGTGTAGATCAGTGTGTGTCTGTGTGTGTGTACTGACGTGTAGATCAGTGTGTGTCTGTGTGTGTGTACTGACGTGTAGATCAGTGTGTGTCTGTGTGTGTGTACTGACGTGTAGATCAGTGTGTGTCTGTGTGTGTGTACTGACGTGTAGATCAGTGTGTGTCTGTGTGTGTGTACTGACGTGTAGATCAGTGTGTGTCTGTGTGTGTGTACTGACGTGTAGATCAGTGTGTCTGTGTGTGTACTGACGTGTAGATCAGTGTGTCTGTGTGTGTACTGACGTGTAGATCAGTGTGTCTGTGTGTGTACTGACGTGTAGATCAGTGTGTTTGTGTGTGTACTGACGTGTAGATCAGTGTGTGTCTGTGTGTGTACAGGTGTAGATCAGTGTGTGTCTGTGTGTGTACAGGTGTAGATCAGTGTGTTTGTGTGTGTACTGACGTGTAGATCAGTGTGTGTTTGTGTGTACTAACGTGTAGATCAGTGTGTCTGTGTGTGTACTGACGTGTAGATCAGTGTGTCTGTGTGTGTACTGACGTGTAGATCAGTGTGTGTCTGTGTGTGTGTACTGACGTGTAGATCAGTGTGTGTCTGTGTGTGTACTGACGTGTAGATCAGTGTGTGTCTGTGTGTGTACAGGTGTAGATCAGTGTGTTTGTGTGTGTACTGACGTGTAGATCAGTGTGTGTTTGTGTGTGTACAGGTGTAGATCAGTGTGTTTGTGTGTGTACTGACGTGTAGATCAGTGTGTGTCTGTGTGTGTGTACTGACGTGTAGATCAGTGTGTGTCTGTGTGTGTGTACTGACGTGTAGATCAGTGTGTTTGTGTGTGTACTGACGTGTAGATCAGTGTGTGTCTGTGTGTGTGTACTGACGTGTAGATCAGTGTGTTTGTGTGTGTACTGACGTGTAGATCAGTGTGTTTGTGTGTGTACTGACGTGTAGATCAGTGTGTTTGTGTGTGTACTGACGTGTAGATCAGTGTGTCTGTGTGTGTACTGACGTGTAGATCAGTGTGTGTCTGTGTGTGTGTACTGACGTGTAGATCAGTGTGTTTGTGTGTGTACTGACGTGTAGATCAGTGTGTGTCTGTGTGTGTACAGGTGTAGATCAGTGTGTTTGTGTGTGTACTGACGTGTAGATCAGTGTGTGTTTGTGTGTACTAACGTGTAGATCAGTGTGTGTCTGTGTGTGTGTACTGACGTGTAGATCAGTGTGTCTGTGTGTGTACTGACGTGTAGATCAGTGTGTGTCTGTGTGTGTACTGACGTGTAGATCAGTGTGTGTCTGTGTGTGTACTGACGTGTAGATCAGTGTGTGTCTGTGTGTGTACAGGTGTAGATCAGTGTGTTTGTGTGTGTACTGACGTGTAGATCAGTGTGTGTTTGTGTGTGTACAGGTGTAGATCAGTGTGTTTGTGTGTGTACTGACGTGTAGATCAGTGTGTGTCTGTGTGTGTGTACTGACGTGTAGATCAGTGTGTGTCTGTGTGTGTGTACTGACGTGTAGATCAGTGTGTGTCTGTGTGTGTGTACTGACGTGTAGATCAGTGTGTTTGTGTGTGTACTGACGTGTAGATCAGTGTGTGTCTGTGTGTGTGTACTGACGTGTAGATCAGTGTGTTTGTGTGTGTACTGACGTGTAGATCAGTGTGTGTCTGTGTGTGTACTGACGTGTAGATCAGTGTGTTTGTGTGTGTACTGACGTGTAGATCAGTGTGTGTCTGTGTGTGTGTACTGACGTGTAGATCAGTGTGTTTGTGTGTGTACTGACGTGTAGATCAGTGTGTGTCTGTGTGTGTGTACCTCTCCAGCTGGCTGCCGACCACCACTTCTCTGAGCTCCACTACGTTGGGATGCCTGAGCCTCAGCAGCAGGGTGATCTCTCGCAGGCTGCTGATGGGGACTCCTGTGGGGGCAGAGCAGGGCTTCATCAGGCTCCGTATCAGAGCCGTTGTCCTCGGGGACCAGCAGCGACTCACCGTCTTTCTCGTTGTCCATCCGGACCTTCTTCAGGGCCACTATCTCGTCCGACCTGGTGTCTCGGGCTCGGTCTACGGTCAGAGAAGCAGACGTGAGTATTTGCTGAGCGTTTAACCGGATGGATCCTCAGCCCCAACGTGGGACTTACAGACGATGCCATAGGTCCCTTCTCCTATGCGATTGAGCTTCTCAAAGTCTCGGACACTTCTGCAGCTCCCGAACTGGAAACAAGGACAAAAGGGGACAGTCACTGTCTGTCCACACCTTCCAGGAGGCTTCAACGGACGCAGCGTCCTCCGCTCCCCGTGGCCTGCTGCCACTTTCCATTAGCTCAGTGGAAAGAAGCCGCAGAGCGTCAGCGTGGAGCGGACACATCGCCGAGAACACGCGGTTCAACCGGTAATGAGATCAGCTGCGACTTTCGGAGCGAAGTGCAGGTAAAGCTCAGACACGCGCGCCAGGCGATCTGCGCCTGCGCAGCGCAGCGCTAGCTTCTCTTACCCGGTCCTTCTGCGGCACCGTGAACGTACTGTTGGTAATGGACCGCAGCTTTATGCGCTCTGGCTCGTCCTCGCCTGCGGCGTCCATGCTGTGACTTCGCTCTGTCCCCAGGTCGGCGGCGGCAGGAGGCGGATCACTCTGCGCTGGGCGCCGCCATTAGCTTCCGGCCGGAGCCGCCAGCGGGTCAACAGAACTTTCCCGGAGTTGGCGCTAGGAAGGAAAAGTGTTTATACCGAACAGAAACTGGAGCAAAACAAAAAGGTCGCCCGATATAAGGTGGATTCACTTTGGTGACTGTGTCCCACCAAGTACGAAAAGGCAGAGAGATGGGAAACAAAGTAACTAAGGGTACGGACAGAACTGACGTCCATGCGGCCACATGCTGGCGCTGCAGGCGTCACTGTGTGGTCACCGGCTTCTTCCCCACTATGAAGGGCATGGACGAAGGCCTTCGCTCTTTGACGGCGTCGGCTATAGTCAGGGTGGATGGCGAGCCGTAGATGTTGTCCTTGGACGGAGCTGTGATGAGGATGGCAGGTGGATGCGGAGACAGGTCAGCCGAGTCTGACTCGGGCCTGGCCCGGGCCGAGGGGGGTCGCTCTGCCAGGTTGAGACGCAGACACACAGTGACTCAGGGGGGACAACTTAACACCAGCCACTGCCTTCAGGCTCCTGAGGGTCACGAGCGTAACCGTGACGACTTCTAGGAACGTGTGTGAAGTGTTTCTGTGTCAGGAGATGACACATCCTAAGTGGATGGCACTAATGTCTTAAGCTGGTTAGAGCTGTGTTGACATCATTAGCGCTCCACTGGCTTTGCCATGATATAATATATTAATTTAATTAGTAACAAATGAATATATTTATTATCAGTTTCGTTACTACGCCAGTCATAAAATTTACATTTCACATGCTACAAATTTTGCTGGATGAGGAGCTGAGTCTCAGCAGAAACAACAGATTACAAACCGCATCCAGTGTCAGTAATTGTGTAGATTCTTTGCTGGTTTGAGCTGACGCTGGTTCTGAGCATTAATTCGACAAGTGAAAACGTCTCCCAGGCTGAATGTGACGGCTTGTGAAATTCCTTCCTACCTGTGTCGTCTTTGTGACTCGCTCCAGACCCCATTAGGCTTCGGTCAGCTGCTGTAAACGTCCACACGCATGGTGCTCACATGATGTTTTCCCTTGTCCTATAGCACGTTTCCAGTCTGTGCCACCAGCAGCATGTCTGAAGCTGCTGCCAGTCTCCCTCTGTCTCCGTCTCTGTCTGACCGGATGAAGGCTCTAATCCTGTGACGCTTCCAGGGCTCGCAGGACGCTGAATTTAAAGACAAACCCTTTGCTAGTTAACGCACAACTCCATATGAAATATGTCATGTCTTCACAAAGCTGAACCAGGATAAATATGATGAGCTAATATGAATGTGTAGATTAATCTAGTTCAGATTGGGTCCAAGAGACAAGTAGCTGTTTGGACCTAAAGCTGTTCAACTTGCACTTTAAATTATGGTGTTTATAGGAAGAGTGATTTTTTTTCTAATGGTTCTGATTTAATTTGTAAAGAACTTCATAAAGTCACGTACCCTTGAGGTTTAAAAGGACACTAGGCTCAACACAACCTTGACTCATAGTCATCCTGGCTACAGAGCTCTATTAATAATATGTGGTTGTAGAAACCCAAACAAATCACATTATTATATGATTATATGTCAAACATCATTGTCTTTGTAAACCTATTTTAAGTTAGGTTAGTTGTATCTTACATAGGTGGCGTCTGTAGCAGCTCTTGTGCTGTGTTGCCTGCTGCTTTAAAAGCTAAGTCTATGACACCTGTTCAGTAATTATGGACTCAGATGAGGATGTACAACATCCCCTAGTATTGACTGGATTTAGTATTGGAGTGGTGTCAAGTCTTATGACAACAAATACCTTTTACCATTTACTGTCTGGTAAACGCATCCTGCAGAAGTTCTCGGACGACACTGCGATTGTTGGATGTGTATCTGGGGGGAACGAAGCTGGAGTTTAGGGGGGTCATCACCGACTTGGTGGACTGGTGTGAGGATAACCACCTGGTTCTGAACACCAGCAAAACGAAGGAGCTGGTGATTGACTTCCGGCGGAAACCTGCACCACCACCGCCGGTGTGCATTAGGGGTTCTGGGATCGAGATGGTGGACACCTACAAATATCTGGGTGTCCACCTCAACAAAAACCTGGACTGGACCAACAACTCGGATGCCCTGTACAGGAGGGGCCAGAGTCGCCTCCACCTGCTGAGGCGACTGAGGTCCTTTGGGGTGAGCAGGGCTCTCCTACGGACTGTTTATGACACGGTGGTGGCATCAGTCCTCTACGGCGTTGTGTGACAGAGACAGAAACAGACTGAACAAACTGGTGAAGAAAGCTGGCTCTGTCCTGGGCTGCCCACTGGAGTCCATATAATAGTCCAATAGAAGGATGCGGGCGAAACGGTCGTCCATCGTGGCCAACCCCTCCCACCCCCTGCACCAAACCGTGGAGGACCAACGCAGCTCACACAGCGGAGACTGCTGCACCCGAAGTGAAGGACTGAGCTACCGGACGTCCTTCATCCCCACGACAACAAGACTCTACAACACACCAACATGACTAAAGCATGTTTATAGTGTGATGTGCAGTGAACATGTTGCATGTAGGTTATTTTTTATTTTGTTTTCTCTTCTTTTTTTTTCATTTGGCACTTTGCACTTTTTATGTTTATGTTTTAGATATGTACATTTTCTTTTTTGTATATAATGTGTAACATATTTTACTCTTTTTTTGGAACTATTGGAACTTCTTGTATTTTCTTATTTTCCAACTGTTCTTTGCTGCTGCTGGGTCACCAGAATTTCCCCTCTGCGGGACAAATAAAGTCTTATCTTATCTTATCCTAGGTTTATCCCCTATGACAGCTCAGCCTTGTTTCCACGTGTTCCCTCAAACAAACGTTTCCCATTATTCAGACCAAACTTTGAACTCTTTCCTGCTTCTGTCTTGTTGAGTCAAGTGTGTGGCTGCTGTTTCACCCAGTTGTCCTGTGAAACCAGCCACATCTAAGCTGAACGAACGCTTTTTATTTGTTTTTGACAACAAATACCGTTACAGTCTCAGGTGCTGTTAATAAGGTGATTTAATATAGTTTATTCTTAAACAAAAGCCTCTGATAAAGAAGAACCAATCTACTCAGCAGGATTAAGGCCAACACAGTGAATACAGTGAATGTAAACAACATTTTAGTAACGGACCCAGTGACAACCACTGGTGAGAACGTTTCTGAAATAGTGACAAGTAGCTAAAGCACCAGGTGACAACTGATCATCATAAAATTCTTCAGTTTAGGGACTTTGCTGTAGAGAAGACAAGCAAATGTCCAAACAAACACTATGGAACAATATCATATAATTACAGCCTATTTGTTCCATTGTTCTCGACTCACTGAGAACCAGCAGATGATGTGTTTATGACGTTTCATTGGCCCACCACCGCAGGTACTCTAAGCCATCCTCAACCTCATCCTCCTCTGTCTTTTCTTGGAGACAAAGAAAAACAGGTAGATATCAGCTACACTTACAAGAAACAGTGTGAACCTCTGGGATTTCATGTATTTCTGCATAAATTGGTCATAAATGTTCTGATCTTCATCTAAGTCACAACAATATAAAACACAGTCTGATTAAACTAATGCTGCACAAAACCAGTTTGAGTTCACTGTTCTCCAGAAGCATTGATGTGAACCAAGCCTCACACAAAGACTCTGAGAAGACCTACGACCAAGATGTTGACTTGAAGCTGGAAAGGTCACATCAGCATCTGTAAAAGCCTTGATGTTCACGTGTCCACGCTGAGACAGACTGACTACAAATGGAGGAAGCTCAGCTCTGTAGCTACTCTCCCTGGACCTGGTCGTCCTGGAAAGATGACTGAGACCCAGCACACAATGAGGGAAGAAGAACAAAGGCCCAGCTCACCAACATCTACACCTCATCCCCACTGGAAACATGGTGGAGGCATCATGGTGGCATGACCAAGAACATTGATGCCCTGAAACAGTTTAGGAAAGAGGAAAGGTCCTAAATTCCTCCAGACCGTTGAGCAGGTCTGATCTGCAGCTACAGGAAACGTTTGGTTGAGGTTGTTGCTAAAGGAGGTCGACCAGTTATTAAGGCCAAAGCTTCACATACTTTACCACCTGCTCTGAGAACGTTCACATGTTATGTTCAATAAAACATGGAAACACATCATGTTTGTGCAGCTTAGTTTAATCAGACTGTGTTTTTCTGTTGTTGTGACTTAGATGAAGATCAGAACATTTATGACCCATTAAAGCAGAAAACCATGTGATCCCAGAGTTTCTTGCAAATGTACATACAGGCAGTGGAGGTAACCTATTCATTATCATATCATTAGCAGTACTGGACATGTTACTTTGACCCAGCGTCCATGATTTAATTATCTATGCCAATCTACCACTGGTCCCTGCTCTTCAGCTGCTTCTTACCAGGGCTGGCAGGTGAGACAGGCAGTACTTGGACACAAGGCGCTTTCCTCTTGGTTTTGCCCTGTAAGAGGAGCTCGTCCGGATTCATTTCCAGCCTCTCCAGCTCTGCCAGCAGCTCCTCCTGAGTTAAACATCACAGCATTCTGTGTTTTGCACCACGTCATTCAGTAACATATGACTGAAAGGCATCTTATATGTGATTCAATCTACAGCATTCCAGCCATTCATTCTACGTTTACAGGGTAACCGTCTCTCCGTCTTAAGGTGAAGCTATTGAGCTTTTAATTACTTAGTATTGAGCTGACTTGTATCTGATAAGTGGTCTGCACTTGTTTCACACTTTTCTACCTTATCTGTACACAAAGCTCTCATCGTTTGTTATTGACTAAACACAGGACATTACTGGCGTTGTACCTACATCTGGCCTCTGGGTAATGTCTTCGATCAGGTCGTTCGCCCTGTTGACAACGTCCCTACAGGCACAAGCAGAAGCTGACGCGTGTTCTACAGTAACTGAGCGGCAGGTTTTCTTGCAGCACGTGTTGTTCACTCAGATGACTCATCACGTTCTTACATATATTCGCTGGCAAACCGCACAGCCTTGACTGCACAGTCCACGCACTTGAGGTGTTTCTCATACCACTTCTTTCTTCTCAGTGCCTGCAGGGCCGCTGGGGGACAGGCTGCAGTAAGTTATGGCAGGAGGACAATGTGCAAGTGTCCATATACAGAAAGAGACTGTTACAAAAGTACGGCCCAACTAGCTGCTAGCCTGGGTTAGCATAGCACCTCTGACCTGTTGAACACTGGTTATTCATGTTGCGTTCATGTTAACTTAGGAACCAAGCGACCTTCACCTGCTCTGTTGGTTCTACAGCTCCTCTTAGCAAACACAAGCTCCTGCTCAATTTGTTTCCGTAGGAATTCCTGCCTCTTCCGCAGAAAACTCTCCCCCTCGCGTAGCGTCTCAGCTCCGTCTCGTTGAGCGGCTTGTTTTGTCACGTTTTGTCTTCCACCGAGCATCTTAACAGACGCAGACATGGCTGATGCTGGCGTGGAGTGAACCTCGTGTCAGGGTCCGAACAGCTGGCCTAACGTTACTTACCGCTGGATTTAACCTGCATCTACTCAAGAGTTACAGGTTGCGGTTATTTGTGTAACTCACATATGCTTGTGTGTATCACGTTCGTACATGTACGTGATTTGACAGATCGGCGCGAGTTCACCAGCAGGTGGCGGTGTTGTTTTATTTGAGCGGAGGCAAGAACGTCATCCGGAGGCGAAGAAGACCGGTTGTCACGTGATCCGTGTTAAACCAGGAAGTGCGGTGTCAGATACACGGTGAAATCAAAACAAATCAACAGTAGCTCGCTGAGAAACTTTCTTTGATCGACCCATTGACCCATATAGTGTCGTCATGGATGGTAAGTCTTGTTTTAATCAGGCAACAGTTAGTTTTTAGAAACGTTGCTAGTGTTTATAGCTAAATCGCGAACATATTCATAGTTAGCTAATATTAGCTTGGGCGGGTAATTAGCTACGATACTGTCAGGTGTGGGACCATTTGTTCTACATGTCTGTACAGTAGTCGACAGGTTCAATATTACTCCTTCAAGGCTATTTAACATGTTTGAACCTGGATCGGTTCTGAGCTCTGGACTGTTGACTCAGGAATAACTCAAGTCATACAGGCCGGGCAGACGGACACGACAGCAACCTGGGCCTCTAGAAGGAAAAATATAATACTTAATAATACATTAATAACACTTCCACAGTCCATTTATAAACCCACCCTGTTCTATTTTAACGTCGTTTTTTCATGTGACCGTGAGTAATACATTGAGCAATATTTAAAATAATATGTGCAGTAGAAAGTTGCGTCCTAAACTTTCCAGTTACTACATACTTGTACATTTTCAGCAAATGCGTTTAAGGACCACTGCCCTACTGGCTTTACAGCTCTCTCTGCCTTGGCTACTACGCATTACCTTCACCAGGTGTGTTCAGTCACCCAGAAGGTGAAAGATAACAACCGACTCTGTTCTTCCGCTTCGTCATCTTTTGGGACGGTATCTTTCAGCTTTTTATTGACACCTGATGATGGTAATCCGTTGCAGGTAGCGCTGGGGCAGGTCAGTGGCCATTGAGGACTGTAATGGCTCGCCTCTGGATTTATATGCTGGTTTAGGGTTTTCACCTTTATTTTACATATTACAGAAATGTCTACTTTTCACTATATAGTGTTTATTTGTAATGAAACCCACAGATTCTGCAATGTAGCGTCTTACATTAAGTAAAACATTAGGTACGTTTATTGAAAGATGGATTGTCTCTGTTTATAAGTGGCACTGCTGTTTCTAGCAGTTTGTAAGTAATTCACTTTTGTGATTAAGACACAATTTACTCCATCAAGTTGGAAAATGTTCTCAGAGATACCATTAATCCACAAAGCAAAGGTCCTCATCACCGCAGCTCAATTTTGAGTGCATAATTGTTGGATCCTTAAATCAAAGTTCCAGAGAATAGACAGTGTCACCAGACACAGTATGTGTAGTGGAGAGTTAGAATAATGCGACAGTATACATGTCCTGATCCTAATTCTGTCTCTTACGGTCACTCCACAGAAACACTCTTCCAGCTAAAGGTATGTATCTCTGAAAAGAACTGTGTGTACTCCGACTGAGAAGATGTTCATAAAATGTATTAATTACATGCACATCTTACTCCACATTTGCAGTTCACTTCAAAACAGCTTGAGAGACTGGCCAAAAAAGCAGAGAAGGATTCTGAAAAGGAGCAGGCCAAGGTCAAGAAGGTAAGCCAATAACCAGCCACTGGGTCATTGTGGTGGCAAGCAAGCAAACCATTTGCAGTCTTTTCATAACCCTGAATTAGTAGTGAATGATCAGTTTGAACAAAGTCACAAGTCCATACAAAACCAATGGGCCTCATACACCAGTACCTTGTAACCTTTCTCTTAAATTTGTTCTTGGAAAAACAATAAAGAAAAATTTATGTTGGATTCATAGCATATTTCCACATGTTCATTGCTGTTTAGCATAGGTAATCACCTTATCAGTGCCCATAAAATCATAGGACAGTGGGGCTGAGGGCATGCACAGGAATCTCATGCAGCAGTCATAACGGTGACAGAGCCATGTTGGATGTTTTATGATTCTAATGTGCTGTTGTAAAATAATGGAAGTGTGTTAAATAAAACCAGTATCTGCACATTATTAAACGACAGCAGTCAGCAGGGGGCAGCCAAACCTTAGCATGGAATAAATGGAACCTGGCGTGTTTTTCTTAATTGAGGCGTCAGGGGTAAATATGTTGCATGGATACAAGGCAGGACCGTGTGTTTACTTTAGAGAATAACAGGGGGGATATAACAGACAAACCCTCATGTCACTGAGCAGAGATATTTTCCTCTTGAGTCATGACAGTCCCCACTTCTCATATGTGTCATCTCATGTGTTAACAGCATAACATAACAGCACATGCATTTAAATTAGGATGTATGAAAGGCCTCCCTGTTACTGTACTTATTGTTTCATAAGTACTTTTATAATCGCTAACTTTATGTAACTTGGAATCCATACAATGAAATTACAAGAAAAAAGACAAAAGAGAAAATTAGATTAACAAAAGATTATTCACAGCACAGTGTCAGACACTGTGTGTTTGGTCAGACATGTATAGGTTATACTCCATGGAAAATAATTTGAAGGTTATGAATGGTAACAGTGCTGGTGTCTCCTTCTCTAGGCTTTGCAGCAGAAAAATGTGGAATGTGCCCGAGTTTATGCAGAAAACGCCATCCGGAAAAAAAACGAAGGTCTTAATTGGCTGCGCATGGCGTCACGAGTCGACGCTGTGGCCTCTAAAGTCCAGAGCGCTGTCACCATGAAGGCTGTAAGTTACTGTATACATTACACTGTACAGTCCAATGTTACCGCGTCAAGATGGTCCTCACGTACTAATTAGCTGTGGGGCAGGAAGATTAGATTTTCAGATCATGTGAATAAATAAAGAGATCTCACATGTTTTCCCCAAGGTGACCAAAAACATGGGTCAGGTGACCAAAGCTCTGGACAAGGCTCTGAACTCCATGGACCTCCAGAAGGTGTCTGCAGTCATGGATAAGTTTGAAAGTCAAGTACAAAACCTTGACGTTCACACCTCGGTGAGCAGCTGTGTGTTTGTGTTTGTACATTGGTTTAGAGCTTAGCAGGTTTTGAGACTGAGCCTGAGCTTTCTGTTATTTTCACTCCCATTCATTCCATCCCTCTCTTTGCTACACTAGGTGATGGAGGACTCCATGAGCTCTGCAATGACACTGACCACACCTCAGGACCAGGTGGATGACTTGATCCACCAAATAGCAGAGCAGAATGGCCTGGAGGTGATGGACCAGCTGAGTCAGCTGCCAGCAGGAGCCACTTCAATTGGTGCAGAGAGCTCACGGAACCAAGAGAAGGAGGACCAGCTGTCTCGACGGTAAGGATCAGCGTCTGCACTTGGTACAAGTCAGTAGGTGATGTCCTGTAGCTGTGTAACACACGTGTGTTGTGTGTTAGATGTGTTACAGGCTGGGCTCAGACTCTTTGTGCTTTGACAGCATATGAACACTTTTCAGTCTAATTAGGGCATGAGATCAGGAAGTTTGATTGCCCAGCATCTTACCGCTGTTTAGTACTGTTGTGTTAGCAAAGCCATGAGTCATGGAGAAGCTGTGTCTGAGCTCGTGTCTTATTCAGTATGGCTTCGTGTTTCTTAACCAACTGTGTTAATGCAGGCGTGTATTAATCTGTAAAAGCCCACGATAAGCCCAGTTCTAGAGACGCAGACAGGATGTCTATGTAAACAAGGCAACGTCCAGGGCTTAAGAGGGAAGGGTAACATGAGAACATCAGTCTCAGACCAAGGTTATTAGGCTGAATTCACTTTCTGTGTCCATACGTTCAATAAAAATGTTATTCCTATAAAATGCTATGCTTGACATTCCCTGTTTGGAAATGGGATTCAGTTCACAGCTCCTTTTAAGGCTGGTCTCTCATCCAAACAATTAAGCTCACACATTGTTGTCACACGTTGCAGGTTGGCTTCTCTGCGGAACTGAGGCCTGGAGGAGTGACAGCTGCGTGATGAGCGTACCGACAGTGGCAGGAGCTGTGTGTGTATCTATTGAACTGTTCCTACCAGGAGGACTTAATGAGGCTATTGATTACTATCCCCTTGCTATAAATATATGTAGACACATAGCCCAAACGAGAAGGCATGAATACTCTGGTTCACCTTGCTGTTTCGATCCTTCTCTACTCCTGTTTCTATCCCCTCTAATTCCCCACTGGGTCTCAGTTTTTTTTTGCTTTTCCTGCTTTCCCTCCTTTTTATAGCCCTCAGTCTCTGCGGATGCCTCTTCATTTCTGCTCACATGCTCCTGAATGTCTGTCTGTACAGAAGAAGAGGATCTGTTCATTCAGTTTATAAAAACATTTTACGAACTGTATATTGATTGAATATTAAGGGTTCCAGGTTAAGAATTTCTGGTACAGGGTAGGTTGAAGTGTTTATACGGTTTGTTGAACTCCGTCTGTCAGAAGTGGTTTAAATGAGCGATTCTTTGGAAAAAGGGGAGAAACAGTAACCATTTGCTTTAGCAAGTGGTTATTGTTGTATGTAAGGACAACCCCCTGGCCTCTTGTTTCTCCGTGTGAAGTCCAGTTATGTTTTTGTTTCATTGATCATTTTTCCTGCTTATAGACGGACTTTATTTTGTTGCTTTGAATGCCTTATTCGGGATGCAGGAGCACACACAGGGGCTTCCCCACCAGTGCCTGAAGGACAACCGTTCAAATAGCCGACGTTGGACAGAGCGACGAGTTTTCCGTTCCTACTGTGTGGCGGACACAGGCTTTTTTCCTCTTCTAGCCAATTTCCGAATGTGGTAACCGTGCACTTCGGTTCCTGAAGGCAGACATTTTCCATCCCTCCGACTCAGCATCAACTCTTTTGGGGCTGTCAGATATGTGTGTTGAAAATTTCTCCCAGCATCTAAACCTCCATACAAGTCTTACAGCAGGGATATACATGCTGGATGCTTCTTAATTTGACAAGAACCCAATTTGCCTTGTTTAGCACATATTGACTTGACATGTTCATGTAAGTGCTAGAAAGTGAAGAACAGCTCGTATTAAAAGAATAAAGTGTAGAGCAGCATGAGGATGACGGGTTCAGCTTTGTTGTGTGACAGTCAGTATATTGTATATTTCTATAGAGTTGGGTACTTTTCTTTTCTGCATACTCTGTGTGAACACTACTGAGGGGACACTAAGCAGAAGCCAAACCTCCACCATGACAGAGCAGCTTCACCCTCTGGATCATCTCTGAGTTTTTGTGCATTTTAAATGGGAGGTTTTTATTTATACTGAAGTTTCCACTGACTTTGCAACATCACTCTTTTGTATATTTAACTTGTGAAAATAAAATGTTGTCCTCTGATGCCATCTTTATTTTGGTTGTAGGCAGTTAATACTCACACTGACGTTTTGTTTGATGTGATGTTATGTCCCTTCAAATTCTAAGACTAAGTTTCACCAAAAGCATCAAGAAAAGGTGGAGGACACACACACTAGGTTATTTCTGCTACAAGTGCTTTGTTGTATATTCTACACATTTACATTAATTCATTCAATTGTAGATTAAAATCCTCGATTCCTGCAGTTTCTACTACAGATATGTAACGATCACTGCGCTTTAATCGATCATTTGTGGTGATAAACCCATGTTCATGCAGTAATAATGTTTTGGTGATTGGATGTAAGTTGACCTGTTAACGTGAAGATGGCTTCACATTTAACACATTGTCTTGATCTGTCTGAATGTGAAACTCGCAGGTTTGTCTGGAAACAAAAACGATGCACCGCTGAAAGTCAAACCTTGTGGACGTCCACAATTAGTTTCACTGCAGAAAATGTTCAGCAGTGAAGGGCTTTCGCTCTACTACAACAAATGGATAGTTACAGGCACATATTTGTATCTGTCCGTGACACTTCTGTTTCACAACCTGCTCCTTTATGCTACAGGATATCTGACGGCGTTTCACCTTAATGACACGCTTCATCCAAGTAGACGTCAGCCCACAAGCCGGTTCCACAGGAACCCAGTGGAATGTGGAGAAGGGAGGCTGTGAAAGTTATTACGTGGATGTGTGTCGTGCTGTTCGTGATAGTCTCTAGTGTCACCGGCAGCTTGAAGATTTGTTTCCATTCATCCAGAGGAGCTTCCACAGGCCCCGTTCTGAAAGCCATCTAGCTGAGGGCGGTGCTTGCGTAACGCGTTGCTAAGCTGGCATTTCCAGAGAATGCGTCGCAACACAACACAAGGCGGATCACGCAGATGAGCACAGCTGGTCTGAGGTGCTTCATGAATATTCACACAGACGCTGTGTGGTCGCATACAAATGCGAGTGCAGGACAGCGTGTTCGTCGCTGGCTGAACAGGGTGAGCAGCGATGGAAGGGAACTGAGTGTCCCGCAGTGTTGAGGAAACAGACAGTCCGGACAGCAAAGCAACACAAATGCTGTGTCTGACAGGCCACAACTAGCCTACGAAAGGCCACAGCGACCACCCAGCGGGTTGGCTGGGTTTCTTCATGGAGGCTTGACTTCGCCACGGTGACAGAAGGAGGACGCACAACTCAGGAGAACACAGCAGAGACTGACGTTGATTTGTGCTGCTGTGACCCAGTGACCCCATTAGCGTCCTCTGGAGAAGACAGTCTGGTTAGGAACTGAAAACAACGTGAAATACAAAAGCATTTGAGTTCAGCTGTAAGCGTTCATTCCAAGATGGATGTCGGGTTTCCTGCTTGTGTCTGTGTGACAAGCCGGCAGCGGGCTTGTAACCGGAAGCTATTCAGTGAGGGAACGTGTTGAGTTGTGTCCATGGTCTTAATGGATCGGTGTCAATGCCAAGGCCAGAGGTCAGAAACAGAACAGTAAGTCTGGAAGGAGGGCAGATCTAAAACCGGGCCCAACAAGAACCATCTGCACGACGCAGCAGAGGCAACGTGGAAATGAAAGTGCAGAGCTGTAAAAACGCACAAATTTAACAAACGACAACTATAACGTTGTGTTCAGCTTCGGGCTTTTCCGCCATTTTGGTCAGAAAATGAAAGCGTTGCCCAACTCGTGTGTCTGGGTGACAGATAATCCCCGCGGCCCCTCCCCCGCCTCCCGCCCCCCGCCCCCGCGTGGGGGAGCAAACAGTCAAGCTGGAGAGTCGCCACGAGGGAGACAGGAAGTGGATGTTTGATTTGAACAATAAGCTGAGGATTGGTCGCCCACTCACTGTGTATGCAGTGACATTAATAATCAGATCAGATTGGCAGTGCAATAGAACCTAAATAAAATCCTACGTGTAATAAACGTATATATTCATGGTTCCGTAAAAATTTTGACAGAGTTCCTCTTTTTGACACAGGCTCAAAGTGAATCATGTGATTAACTGTGTTTGTCATTCTTTTACATATATGTTAAATACATGTATGAAGCAGGATGAAAAGAATGACTTGCTGCCGTTTGACTTTTAAAACAGCTGAGTTTAAACACGTCTGTTTGTCAAGAGACGCTCCTTTACTGACGTGTTCTGAACCGGAAGTGCGGCTGTTATTCGCGGCAGTGCCACAAACAGCGGCAGGCGATGCCCACAGTTTGATCCACCGGGAGACAAACGCCCGACACGGAACGTGTGTTTGTCAGAGCGGACATTTTGGCGACCAGGGGCCCGCAGACAACGGCGAGAGACGGGGCCGGCGGCCGCCGCTGCGGGGCTCGGGACGGCGCTGGGCGGGGTGATGTTCAGGCTCCGGTATAAAGGCAGCGAGAAAATGGGAGCCAGACGAGGCGTGGACCCGCCTGCGACGGCGTCGTGTTGTACCAGCGAGTAGCATGAACGGTTCGCCGCTGCGGGCGAGCGAGGCGGTGCTGTAGCCGTCGGAGAGGGGCCGAAGCGTCTGGGAGGATGAGGACGCTATTCGCCTTCAGCTGTCTTCTCGTTATCACCGGCGGGGCGGACCGGGCGTGGGCCACCGGAAACCTGACTGTCGACGGCGGCAACGACACCGAGCCGTCGGCCGGCAGCAGGTACATCAGGATCGGAGACGGGTCGTCGCAGGAATTCGAGTTTCCTGAAAACACCAACGGCGTGATCGTCATCTCCAGTCGGTACCGCAGCTCCGCGACCAGCAGGACGGGCCGCCAGAGCCGGAAGCAGACGGTGAGAGTCCGCTCCCTGGACCCGGAGGTCTTGTCCATCCTCAACGTGACGGACAGCGGCCACGCAGGTCCGTCCAGGAGCTACATCATAAGTATTCGCTCCGGGTTCCCAGGCACCGCTCAGCTGCAGATCCAGCTACTGCAGCTGGACCAGGACTCGGAGCCGTCTGTGATCGAGGAAAGGACCGACTACGCCATCAGAGTGGCTCCGGGTAACGATGACCCGGCCACCCGGCGCATTCAGTCAGGTGGCCTGTCCCACTTCTCAGAGAACCCTGTGCTCTTCGCCTTGCTGCCCCTCATCTTCGTCAACAAGTGTGCCTTTGGGTGCAAGGTCGAGGTGGAGGTGCTGCGGGGTCTGCTGAAGAACCCCGTGCCGCTCCTCCTGGGGGTGCTGGGCCAGTTCCTGGTGATGCCGCTGTACGCTTACTGCGTGTCCAGGCTGGCCTCCCTGCCCAAAGCGCTCTCCCTGGGCCTGGTCATCACCTGCTCTGCTCCGGGGGGCGGGGGCGGCTACTTGTACAGCCTGCTGCTTGGCGGAGACGTCACCCTGGCCATCTCCATGACCCTGGTCTCCACAGTGGTGGCGGCGGCAGCCATGCCGCTGTCCTCGGCGCTGTACGGAGGGCTGCTGGGTGTGCACGCCGCTCTCCACGTCCCGTTCGTCAAGATCCTCGGGACCCTCCTGTTCATCGCCATCCCCATCTCGCTGGGCATGCTGGTCAAGCTGCACCTGCCCTCCCTCACGCGAGTCCTGCTCACGCTCATACGCCCCTTCAGCTTCGTGCTCATTGTGGGCGGCATCTTCATGGCCTACCAAATGGGCGCGTCCATCCTGGCTAACGTCAGACCCCAGATCGTGGCGGTGGGGGTGACGGTGCCTTTGCTGGGACTGGTGGTTGGGGCCGTGATGGCGCGGCTGGCGTGTCTGGCCCCTCCGCAAAGGAAGACGGTCAGCATCGAGGTGGGCATCCAGAACAGCCTGCTGGCTCTCGCGGTCATGCAGCTGTCCTTTCGCCGGGCGGAGGCGGACTTTGCGTCCCAGGCGCCGTTCATCGTGGCCCTCAGCAGCACCACGGAGATGCTGCTCATCGTGCTGGGATACGTGGCCCAGCGGCGGCTGTGCGGCTCTGGCCTCCCCAGGAGTGATGCTTGATTGTAGCTGCAGCTTTTTTTTCTTTTGGGAAATCAAACCTTTTCAAAACGTGTGGAGATTTGGAATGCTTTCGACAAGGCGCCCAACAATCACCAGTCCACTAATCACTGTTGTTGTACACGGGACGTTGATGGACTTCTTGTGCTTCTTTTGTCGTTTCATATTTTTAATGAAAACCAAAGGCCTTCTACCCCCTGGGATACACGAGTTTGTTTCACAGTATTTTTAAAATCAGATTATACTGTGAGGTAGTTAGTGTAAATATAAGAAAAATGCCTATTAAAGGAAAGATATTTTTCTACCCGTTTACATTTTGTAATCAAAAACCGTTTTTGTATCACGTTTACAGGAACTCGTATGTCTTGTCCTGGACGATGGTGGAATTGTTTTTGAATCGAGGGGGAAAATGATGATTTGAAAGTATTTGCTACTGATTGTTTCCTGGATCTGTGAATCCGTGTACTTGAATATTCTAAAAGAAGAAAGCATAATAAAAAACGTTGTGGAAGCTTCAGTTTGTGTCTGTAACAGCTCGGTGTCAGCAGGCTGCTGTTTACCGCGGCACTAACCTGCGGTTGTTGGCACTTGGGTGACTGCTGGGTTTCACTTTTACACTGACGGTAGAAATGACAGCTGCGTTATTTAAAGAAAGATTAGGCAGCACATTTATTTTCCAGTGTGGGGTCACGACTTTCTTGTTTACAGGTTTCTTGTAGTTTGTATTCAGCCTATGAACCACGAGTATTATTTTAATGGCAGCAGATGCTTTGCTATTAAAAACAGATCTGAGGATTTTCTACTGCTCTGTTTCGGGGTCATTACATTTCTAATGGAAATTGTACTCTTCACTAGCTTTTTATTTGAGATATTTTTCAGGTGAACAGAATAAACATCTGTGTTTTGTTAATTTGAATATTCACATTTTTAGTTTTCATGTCAAACCACTTCAGAACCTAAACAGTTTAACCCTTTTTTTGTAAATAAATCAGGTTTCTGAAGGAAGTGAACTAGTAGACTTTGCTTAAGACTGTGCTTCCATTGACATGATGCTGAAGAAACATTTAGTGATTTACAGTGTTACTCATCCTTAAACGCTCTGTATTTGTAATGGAGCCCCAGCAGTTGAAAGCTAATGCTGCTACACAGAACAGGCCTTGATGCTCTTATACAAGAAGCCCTTGTGGTTTGGACATAAATTAAACGTAGAGGTGCAGGAGGTCAAAGCACTCAACGTGTCCCAGCCTCTGCTTTAGTGTGGATGCTACTGGGAATCTTGTCTCAGGTGATTGTTTTGAAGAAATGCTGTTGGAAGGTATCTGACAGCTTGGACAAAGGTTGTGAATGAGTATCGGACGTAAAGCAAACGATGGGGGGAGCATTCACCTTTCAGCTCAGAGAACAAGGTCCAGTTTCTTATCTACTTACTTTTGTTGAACAGCAAACCACAGCTTAGGTTAAACGAACAGAGCAGCTTTGTTTTTTGAGATTGTGGATTATTGATTGTTGGTTTAAAGTTCACAACACAACAAGTTTGCTTTTCCTGGAAAACAGCTCCATGAAGGGAAGGGAGGTATTTTTATGTGAGGGCATTTCCTGTTTCTGCAGCTGGCTTTCATTAACTCCTTATCCAGGCCAAGCTGAGTGCAGCTCAGCTGGGTGCGTCACTGACTTCCTGCCCCGAGGCTGCGTCGCTCAGGGGAAGGGCCCGTTTCTCGCAGGCGGGTGGGGATTTCAGAAAACAGCAACGTGATCTCATCGTCCTTTTCGGATCAATTTTTGTAACAAGATCCGTGATACTTGGAAAAACAATAGACTAGACGGTACACGTTTCTGTTGCTGAGCACATTTACACTTTAATATAAAACGTTAGCATCAGACACATTCCTTCTGTTAAATCCGTTCAGTACTGGACTGCACAGAAGACAACACACAGGACAAAGAGAACAGCCTCTAGCCATGCACGGCAACACTTAACGTGTATTCAAATGACTTCAGCTCTGTCTTCAAAACGGAGTTGGAGTGAATCAGAAAATGTGAGGAGAAATACGGGATATTTAAACTCTCACACTGTCTCTTGATTTGTACTAAGACAGACACCAGCGGCTTTTAGTTCAGTTCATCTTCCAGTCAGGTTTGTGTGTGGTCCCCAGCCTGGATGATGCTGAGGCCCAGTGTGGCCTCAGTCCAAGCTGGGCCCGTCTTTGGCACAACGGCAAGAAGCGACCTCTCAAAAATGCATGAGCACATTACGTTTTCATCAGCTCCTTTCACTGGTTCCCACGAGATGGTTTTCCTGCTGCCATGAAGCCCGGAAACTCCGAAAGTCGGAGGATGACCGAGGGTGAACACCCGCAGCCTGCGGCTCCGTGCAACAGGCCCAAGACTTGTTCTTCACAGCCGCGTTCAGCGTCTTTTACGTTAGACGCTGCTCTCAGTCACGAGCACAACCAGCTGTGGGCGAGCGCGTGACCACGGTTCTGGTCTGTAGCGCTTTAAAACTCCGGGATTCTTTATCGTTGTCCCACCGCTGAATGATCCTGATTGGCCGGAACACGGACCAATGAGAAAGAAGAGCGCGAGGGGCAACATGGAGGCGAACCAAACAGTCCCTGTCATCCGCAAGTGACTTTCCGTGATGCACCGTTAAAGTGTGAAACGAGATGAGCGCGTCGTGTGACTGGGCTTCGCAGAAAAGGACCGTGTCGAGCCTCGTCGGTGAGTCGGCAGCTGCTCGGCCTCAGCCCAGTTCTCTGTCCTACCGTCGGTGTAAGTGACGGGTCCTAGTAGCGGTGCGTGTGAAACGCGCAGTTGGCCGCTGACGTCACCCCCACGTTAACAGCGAAACCAGCCCTTTGTTCTAAACTATACTAACTATATTAAATATGACGTCAACGTTAAGCTGAGCAGTGCGTGTTTTTCCTGTCGGATACCAGGAGGTCGAGTGGTGAAGAGGCCGAAGCAGGAAGACGGACGACGGCTGCAGCAGGCTGCGATCCAGCTGCTGGAGCAGCACCAGGACCTCAGGGCTCTGCTCGGGGAGCTGGGGGTGAGTGAACCGAACCTTTGGGCGTCATTTCATACTGTGGGGGCGGAGGGAGCCCTAAGTGCAACTTGCCTTGAACTGGGTGCTGCCTTTTATTTCTCCACTAACCGATAACAGCCCTCTCTTCTCTCTTTATGTAGAATTCAGCCCGGTGCAACACTTCGTCCTCTCAGAATGGAGAGCAGCAACAAGCAGCCCCTGAAGGCATCGCTTTTGCCTTTACAGGCTCGCTGCTGGGTGAGTGGTTTTCATTTTTAATTCACCATATCCATCTGTTTTACATGTTTTACGCTTTCAAACTCCGTTTGTTCTCTTCTTTCTGCCCCAAGTGGACTGAAGCAGTCCCTGCTCAGATGTGCCACATGCCCAAAGCCCAAGTTAAATACTGTGAATTCGAGTGAATTGTGTTTCTCTGCACAGTGTGGGAGCTGCAACGTCAGGCCACACAGATGGGCGTTGCAGTGGTGGTGCTGTCTGTGAAGACAGTGGTTGAGAGGCTGATGGAGATTACTGGAAGTGAAGAAGAGGATGAGGAAAAGAGGAGAGAGCTTCTGACGTCTTCTCAGAGGGTGAATATCTGACCATTGATCTGATGTTTCTTTGTGAGCGTTCATCAGAACCTTCTGGGGCTGTGACTTCGACCAAAGGCCACGCGTTGTGCTTGAAGTAGTTACAGCCTGCACATCATGTGGTACCACATGAAGCCAGTAACTTCAAAAGTGCAGCGAACGATTGAACCGTCATGCTTAATATATGTTGTCAGTTCAATTCACATCTTGTTTATTTGCTCAGCCTTTCTCTGTGCTTCTTCTAAGTGAAACTGGCCTCCTTAATGAGAGATGACCTGGTTGCACAATAGTTCACTGTATTGAACTACAGCGTCCACATCGTGGTGTATAAGGCATCCATCCATTAAAGCTACACGGTGACACTAGTTTGCTCCCTAACTAGAACTTGAGTTAATGAATACCACGCACTGCTGCCAGGCTCACAGGGTTTTCACATCAACATATGGTTTTGAGGAAAATTCCCAAACTACAGATGAGTTGATAGCTTTCGCATGTTTTATTTCGTTTTCTTCGGCTGTACTCGGGTCACTGTTTCAGAACAGATCCTGGTCTCTGAGCACATGACTTAAGTAGATAGATGTTACGTAACCGGCATTTCTGCTGAAACGCCGCCAGTAAAGCAGCTTAAGCTTAGAGTCAGTAGTGGAAGGTTTGCTTGTTGCCTGCCTGTCAGTGACGGTGCCTTATTCGCATGCTCTGTGTCTATTATGTTGTGGTAGCTCCATCATTCTTTCCTGTGTTCGCTGTACAGAATGTATGTTGTGTAAAATACCTAGTTCTTTGCTGTCCTCCTCAGGCCCATCTGCGTATCTTGATGAAATCCAGTAAAGAGCTGCTGTCACAGGGAGCACTCTGCCCTAAGCTGCTTTGGCAGGAATACAGGAGAGAGCAGGTGTGTATGTGCTCAGCGGTGTGTTCTCATTATTAATCCAATGTCAGATTGATGGGACGATAAATCCTTTTAAAAAGTTAGATTTTCTTAACTAACTGTTTAATGTTTAATATGGTGATTTGTGCAGAGGCAACCAAAGCTGGAGGTTTTGTACCACCTCCACTATTACAGCATCCTCAGCCTTAACTTCGTTTTAATGAGGTAAGCAGGATTTGTTTTTCTATTTTATTCTGGATGAAATGTGTATCGAGAGACGTGCTCAGTGATCTGCCAGGTTCCATACACCAGGGGTTTAGAACCAGTGTTTTATGAAGGTGGATGTACTGAATGTGAGACTGAAACACCAGTGCATTCATGGTGGTGACTTATTTTACTTTGAACTCTCATCGAGTCATCTTCGTGTCTCAGAAACAGAGTTAAGTCATGATGCTGTTAGAGAGGAGAGAGTAGTGTGGTGCAAGAACAACCATTTAGGTTAAAGGTTGGTTATAAATAGGGATGATATTTGATTCAGTGTTTTATTTGGTGGTGTAAAATCTCTCCGAGTACATTCAGATCAATATCTGTGTTTTGTGAATGCAGTCAGAGCTGTTGTTACTGTATGAGGAGTCAAACATCATCCCAACATGTCACTGAGTATTTTTAAACGTTAACTACATTCAGTCCTTTTCTGTTGCTTCTTTCACTCAGTGATGAAGGTGTGAGGTCGTGGTTGCTGTCCCAGTTGAAGGCTCTGTGCAGCTGGAAACCTCCAGAAGACGAAGAGGAGACCAGAACAGTTCAACAGAAAGTGTTTTCAAGTGAGAAGATGAGCGTGTCTCAATCATCAAGCTTTAGTGTTTTCTGAGTCATTTCATAGCATGTCTGCATCAGATATCAGGCCACTGTGAATGTAGTCTGGAGTCAGGGCAGCTGGACGTCATTCTTCTAAAGCTGAAATGTTTCACTGTCTACTGGATCCAGGTGTCCACCAGTCTGAGGCAGGTGGGCTAGACGCCACAGTTAGCTCGTTAGGTTGGCAGAGGACTGGGGGCAGTGAGCAGGCGTGACCTCTCCTGCTCCCTGACAGTGGTTACCCCTTGCTGAGGACTTGTGATGGAACAGATGAAAGGGCAGCTTGATAAATGGAGGTTGTTTCTGAGGCCTCCACCTCTGTTGTCCCGTCTCTGTCCAGACATTGTTGTCCTCAAACCTTAGTCTTTTAAGTGGAGACACACTGTAGATACTGGACCTGATGTGTTGTTCCTTCTGTGCTTCCATCATCCTCTTGTGTAATGTCTGTTTTAACACAGCATTTGTTTCCCTGTGTTTCTGTGTAGAGTTGAGTATGTGTCAGATGTAAACCACACTAAGCCTGCACAGAACTAAGAGGTGTGTTGTGTTTCAGTGGTTGCTGAAGTCTTGGTGGGAACAGGCTTTGAGCAGAGCCATGAGCCAGCGGCTTCAGACAGAAATATCTCCCTGCTCTGCTGCTCAGTACTTGATGAGATGCTCTTCTGTGAGTCCCCGTCCCATTAACCTGTGAAGATGATGTGCTCCTGTTGACTAATACCTGTTCAGAATGATTTTGCACTTGGTGAAACATTTGATTTGATTCTTTTGTTCTTTCTTGTGTAGGGCTGCTAGACACTGTGGACCAATGTCCCACACAGACTCCTGCTGGAGCTGAGCAATGGTTCTCTGTTTGTATTTGGATTATTACGATTTGAGTAATCTGATATTATGCAGGTCTGTCCAAATGCGAAGGTACTGAGACACTCTGAGACTCGTAGAGATGCCGTTAAGTTAAACTCATTAACGCTTCAGCTTTGAGCTCTCTCTCAGTTCTTCAGTTTGTGTACACGATAAACTGAACACGCTGAAGGTTTCTCGTGCAGACCTGCCTGACAGGAACCACATTCTTATTGAACACTTGAATCCAGGTGGAGGGCAGCTTGATTCCTCCACTGCACGGTTCTCAGTCAAATCTGGCGCTGGAGTGTGAACATTCCTGCTGCAGAGCACCGGGCACCTTTGTTTAACGCAGTGCAACAGTACTTGGCCTCGGCACGACTGACAGATTACATTTGCAGTATTTCCATGAAATCAAAATCATTTGCATATATATATATATATAAATTAAAACACTGACTGTTTTCTACAGGATTAAAATTTTTGATGCGTCATTATGTGGAGTTTCTGTGTCAGCGGACGCCCTGCGGCGATTCTTCACGCACTCCCTCACACAGACGCTTACCCACAAGCCTCGACTAACCGGTAAAGACTTGTTCTAGGCCATGTCAGCAGCTTTTTAAACGTTTTCCTTTTAATCACAAGTCCAACACTCATCTGACAGTGTCGGCTGGATGAGAACATTTCGGGTTTCAAACGAGTATCCCAGTATAGTACATGGCACAGGAAGCCTGAACTGAGAAAGCTAACTGCTTGTTTCCTCAGTGTCAGACGCCATCACTCAGCAGAATGAGTGGACCTTTGTGAAAGCTAGCCGGCTGTTGACCTCGCTCCTCCGTAAGGTGCGTAATCACGCTGCCGGCCTAACTGGCTTTGGAAACATCAGCTCACACTCAGTAAAACGAGATTAAGATTTACATGCATAGACTCACATGATGGTTGTGTCTGAGCAGCTCAAGGCCTCACTGTTCTATAAGATTCTACAACACTGTTCTGTTCTACAACATTCAGGGCGTTTAGCTCTTACAGTCGTAGAAAACAGCTGCGGCGTCAGTCTGTCCCTGCTTTCTCCATACTCCCGCTTCACAGACTGGTGACTCATCTGTGTTCTTCTGTAAAAGCTGGCTGTCCTGTTCAACGTGGAGCTGCTGCTGCGTCACCTGCAACAGGTTTTGGAAACCAGTGAAGTCAACTGGAGACACGTCCTGTGCTTCCTGTCCACCCTTTTGGTTTACAACCCTTGTGCCCAGCCCAGTGTCAGAGGTAAAAGCCTTCAACGTGCCAACATATGCTCGAAAACCATAATACAACGTTCATGGGTGCTAGGTTAGTTGCGAGCTGTCGGTCTAGAGTCTAGACTAGAACAGTGATAAAAACATACTCAGTCTGGAGTCTCTAGACTGAGTATGTTTTTATCACGTTTCTTCGTGCCCTGTGTTTTCTTAATTGGATGCATTGTGTTTACTGTGAAGCACATTGTGTTTGTCAGAGGCTGCACACTGTAAAGAACAGTCCTTTTATTATTATGTAAGATTGGCATGTAAACTTTGTTTCCGTGCTTCCATCAGAGCTGCTGTCCAGGCTGCTGACCTCTGCCTTTGAAGGCTACGACTTGGAGAACATGATCGTGGCCTTCTTGCTGGCTCGACAGGGAGCGTTGGAGGGAGCCGGCATTTTCCCTTCCTACAGCGACTGGTTCAAGGTTCTTATTCTTCACATGCTTCTAATTCAGTTTTATTTCTATGGCACCAATTCACAACTAAAGGTATGTCAAGGCAATTTACAAAGACCAAAGATGTTACTCAACATCTAATATACGTATACACATATAATTATATATAGGCGGGGGTATTACTGCTCCTCACTGATACTGAGCAGGTGTGTGCTGTTCATGTTAAAGCCTCTTTTCTGTGTTCTAGATGTGTTTCGGTGGTGTCAGTAGTTGTCATGCAACCAGTAAGAAGTCTCTGGTGTTTCTGCTGAAGTTCCTGTCTGATCTGGTTCCGTTTGAACCCCCCCAGTACCTAAAGGTGACGCTCAGCCCTTGTTACACATCTCATACTGTGTCTTTTTCAGTAGTGACTTAATACTAAACATAAAAACCGTAGTAAAAGCAGTCATTTGGTTCAGACAGACACGAGCAGAGTCGGTCATTAATGTAGTGTTGGTTATATGAAAGAAAAACTAGTGTGTTTCACCTGGCAGGTTCATATCCTCCACCCTCCCTATGTACCTGTGAAACATCGCAGCCTCCTCATGGAATACGTGTCTCTGGCCAAGACCAGGCTGGCTGACCTCAAGGTAGAGGGGCTGAATGCTAGAAACCCTCTAATCCACTGTTTAAATGACAGTAAAGCAACATCAATACTGGTCTTAAAGGGGATTTCTCGTATTCATGTGTGTACATTCATGCAGGAATCAGTGGAAGACATGGGGCTGTATGAGGATGCTTCTGGAGCCGATGGAGCGTCTGTGCCGGTAATGGCGACACCCAGTGGGCCCTTTGTGTAATGATACCCGCTGGTGCTGTGTCCAGGTCAAAACAACACATACAGGGTCTCTAATAGATGGTGACTCCCTCCTTGTGCTTAAACTAACAATTACAATGACAGAACCTCAGTCACCTGCTTTATGTTATGATCAGATTTGTTTTGTTTATCGTCCTTTATACGTGAATATATTCTAATTATAAGGGTAAAAGCTGGAACCACAGTCCTAGTGTGAGTCTGCAGGTTTGGGTGTGTGTTACTCGAGCTGAAACAGGCAAACATGTTTACATCAGAGTTCACCAGAAGTGTTTGGTGGGACTGAGAATCTGTACAATTATTTGTTGGGAAGGAATGTGTTCGTGGTTTGTTAGCATATCCTCTGCTTTTGCTGAGGGATCACGCATCCTGATCAGGCCTAACACTGTGACCACCTGTCTAACACTGCCTTGCTCCCCCTTTGGCTGCCAGCGGTGCTGTGGCACCTGGTATCGGATCTTATGGGTTCTGTAAGTTGTGTGGTGGGGGCTCAATGGATGGGACTTGTTTGTCCAGCTCATCCCTCAGATGCTGGATTGGACTGAGATGTGGACAATTTGGAACCAAGTCAACATCTCAAAGTTGTCTCAGGTTGTTGTGCTGCTGAAATCATTCCTGAACCCGGGAGCTTCACGCTGGTGGAGGAAGCCACAGGCCACGTGCCCCCGTGTCTGTTTGGTGGTGGGCAGGGCTCAGCGTGGGCACTATGACTGGTCTGTACATAACAGACTGTGATGCCTTTCTACCAGAACCAGCATCGGTTCTGTAGCAGTCAGTGCCTCAGCACCGTGTGCATCACTGAGCCTTGTCCGTGAGCCTGTCACCAGTTCACCACTAATCCTTCCTAGCACAAAATGTTCACTTGCTGCCTATTGATCCATGATGAGGAGACGATCAGTGTTGTTCAGTGGTCAGAATGTTAGGCCTGATCTGTGGACGTATTGAATCGTGTCAAACAGAAGGAGAAAGCATTGAGTTGGTGTGTTTGCAGGCTGTCCAGGACGTGGACAAGGCAGTGTCTCTGTTTGAGAGCACAGGAAGGATCTCTGCCACCGTGATGGAGGCCAGGTACACGCTTACTAGAACCAAAGCATATGTTTTTACCTTTCTTTAAAGGATTGATGCACAGGTTAAAAGGGGCAGCTCACTGACACCTAGCTTGTTTTTACAGTATCTTCCGCAGGCCGTACTTCCTGACCAGATTCCTCCCTGCCCTGCTCAGACCAAGGGTGGTGAGAAAGATTCATACGTCAAAGCTTTCACTTTGTTTAACTGACAGGTTACCTGGGGATGAGGATGTGTAAAGGACAAATGATTGTAATGTACCAAGATATAGAGTCACTGTGTGGCTGGACGTGAAGTTGTAAACTAGTGTTGCCCACCTACACCAGCCCCAGGAGTTTCCATAATGTCCTAATGTACGGCCTGGTGCTGCACTTTACTATGTGTCCCACATGTTCAAATCCTGCTTAAACTACAAGCGTTCAAGTTCACTTGTCATTTAATTACAGCTTCCTGTGAAAGCTGACGCTCGGATGAATTTCATAGACACTTTGAAAAAGTGAGTTATTATCAAACCTGTGTGACATAATGGATATCTAATGTTTGATAGTGGTTAGAATGTAAAGTCAACGTAGTTTCAACCTGTTGAATTTTATTTATTGTGAGCCAAATTTATTCTCATCAAAAATGCAACTGGAAAATAATTTCTAGTTGAGAAATGTCAGCAGGCGTAACGTGTGTTTTGTCTTTCCTTCAGGTCAGACAAGATCCCTGCTGCCCAGTATTCATCATACTTGGAATCCTGCCAGAGGCAGCAGGATGGTGGGTGTCAAAACACATTTGGATGCATTTTCTGTCTGACCTGCTTGTGTTATAGAGCGACAACGCTCATGTAGGACTGTGCACAGAGCGTCGATCCGCCTCCTACTGTCTGCTTAGGGAGGTTCCTCAAACAAGCCCAGTCATGGCTAAACAGACATCATGTTTTCAGGGAGCACGGTGTGTTTGCAGGCCGCCGACCATCCTCTGGACGTCCTGAGTGCCCAGCTGCAGACGTTCACTGCACTGACTGTTGATGGGAGTGATGGAGGTAGACTGACAATGAGTCACACACACTTTGTGTTCTGTAGGAAACTTGGTGAAAAAGTCTTTGTAGCTGTGCGCAGATGTGGGGAGAGGCTGTGTTTTAGTGATGGTTGTGTTATACGTAGTTGACCACATCTGTGACGTCTCCACAGAGATGTCAGCACAGCTGTGCAGGATCGCTCACACGCTGAGCCTGGTCTTCTCCAGCCGTCCCGAGGAGCCCACTGGACAAACAGTCATCAGGCTTCACGAAGAGGCTCTTCTGTCTCCTGAGCTCCATGTCAAAGTGTGCACGGATGAAATTCATTCTGTTTCACCTCCTTAGATCTCTTGTATCTCTTGGCATTTATCTGTCTTGCGTATCGTCAGGTTGTCGACATGATCCTGAGATGTTTCTGCCAGTGTGTGCTGGACGCTTCCCGGACAAATCCTCCTGATAAGTGAGTGGGTCAAGATGGTTTTGCTGGCCCGGTACCCAGGCTGTCTACAAACAACAGATGTTTTCTGTGTCTGCAGGCAAAGCATGTGGGCCTCCAGGTTTGTCAGTGTGCTGCTTGGCAATATGCAGCTGCTCTCCAGCCTTACGCACAGACTCCGAGACCTGTTTCTTAACCAGGTACAGAAATCCCAGGTCGTATAACATCCTATGTTGCGTTTACTCTTGGTTTCTCTAATCAGAGCTTCTTCTGTCCAAAGGGTTCATCGCTGAGTGCCGCACATTTACTGGGCCTGGCAGTGTTTGTGGTCCACTTCCACTGCTCTATGTCGCACAGTCCTCTGGTTGTGATCATGCCTCCAATCCTGCCAAAAGCAGCAGCTGTTGGGGAAGTGCTCAGCTCAGTGCTAGTGTGCACCACTCGCACTAACATGCTCCTGTGTGTCCGGTGAGTGCAGTACGTCTGTACTTTATTAATAATGGTTCCATCAGCCTGGCTGGAAGTGCAACTCTGTCTTCTTTTTGCTGTCAGGTTGTGTGTGGCAGCTGTGTGTTATGGGATCTGTAAAGGGGACTCTCTTCCTCAGCAACAGCAGCAGGAACACATTCCCAGCAGCCTCTATAAGAAGGTTTCAGTGTATTAGTCTGTTTGTCTGCTCCTAAAATACATGACGGCATCCCAGCGTCCATCTAAATCATCATATTATAGAAAACAACAACCTAATGTCTGTGTTTAGCTTCTGTACCTGATCCCGAGACTGTTGCCTGAAGCCAGAGCTCCCTTCAGTCCTGATGGTTCAGTGGATGAATCCCAGCAGAACGTGAACGACCTGTGGAGCAGCGTCACAGACCCCAGCAGCGCCTGGAGGAGAACGGCCTGGTTTCTGTGGAGGCACACGGCTTTCCAGCAGCTGCAGCACATACCAGAGTATCAGGTAGCGTCCAGCCAGCTGGATCGATGGAAGCCTTAATGAGCCCATGCGGTGGCCAGCTCTGTTACTTTCATTTGTAAACTGATCGATCTGACTGACGCCAGCAACTCCTCTGCATTTGTTTTGTTTCAGCAGTTGTTGTTCTGTGAATGGCTCGACAATGAGCTCAGAGTGCAGAGAAGTGAAGACGCTCTGCCCGACTCCGAACGGTACAGCAGGGAGCGCGTACACACACACACACACACACACACACACACACACACACACTTCAGTGTAAAATGTCAGAGCACCTAGTAACTGTGTGGTGCGTGTAGTCAGGAGTACCAGCAGTGGGCGTGCTTGGAACTTTATCTGCCCCGTCCAGAGCAGCAGGGAGGATGCGGAGGAGACATGAAGGTTCTCTGTTCTCACCTCCTGAAGGCCGTCATGGACCAGCAGCTACAGTGGGTTCAAGCTTTATTGATCAAAGTATTCTATAAATGTTATTTCTTTTGATTCAGAGGATGTTTACCTAAAGGTGAACAGCCTGATTTTGTTCTGAAGGATGCAGGTTTCCCTTCCTGGAGTTCATGTAGCCAGGTTTCTAGTTGTCCCTACAACGACGAATAACACAAAGTGGATTTAGGTAACTCTTGTACTTTGTCAACAGTCAGCAGAGCTCCAACACAGGCACCTGTCTGCCAGACATCCTGTCCAGAATACAGGTGTGTTCACCGCTCATGACAATCTGTAGAGAGGAAAACCAGCATCAGAACCTGAACAGAGCTGTGACTGTGTAGGAGCTGCTCTATGAGACGGAGGTGACGGAGCTCTCAGGCCGAAGGAGCAGAGCTGACGTGGGTGACGTCCTCTTTGACTTGGTGTCTCAGAGATGCTCCTCTACAGTCGACTCGGCTTCACTGCACGCCAGCGAGGAGCTCAGCCTGCAGCACACAGTCCACACGTGGAACAGGTACGAACACAGACATCACATGGATCATCTCTGTCCTCTGGGGCGCAGCCACTGAAACCTGCGCCTGTGTGTCACACACAGTTTACTACTGGCTCTACCTCCAGGCCTGTTTGTTAAGGTGAAGGCTGAAGGAGGACGGACAACTCTGGACTGCAGCAAGCTGATAGAACACGTCAACCAACATCAGGTAGCGGCTCAGTTATTCCTCACTGAATCAGGAAGTGCAGTTTAGGAAGGTGCAGTGTGTGTGTGTGTGTGTCTGTTTTGCTGACATGCCTTTCCAGGGCTCACGTCTTTGTCTTTCTGTGCCTCAGAGGATGGCGTGTTCTCCAGCCAGCTCCCTGTCCTCTCCTGTAACAGCACACTTCCTGAAAGTAAGGATCAGAAAATCAGTTGTATCTAATATGCAGTGAGATATTAAGAGCATTTCTCCTGGCTGTGTTTGGTTCCAGGGTCTTTTATATGCTAGCGTACGTTGCCGGTGCCCTGGGGAAGAACTGAACAAGGCCTGGTGTCAGATGAGTCTCCACTGTCCTCTGCTCCTCATCTCCACAGTGGTACCGTCTGTTCTTCACACACTAGACCTGTGGATAGTTGCAGCCTCACTTTTGAGAGCTACACATTCACCCAACATGTTTCCTGTGTAGGCGGGACAATAAGCCTGAGTCCAATCTAGCTGCTTTACACTCTGTGCTCTGATGTCAGCAGCTGTCAGACACATCTTATCGTGGATACCTGTTTTAGAAAACCATGGTCTTGTAGAGTTCGTTGTTATTAAACCTGTTTTTACTGTCAGATGTCTGTTGTAAGATTTAGAGCAAAATCGTTTATTTCTTTACCTTTTAGAAATGTTATTGCTAAATGTGAACGTTGAATTAATTATTTCATTTTCATTTAAATGTAGAAAAATATTGTATTGTATGTTTCATTAATCAGGTTTAGCCAAGAGTTGTGTGTGTGTGTGTGTGTGTGTGTGTGTGTAGCATTGGTGGCAGCGTCTGTCTCCGGTGCTGTTGTCCCTGTGGCGACGTCTCTGCGATGAGGAGCCTCTACCAGAGCAGCTGCAGCTCATCTCCAGCTGCCACCACTGGGCATCCAGGTACAAGCAGATTCTCCTAACCAGCGCTATGGTCAACCTCACATGTGGCCAGTAGTGAATGTGTGAACATGTTCAGTTTAGAGAAGGGCCTGTTCTCATCGCCTGCGCCTCCAGCTCCAGCTCTGCTACTAGCTGCAGGCCTGCATTGTGCCTGGAGAGGTTACAGAGGGGACAGCGAGGGATTCAGTGCTGCCCTCAATATGCTGAGACCAGAGAGAAGTGTCCAGTACAGACAGGTCAGAGAGTTAACGCCTGCTTCACGACATCATCAACCATGTGTGTATCTGCAGATACTGGTATCAGCATTTGGACTGAACGTTAACCTCACATCAAGTCAAAGTCTAATCAAACCATTTTATTTTGTATCACATTCATTGTTGTCTCGTTTCGTCTTTCAGGTGCTAGTTTTCCTGCTTTCCCTCTGTATAAACGACTGTCTGTCAACACTCCTCTACCCTAAGGTAACAGAACAACGTAGTGCACTAACCCACACAATGCGGTGCTTACGTAAGGGGAGCCTGCACAGTTAGCGATGACCTCAAAATGACAACAGGGTCTCAAATCTTTACTGTTCACTACATTAGTGACCAAGCAAAGTAGAGGTGGTCTCAGTCCTAGTCAAGACGAGAGTTGTTCCTGTGTCACACTCGTCCTGTAGAGAACCCAACATACACACTAAGACATTAGTGAAGCAAAATGTAATATGAAAACGAATGATTCTCCAAATCTACGGATCCCAAATTTGATTTCAACAAAGTCGCAGCAGCGTTCTAGACAGTTTTCTTTCTAGGAGCTAAGTGCTGTCTGATCCGTTTGATTCTTCAGGAGAAAACCTTTGGAAAAGCCTGGAGTTTCTGCACAGACCTGCTGACTGTGTTGGTGGACTGTGCTGACTGGCTGCTCATCTTTAAGTCTGAAGGTGAATATTTACATGGTGGTGTAGCGACTATGTTAGCGATTAGTCCAATGGATTCCTCACGTCTGCGATGTGCTGTATCTTCATTCCTCACCTCTAGGACAGGGTGTTTATCAGCTGGTTACCATGGTGACACCAGATGCATTCACTCGACTTATGCCTTGGGCTTTCTACAGGTGACTTTCAATTCAATCAGTCAACAGTTTATTCGTATTAGCTGAAACGCTCCATCTGTGATTTTTCCTGGTTTGTGTGTCTTTAGCTTGCTGCTCCAGCAGAGTCGTGATCTGCTGCAGAGAGCCGAGCGTTGTCCTGGCTTTCTTCACACTGCCGTCCTGTGCTACATCAGGCTGCTGCAGCTTTTTCTGGACGGACACGTACCTACGTCGACCACGGAGCCCTGTGAACAGCAGGTGACTGAGCCTTAGATGGTGGCTTGTCCCACGGTTTATGACTGTAATTACGCCGTAACACTGCTCCATTCGCATTGTCAGGTGGAGCCGTCACAGATTCTGAGCCACAGCAAAGAGTTCGTTCTGACAGTGATCTCGCAGACGTCCCCTGATGCTCTGTCCTCCAGTCAGCTCAGAGAGGTGACCAAATCACATAACTCTGCACTGGGCAACTCTTGAGCTGACCCCTGACTTCTTCCTGTCTGGTCTGTGTCTATTGTTGGGTTTCCTGGTCCAGCTGGAGTCCCTGTGTGCAGACCTGGACCCAGAGGTGGCAGCTGCTCTGTCTGTGCACCTCAGCCCTCACAGCCTGAGCCCAGAGATGGACTTTCTCTGAACAGCAGAAGGCTGCTGTTCTTCACGGACCTTTCCCTTCTGGAGCTGTAGAGGAAGTGAGCCTCCTACGTATCAAACAGACTTCTTAGTTTAAAAACAAGTGCATTTTTTATTTACACATAGTTTTGTACATAATACACAGAGGACGTCATCATCCACCAGTACAGCTGAAGCCCTTTCACTGTTTACAGTACACCGTAGTAAAACAGTGACCTCATCACCTGAACTCTGTGTTTTCTGTTTGTCCTCTGCACTGAGGAGGTCAATAGACGTGCTCTACATGTATCCAGGTCCTAGGACTGGAGGAGCATTATGTGCTTCAAGCTGTACATGTAAATTAAAGCCTTCTGTGTTGTCTGTAACAATCCTCACGTTATGTAACTTATGCTTCTCTTTTCTCCCACAGCCATTCAGTATATTTACACTGTAACTGTCCACTCATTGCTTTAGTTATTAGTGGATGAGGATGAAGAGGAAGCATCGCTGATGAACAGTTTACTGCAAACACATCTGAGCTGCCAATCCTTCGCAATAAAAACACAAGGTAGCTTTTATTGTGAAGAAGTCACAGAACACATGCTTGCAGAGTGACAACACTCATTGATTACCATAAGCGTCATGTTGATAGTTTTAACATTGCACAGGGAAACTCCTCAGAACCAAACTTTATTGTGAAGCCCTGCTGTGCAGGCAACTACTCACACAGCCGCTAAAATGATACGGATATTCTTAGTGTTTTTGGCTGCTCTGTAAACCATGTACCGTTATATTGTCACCATGGTAACCAGAGGCAAACAAGCCAGAAATCTGAAGAGAAAGTTAAATCCCTGAACAGCATTAGTCTTAATCTTTTACCAGGCGTCTTCCCACCATAAAGTCATGGACGTTTACCAGCTGAGCCTGTGTCAAACATGCTGCTGTCAGCCAGACCGTAAAAAGCAGACTCTAAAAGCAATCTACCGAAATTAAAATTCATTTTGAAAGTCTTTCGTGTGTTTTGTGGTGACCGGCGGAGCCCATTCAGGAAGTGAATGTGTAGAAACAGGCTCTCAACGCAGCTCCCTGTCCTGAAGCTTATGTATCTCTGCAGCAGACTTGGACCTGAACTCCCTGCAGTCATCTGTCCTGGTCTTGCTGAACCACCTCTCCGGTCAGTGTGATGGTGTGCAGGTCAGAGTACGGCGGCTGCTGCTGGCCACTGCCTCTCTGAGCCTCTGCCTGAGTCAGTGGGTGTACCATGGACATGTGGACGTTCAGGTTGTGGGCCTTCTCAAAACGCTTCCCACACATAACACATGCAAACTCCAGGTCGGCCTCAGCCTTGTGTTTGGTCATGTGGTATTTTAGTGAGGCCCTCTGTCGACACTGGAAGCCACAAACCTCACACCTGCAAGACAGAAGGTGTGTGTTGGTCCTGGAGGACGTTGTCATAGCATCGCCACATCGGTACTTACTGTAGGGGCTTGGCTCCTGAATGCCTCATCTGGTGAACTGAAAGGTGCTTCCTCTGTTTGAAGGTCTGACCACACTGGTCACAAATGTAGTTCCTCTCCTCTGGAAACGGAGAGAAAATCAAGTGAAGGAACCACAAACACACCAGTGTTCTGCTCAGTGAAGCCCAGTCATCCTGAACCACCGCGTAGATCTCACCTGTGTGGATGAGCTTGACATGTCGCTGCAGGTAGCGATCGATCATAAAAACCTTGTTGCAGCCAGGATGAGGGCAGGGTCGCTCTCTCACCTCCTCATGATGCTCTTTGATGTGCTTCTAAAAATGCACCATGCACAGGGGATTATTTTTCACAAGATTCTAACAAAACCAGTAAAATGCTATTGTTATTACTACTACTTTAAGTAAGTAAATATGAGTGTAGGCAGGCACCCAATACCATCAGCACTGAAGGAAACTTAATAAAAAATATTCATTTTCTGAAGTCAAATCATGCTCATGAACATGAAGAACAAGTGGGTCATTTCACATGAAATCTGAAATATTCATGCTATGTCAAAGCGCAAGTAGCCCTCCAGCATTAATATTGTTCATTTTGAAGTTTGAAGAATTTGAGTTTTCAGCCAAATTTGAACACCTTACCTCACATTTGCAGGTGCTGTAAACAAGGAAAGCTTTCAGAAATATAAATAATGATTGTTGTCAGTTTATAAAATGCAAAGTGAGCGAACAAACGAAAAATCTAAATCAACTCAGTCTTTGGTTACTACGTCACTACGTCAGTACTGGAAGTGATGCTGGGCCCCACAGAGCCCTGGTCTCAGCATCATGTGAGTCTGGGATGATGCAGAGACAGAAGGATGTAGAAACCCTGCATCCACAGAAGATCTGTGGTTAGTTCTCTAGATGTTGAACAACCTACAGCCCAGTTCCTTCAAACACTGTGAACCTGGAAGATCTGCTGCTGTTAGAAGGTAAAGGGTGGACACAGCAAACACTGATGTGGTTTAGATTCTCTGCTGTTCATTCACTGCATGTTGTTCATTTATGAAGATAAAGGTTTAACGCTTCAATTTTGAAAGCTTCCTGTGTTTACAGCATTTTTTCACACCTGCCAAGTAGGGAGACGCAACATAACCTTTGTTAAAGTAATCTTCACATACATACATTGAACATGCTCCTGAAGCCTGTTCCTGGAGAACAAATACCAACATACTGGCTATTTTTTGGAATCACTAAGTCGAAGGCCACAGTCAAAGCCTGACACCACAGCGTTAATGCACCAAACATATCCTCTAACCAGCAATAAATCCCAGCTCGTTCTCAGGCCCTAATGGTTTTCTAATAAAGGAAAGTTAAATAAAGCACCATCCTGGACAAAGCAGTTTTGCTGATTTTTGAAAATATTCTGCAGTGCAACCGCAATAAATGCACAATATTTGGCATTGGAAAATTAGGAAATTATACAGTAGGTGTTAGTTCATAAAAGTGAAAACCTGCAACATCTCTGTCTTCAAACCTATTAATGCATTTGAGATTTGTGCATAACTTAGATTTTATAGCAGAATTGTTTCTAATTAATCAAAAAATGAATCGTGCATACAAACCTATAAGATAAACCCTATAACATCTGTAAGTATTTAATCTAGTTGACACATTTATACCAACCATCTATAAGCGTTCTGACCTTTAAACCATCAGGAGCTCTGTAGACGGCGGTACAACCCTGATAAGGACATTTGTAGATGTTGGGCAGCTCCTCTCTGTAAATAAAAAATGTTAACGCACATATTCTCAAACCTAAACAAAGCTATGGTGGTTGGCTAACACTCCTGACTCTAAACTCTGGTACATCATCTGACTCTAGGCTGCGTAGATGTGCACTAATCGGTCCGATCCTGTCCCAGAACGCTCCACTGGAGATGGTCCCTGTTCTATGCTCGGGGTCCAAGTGAGTGGATGGAGCCGGTCACCAACAGGCCACAGTCCGCGTGTTCGAGGTGGGGTTTTTACTGGGCCCCTCAGGGTGCGATGCTCTCACCTCTTCACCATATCAGACCTCACCCACGACACCAGCAGATGTTCTCTGACCACTCAGTCATTGTCTGTGGTGGAGCTGGAGAATAGCTGAACTGCTGTGAATGCAACAAGCGGGGCCAGAGTGGCTCCGTCCTCAGAGGAGACAGGCCCGAGTGTTCAGACCAAGGACCGCTCTTCTCTTCACTACGCTGTCGTCTGCTGTGCTGCCTGTGCTTCAAGCTCTTGCACACTTACATATATATAATACAAATACAGCGTTTCTTCTGTGAGCCGCCCAACAGGGGAATGTCCCTGACATGGGACCAATAAAGATTATCTTACCGTATCCTGAAGCACAATAGGGGACCATTAATAACCTTCTCACTGGCCTAAATATGACATTTATCTTGGAGGTTGTCTAGATTAGGATGACGAACCCTTTAGGTTTGAACTTGTTCTTCCAGCCAGGCTTGGGTCCAGGTTTCCTTTTGATTTTAGGCTCGTCTGGGGCCTTCGGGCTTTGTCTTCTCTTGCTGGAAACTCTTCCAGCTCTGAGAGAACAATACAGTAGCAAAGTCTCTGTCAGCAGCTGCTTTCAAACCATGTGTAATTAAAAAAATATTAAAACCAACCTCTTGTCTGTGTACGGTTCAAAGATTTCATCATCTGATGACTCTCCTCTTCTACTGTCCTCAAACTCATTCTCTGACGCGATCCTGTACAAGACATTGCGTTAATGTTTCTATTAAACCATCTTTTATCTCATTACGAAGACAAAAGATGTACCATGTGACGCACCTGTCAGACAAGTCACTGTCTGCTGTCCTGTCTTCCAGCTGTGCTGGGCCTGGAGACTCTGGCTCCCCATGTCCTGTCAAATCTAAAAACCACAGATGGACTATGAGGTAGATCCCTACATGCAGCACCAGTGCAGTTAAATATTACGCAGCTTCATTCTTCCGACGTCAATGTATGGGCTTACAGAGGACACCCCAGGACCTTCAGATCACAGTTAAACTGGACCGCCAGTTTTAATTCATGAACCATAATCAGCCTGAAGCAGGAAAACAGCAGCACAGCATTATTCACCCTCCGCCAAGGCTGAAGGTCCTTCCCTGCCTTCAGCAAACAAACGCTGCTTAAGTTTTGTCCCTGTGTTTCAAATGTTCAGACAAACTTTAGTCTGACTTTTATGAATCGCTGTGTGATGTTTGTGAGTCACTGTGATGATGAGTCCCCTCGAAACATCACGTGTAGACGATGCCAGCTCAGCAACAGTCCGACATCCAGGGTTTCTCTGGCTTTTATTTGTGGCATAGTGAAGCTTCCATGTATTAACATACAGTAGAGTAGCTTCCAGATAAAGATGAGCACTTCACTTAATGTAGCATCCTGAAATGACTTCGTACCAAGTGAAGTCTGTTAATCTGATTTTAATGTTGGGTGACTATTCAGCGTTGTTAAGTTTAGTATTTCAGTCTGAGCATTGTAATGTTAGTAAAGCCACACAACTAACCCTGACTCCTGAAGCTACATAAAACTCATTTAAATCCAACGTTCACATTCTTCACTAAACTCAGTTTCTGGACCATCACCTTGGGGAAGAAGCCTCACCTTCAGTGTTGCTGGTCCAGTCAGCCAGCGCTGAGCTCTGAGTCTGTTCGGTGACTGCAGGTGGACTGCGTTGAGTCAAAGCCGGTGTCCTTTTATTCCCGCTCGGCTGCTCTTCATCTTCTTCCCCTTCCTGCTCCTCCTGTTGTGGCATCAGTCCTTTGACACCACTTCCTAATGCTCCAGTGCTAAGGTTCACTGCGTATCCTGGGTAGGTAGCAGTGGTGCACTGAGTGTCCATGATGTATTTGTGACCATCTACACAACCCCACACAGCTTTGACGGTGCCCCAGCACTGGCCCTCCAGAACCTCCTTCAGATCGGGGCAGAAGCGACAGGCCTCTCCGTGGTGGTGAGCCCAGGACACCAGGCTGTGGAGGCACTTAGGGTCTGAGGTAAAGGTTGGCGGCACTGAGAGGAAACAGCATGTTCCAACAGATAATGCAGTCAGTTAACTTGTGATATATTTTATGTCAATGCTGTAAGAGGCAAAGAAGCAAAGCTTTTATTTACGCGTTGAACCGTGGGTTCTGGATGACTCTGGACCTTTTGCATTACTCCTGGAAAAAAAACAAACATTGCTTGTTTATAATTTCCTGTCTGAACATGCAAAAGCCCTAATTAAGATGCACTACGGTAGAAGTTCTTCTTGAACTGACCGGATTTTAAGGTTCTCTTTCCCAACTGGAGGAAGGTTGACTCTTTGCAGAAATCTGATCAGGATGCTGTGGCACTTGTAGAACTTAGCGTGGCATTTCTTGCAGATGAACTCTGATAAGCGGGGGTCCCGGTTCAACTGGACCCCAACAAGACGCTGGAAGTCTGTGTGAAATAAAAGTGGGGACTGTGCTGTGGTGTCTGGCTCATTAACGATGCTGATGGAATCCTGAGACCACCTGTTGAAAGCATGCCGCAGGCTGCGCGGAGAGAACTTCCCATGGCAAAGCCGACAGATTGCAGTAGAATGTCTGCCTGTAGTACAACAAATCAAATCACATCAGTCTTTTCTGATGCGTTCAGTGAAACAATGAAATCTCACACCATAATATTTTATCTTGTGTTTCTACGTTGTGCCAATTTAAAGTCAATGAATCAGTCAAGTGTCATACAAAACTTGAGGCTTTGTCTGACAAGCAAATAAACTCTAGTTGGTCAGTACGGAGTCACACACCTGATGATTTTGACTGTTTCTGTTTGTCAGCAACTGTCACGCTGAAGTCTAAGTTAACGGTCTTGTCTGCTGCCTCATCCTGGTAAAAACTGTCTGTGGTCACATGGACGGTCTTCCGAGATGTCTTCATCTCCTCACTGACGCTTGGTGTCGTCTGCTTCCTGGGATGTTGTGAAGCCTCTGATGGCTTTGCACGCCTGCTTTTCTTCTTCATGGTTTCTTCTGTCCAGCTGATCAGGTGGTGCAAGCCCTCTGAAAAATTGCAAAAGTGCCAGGTCAGTCTATCGTGTTCTGTTCTTTCAATATGCAATAGGTGCGTAATACATTAAATCATAAATCCAAGTACATGCTCCAAGATGCAAGTGGAAGCAGAAATAGTAGTAGTACACCATTAAGACAAAAATGTCTTTTAAACACTATTTAATTTGATGCTATCGTGAGTGTACATGTGTTTTATTATGTCTTAAGAATCAACATCTACAAAAAGTACCTAGTGAATAATGTCAAGTAGAGGAGAAAAAGGTCCAGAATGTCCCTCTGCAGGATACAGATACTTCTATTTTAAGGAGTCTGGCACAACCGTGGCATTACCATCCAGAGGTTGTATCCTGAATGGCAGTAAACATCAGTTATGCTTGTGTGGCCCTAAACACATCAGAACCCAGCTCTGCAGCAGTCAGGTCACCACAGGCAGCCGTTAACACGTTTAAGATGAGCCCAGGGTGATTTCTCTGCCTTTCTGCTGCAGAGCGTTGTCTGCGTTTTGTTGTCAAGCGTCTGTGTTTACACTAACGAGGCCAATCTGGACTGTGGACTCTGATAATGGCGCCGCTACCTCCTTAACCGTGTTGGTCTGACTTCAACATGAACAGCCCGTGTGCTCGTCCTCATCAGTTGGTCTCTCTCCCCGTTGGTACTGGTCAGTCCCAGTGTCTCAGCTCACCCTTCGCTGGTTTTACTTCCATAATCACCTCTCTGGGCCCAGTGAACAGCCACCAAATGCTAAAGGGCCACTCAGACTCAGACTCAGACTCATTGTCAGGGAGTAGCGGGAACAGAGAACATGTGGACATGCAGACTGAGTTGAGCTGCTGTGATTCCTCAAGGTTCACTGAACCACTGACATTACAGCTGAGGGTGTTTCATCAGAAACTCCCAGATGTGTCAGCCTGAAGCTTCTCTGGGCTCTGCCTGGGACTGGTGGGACTGACCAGTGGAGTCGAATGGAAATAGTCCAGAAAGCAGAACCTCAGTACTTGGATAGACTTCGCTGGTAAAGCACCACCTCTGAGAACGAGGCTGCTCCTTGTCAGCATCAGCCAGTTGGACCACATCCATGTTCAATCTCTAATTTGACTTTCGTGTCACGCTGCAAAGACTGTATTTAGTACTTCCGGTCAAATAAACACACATACAAACCCGCCCAATATGCTGCAGGCTGAACATTAAGAGCACAGTCTCCTTCCACACAGCTTAGCATGAGCCTGCTACGTTTAGCAGCTCGTGTGTGAAAATGACGGGTTCCGGTCCCGTTTCGCCCGCTGCTGGGTCGTGGCTCACCTACCGTGACTGTTTGTGAGTCCTACCACCTGAAGAACATGGTTCTAGTAGAAAAGACGCCTTTCGAAAAGCAGGAAACAGTTAAGTGGCTCCAGCGATGCTAGCAGTTCAGTTGTAAACATTAGAACCCGGAAGAACTACCCGAGAAAACACCAACATAGGAAACAGCGGCACCCAGCGGCACCCGGCGGCACTGCGCCCGTATTCTGCATCCGTCCTGGGTGAGTTGGGTCCTACTGGCCTACTCCTGGGTAAGTGGAGTTTTTTTAGATATGTAAAAGCTGTTTATCTCAGTTCTTTACCAAAATGATTTAAATATGTCTAATAGGGAATCTTGGACGTCATGGAACTGGGAAAAGTGAGACAGAGTCTGAACAGGCAGCTAAAAGAATGTGGTAAAAACTCTAGATTATATTACAGTTGTCAAATATATTATTGACTTACAGTAAGTATTGAAATTCAGAATACAAACTGTTTCACATATAAGTAAAAGTAACACCAATGAATTTTCTACCATCTTGTGCACTTAGACATGTTTTGTTACAGTCAGTTTTATGTGCCTTGCTTTTCTCAAGACACTTCCAGCTATGTGGACTGTGTCATGTGTGATTTGTCATCAAATCTTATTTAATTTTGACGGCATAGTAATAATACTTCTACTACTACAGTGACTACTTTAAAATGAGATGAGCCTGCTACAGCAGAACTGACTGGGTGGGAAAGAAATGGAAGGAGGCCATTATTAATTCATTGAACTAATTCTCATGTTTACTGAGTATTTACAGTATATATCTACAGGTTAGTGTTCAACACAGAGACAAACTGTGTGCGCTCCACCACTAAGCCACCAGGACCAGGACCTTCCTCCACAGACTGGGTAAAGAACTGTTTGTGTTTCAGATGGTGGGTGTTCAGCATGGAGAGGGAGCTGTGACCAGCGATGCCTCGTCCCTTCCCGCAACAAGACGAAGGTCATTTCATTTCAATCAGATCTAATCAGATGGTTCCTCTGGACGACATAACGTTAGCTTCAGGTTCTACTGTAGGAACCTTGGTGTCATCTCTGACCCAGTTCTCTCCTTTACATCCTACATTATAGAATCTGCCGGCTCTCGCTCTCGCTCTCGCTCTCGCTCGCTCTCGCTGCTCTGCCGGCGATACTCTGTGTCAGGGTCATAGGTCAGGTTCCAAGGAGCTTCCCCACAGACATGAGGACGCAGAGCAAGCAGTTTACTAAACTGAGAAGCCTTTTCCACTTTCATCAGCTTGTAAGAATGGAGACGTGATCTGTTAACTGCTCTGTGAAACATCCGCAAAGACCAGTGGAGCTCACTGCTCTAACAGAGGAAGAGAAGCCCAACATTACACCACAACCTGCACATGATAGCACAGAAGCTTGAGAGCTTTGCAGTTGCACACACACAGATGCATTTCCAGTAAAGTCTCATTGCTGAATGTGGTTTATGTACACATCTAAAAACAGCTGTGATAAGATCATGTGAATATCACACATCATTGACACAGCAGCTGATTTGCATAAACGGGGGAAGTGGCTGATGAGTAACGGGTAACGTAGGTTAGCCTTTGGGTGGTTGGTTGGTATTTATAAAACCACCACAGCCCCCGACTAAAACGGATGTCTACTCCTGCTGAGAAAGATGATGATGTCATCGCTACCAGGCCGTGGACTCTCCCCTGCCCACTCTGGAGGACAGCAGCCTGGGCATTTATCTATCTATCTGGAACACAGAGAAGGTGTCGGGGAAATCTGGCCTGATGTTCTGTGACAGGATTTATTTTGGATGGATGCTGACATCACACTTTCGGTTCCATGATGGAGGATTTATACGGGACGCAGAGCTGAGAGCCGATCACAGCGGCAAGAGAAGAAGAGCATCCCCATCATCTCTCCCCTGACGGCGTCATGACGACTCTCTGCTTCAGTCTGGGCCTGCTGCTGCTCACCCTCTGCTGCTGTGACGCATGTGAGTGATCTCTGCCTATCTCTAATCGTTTCTCGCTGACATGCTGGTGCTGACTTTGTCTTTTGACTTTGTAACAGCCAGGGCTTCAGCCACCATGTTGGTAACCTGCTGCACCGAAGTTACTACTGTCACAGTGCCAGCAAAGTTCGTCGTCAGGATAACCAAGACCCACAGCACATGTCCAAGCAAAGCCTTCGTGTAAGTTTGTGCTTCATTGTTTTTGCTGCTTTTTGGAACTAAGATAAAATGTTGACGAGACAAACTGTGACTGTGACAACACATTTTCACTTGTGTCTCTTTCACAGAGTCAAGACTCTTCGAGGGAAACACATCTGCTACAGTCAGACGTTCGAGTGGGCTAAGAAACTCTACGATCGGCTCCACCAGCCGTGAACAGTAATGAAACGCTTTCCTGTGTAGCACCGTGATAAATGGGAGCTTCAGCAGGTACAACAGGCTGAACTTGTTCTTCGTATTCAAAATAAAAAAGATAATAGAAATGTTTGTGTGTGTTTTTCATCTAAGTCAGCAGGACTATGTAGGATTAATAAACATCCAAGTGATTCTTCTCTGATTCCTTTAGTGGCTAAAGAACTTACAGGGTGTGTGTGAAGCGTAAACACGGTACTGTCACAAATGTCTACGCTCAATTTACAGCAATTCCCACAGTATGTGTCATAACGAGTACTGTTAGAAACGTCTATCAGCATCCAGTCCGTGGTGGAGAGCTGAGACATGCTAGTAATCTGCTTTCCTGCCTGCAGCCACACGCGTCTTTTTCATCCAGGTGTTCACTTTTACCAGGTAAACGTTCAAGTCAGAATCAGAGACTCACTGCGCTTGTTTCAGCCAAAGGGGAGCCAGCAGCTATTAGTGTGTACGGGTCTGAACTGTTTCCTCAGGTACAATCATGACCTTACAGAAGATGTTGGTCTTTTCTTCACTTTGAATTGTTAGCATTGAGATAAAATACCCGTATATTTAATAAAGTACCCAGGCTTTCGTAGGGTGTGTTTTGTCAGGACTGCATGGACCCTTCTGCCTGTGACTAACTATCGCCTCTACCTACGCCGTCTGTGACTTGAACTGGTTTTAAGTTTGTGTCTGTCCTGATTTGTCATCGTCTGACTTTGTCTTCGGGTGGTGGCTCCGCGCCCACGTCTGTTCACACTAGTTCTTAGTTTTGACTCATTTGCTGTGACGCTTGTGTAAGACCCGGGTTTGGGCTTAGGCTCCTTCAGAGTCGTTGTTTTGCCAAAAAAGTCAAAGGCATGAAACGTCTCCGTTCGCACACTGTCACAGGAATCTTAGTCAAAGCGCCGAACAGCAGGAGGCAGCGCGGCCCCGCGGCGCGTTCACAAGCCGCGTCCCCGGACTCAACGAAGAAGAGGAGGCGGCAGCAGGAAGCGGAGACGATGGCTGCGGCCGACGGCGGAGCGACGCCGCTGCAGCGCGCCATGAAGATGGCCAAAGAGGCGATTCGGCTGGACGGAGGGAACCGGCACAAGGTGGGCAGCGACGCAGCTGGAGGCAGCGGGGAGCAGTTCGCACGCATGCGTAAACAGACAGCTAGCCAACATGCTATCTACTAGCTGCTCGTGTTAGCTCCTCTACCAACTTAATTAGATGAAAGTAGCGTGTTGGCCACTTTTCAATGCTGTAAAAATACAACAGTAAACCCTTCCAAACCAGGAGCGTCAGAGTGATTCGCCCCGCACAGTGAGACCTAGCAAGGCTTCCTCTCTGGCAGCAGAGCTTCCTCCGAAGCCTCAGTGATGACAACCGCTGCAGTAGACACGTTATCCTGCTGCCAGGTTGTCTGAGGGGGTCTAGACAAGCAGAGCTGCAGAGGCCGGAGGTGACAGGTTACAGACAGCTCACTAAACGGCTCTGCTCAGTCCCTCTAACAGATTAGTGGTGGTGCCGATTTTTCCAAACTTTCAGCTGTGTGCAATAAACAAAGCAAACAAAAACAATTAAAATAGCTGCACACAACCGGCGGTTCGCTCATTTCCCACCTCTCTGTCCTCGCAAGGCCTGCAGGTCTGCTGGAGTCTAGCCAGCCGGCATGGACGGGGCTCCAGTCTGTCCACATAGAGGCGGACAATGACTCACCTACGGCCAGTTCAGAATATACATGAAGTTGACATGTGGGCTGTGGGAGGACACGCATGCAAACTCAGGACCTTCTTGCTGTTTGTCAACAGTGCTAACCACTACACTGTGCTGCCCATGTGACAATTATGCAGCTCCTTAGAGCGCACATTGGCAAATTAGTTACAGAGAACTAACTAGAGACAGACAAAGGAAGCATGTGCTAAAAAGACCAGGCTAAATGGTAAATGGTCTGCATTTGTAAAGCGCTTTTCTACCTATCGGTCCTCAAAGCGCTTTGACACTGCGTCACATTCACCCATTCACACACCGGTGGCAGAGGTGCTATGCAGCTTAAGCTGACACACCGGGGGCAACTTAGGGTTCAGTGTCTTGCCCAGGGACACTTCGGCACATGACTGGGGGAAGCCAGGAATCGGGCCACCGATCCTACGATTGGTGGGCGACAGCTCTACCTCTGAGCCACTGCCGCCCACCTGCAGGTAGCCTGGCGGCTAGACGAGATGCAGTCATTCATGTATTAGGACAGTCAGTGCTGTTTGCATACTGTAACTGAGAAAGAGAAGCTCTACTGAGCAGTGGAGATGCTTAGTTTAAACTGATTGGCTGAACTGATGACCATGTATTGAAGACACCATAAATGTGTGCTCTCTACAGGAAGCCTACTGTGAATACCTCCGGACAATCAACTACATTTCACACGCCCTCCTGGAGAAGGCTGGGACACAAAGTAGGTTCTGGCTGATGTGTGCTTTTATGTTTTGTGATATGCTATATTGACTTCACCATTGTTTTTGTGCTCCTTTAGTACTAAATCTGGTGCACTGTACAGATGTCTTCTGTGGCCGTTAAAAACAACTGCTTGACCAGTTGAATTGAGCAGCCATAGTTTATGCAGAAAGGTAAATGCCTGTGTCTACAGGCGGAAATCAGGGCAAGTGTGTAAAGTCACCAGGACTCTTCTAGACTTGGTTTTGCCAAACTGAGAACAACAAATGCTTCTGTCCAGGAGATGATCTAAAACCAGCAACAACACTGTGTTAATCGTGGTCAGACGGGTGACTCAAAAGTCTAATGACAGCTTGCTTGGAGTTACCACAGTATTTAAATGACTCTGATGAGATGAGAATGAATGTCAGACCAGTGACCTTTAGAATCTCGTTATTAAAGGAAGTAGATCCAGGAACAGAGGAGAACAATGGGGGAAGACAGAGTAGGTGACCGGTCGCTGATGCTGTATTTACATACTGAAACTTGCTGAGTGTTTTGATTGACCTGCAAACTGAAACACGTCTTGGCAGTTCATAGATTGGTGGGCAGGACCACACTTTTAGGGACAAGCCGAAAACAAAGGTCAATGCAGTTAATCATTCTAATCAGCTTGAACACAGTTCTTGATTGTCCTCACGTTCTGTTTCCTCTGTCTTTGCTGGCCTCAGAGGTGGAGGTGGAGGAGGAGCGGATGTTGAGGCTAGCTGAACAGTGCTTGGAGCGCGCCAAGTCATTCATAGGGAGGAACACAGCTGGCGCTTCCTCTTCACCCTCAGAGCCCCATCAAACGGCTGCAAACACTGGTGAATATAAACCCTGTCCAATCAGAACGTACCCTCCCATGTTTGTATTCTCCCTTGGATCCTTTGGGAAACAAATCAAAACTAGCCAATGAGTAACCGCGTGAGTTTTGTTTTGAACCAATCCATATGTTTTCCCCTCTGTCTCACCTCTGCTGTCACAGTCCTGCCATGTCACTCTCCTGTTGAAACATCTCGCAAAGCAAGCAGCCCAACAAAGAGCGGCCATCGCAGGGCGCTGTCGCATGGTGGAGGGGAGCTGTCGCCGTTTGTGCCTCCTGAAGTCTTCCATGAATTGCAAACTGTTGAGTCACAGGACACTAGCAAAAGGTAAAGGCCACTTTTTATCAGACATGATAAATATTGCTCCATTCATTGTCAGATATCCTTATAGATGTAGAACAAGTCAGCAAAGACGACCTCCAAAAGGTTTAAGTCCCTCTAAACCACAAACCAAGTCTAAATGTCAACAGATTTAGGATTGTTGAAATTTGTGCGTACTTACAGAAGAATTTTCAGCACACAAAGCTGAAATCTATTTTTGTGTGTGTGTGTTGTAGGGAGCTGACGCCTATTGAACAAGCATCTCGCTTGAACCAGAAGTTAAAAGCCAACTATGAAGCCCGCCTGGCGCGCCTGGCGCCTGGCCAGGCCTACCAGAAGACGTCTTTGGTGAGCGTGGGGCTGTGTGGGTATTGTCCTAACCCTTTTTAAACATCCCCTATTATGCCTTTTCAGACTAAACAATGTTGGACCTGGAGGTGTCAATAAGGTGTCTGTACATTTTCATGCTTTCATTGGTCAGTGTCACAGCCTCCTCCTTGTTGTCCTGGTAACGCCAACGTACACCAGGAATGTGACTACATACAGGGTTTGTTTCCTGCCTGGGCACATGTCTGAAAAGAAGACTTTCTTTCATAATATGCTTTGGTAATTGTTCCGTGTGATGCTAAACCCTTTAAATGATCTTTTGATGTTTTTTCCTCAGTTAGTTCAGTTTAATTTGGTTTTATTTATTTATTAAGCGTCATCATCTGGAGGCCCTTCACATTTTAGGCCTTAACCTTCCAGAAGCTAGGAAAGAAACCTCCTCCGTCGTGACGTCATCTCTCCCCCTCAGGCGAACGCGCGTCGTTTCACGTCTTCACCGTTGTTCCGCGTGGTTCCATAGCGTCGCGTGTGCTCGGTACGTCCAGCGTCAGTGACGTCACTTGTTGACCAGGGGGTGGGCGGGGCCGCACGTGGTTGGGGCTCATTTAACGGTGAGCGTGGCCGACGCGTCTCCCGAACGGGCTCGGTCTCCAGCTGCTAGCGCGCGCTAACAGGCAGCGTGATGGTAAGTGCGCTGCCTGTGGTTGTTGTCAGCGATACCTGCTCTGTGTGCTGCCTGTTGAGATGACGTTCAAACCGCCTTGCCGTTCAGAAACCTCAGCGTGGAGTGGAGCTCCGTGCGTACTGGAGGAAACTGAAGGCGTTTGTCAAGGTAAGGCAGTGGTCGGCTAGCAACAGTAGCACACCTGTGGCGCAACAGGAGCACACCTGTGGCGCACCTGCCAGCCTTATTGAATGTGACGCGCTGCGTGTGACGTTAAAGGTGGTTCTGGTCCGGTTGTAGTGTCGTGACCTGTTCCTGGGTCATTTAATGGCCGTGGTTTCCCTCCTTTGCAGACCCTGTCTCTGCAGCGGCAGATGATGGAGAACCTCATCATAGCCAAAGCCAGGCAGGACGCTGTATCCTTCCGCTGTCACACCGGCCGTCCTTCAGCTAACCTCTGTTGAAACCTCAGTGACTGTATTGCTTAGGGGTGTAAGCAAATACTGATACACTTGTGTGTTGCTGATACTATGTCGGATCGCTGTGTAGTTTAAACATGAGCTTTGTGTGTATTCAGAATTCTAGCGTATGCCTGTGTGGTTTTCAAACGATGACCTTTATCTACCATTACCCAGGTCTTTGCTTGCACAAAGGGTAAAATGAGTTAAAGAAACGATGGGAATATTTCCATGGCACTTAGACACGCGCAACAAATGTATTTAGTGGCTTTTCCTTTTTATGAAGTAAATCTTCATATTTGTGGACTTTTTGTGGTTTGTCATAATGATGAAGTGCCTGCATCACCACTGTCTACTGACTAGACAGTAATGTTCGGAGGTTTCCTTAATGTTTGCTTCAACACTAGCTTCAGCGGAAGATGGAGGAGAGAAGACTGAGGCTGCAGGAAGAAGCTAACCGGTACAATATGACTCGCACATGGTTAAAGTAACATTTGTTTTGTCTGCGCTTTAATTGCCAACCTCTTATATTTGACTATGATCGTTGTCGCCACCAGGAGCAGTTTAGCTCTTTGCTCTTAACTCGGTGAAACACGTAGTTTGTTGCCAGCGCAGCACTTCAGGCTCATTAGAATAAGATTGTTTGTGTTAAACTGTCAGGTTTAATTCTGCTTTATTTAGTCTCTCTTCGTGTCTGTCATGCCTGTGGTATAAAGGTAATAAACCTGCCTTAAAACATTCACGTGCATACACATTCTATTGTCCGTCTGCATTTTATCTAAGGGTTGAGCTTTATGGACAGTCTTGTTATCTCTCATTCACACCGTTGGCAGTTTACTGTCACTTTTCACTCAGAGTCAAATGATAAATGACCTACCGCCCATACAGTAGTTTGTATCAACAAGTAGGGATGTGTGGAAATATTTTTATTTGTGTTCGTCATTGCAGGAGATTTGCAGCATCAGGGGCAGTGACTGCAGAGGAGCAAGAGCAGCGTACACTCTACACCAATGTCCTAGAATACGAACAAGATCATGTAAGTTGCAAGTAGTTACTAATTGTACACATGTTTGCCAAGGAGTGTGTAGTTTTTAATATTTAATTTCTCTAGGATTGGCCCAAACTGTGGAAAGCCAACATAAAGGAAAATCCTGACAACATCACGTTAGTGTCACATCTGGTTTCCTGCCTCCTCAGGTAACTTACATGTCTGTGTTCTCTATCCTTGTTCTTAGAAATATTTTCAGCATTTATATGTTAACACTGAGTTGTAGTTCACAGAACAGATTTTAGTTTGGAGTGTGTTGCTCACTTGTGTTACGTTCGCCTCCCTTCGCAGTGTGTGTTATCTCTTAGCTCCAGTTAGTCAGTATGTTTAAAAGCCATCCAGGGTGACGCTGAAGCTACTGCCCTGTTTTTGTTTACATGTGCAGCATGTGTCGTATGTTTCTGCCATTGATAGACGAGTGACTAACATTTGCACTGTGCCCTCAGCCAGTCTGACCACCCTGTGGTGAAACTGCTGAGGAGACACCAGTACAGGATTTACAACAGACTCTACCCCATTGTGAGTAAACGCCTGCCCCAGAGTCCTGCTTTGTCGCTCAGAGCTTCTCACAGCTCTCACCTGCTTCACCCAGGTAGGACCAGAACCAGGGCTTTGATGCGCCGCATATTTTAGTGAACTGAACAAAATGCTTTATTTGCCAATGTCAAAATTGGGTGGGTCATATAGAGACTCCGAGGAAGCCAACCAGGACTGTGAGCAGCAGTGGCCAGAGCTTCAGCACTGACTCGTCGCATTCACGTGATTTGCACACCAACTATGACGATGAGGATTTGGAGGAGCCTCCCGCAGACGTGACTGTTGACCGGGAGAACTCCTTTGAAGATCTGGAGCAGTTTATGACCCAGCTGGATTGGGCCCCTCCACACTGCAGCACAGATGACACTGCTTCAGATTCGGAGACGACCTGTGATCCTTCAATGTTGGATGACAGCCACATCCAGGAGTTGGAGATGAGGGCCCTGAAAGAACACCTGAAGTCCATTGTTAAAGACATTCATATAGCTATTGGTGAGAAAAAGACACACATCAAATATTAAGTGCGTTTAACGAATGCGTAGAATATTAAATGAGGTTGTCCTTGTGTTGTATTTCAGATCAGCTTCTTTCACTGTGTTTGCTGTCCTTTGAATGTCTGAATACGTCCAGGTTTAAAGACCTGTGCCTGGCCAGCATAGAGGAGGCCTTCTTCACGCCGCTGTGGAGCGCCCTGCTGGCGCTGTTCAGGTACTGCAGTCTGTACACCTTTCTATGTATTCCAGTTGGGAATCCATTGCATAAGCTCACTACCCAATTCCACAAATGTGACATTTAGTCCTGTCGAGCATGTGAGGAACTGTAGTATTAAAGGACGCCCATTTCATCCAAGAGCACGTAGAAAGTCTAGCTCGTTCCCCGTCAGACGTTACAGTGGATTTTAGTTCTTGGAGTTCACTTAACACTGCTTAGTGTAACACTTATCATTAACTCATTAGCCACTACACCGTGTGTAGTGTTTTGTGGTCCCCTGCTGAATTCCAGCAGTGTCACGAAGGCCACGTTTAAGCCGTCATTGGGGCTGTAACATTGTTCTCCGCTGTCTTGTTTGCACTGGACTGTTTTTGTCTGCGTCCACTGGTACGTGACAGATGATCAACCACGCCTTGAAAACACTAGTGGCTCTACTAAGCCACCCCTCATGAGTATTGGGGAGCAGGGGAACTTTAAAACATGTCGGTGAGTCGTGTAGTAGCCTAGAGTCACAGTCTCATGTTGACCAGTATGTGTCAGTGCTGCACCACACATGAAACCCAAACTGATTGAGGTGATCAGGAGTTAATGAAATGTGTGGAACATTTCCCTAAGACCAACGATGGCATGATTTAGTCTTGCGTGGTAAAACATTCATTAGTGTTGGTTTGGGCCTCATTGCTTTAGTTTTAAAGTGACAGATGGCAGCGTCCGAAGCCTTATCTGATAAAAGTAAAGCAGCGGTAGGTTGCAGTGATTCAGAAAGCGCGAACTAACGGTCAGAGGGCCAAGTGACGCCACGTTGAGCAGCGTCACACATGCTTAACGGCACACGTCTGGTGTATTAATAAAATATGAAGCCACCTGAAATCGTCCTTCCTTAGGAGGCAGTTGTTGCATGCTAACCTAACAGAGCGAGTATTATTACGGTTTTGCTCGTTTGCGAATATCACTGCTGTCACGAACCAAGAAGAAATCTCACCTGTCTGTATTTCTCAGGAAGGTCAACAGGGAACGGGAGCAGGCACTTGAAGCGAGTATGAAGCTGTACCGAGATGCTTCCCCCGGGGACGTTGGTGTTCCCTTCAAACTGTTCCCCCAAGACCCCTGCACACAAGGTTCCTACCCCTATGAGTCTGCTGTACACGAGCTTAAGCTTGTCTTCAAGGACAGCTGTCCACAGAGGAAGCTGGAATGTATCGGTGAGACAGTTTCTTCTTTTTCTTTCACATGCAAAGTGCATTTTACTTGTTTGTGTATTGTGAAACCTGGAAGCGCTGAAAGTACTTGCCTCAAATCTGCATGTAATCCTCCTAGAATCTCCTCTTTCTGAGTTTGATTATAGTGTGTGTCGCTACCATGGTGCTGTAGTTGTTATATACACACACATTGTGTATATCTGTAGTGCGTCCGTATCAAGAACCGTCAGATGTGGGGTCGAAATGAGAGAATCATCCAGTCGTCTGATCACCTAACAAAAGTTGTTTACATGACAACCAGCTACATTTATTAGTTGCAGTCATTCTGTATATGGCTCAAGGAAAGAAGGTTCCTCATCCTTTGCTTGATTGTTGCAGTTCGGACCTTACGCCAGATCTGTGCCTGTGCTGAGGAGTATCGGTGTGTTCACGAGGCTGATTCTACACCCACAACCGCTGCCATGTGAGTCAGTCAGCAGAAAAAAGTCCCCCTTTTGTTCTTTCTGGAGGAAATGTCTCAAGTATCAAACTGGGCAGTTTGAGTTTATGGAGATTTGCTCAGTTCCTCCAATGCTGCCCGTTAAAGAGTCAGAGCTTTGTTTAGCAACGGGCAGAAAAAGACCAATCTACAGTCCACTGGAAGAACTCGAACAGCATTTCAGGGCTCGGTGGCCTGTCAGGCCTCATTAGGGCTCGCCACGAACTGGCACAGCGTGGGGCTGTCCTGGGTCTGTGACCCCCTACAGAGTGCCTCTTCCTGGCAGGGCCAAAAAGTGGGTCGTTCTGTCTGGGTTTCTAACAAACCAACAGTAGAGAGATCCAGGTTGGTGCAGTGATGATGGGCAGTCAAACAAAGGCTCGATGGGGCAGCGACCCGAATGACGAGTCTGTGAGTCTGTATGTTTACTGTACAGGCACAAAAACTAAAAATCAGCTTCACCTTGTTCACTTGAGTATAGAACTTTTACTGGAGGTTTGGAGGAGCTGGTCTTTAAGGTTAAAGGATTTTATTTGCACAATGTTGATGCTTTAAATATTCAGCGTAGTCCAGTCTCTCTTTTTTGTTTTTACATTTCGTCTTGAAAGGCTGACGTCACGTCTCCTGCTCCATATCTGTCTGTCTGTGTTGGAGCGTGTGAAGTGATCAGAGGTGGCAGGGTAGCTGACTGGGTTCCGCGCTCATGGAAGCTTCGTGACGGATCTGTGCGTCTGTACTGACACTAAACTACACAGTAACAACACAATGAATCCTTCTGCATGGGATTTGTTTTGATTCTTGGGGACACAAGTCAAACGCTGTAGAACAAACAGGCCAAAACAAAGACTGGTTCTGACTTTTTGGTTTTCTTTTGTTTTATACTCCAGGAATGTGATGGCGTTTTAATCCTCCAATTGAAGTTCATTTCTTTAGTCTGTCATAATTAATGTTCCCTTTCAACACGTGTCTGTTTTTGATCCAGCGTGACGTAGAATCAGGAAGTAATTTTTTGGGGACTGTTCTCTCTTTTGTCTGCATCTTTTATTTCTCTTGCCCTTTGTGCTGATACATTGGTGGTCTGGCTTTCTGCCTACTTTGCAGAATTTGAATGTATAGAAGCCATAATGAAACTCAATATCTTACTTAATCAGTGTTTAGGTCAGTGGTCAGCGATCATTACATCTGAGGAATGTGTGTGTTTAGAGTAGTGAATTGAGAAGATTGAAATTCTGTGTGTGTGAGGTCCAGCTGGTTACATGAGGTCGTCCACACCTTCCAACCTGAAGAAGTCAAGTATCCAGTTGCGTGCGACTCGGTCTGTCGAGTACCAGCGTCTCACGCAAAGTTGCAAGCACTTAAGTCCTGATAAACAAACGCTCACTGTCTGCACACGAGGAGAATGCTATCAGACTTTCATCATCTCCCAAGCCACAAGTCGTCCCTCCAACAGTACGTGGGGAGGGAAAAACGTTGATCATTTCCATCTCTGAACGTGTATTCCATGAGGAGCAGCTCCCTATGCTGTGATGTTCTGTAAATGTCACTGTGCTTTATTTACTCACTGCGGCTTCGCTTCTTTGCTCTCAGCGGTGCAGATGACCTGTTGCCCATCCTGTCTTTCGTGGCTCTACGCAGCCAGTGTCCTCAGCTGGTGTCTGAATGCGCTGCGTTGGAGGAGTTCATTCATGAAGGGTGAGTCGTCGTCGTGGGAACAAGCGGTGAATGACGGCCTCCTACATGTTCACTTGTACGTGAGCGGTTGCTAATGGCTTCATGCCAGACTGAGTAATCGGCCGGTTTGTACCGGGCTTCCAGCCTCGAACGGTTGCAACGTTTCACATGTCATGTGAAGCATTGGGCTGGAGCAGTAGACCAACGTATAATCCTCACTTTGTTGGTCGTAGCTTTGGATTTGTGGTAACTGTCCAGCAACGAGCAGCTGCTTTTCAGAGCTGAGAGCAACGCACAAAGAATGAATGCACACGTGCTGATGTTCTAGTACGAGGTGTGGGTCCAGTCAGTTGGAGGCCGGTGCTCTCGATTTGAGCTGGGCCACAATGAATATCTTCGCGTGTGGACTCAGACCACACCCAAGAGCAGTAGGATGTTGGAGCCAGCTGGTGAGATGTGCAGTGGCCAAAGAATGTCGTGAAAATTTGGCATTTTGGTTTTTCTTCTCTGTAAAACTCCAAATTAAGACTTACTTGATGTTTATGTACTTTAGCGGGTTGGAATGAGTTGAGGGAAGGGAAAAGAGGAACCGACACGGCTCACAAAGCTATGAGGAAAACTGAGTCAGGGCGTTTTTATTTTTAGATCTCATGTCCAGCTGGTACAAACTAATAGATGTTCGCTTGGTAGTTTACCCCTTTCCCACATTTCAACGGCATCGACGGTGCATGTTAACAAAGATAACATTGTGTTCTGTTTCTCCTCTACTTTTACTGCATTGATTAAAATAATGGGACGTTTCCTTCAGGTATTTGATAGGAGAGGAAGGCTACTGTCTGACGTCCATGCAGAGCGCCTTGGCCTACGTCGAGTCTCTGCACTTAGGAGGAGCTCAGCTTCCAGACACGCTCACATGAAAAAAAGGTAAAGTCCATATTTAAAAGCACAATTGATCCATGATCCACTCATCATGTGCAGGGTTACAGCTGTCAGTCAGTTTAGATGTTAACTAAAATCATAAGGAAATCTATTCACTCAAACAGCTTGTGGTTCATCAGTCAAAGCTGAAATGATGAATGAGGGACTGACTAGTGGCTCTATAAATGGACTGTGTAATGCATCCAGGCACCAGAGCAGAGCGGACTACAAAGCACAGCTCGCTCAGCTGTGGCAGAGATGGAGGGAAGTAGACTGAAGCTGATGCTTTACACTCTGAAAGCTTTGTCTGGGCCCATGGTGATGTTTCCACACTGCCACTCCGAGGACGGGACGCGATGTCGCTCCGTGTTATGAAATGTGACATCCTCCACTGGCACTGCCCAAAACTCCCAGCGACACAATGAATCCACCCTCACAAAATGTTTGACTTCGCAGGCCACTGCTCCTCAGAGCTGGCTCGTGTATGTGCGGTCACTGGGTTGAGAAGTGGGAGCGTTGAGATCAAGGTTGGAACCACGAGAGTCTGCACAGATTCCTTTAGCCCACACAGACCTTGTCCACGCTGAGTCTGCCTGAAGCTAAAGTTAAGTATTGGAGGGTAGCGCATCAACAAGGCTTCCACTCGTTGCTGTTAGTCAGTCTGACCTGTCTGTGTTTTAGGCTGCTGCAGACCTTCTCACCTGTTCTTCCTAGTGATGCCGCTACAGAGACGATAGCTCAGCTGTTACGTGCAGATGCTTGTTTGTGTATTTAAGAAGAAACCTATTGACAGCTGGAGGACTAAACCAGTGCATGGAGTCCTTTCCTGCATATCAGGGTGAACTAAAGTTTAGTGTTTAAAAAGATTACCACAAGTTGGATGAATGCCTAAAAGTGCACCGCACACGTTTAGTTTGACTGGAGCTTGTGCATCATTTGTCTCAGATTAACACTGCATGAGAAATATTTTAATCTATGTACCGTGGCTCCACTTGTCTTGTACGAAAGGCAAAATTAAAGTCTTGTGTTCAGTCCACACACAGACTAAAACAAACGAGATGACACTGGATGATTGAGCGCAGATGCGGTAGCAGTCTTGTCTGCAGCGTCTGCTGACTTCTCATTTAGGTGGACAGGAGGATGGTTGGTCTCTTACTAGTGTTGCACTCGATTTGGCTCTACTTTTGAAGTTGAAAGACTGCAGCACGGTACCAAGCGCGTCTCTGCGTCAAGCAGAGTTGCCTTCAGTGACTGTGCTTCTGTTCACTTACTACAAAACAGCAGTTTTACAAATTGACATTTTAACATTTAATTTTGCTTTTATTTTGAAGGGATCCAATAGATGTGAAAAGAACCATTTTTGTTACTGGTGACACCGAAAGCAGATTTAAGACTGAGAAACAAATGTTTATGTAATTATATTAAAAGGTTAGGATCCTGTAATATATTGCAAAGTAAATTAAGACACTAACTTCATGTAAATTGTTTTATTGTACATTATTCAATGCTTTCAAAAACCTAATGTATATTTTATTTTGTTATTAAGCAGTTTTACTGTGAAAACCTGGGGACCTGGTGAGATTCAGTGTGTTTGACAGTGTCAATAAAGAGAACAGAGAAACATTTAAACTGTTCGTGTTGTGCTGTTGACCTTTGACCTCTGCTGGCTCCATCACTTCCAGTGAGCCTAAACGTTCCAGCTACAGAAGTCCGTCTACTTATTTCTTTTAACTTGGAGTGAAGCTGAGCGAAGGGAAGCGTTCAGTGCTGATGCCTTGTTCCACCTGTCTCTGGACTCTGTGGCTTCCTCCCTGCTGCCTGTCGTCTCTGGGGTCTGGAGTGTCTGGAGATGAGCCGGGTGGAAGGCCTCCGTGTCGTCCTCATGTCCACAGTTCCTGCAGTGGAAGCTGCTCTTGGCTTCATGTTGACCCAGTGACCTGGTGTCAGCAGCCCGTGAACGTAAGGAGAAAACTGCACGAGTCAGTCAGAACAACAGCAGAAGCCATAATAGCAGCAGCCTGCGCATCGTCCTCGTGTTTTAGATTCAACCCCCGTCGTGTAGCACTGTTGTAAAGTAGCTGTACTGCAGCACAGTTTGTGTATTCGTTTACATACTCAGCTTGGAGCAGCTACTGTAGATTTTCATCCATTCAGGTGAGATGATCTCGCTCTGCCTGGAGGCCACCTGGACCAGGACGGGCCCAGTTCACATTGTTACTCGCTAAAATGAGTCATTCGACAAGCTTTCCCCTTCAGAATGGGCTCGGATTAATTCGATTAGAATAGAATATGTCTTTATTGTCACTTTAATGTGCTCTCCAGTCATGAAGTCAAAATAACACTAATAAAGTCCTAAAGTTACTAAAACAATAATAAAAATAAGAATAAATACACCTAAAAACATCACATGCGCGTACACTCAGGCATAAAGGGTATTCACATGCATTTGTACCCACACAAGTAACTTCCCACAGTCTCAGCAAACAAGGAATATATACTATATGCTGTGTGTGTGTATATATACAGAAGTCACAGTCATTACAGTTTAGAAATCGTGTTTTCTTAGTGGAATACAGTGCAAAACTTTGGACAGTGTTTATGGGACTTGAACCAGTTTATAATTGTTTCTCTGGTTTTTCTTACTATTTTACAGGATGTTCCAACATGTTAGTTGACACATGTATGACATGCTCCCATAGGTACAAACACAGTGCGATGGAGCAGCGTCAGTCCTGCAGTGGGAGCACAGCGTTTCTAGGTCTGGGAGGGAGCCGTCAAATATTCTCTCACCCTGTTCTGACACTTTGCCCTGAACCACTTTACGAACCCACATGTTGAAGCAGTTAGTCCTTCAGTGAGTTTGTTGGTGGGACGTTCTGGCAAACGTCCGTGTTTACTAGCGTGTTTTACTGCCGTGTCAGTGAGCGTGTGCTCTGTTTGCTTGGTGGGACCCACCCTGGTGCAGATAGCGTGACTGGATAGTCCTGACTCCGTGTGTCCCTGACCTCAGAGCTGGCTGAGGATATGATTCAAACCTCTGGGGTGTGGAAGCCTGTATCAGTCGCAAAGCAACAAGCTGCAGGCAGCTGAGATGAAATCTACGCGGCATCTATGCGTTGACCGGCCAAAGGGCTGGGCTCCACACTCTCAGGCTGCAGCTCAGTGTCCACCAACCTGCGTATGATGGTGAGCGTCGCTGGTGTCTCACCAAACGGCACCAGTCACGGTTCTGCTTCCAACTGTAACACATCTAGTCTGAACCCAGTTTCTAATGGAAAACACGATTTTTACTGCCCTGTCGCTTGAACAACAGTCTGTGGACTCTGGTACAAGGTCTCCACCCAGCAGGAGTCTGTTAGCCAAAGGTTTCTTCTACATACTACTGTACATCAATACTATAATATGTAGCCCATGCAGCAATGTATGTTTGTCTCAGCCTCATGAAGTCGTCACCTCGAGTGCTTTTCCTAGAGATGCTGATACGTGTTGGCTGCTGCTTCTTCCCTTCTCAGTCCACCTCATCTTAAATACACTGGATTCACATCAGGTGACTGAGACTCTGTCACTTCCTTCTTGGACTGGCTGGTCCCCACCAGCGTCAGCAGCATCACACCTCCACCTCCACCTTCACTGTGAGAAGCACGTTTTCAGGACCAGCCTGTTCTCTCTACACGTCTAGATGCAGTGGTTACAACCAGTGATGACGAATGTGACCTCTTCAGAGACTGGTTAACTGTCATTTCTTTGTGTTCTTGCCTTGTATGATTTGTAGAATAAGTGTAGCAGCACTAACAGGACCATGGATCTGTACAAGACAACAGAAACCGTTGCAGGAGAATCTGCTGATGGATGGTCAGACACAGAGACTTTTCATTTTCAATCAAAGGGAAAACAAGGACAAGAATAAACCACACCTTCGACTCATACTGGAGTCCAGGTGAGCTGTCTGTTTGTGCTAAGATGTGTAAAGCTTGAATCTGTGCTACCTGTTCGTCCCCAAATCGTCTGTGTTGAGTTTTAGGTGTAACAATGTCCCCAAAGAGGCAGGTTTATGTTGAGGGTCACCAGAGCCAGCCCCTCGCTACCATAACAATCTTCCCGCGGTCGAGCCTAATGGAATGTTGCTATGACTTTTCACTGTAGAGGTGAAAATTCCAAAGTCATGGCTAAAATGTATTAAATACCCTCCGGACTCCACAGATGCACTGATGATTAGATATGACTGTTAAGCATCGTTGGTGAAGGTGGCGCCTGTTCCTCTTAAACAAAAGCCACTTTTCTTTCCTTCCAGAAATGGATGACTCATAATCAGAGGGTGAACACAGCGGGGTGTGTGTGTGTGTGTGTGTCTGTCAACCATTGGGCTCTATATTGCATTAAAAATGATAATTTGGCCTAAATGAGCTGTCAGCCAGCAAGCTCAAAACAAAGCCTGACTGGCTTCCACCCCTCACCGCAGCCGCTACTACTCCTGCTCTTCTGTCCAATCCCAGAAACGCCTGTCGACCTGATGCAACCATGCAGCAAGTACACAGTAACAATAGAGTCCCAACAAAACAATGAGACGATAGAAATAATAAGGCAAACGGAGCCACTGGGACCTTGTGACAGTGGTCAGTTGATGGTTGGTGACCAGGGCAGCGAGACCTGCAGATCAGTCTGCTTCCCCATGAACAGGAAGAAGTGCCACCAACCCCCTGATGACCCCACCGCGGTGCTGGGGGAGGTGGCCGGGACGCTGGGGTCCCCCTTCGCGATGCGGATGCACCCATGGGTGCGTTTGTATGTATGTATCTTCTATTTTTTGTTTTTATTGTGTTGTTGGCTGTTGGTTGTATTATCTTCAGTCCGTGTTAGCACCATGTTAAACATAAACACAGATCATCAATCAAGAGCAGCATATTATAGTATATTTCATGTATTTACTCTCCCTGAAAAAGCATCAGCCCAGAACGCGGAGGACAGGATACTAAATAAATAGAGTTCCAGGAAGGCGCCGGAGTAAACACACAGACGACTGAAGGGAGACATGTCGTTTATTGCTTTGTGCCTGCATGTTTAGGTGGTAATTGTTTCCTGTCAAAGCTTCACAGAGAGACTAAAATGGGCCAAGTCAGATTGTGGGACCTTCTCGTGTTCGTGATGGACGCGGTCAGTGTGTTCAGTCTAAATCATCCCCACACACCTTCTATACCAACATTCAAATGCACTCAGAACGTGACCAGTTCTCATAATGACAGCTTAGAATAAAACCTTTATCCCTGTTATTTGAAACATATTTCAGATCCATGGATAGATGTTTGTTTGGAACATGGTGTGACTATTAGAAACCCTGTGTGTCTTGTTTTACAGACATCAAACACAAAAACTAGTAGCTAAAAGAAGAAGCAACAAGGCACAGACCTTAGCTGCAAACAGTTTCACAATAGCGTAAGGAAGACAGAAGCAAAACTGGCCGAAGACACAGCAAACGTGTAGAGTCTAGAATCAGAGCTGGAGGAAGGCCGTCGCATCTAAAGGCTCTTCTCCAGCAGGATGTTCTTCAGGTCTGCAGGACAGTTGATGGTGAGGATGGTGTGGGACGTGTTTCCTCTCTCCACCAGTGAGGCAACTCCCTCGCCCAGGTCCAGGTGGTTCAGATAACCCGGCGCCATGCGCTCTGCAGTGGCTACGCCTGCGTCGATTTTCACCTGCCAGCAAAAAGGAAGAGGTGGCGGAGACAGATCACAGGAAAGAGCCTGGTCGTGTTTCTGCTTGTTTGTTGCCCCGTCAGACTCATTTTGACGTCAGTAGGAAATAAACCTACTAAAGCATCCTGCCTTTGTAGCTGTGGGAGAACCTGATACCACTGGGATCCAACTAAAGCCAAGGCAGCACTAACCTCAGGGTGCAGCTCGTCAGAACACGCGTGACAGCGATAAAGTCGCTTTCTATTGGCCGCTGAGACGAAAATCCACCCAAATACACACGAGACTAAAATGACTCATTCATCGTCACAACTGGCAGCAGCCCTCCGTTAACAGACGGGAGATGAGCCTGAACCCTCACCCAGTGACTCACCTGGTTGAGTTTGCAGGGAACCTCAGGATACTCCTCTCGCAGGACCTGGCAGAACGCCAGCGTGCTGGCAGCTCCCACCGTCAGGAAGCCGGTCCCGGGCATCAGGAGCTTCTCTCCAGCTCCTCCTGTGGCACAGAACGGCAGCAAACACTCTGCTGTTCATGTGGAAACACATCGGGACGGCAGCTCCCCTCTCTGCCACGACCTTCACGCAACGGGACTGAGCGGTTCTGCTTTGTTGTGTAATTCTCGGACTTACACTGGATCTGGTTCCGTGTGTCCAGCTCTAGGCTTAGCAGGCGTAACTGCACTTTAACGCTTCAGCCTGCTCACAGACTCCAAAGCACTGCATCAGGTGCAGGTCGGGTCTGTGGTAACAGGACGTTGTCCTTTGACCTCCTAGTCTCCAGGTAGAGACGCGTGGACGACTTACCAGTTATGAAGGTGTAGGAACCGCCAGCGTCGTCCCTCACCAACGGGAAGAAGGCCTTCCATGACACAAACGTGCTGAAAAGTAATGTCTCCATTACCTGGACAAGCAAGACAGAGAAACGTGACACGGTCAGACAAAGCACAGAGCCTGGTTCGTGTTAGGCAGCGTTCAGGGAGTCCTCACCCAGTGCAGGTCTTTGACAGACTGGGTGTGTGGAGGCCCTCCCTGCCACCAGCTGAAGCCCAGGGAGGAAACGACGTCTGTCACCTTACCCACGGCCTCCAGCAGGGCCTGCTTGGCCGACTCCGCTCCCTCCTCCGAGCCTGAAACGCACACTCAGCAGGTTCATGGTAATGCTGGGGGACCAGGCGGCTCACGGTTCCCGTACAGTAAACACAATGACGCTTTGACATGTCTTTGTTGCTACAGTACGGGGACGGGTCACAGCAGCAGCATCCAGCTGAGTGTGGATCTGAAGGAATCCATGAAACCTTCTGGTGGAAGTGTTTTAGTGACCAGCAGCTTTCTTTAGTCCGACCTGCATCATTTCATGCATTTTGGTTCTGCTGTGGCCGTTGGACATGCGTCACCCTGCAGCAGTGACAGGCGAGTGGCGGGAAGCGGCCGCCGTTCGCCTGTCACTGCTCGCCCCCCACAGAGTCACCGTGCCAGTGGTGCCAACAGACGCCATCGCTGCTTTAGCAGGATGCTTTCAACTTCTGTCCATTGCTGCATTTTTGCTCCACCATAAGATCAGCTGTTCCTCTGACACGCAGGCTTTAAAGGCCTGGAGTGACACCCGTCTAATCTGACTGGGCCTCGTCACCGTGCATGAAAGGACCCAACTTACCCACATCCCCCACTATAGTAGTGAGATTATCCCTGGAGCTGGGTGAGACAAAGGATCTGAGTTTGTCAAGTCGCCCGCTGTCCCTGGAGATCACTGCCACTTTAAAACCTTCAGACACAGAAAACGAAGCCATCGCATATGAAAATCAAACAACTCATCCGAGTTGACACAAGCAGACGCTCCGGAGAATCTATAAACCCATGGGACACACAAAATAAACCATCACACAGACACGTCCATGCGTGAAAGGTGAGTGTTTACGTATTTAAGCTGTCACTGAGCAAAAGGAACTTTTCTCATGTTCCTTCCAGTAGAATCGTGAAGATGCAAGTATTTCACAGCCTTCTTGTATTAGTGTTTGCATCTATATAAATTATTATCTGTATGAACCTTTTTCACAGATAAGTGCACGGAGAAGACGTTAATGCAGTAAGACAACGGTTTAGACCATCTCCACACAGTCTGGGTGTCAGATCTAAAGCGTAAAGTCGAGCCTCTACCTTTTTCCAGCAGCGCCTTGACGATGCCAGAGCCCACCGTCCCCGCTCCGCCCAGAGCCAGCACAAGCCTGTCCGAGTTGTCCATGCCGCCTCCGCTGACTGATGGAGGACAGATGATGCCACTGTCTGAAGCTGGACCCTGGCGCACGGGATGCTTTAAGCGCAACAGTGCCGCCCTTCTCCGCCGAAGCCACGCCCACAGGTCCACGACACAGCGCGCGCGTGCGTGAGAGATGGAGAGAGATGAAACCTGACGTGGGTGAAAGTCAACGGGTTCACGCAGAAAGGCTGAAACGCTGCCATCTAGTGGACACGTGGCTGTACGGAAAGATGCGGTGTAGACGGTGAAAGCTACAACAACGACCGTCTTATCTGCAACATGCTGCTTTGTTCTGTTCTCAACTAAAAAAATATTTTTCATAGTAGAAACGCGTCTAACAGAAAACACGGCCTTCGTCCAGGCTTTACTCTGGGCCCAGTGGGGACAGTACACAGTAAAAAGGTTTTCCTCTTCGGCTTTCTAATCATAAATAATTATTCAATTTAGCAACAGGAAATAACTGATTGGCACATGTTCCATAGTTGCACATTTTCGTCAGATTACCAGCACTAAACAGGTTCCAGGCATATTCCAGGGAATATCCAGACGTGGCTCCTTGTTTCGGCTGGAGGACTTACTACTGCTTAGACTGATGAGACGGACCTGCCACAGGAAAGCACCCACACGCAAGCCCTAACAATAAATAGTGGCCATCAAACAAGCAGCAAATGGTGCATTTGAGCCGCTAATCCTCCTAATGTCGCTGATTTCACAGGTGCTTCTCATTACTGGCCTCACCGCGTATTTGCTGCATAGTTAGGACAGGCCCATGGACATGTTTCAGCACAAAATAAGAAACAGGCATGTCTGTGTGTTTCAGATTATAAATCACATCAAATCAGTCAACATTACATGAGACCAACACAAAGGAAAAGCTTGTTGTAAAACCTTTCTTTTTCAAGGGGCTGACAGTCAGAAGCATCTGTTAGTTCAGCTGCTACAGGCTTAGATGCTGGAACCTCCTTCATTCACTGAGCTCCTCTGGTTTTCTATCTATTCCATCCACTAACATGCCTCCATGTCCACATGTGACTAACGTTGTCTCTGTTCTCTCCTAGTTGTGTTTCTCTCTTTCTGTCTCTCTCTATTCTCATCTCCAGGTATCGTCAGACTCAGAGTCATGTGTCTCAGTGTTCAGCTGCTGGTCCAACCATCCTGAGTCTGTTGTTGTTGTTGTTGTTTAGTCTCTTCTCCATCTCTTCACTCCAACCAGGTGAAGCAGAGGTTTGTCTTTCCACTGTCGCTACTAAGACGTTACTGATTGTCTGTTGGCTTTTCTATATTGTTGCATTTTATTCTGTAAGCGCTGAGCGGTTGTGTTGACAATTCGCGCTGTATAATTAAAACGAATCCGCTGTTTTCTGGCAGGGACGCAGGGCTGAGCGGGCCCCGGGCCCCGGGCCCCGGGCCCCGGCAGCTGTGACACGCGCCCCTGGCTGATCCACGTGACAGTGTTTACCTGAGCCGCACGGCCGAGCCTGGAGGCGTGTGACGTCCACATGCAGGCACCCGGGAGAGGCCGCGGCGGGCGTCACACCGGATCCGACGCCGACGTTAGCGTAACGTTCGTCTGGCCGGGTTCTGTTAGCGAAGGTTCTGGTGTCGGACTCTCCCCGTTCTCCCAGGAAGCAGGAGTCAAAGTGTGATTCGGCGTTTTTTCATAGCGACGTACAACTTGGTTCGGTGACGCTTTTCTTTGGGGACTTTCCCCCGAACGAACCGAAACACGACGCTTTAAAAGTTGATATTTTGATGGTCGGTAGATTGATACGAACATGAAATGAACGACCGCGTCCGGGTTCGCTCAGAGGCTTCCCAGCGCCGCTTCAGCACCGACGGTAACTTTGATCCAAGCCCACTGTTTACCTAGCAAAACGAGCTAGCTTAGCCTCAGCAGCCACGCTAAGCTAATGCTAACTGTTTCCTTTTACTGTCTAATGTTGGCGGAACTGAGTAAATGCTATATATATAATATTATTCTAACAGCCGTGACTTTCACTTTCGATTATAAACAACTTTGTCCAGTTTTGAGGTCCTGTATATTCAGTCGTCACCTGTTGAAGCCTGAGACAAAACGTAGGATTTTCACTGTGAATGGCTTGTGGAAGCCTCGGGTAAAACCCACCGGTCTCCCGGAGGCCCGTCAACCTTGTGATGCAGCAGAGTCGCTATCAGGTGGGAGCTAATGTCGTGGCCTCCCTCTCAGCAGACATGAGCATCTCCGGGCCAACTCTCAGCGACGTGGTTGCCGCCTATGAGCGCAGTTTGGAGAAGCAAATCGTGGGGCAAGGCACCAACTTGGCGTGTAGGGACCCGGACGTAAGGGCTCAGGGGGAAGCGCTGCTGAAGGACGGCATTACCGAGCAGATGCACTGCCTGGGTCTGGATGCGCTGAGGCTGATGGAGGAGTCACTCACACAGGCGGCAGCAGTATCCACGCCCAGAAGCAGAGGTGGATTACAAGGCCTGGCTAAAGCTTTTGAGGTCCTTGAGCAAGCGGCTTTGAACCTCTACCTCAGCCCCTGGAGGGAGGAGTACAAAGTTGTCAAGGTTAGGCTGACACTGCAGATCGTATGTGATCCTCCAAAGAGAAGCCTGATAATAACGTGATGCTTTTGTTTGTTCTGCTTCCTCCACGTCTGTGTCTCAGATGTACTCCGGCATGTTCACCCACTGCATCAAGCCGGTGCTTTCAATGCCCCAGATCGAGAAAGTGTTTGGTCTGTTGGGGTACAGGCCCGGCTCTTCCCGACAGGAGCAGCTCCACCTCCAGTCGCCCAGAACCAACGCTGCCTCTCCAGAAGACCTGCTCCGCTTGTCCTGTGCCTTCTTCCTGGCCCGCTGCGAGTGTTGCCTTCTCGTGACGGCCCTGGGAAGCCATGTTGGTGAGGCTGAGTGGGAGCTGAGTGTGGTGAGGGACAGGCACAAAGGCCACAGTGTTCAGGTAGGTTAATACATAGAATACAAAGGCAATGGTACATGAAATAATAATACTAATATTCTCTGCATCATTTAAGAACGGCTTAGAATACTAGGTTTACAGTGGCTTTATTGTGCATGTATCTCAACAGCTTGCCTTGGAAAACGCGAAAAAGACCCTGAAGGTCCAGCAGCCAGTCGCTCAGCCGTCCGACGCAGACGTGGATGAAGATCTGTACACAGATGAACAGGCTAACGGGGGACAGAGGGAGGTGGGTGTGGACGATGAGGGTCCTCGCTCTTTAACCTGGGTGCCTCAACTCAGATCGCCCGAAGCCGTGAAGATGATCAGCAATGGAATGATGTCCCTGCCTTCCCCGTCTGCCTCCCTGCCCCCCGGGGAGCACAGCTGCCTCTCCATGCTCAACTGCCAGCTGACAAAGACGTCATCTGGAGAGTCTGACATTCCCAGAAGCTCTTCTGACAGCAAAAGAACAAGCAAACCAGCCTGCAAAGAGTCGACGTCTGACGGAGGACACCAGCCACAGTTACGTAGTCTGCAGCTGGAAGAGGTGGAGCTTGGCAGGAGGGAGGCTGAAGCCCATCAGTTATGCAGTCTCCAGAGTTCTCCCTACGCAATGAAACACGGTGCTAAATGCAAAATGACCGATAATAGGAGCTGTGCCTGTCTTAGGAATTGCCCGATGGAGCGCCACCCTGTGGCACCGCTTGATGTTGCAGTGGACTCCATGAATGGCTCCACACAAAGCGAAAGCCTCAGCGTGAGCGACGCGAGTGTAGCACAAAGCGTCGCCGGCCCAGTGATGTCCTGTCTGCCTAAACCGATCGCCTACCACGAGTGCTGCGACCTCGCCCAGCTGGACCCTCGCGTCCTGTGCATCAGCTGCTGCGTCTTCCACACTTTACTCTGCATCCAGGGAGAGTACTGCCAAAATCACCACTCGGTCAAAAACCTGGGAGTGTGTGAGTGTGGGCGGCCGTGCTCCAGAAGCCCTCTGGTTCTGTGTCGATACTGTGGCAAAGAGTATTGTAGAGACTGTTGGTACAGGACTCCTGTTGAATGCACATGTGGCCAAACGTTTGACCAGTCATCCTCTGTGTGATTTCAAATGTTTTGCATTAATGAGGCACAACTAGCAACATCACGACGCCTTACAGTGTGTGTTGCTAGTAAGAACACTTTTACAACAAAAATCCAAATGTTGCCTTGACATGGTGCTGCAACGTAGTAGCTAGTGTGCGCCAGCAGAACCCTGTGCTCTGTGTGGACAAACTGAAGTGTAGCAAGAAAACTAGGAAACACTAGAAGACATGATCTGAAATGTGAGAACATTTCAACCTGGTGCCAAATAACAGTGTTCTAGAGTCATCTGCTGAAGCGTCGGGTCCTATGAGAGGACTACACAGTGGACTGTTCTAATCACGATGCCGCCGGAAGTGAAGAGAGAGGACGACTGCGCTTAAATTACTTTGTGTGTTGTGTTTTGTTGCCTGTCTTCATCTCCTCACGTTGCTCCCTGTGAGGTGTGCAATGCTTCTGAAACCAAACCACCTCATGGAGCCGCGAGGGGTCACCGCGCAGCCAGAGTAAGCAGACTGTTGGGCTGAGCTGTTTACAGACAGAGGGTTTACTACGTACGTCACATACCCACCAGGACAGAAGTGAGATGAAATTGGTTGAAGCCTGCTGTGGGTTCATCAAACCACCTCAGATCACTGTTGAAATGTTTTTCAGCACAAACGGCACCAGAGCCTAACTAAGGCTTCGGTTCATAAAAGTAGCTGGACACAGCCTTCATCTGTGTTGACAGTCTGTCAAAGGACGGGATTTTACAGGACGAGCAAATGAGTCGAAGTAACATACTAGAACAACCAGCACCTGAGAAATCAGGTATCGCATTTAAGGTTTTGTTGTATCACGACTAACAAAATTAAATCATTTCTGTAAACACGCTCACTGTTAATGTTTTTTACTTCTTAAGTAAACAGCATTTCTATAGATGACACAGGGAACGTAATCACACTGAATCACGGTGAGAAGCTTTTCTCACAAACCGTCCTTGTACATGTAAATATTCAGTGATTCAGCAGGTTGTAAAGACTGTTGTTTTTGAGCTATGTTAAATTCCCTTTTCTTCACTTTGTGAAAACCGTTTTTTCTATTCGAATGTGCAGGTGGGAGGTAAAGAGAGACCTGGGTCAAAGGTCACACCAATGTAGGGTAGATGGTGTGTCTCTGATGATTCAGAGGTTTAATGTCCCAAACAGAATTCTTAGCAGGTCCCACACGTCTCCAGCATTTTCACTGTCTGGTGCTGTAGTGTCAATGATTTTCTTTTTCCTTTTAAAATGGTTTTTAAAATTTAATCTACACAATTTGAAAAGTGCTTTGCTTTATATCAAAATGATGACATTTCTTAAACATTTAATGTATTTGGCCACATTTTTGTGGTTTTGGAAGGATAATGGCATCATCCAGTTTACCGTGGTTCAGGTCCTGACACTGAGCTTTCAAACCAGTAAATTTGTGGTCTGCCGTCTACTCGTTGTACGTCTGCCAGTTCACGTTGATGAAGGTCTTGCTGTCCATGCGGTCGATGTAAAGGACCCCATCCAAGTGGTCCATCTCGTGCTGGAGGATGCGAGCTGGCCAGCCACTGGCCTGCCACGACGCTGCTTCGCCCTTTTCGTTCAGACCTGCAAATGTGTCACAAATGGCCCTTGAATGTGTCAGGAGATATGAAGGACATAATATCACAGAACCATTCACTCCACATCCTTATTTAGGCAGACGTCAAATGTTTGTCTTGAACCACTCAGAGACATATTTTGTATCAAAAAGCCATTGAAGTAGAAGCATACCAGACACTTGTACGGACAGGTAGCGAGGAACCGTGGCTGAAAACCCTGAGATGCTCTCACACCCCTCCTGAAACAGCACAGCCCGGCCATCCAGCACCCTCAGCTGGGGATTCACGAAGATCCTCAGGGGCTGGACGGACAGGCCGCGGGCCTCCCTCGCTGCTAGCGAGCTCTCCTCCAACAGCTTCTGGGGATATTCCAGGGCCAGGATGCGGAGCGGGACCCCGATCTGAGGCGCACTGAGTCCCACGCACTCCAGTTTCCGCATCACCTTCACCAAGGTGTCGATGACCTTCTGAACCTCAGGGCCTGTCACAGCAGAAGGGTCAACAGCAGCTGCGTGCGAGCGCAGCACCGGGTCTCCTACCTGGCACACGTGGCCGTACGGAGGACTGGGCGGGGGCACGACCTTCCTTCTCACGTACTGCAGGTAGGAGCGAACCTTGACGTAGCTGCAATAGGAGCGAGCGCAGGGCGTGTTTCTGCACAGGGAGGCCGCGTGGAGCCGGAGCCCGGCTCTGGACACACGGAGCAGGGCGACGCCTGGCGCGACGCTCATGGTGGAGCGCAGAGGAAGGACACCTGGGTCAGACGGCCTTCCTGAGGCCGCGCTCCTTATGGATGAGGCTCAGAGCAATGCAGTGTGTGAAGCAACTCCAGCGCAGGCGTAACCAGTGACGTCATCCGGTGAAGTAGCAGCGTCTGAGGCCACACCGTGAACGGTAGACGCTTGTTTCATTCAAACACGGAGGCACGCGACTGATGACGTCGGAAGGGTCACCGCTGCTTCGTGTGAATCGAGGTTTGCTGATAAACTACGCAAATGACAGCGAGCAAAATGGACCCAAGCCTCCAGGACTAAATCTGTCTTCAAATAACGTACTTCAACACGATAAAGACGACGCCGTTTTAAAAACAACGGGAATCAGTTCATCATGTTAGGGCTCAATCCAACTACTTCCAGGTCATCAACGTTCCGGCTTTCACTACATTTCACAATAAAAGTCTAGACGCGCCAGACAATGGGAGGTATTGTGGCACAAGTGCGCAAACAAGCTTTATTTTGATGAGCGCCTGCGCGTCTAACGCGGAACACGTTTGTATGTTTTGAAGTGAACTGTGCCAGAGGCGCTTTCACATGTCGGTACATGTCCGCGGACCGACAGGCGCAGCGCTCCACGTCCGGCGCGTTGCGCCTCCACGGGGCGCGAATAGCGGCACCGAGAGCTGATGGAGGGCAGCGGGCGTCCGCAGCTGCTGGCCTGGATCATAGAGCATGTCTGGACTCACAGGACGCTGGACGTGCAGGAAGGTTGGTTTCCTGGTGCCGGTACCACCGACTGTTCCTGGACATGAACGAGCTGTAGTCCACACACTGGAGCTAATATAAAGTCCTGCCACGGGTTGTACAGCTGGACTAGGACAAGTGGGGAATTCTAAGCTGGCTTTAATTGATGGCATTTGCGTTACTTTGCAGGGGAACAACAGCACAAGTACAACAATATCTGAATTTATTGCACAGGCGTCTTCTAGTAGAGTTAACGGTGAACTGAACGCACCTGGCTCTGCTGACCTGCAGTCAAAGCGTCCTGTGTCCTTCCTTCTAGTTATGGACCCGGCCCACTGGCCTGACGTGGACTCCCAGCCCTTGAGCCTGGCAGATGCCACGAGGCTGCGCGTCGCCTCTGCACAGGTTTATTGCATCGTGAAGAACAGGGACGTGCAACACTTTGAACGAGCGATGGGATTTGTGGAAGCCACGTACAGACTTTTACCGGGACTGGAGACTCCCCTCAGACACATGAAGATCATGTTTGGCCTCAAGACTATGGTATGGAAACCAGTTGTGTTTGCCTCCGTGCAGCAGTGTTTATCAATGTGCATCTGTGCATCCACCCCGTCTTCATTACCGCCTCTGTTCAGGTCGTTATGTGGATGCTGCGATCAGGCAGAGGGATGGTTGACACTGTGTGTAAAATCATCACGTTTTTCCCAAGTCAACTGCCTCAGTACCAGGATCGATGTGTAAGTGTTCAGCGTCGGAAGTAGTTCTGCTCATGGTACCACTGACCCGAGAACACGTCCTCATCAGCAACAATAATTAAACTCTGTCACTGTTTGGCGGAGCTGAAGGAGACTTCACTTCAGTCATGTCCTAACCCTGAAGGAATCGATTCAACGGTGATGCTTTGTTTTCTTTCCTTTTCGATGCACAGACCCAATATGACATGTTCCTCATGAGGAAGAATCACCTGGACTTCAAAACTCTGGCACAAGCTCTGGCTCTGGACAAGGAGAAACGTAACGATTATATGATGGTTAGTTTTTCCACATAACGCAGAAGGATGGAGTCTGACGCTCGGGCAGAAAGTGTGATGTCACTTGCTTAGTTGTATTTTGTGTGTGTTGCTGCCGTGGTCACTAAATGTTCTTTGTCGAGTGGGTCGTAAACGTGCTGCTGGATACGTGTGCTGGCTCTGCCCTGCGTCCTGCAGGGGTCAGTGTTGACAGGCTGTGTTCTGAGATACTCAGTTTAGTACTTTAGTTTGTGCGTCTGCCCTCGTCAGTCCCTTCCTGTACAGCAGGACGCGCTACAGATCTGAACCGAAATGTAAAATGTCCACACACAACGTGATGTAAAGCAGAGCATTTGCGTTAAGCTCCTCTACTGCATCTCGTTACCTCTGACTCTGGTCTCTTGTAGTTGTGCTTCTATTCCAGCCTTACTTTACTCTAACTCAGATGTCTGTGAGGCAGAAACAGGAGCAGGAAATATGGTGTCCAACATATGACTCTTTGGTGACGTGTATGTCCGTCTTTCAGAAACACCTGGACGAGCAGTACGGTGAACGCTATGCCCAGAAAGTAGAGGACAGACTGCTGCAGTATCTGCACAAACTGGAGGCCGCGTTAAAAGGAGACACTTACATTGACAAGGTGTGTTTTATGTGTGTGCTTGCAGTTTGCTGTCACATATTTCAAATAGATGACCTGTCAAATGTCATTGTGCAACATGTGTGATTACAGTATATTTAAAAAGATTTGGCACAGAGAAGTTTTCAGTGTTGAGGTTTCATTCTTCACCACAGTACATTTAGTACTTGAAGGACCTAGTAAAGTTGGATGTATTGAGCAGTAAGACACGTGTTGTAATTGTCAGACAATAGAGCCGCTAGTGGCCAAAGAATAGAATAAGGAGAACCATTATTACAACCCAAAAAATGACCAGCTGCGTTTGATGTGTTAACCAGATACTGAAGAAATCAAGTCCTGCTACTGAGGAGGAGAAGCTGCTGTTGGAACTGGTTACCTGTGACTCCATCACCATAGCAACAGCTCTAAAGAAGCTGCTGCACTGTGGTAGGTTCTGTACCCCGGAAACACACAAGACAAACTATATGCATGACATCACGTAACGACGCAATGAACTGAAACCAGCGTGGGTTGAAAACAGGATTAATGAACTAAATATAAGTGAACCACCGAAATTTAAAATAAATGATTAACAGATAAATGAAATACACAGAACGACTCCCTGTCAGTGTTGGTGCCAAAGTGAGTAAACAGTCTCCTTACTGTTAAAAACCTCACTTCTTGTTTTTGTGTTTTGTTTTCATTTATGGTTTTGTTAATCAGAATATTTTTCCTGTGCGTTTCTTCAGATTTTCCATGCTGTCGTCAGGCCAGGATTCCAGGGTCATCAGGAAACGGAGACACTGAGATCGAAAGCTCTTCTCTGTCAAAACCTCTCAACTCCTCTAAGGCTGCTCTTCTAGAGGCTTCTGCCCAAGACGTGGCCAAACATCAACGAATATTAGAGGTTGGTGACGTCGTCAACAAGGTGGAAGAAAAAAGCAGCACCACGGGAGTGGAGGTCTGTCAGGGAAGCAGGCAGCCTGCCAGCCCTCCGCATTTCTGCTCCAGACACCAGAGATGGGTGAAGAGCATCCTGCAGCAGTGTCCTGACGAGTGCTCGGAAGAGCTGCTGCTGCAGGCCAACCTCTCCCTGTCTCCCCCGCTCTTCCCTTCATCCTCATCCACCTCTTCATCACAGGACCTCACGCCGTCCGACCTCCTCCCAAGTCCCCCTGACCAGCCTCCACCATCCCAGACATCTGAAGAGAAACACGCCAGCAGCCCCTCACAAAAGGAAGCTGTCCCTCGGCCACCGTTACCCAGAGACGTTCTTCTGCCCGCTCTGTCCCCGGTGGTTCGACTGATTGACGTCGCATCCACTGTTAAGTCCTGTCAGCCATCAGCAAATGATTCAGTCGTGTCTAGTAACAAAACGACACATATCTCACATAACAAAGACTCCGTATTCAATCTGCCAGAAAGTGTTCAGCTCCCAGACTTGACCTCCAGCTGTCAGCCAGCAACTCCACGACGTTTTTCCAGACTTTCTCGAAAATATCGACAAACTTGCGCCACCACCAGACATTTAGGGGCTCTAGGCTTTAGTCCAAACCCTTCAGATGAAACGACCAGCAAAGCCCAAACTACCTGTCCGATGAACCGTCCACGCTCGCTCTCTGATGGTTCTCTCCCTGGATCCTCGGTGTGTGCTGCCGACCTCATCCCTTCATCAGCCAGACTAGCTAAGCCAGTATGTCGTCCTGAGGCGCACAGCACCAGCTCTGCTCCTCTACTGACGCCACAGTCCACCGCCGTTGGCACCAATCGTCCGACTCTCAGGCACGACGGCGAAGCCTCCACCGCTCTGACGAGACCGTCGCCGCCCAGACAGGTTGTGCTGCTACGGGCCTACGTGAATATGACTCGGCTGAGCTCTGAAGAGTGTCGCAGGATGACGAAGGGGAGATGCTGCCCTCGGGATCCTGTGGCTACAGGCAGAAGGGAGGAGGAAGACGACGCAGATTCCTCCTTTGATCCAAACACTCTGTACTCCAGTCATTCTTCAAGCAGTGACGGTGAGGACCTGACTAATGACGACCCCGACTACAGACCTTGTATTAAAAAGAAGAGACTGCTCTTGGAGTACGAGGCTGCTCGAAGCCTGAAACATGGACAAATCGCTTGAACATCCAACAGTGGAGGTTTCAAATCAGTACTTTTACTAATATTTGGACAATAATCTTACTTAGACGTATAAATCTTCATAGTATCCTCATGACCCAGCTTCCTTCAGCTAACGTGCTATATGGACAAATACCATGAGCAAAAGGCTAATGTTGGTCAAACCGGGACGAGGTGTAAGAATGTCGCCGTTTCTTTCCCCTGAAGGTACTAATATGAGCAGTGGGTCAGACGTGGCTGATATGAAATGTGTCTGATCGTTTTCCAGCTTGGTGGAAGGCAGATTGATACTGAAGTCTGGCTTTGACTTGATCCAAACTGGTTTTGGTAAATGTTTGATGCTGACGATTTAACATGGATTATTAAAAAACTTCTCATTCGCTTAATAGTTATAATGAATCACCTAAGTGGGCTTTGAACTGCTTAACAGTGACTCGTGACTCTCATGACTCCTGTCAGTAGCCGTCGTTGGGGACACTTCCACCACAGCCCTCTCACATAACGGGAACTTCCATGAATCCGTTTTCCCTGTAGCTGCACCTGAGCCGGTCCCAGCTGTCATCAGACGTGTGACAGGACAGAGGCCTGAGGAACCGCTTGCCTTGACTTTGGGTTTAGAGGCGCTAATACATTCCAAACAGCTAGCAGCGCTTCGAACAGTTCATCTGCACTGTGTCATCCGAAGGACGCAAAGACCCAGCAGGGCGTCGCAGGTGAGGAGTCGCATCCTGTCTGCATAACGGAGCACCACGAGGAGCCGAGCTGAGGCAGGAGCCACCCAGACTCGGCTCATTGAGCGGATGGCACCGTGGGATGGCGGCCGGAGGGACTCTCCTCCTTCTGCGCCAGCCAATCGTCTGAGCGTATGAGAGTGGCTCCAGTGGCATGACAGGACCAGCTCTGAGCGAGAAGATAAATCTGTTTACATGTCTGTGTTTACACTGTGCCATTGCAGGGAATAGTAGATAGGATGAGGACAGTGTTGGCTTTGAGGATCACAACAACCTAGACTGTACAAAACAGGAAGAAGATCACGTGGAACCGGAACTCTTCTCTATCTCTTCACTCCAACCGGTCAAGGCAGATGTTCTCCCACTGATCCTGGGTCTGCTGGAGGTTTAAAATTTACAATTTATTGATTGGCTCCAGTTCAAAGCTGCTCTATGTGGATTAGTTGGGTTTAGTTGTGTCAGGTCTTAAACCTCACTGTAAAGAGCCTGGAGATCACTGATGTCGTGAATTGGCGCTAGAGAAATAAAGTTGAATTGAATTTACATGTACGTTTCTGGGTTCTAGCTCCTACTCGTCCATTTTGGTCATTTTGCTTGTGATCGTGTTTACACACAGATGCCTCCCAGGCTCTTGGCAAAGCATCACAGTGCTGGTGAAATAACAAAGTCTAAAGTACAAAGTATGGGGTAAATTGTGTTCCTATTGACTCATGATGCAAGTGGCCACAAAAGCAATAAGGCAGAGCACAGGCAACTTTCAAAGACGCGATGACGTGTTTGTGGTTAAGTGTAGTCAAGGTAGGAACGACCTGTTAACGCAGATGATGCAACGTGATGAGCGACGGGCATCGTGGACGCGGTTTCCTCTTCAGCCGCTCTGGGAACCAACCAGCGTCTGCATCGCGTTGCATCAGACACATCTGACGTTTGGACTATGCGGCTAAAGTGCAGTGAGAGACTGGAAAAACACATCTGGGCCTGGTTCAGCCCGTGTGCATCTCTCTTTGACAAAGAACCAGTAATATTTGCTTGTTCCTTTTCTCATTAACGAGGCATCGCTGTGTTGTTGCTTTGTTGGCAGGGGGCACCTTTAGCTACTCATCACGGTTCTTCGAGTGAGTTGTTTTGCATTTTTACTCAGAAATAAAAGGCGCGTGTACCCTCCGTACAGATCCACACATAGAAGCGTCTTTTGAGTTTCATCCCTCACCAGTGACATGTCCTCAGCTTTACTGTAGCTACACGCTGTCCCTGCTGGTCACGCGGGAGAAGCACCGTCCTCTGCCCGTCTGTACCTGGACACACGTGGTCACAACAGGGCTCTTTGCTCTTTTAAACGTGTGCTGGGATGGAGGTCTCTGGTGGATGACCGCTGCTGACAGTATTACTGTTTCTTTCAGGGACTCCAGGCTCAGTACTGTGGCTCTCAGCAGGACCTGCAGCCTTTTTAGCTTTCACACCTTTATCTGTTTGTGTGTCACTGTCGGGTCAGTGCACTAAGTGTAACTAGCTCAGCCTTTGTGGGAACGTCCAGCTCTGCCTCGTGTGTCGCTGGAACGTTGGACAGACCCACCAACACAAGGAGACCAGGCTTTGGGTGAGATGGATTCAACTGTGTCACTGACTCATTAAAAAGCATCCAACAGTAGCTTGGTCTGTGTTTTATGTACGTGTTGGTTCCAGTCCTCCTGCATTAACGCTGCACATCTGGAGATTTCCACCAGCGACGGGTCTTAAACTCAGCCCCTCCCAGCCTCAGCCGCAAGTGATTTATGGAGGCATATGTGTCCACACAATGACTTTGCAGTTTTGGAGGAAGCCAGAACATTCTCTCACATCTTTCACCTGAAATTCAGGCCTGTTGTATTCACCAACACATAGTACGTTAGGTATATATGGTATAAAGAACACGAGGGCATCAGTGGGGTGCGAATGGCTCTGACTTCGCCCACTGAAGCCGGTGATGCACTCGTGGACAGAGGAAGCTTTTCTGGGCACAGTGGGAAACAGCTGACAGACGGACAACAGCGCGGGAGAAGGACAGGACGCAGGACACGCGCAGGAAGTCTGGAAATGAACGCGCTGCACAACCAGTCTCCTTCGTGGAAAACGTACCAAGCAGCTAGTGTCTCCCTCTGAGGTCCAGACTCACAACTGTGACCGAGGGGACTGACGGTTTGGGGAACCCTGGAACTCTGATGTGACAGAACCGACCCAGTTGTCCTCAGGTAATGCAGCAGAAAACCTGCCCATGAGGGAGGAGCACGTGTGAAGGGTTTAGTGGTCTGTGCTTGTCCTGTGACAGACTGAAGCAGAGGTTGGTGGAACACGCCGCCGCACTTCCATCTTTTCCTTGATGTGCTTCCTGGTGCCTGGGGCAAATGTGACTGTGCTTGAATGTCTCACGGATGTGGAGGAATCAGCTGCATGGCCTCGCGTGGACTCCAGCTCCAGCTGTGCTGGGTTTGGGTCTCGCCTCGTGGCTTGTGTTGTTCCCTGGATTAATCATCTGACGATTTGATATCATTTACAAGTTCTACATTCACGAATCACTTATGTCAGATAGTCTGTGTCATCATCTAACGGGGGACAGAAAACAGAGATCTAGGCTCAGATAGAAGGAGACTGTAGCTGTTAGCTGACTCTGGATTAACTGTGTCCTGTCTTTAGCAGACTTTGGAGTTTGTTGTGTTCCTTGCTTCAGTGGGGACGGGTCCTGGAAAACCCTGGAAAACCCTGGACCCGGGTTGTGTGCAGCACAGCGGCTGTGTAGCAGTGGTAACGCAGCGCCTCCCGTTTGATGGAGATTCTCACCGTCCAGGTGAAGTTGTCTGGACGCTGAGTCGTGAACTGGACTTCCTCTTGTCTCCATCTATCCAGGCGGCTTCTTCAGACTGAGACCACGGATCTGTCCTCCAGGTAGGGTTCACCTGTGAAGAATGGAGGTGGAAGTAACCGCACACCTGCTGTGTCCGTGCTGGGCTCTCAGCCTCTCATGACACAGCGATGGGAACCCTCCTGCATTGTCCTGGCTTTCACCACATCTGCTGCAGCGAGGACACATGTGTCGGAGTGCGTGCGTCAGCCGGTCCCTCCCCCCTGAGCTGGTGCCGTTAAGGGTTTGAGGTGGTGGATGTGCTCAGTGATGTAAGGTGGGTGTCATGGCACAGCCCTCAGCCTGCACCAATGGAAGAATGAGCAGGCTCCAACTCCCATGTCAGAGGATCCCACTATAAAAGCGCTTAATGCACAGAGCTCGGTCCGATTTATTAACGAGCTCTGCCGCTTTGCGTTGATTCACTCACGAGGTAAGGAAACGGGCGGAATGGACGCGTTCATGGGGTTTATCTGTTCTTATCCTAGCGTCGGTAGGAAACTTCCCTTAATTCCTTAACTCGACGCGCAGCATTTGTTCGTGAATCAAATCAAGTTTAAAACAAACTCGGTGTTGAACAAGAATATTTGCTCTAATCCGAACTAGTTTATATATGTCTATATCTATACTTATTTATATATGGATCAGTTGTTTTATCTGAGATGAGTGAAAAGGTTCATTACTGTGACGGAACGAACGGCTCCAGGTCCAGGATGGAGAACAAGCCTTACTTGGTTCAGATGAACGGCGGCATCCAGACCCTGACCCTGGGCGGCAGGCAGGGCCTGCGCCGCGTCAGCGTCAACGGAAGCTTGTATCCAGCCAAGGCCAAGAGCCGCCGGCTGAGGTGGGACGTCCGGGCCTCGGAGATGGCGAACAACACGCTCAACCCCATCAGGGCCATCGTGGACGGGATGAAGCTCACCCCCAACAAGGACAAAGCCATGATCGCACTTTCCATCGGTGAGACTACGAGCACCAAACTCTCTATAACGATCAAATCCGCAGTTACAGATAAGACGTCGTTGTGATATTTGCACATTCACCCGCTGGTCTCTCCGCTTTGCTCCACCAGGGGACCCCACTGTGTTTGGAAACCTGCCCACAGACGAGGCGGTGCTGCAGGCCATGAAGGACGCCGTAGACTCCCAGGCCTTCAACGGCTACGCCCCCTCAGTGGGTGAGTCACTAGGGGCCTTGTCTGTTACTGTGCACCTGCTGTGACGCGTCTGACCTCCGTGCGTCCTGGCAGGTTACCTGCAGAGCCGCCAAGCTGTGGCCAACTTCTACAGCTGCCCCGAGGCTCCGCTGGATGCAGAGGTGTTTACTGCAGCACGTTGTTCGTGCTCATTAATATTAAGAATGAACCTTTCCACCGCGTTAAGTTGTGCAGATAGTGACGCTGGTTTCCCCCAGGACGTGATCTTGACCAGCGGCTGCAGTCAGGCCATTGAACTGGTGATCGGTGTCCTGTGTAACCCAGGGGACAACATTTTGGTGCCATGCCCAGGCTTCTCCCTGTATAAGACCCTGGCTGTGTCCATGGGCATCGAGGTCAAACTCTACAACCTGCTGGTGAGTAACAACATCCACCGAAACGTCACCGTCACCGTACGACTGGAAGACTTTTCTGTGTGGTGTGAAGAGCAGGGAGGATGTCAGCAGGTCTCAGACCACATTCACAGTTCCTACCGAGGACAACACCTCCCACTGACCAACTCTGACACAAAGGCTAAAGCGTGAAATGCTGCAGATGGAGCTATTTCAGAGATTAGCTCGACCATCTGGGAACCTCAGCAGCAGAATCCCAATCTTAACGTTATCGGGCAGCGATGTCACAGGAGGCCTGGCTCATCCACTGCACAGACTCCCAGCGACTACCGACGTCTTCCCCTGCATCCAGACCAGTCTGTCTGTCTGATGGGGGAAGGTTAGAGAAGCCCTTTCCTCTGCCTCAGGCTGAGCCGACAGACAGAGGACCACCGTTCATGGTCCCGCTACAGCCAGACCTCACACAGGTCTACAGACTGATACGCAGAACAAAAGGCCCTTCAGAGCATCAGTGACGAGGGCCAACGACGTCCTCGTCTCGTCACAGGCCCAGGGCGTGGTTTGCATCCGGGTGGGAAGCATCCGGGCTTGACATGTGCACTGCACTGACACAAAATCCTTGCTCTGCAGCCTGAGAAGTCCTGGGAGATCGACCTGCACCACATGGAGAGTCTGATTGATGAGAGGACCTCCTGTCTGATTGTTACCAACCCATCCAACCCGTGTGGCTCTGTTTTCAGCAGGGACCACCTCCAGAGGATCCTGACAGGTCAGCTCCTAGTGCCCTCAGCCTTTAGTTTGCTTCCCCTCAGTGAAACGATGACTGAACACGGTTCTTGCTTTTCAGTGGCCTCCAAACACTGTGTTCCTATTCTGGCAGATGAAATCTACAGCGATATGGTGAGTGTCTGCACACAGGTCACATCTGAGCAGGCTGGCAGATGTTGCACCAGCGAGGCCCATTTTTCCACGCGTAAGGTTCATCTGGTGCTATTCTTCCTGGCTCCACGTGGCCGCTGCACAATCCCACATCGGCACAGGGGGGATTAAAGGCCGAGAGCTGAATGAGGCCTGGGGGCAGCAAGCAGTGAAGCCACCCACCGCTCGTACCGCGCGCATTTACTTTGAGTGGGGTCCATGTGAGATGTAACAGCCCCAGAAGTGTCAACACTGAAGGTTCATGCTGTTTAGGGATCATGCAAACATGTCCACACACACAGATCAATAGAGTACAGATGAGTTTAGTGTGTGTCTGCCCAGTACTTTTCCACGTCTGTGCCGTTCTGATAAGCTGACATCCAAACACTGAACTGTGTCTGAATGCTTGACGCGGATAAAGGAAACGTGGTCGTAACGTTGCGTAACAGACACAGACAGTGAAAAACAAGTACATAAAATGCAGATGCAAAGTCTGTGGTTTCCCTGAAGTACGAGCTGCTGTGAGTGGAACCATTCAGAGCCGGGGTCGTTGGGTGCGTCCACCCCCTGACTCCCCAGCCACGAGCAGACCAGAATGACTTTGCACTTTTTTGGCTGCATGTGTTTGCAATCAGTGCAGACGTGGGCTTTGGGGGGACTCGGAGGGAGCGTTGGAGCTAACCCTAACCCTGCAGGGGCCTGGATGTCTGAACAGCATCGGCCCGTTTCTCCGCTCAGCAGCAAAGCGTCTGTTCGCCGCTGCACGGTCACGACGCTGTTGTTATGAGGAGGCTGTTGTCCACAACTGAAGGACTTGATAACAGGCTTCTTCTGTTTCCTGTGTGTGCTACAGCCGCTGCCAGTCTAGTTGTCGCTTGGTGATAGCAGGTTGTGTGTCCCTCCTGCAGGTTTTCCCAGGCTGTAGCTGTCCCTCCATAGCGTCTCTCAGCAGTAACGTTCCCATCCTGTCCTGCGGGGGCCTGGCCAAACGCTGGCTGGTCCCTGGCTGGAGGATGGGATGGATCCTCATCCACGACAGAAACGACATATTTGGATCTGAGGTACTTTCTCTCTCTGCTAGAAGACGTCAGCGCCCAGCGGTTTGGTCTGACATGTTGTTCTGCAGGTCCGACAGGGGCTGGTGAAGCTGAGCCAGCGCATTCTGGGAGCCTGCACCGTTGTCCAAGGTGCACTGGAGAACATCCTCAACAACACCCCTCAGAGCTTCTACAGCAAGACCATCAGCTTCCTCAAGGTAGGCGCAGAGGGGGAGTCAGCTTCATTTTCCTTGGTTACTTTATTTATTGCTGACCACCGGATGATTTGCCTTTTGTCCTCAGGCCAACTCAGAGATTTGTTTCGGTGAACTGTCCACCGTCCCCGGCCTGAACCCTGTGATGCCTTCAGGAGCCATGTACCTCATGGTCAGTTCATTTTAATGACGAGGGAAAGTTTGAGTTAGAGCCGCTTTAACGAAGCCACAGAGTCCATCTGTGCGGTTCAGACAGACGCGTCCAGGCTGATGAGTGTTTGATTCGTGTCCACGTTTGTCCAGGTCGGGATTGACATGAACCACTTCCCGGACTTTAAGAGTGATGTGGACTTTACTGAGCAGCTGGTGACAGAACAGTCTGTCTTCTGCCTTCCTGCCTCAGTAAGTCGCTGCCTTTTAATCCCTACATTTGGAGCAAAATGAAAACCCGGATGACTTGAACTTAAAAATATGGATATTCTTGCATTTCCCAGGCTTTTGAGTATCCAAACTTCTTTCGCATTGTGGTGACGGTGCCGGAGGAGATGATGGTGGAGGCGTGTGGTCGGATCAGGGAGTTCTGTCAACGCCACTACCGGCCCCGCAGCTGCGACAGCAACGACCTGGACCAGTGAGGGAGCGGCGGCGGACCAGCCTGACGGAACCTGGGAATCGTTGTAATCATTTGACTCGCATCCCTTGGGCCTGTAAACGCAGCGTATGTGGTGGCGGCGAATCATTTCTGAAGTAAACCATGTACAACGAGCAGGGCCAGTATTTATATTTTATACAGGACCCTTTGTTAACCTTTACTTGTATGTTGTGTATTTATATCCTGTGTGTACGCGACGTCACTTCTGCTGCCTCTGTGCATCGATCGTCTCGGTCCTGTTGTCTACTGCTACAGGACGTGTGTATTTATCCATGTTTAATAACGTGATATATTGATAATCTCCTGCATTACTAGTGTTTATGTGTCTTACTGAATAGCATATATGTTTTATATCAGAGGCTTCTTGTGCTGATTAGATAAATTGTAAAACTCTCTCTGTCTGTTATTTGTGAACAGTTTTTACATCAGTGAGTCGTTGCCACCAATCTAACATGAGAAACATTAACACACGCAGTAATTAGGACTGATCCACATTCAGTAGATGATGAGATGAATCTTATAAATATGAGCCTGAATTACGGATGTTAGCATTTCATTGAATGTCCAGCCAGTATCTCTACATGAAGCTAGTCCAGGCATTATAGCATCTTTCACGTGTATATATACATGAATATTGCACATTACTGTTAGAATAGATGCCTCAGAAAAGGTATTGCTCAACCACAGAGATGATCTAATCTGTCACATTAGCAGTAAATTTAACGGGTCACAGAGCAATGAGGCATCATGTCGTGTAGCAGCAGTGTGTGTGAGACCTTTGCAACTTGCTGCTCCTCTATTGCACTCGACTGTGAAGCACCTTGTGCTTTGTCCAATAATTAACCACTGCCCTGATAAGGACGAAGGGCAGAGAGTAAAGAGTAGTTGGGGCAAGGAAAGAGGAAAGACATGCGACACGCGAAGCAGAAAAAGGAAGGACGTTGACTCAGCAGCAGCAGTTCGAGGGAGGGGACGGAGCTTCTGGGTTTGTTTGCTGTGCCAGTGGTAACGTGCACCATGGAAGACGCACAGGTGGCCAGGACCACAGAGCTGAATGATGGCACCCACATGCCACTGCTGGGCCTGGGGACATGGAAGGTAGACACTCACTAGATCTGCTTCATGCTGCGGAGACGCTGTTGCTCACGGACGTCTTTTCGTGTGTCGTGTTGCTTTAAGCCGTTTCTACAGGACAGAAACAAGAGCACGTTGCTCTATGCACTTAGTGGGAGCTACTGCAGACCCTACGAACACGTCTGAAGCTCACGGTTCAATCTGCGCTGTAGCATGAGAAAGGCAGAGAGACTCCGTAATGCTGACGGGAACCGGGTTGACCAGCCTGATCCAGTCACCACTGACTTCATGCTAAGTGCTGAGTTCTATTACCATGCAGGGATCATATTTTCAGGGTTTGTATGTGATGCCTGATGTCCATCTCAGAGCTAAATGAGAAACTCAAGATCTTACGTCAGCCTAAGAAACATGAGGTCAGTTAAGTTAAATTGGCCTTAGAACCCAGCAGAATCTTCCCACTATAGCATAAAGTGTGTTTTTACAATTTATGAAGGAAAGTGACTATTTGTGACCTTAAGACTGGGAGAAACATTCCCTGGATGAAGCAGCACAAGGAAGTGAAGAAAGGCCTGTTGTAAAAGTGCTTTGCTTGTTGCAGCCCTCCCATCTCCCCAGATCGGTCCAGGGCGCAGTAGAGACCGCCATCGCTGCCGGCTACCGCCACGTAGACACGGCCTACTGTTACTGCAATGAGGAGGACGTTGGGAAGGCTCTGCAGGCTAAGATGCAGCAGGGCATCATCAGGCGCCAGGACATGTTCGTCACCAGCAAGGTTGGTACGGCTTGGTCCGAATGCTGCCTTCGCTACTGAAGGGCTGTCTCCTCATGCATCGCACATGTTCTTTGTAGCTGTGGGACACTCATCACTCCCCAGAGGACATCCCTGAGTGCCTGAACAAGTCCCTGAAGGATCTGCAACTGGACTACCTGGATCTTTACCTTGTGCATTTCCCTGTTGGCCTCCAGGTTGAACAGTGTGTCACGATCTGATGTTTGTGTGTCGTTATGTTCTGTCGATAACCTTTAGGTTTCTCCCCAGAAAATGGGTGACGAGCTTTTCCCAAGGCATAATGGAAAGATCCTGACCTCTGACGTGGATTACGTGGACGTGTGGAGGGTAAGGGCACGTCATCGCCTCTCTCTGGGTGAGCTAGTGTTCACGCTTTGGTTCACCGTCAGTGGCTGCTCACTGTCGCCGTCTGCAGGGGATGGAAGCCCTGCAGACCTCAGGGAAGGTGAAGAGCATCGGGGTGTCCAACTTCAGCATCCTGCAGCTGGAGAGGCTCCTCACGCTGTGCAGGGTGCCCCCTGCTGTCAATCAGGTGCATTCAGCTTGACGTACCGTCAGGTTCTTTCATTTACTGCACCAAAAAGTGTAGTTCGAAAAAGATCGAGTCGTGATCTGTGAGCATGTGAATCAAACTGGTTGGGGTGTGTTGTGTGCTGGTTGTGCGCTGGTTCTACGTCATGTCTGCAGCCTGTGCCTGGTTTTTCATCCCCCGCAGGTGGAGCTACATCCCTACCTGGTGCAGACAGACATGGTAGAGTTCTGCAAATCCAAAAACATCGCACTGACGGCCTACAGCCCCTTCGGATCACCTGAGAGGCCCCCGGAGCTGTAAGACACACAGACACCTAAGTGTTACACGGACGCAGCCACGACAGAAAGACACACAAACGCTCTGCTGAAACATTTTTGACCTCTCATCTGTAATTAGGCTGAGAAAAGACAACGACCCACACAAACTGCTGGAGGATCCAGTTGTTGCTGAAATAGCAAAGAAGCACAAACGCAGCTCAGCACAGGTCAGTAGGATGTGTGTAGTAGTAGGATGTGTGTAGTAGTAGGATGTGTGTAGTAGTAGGATGTGTGTAGTAGTAGGATGTGTGTAGTAGTAGGATGTGTGTAGTAGTAGGATGTGTGTGTAGCAGGATGTGTGTGTAGCAGATTGTGTGTGTAGTAGCAGGATGTGTGTGTAGCAGGATGTGTGTGTAGCAGGTTGTGTGTAGCAGGATGTATGTGTAGCAGGTTGTGTGTGTAGCAGGTTGTGTGTGTAGTAGTAGGATGTGTGTGTAGCAGGATGTGTGTGTAGCAGGTTGTGTGTAGCAGGATGTGTGTAGTAGTAGGATGTGTGTAGTAGTAGGATGTGTGTGTAGCAGGATGTGTGTGTAGCAGATTGTGTGTGTAGTAGCAGGATGTGTGTGTAGCAGGATGTGTGTGTAGCAGGTTGTGTGTGTAGCAGGATGTGTGTGTAGCAGGTTGTGTGTAGCAGGTTGTGTGTAGCAGGATGTGTGTAGCAGGATGTATGTGTAGCAGGTTGTGTGTGTAGCAGGTTGTGTGTGTAGTAGTATGTGTGTAGCAGGTTGTATGTAGCAGGATGTGTGTAGTAGTAGGATGTGTGTGTAGCAGGATGTGTGTGTAGCAGATTGTGTGTGTAGTAGCAGGATGTGTGTGTAGCAGGATGTGTGTGTAGCAGGTTGTGTGTGTAGCAGGTTGTGTGTGTAGCAGGATGTGTGTGTAGCAGGTTGTGTGTGTAGCAGGTTGTGTGTGTAGTAGTATGTGTGTAGCAGGTTGTGTGTAGCAGGATGTGTGTAGTAGTAGGATGTGTGTGTAGCAGGATGTGTGTGTAGCAGATTGTGTGTGTAGTAGCAGGATGTGTGTGTAGCAGGTTGTGTGTAGTAGCAGGTTGTATGTGTAGCAGGATGTGTGTGTAGCAGGATGTGTGTGTAGCAGGTTGTGTGTGTAGCAGGTTGTGTGTGTAGCAGGTTGTATGTGTAGCAGGATGTGTGTGTAGCAGGTTGTGTGTGTAGTAGTAGGACGTTGTGTGTAGTAGCAGGTTGTGTGTAGTGTCATCAGCAGCAGCGTTCTTCTTCCAGGTGTTGCTCAGGTACCATGTTCAGCAGGGCGTTGCTGTCATCCCTAAGAGTGACAAACCTCATCACATTCTTGAGAACACAAAGGTAAAAATGACTCGTAGAACTGTTGATGGTGAAAACCTTGAACCAGTGCAGGGAACCTGACTCCTGAGCCCTGCACCCGTCTAACGTGGCTGCTCTCTGCTGGGTTTTGTGCAGATCTTTGACTTCCGTCTGACAGAAGACGACATGGCAGCACTGAGAGGACTGAACCGCGGGTGGAGAGCCGGCGCCATCGACGAGTAAGTCACACAGCGCTGAGCTCTCTGTGCCTCTGCTGCATTCTCTGCCCTCTGCTATGGTGTCTTTCAGAATCCGGAGTCACCCGTACTACCCCTTCGAATGAGGCCAGGGGCACATGTGAATGGAAGCAACATACCAGGACGTTTGTTCACTCGTCACTACTTTATTGTTTTAATAAAATGCCATTTAGTATCTGTCCGTGTGTGTTTGCTCAGTACCCAGCAGCTCATCGTTCACCGTCACTTCAATGACCTCTTCAGAGTCTCGGTGCTGAATGATCCCAAACGCTTAAATCTAACGAGAGCTGTTTGCTCCACACATGAAACAACCTCACTACGGCTGTAAACAACTGTCCAGATCACGCTCACGTCTGCTTGCGCTGACAAGATCCCTGCTCTGGCTAGTGATACTGAGAAACGTCGTCTGGATTCCACAGCGCGACACAGAGAAAGGATCGTCCTCAGTGCTCAATGTTCAAGTCCTTTATCTAGGGGGCGACTTCGTCTTCTTCTCTGGAGACGGCAACGATTGTGAGGGCTTCACAGTGCACACACAAGCTGAGGCCCCTGCAATGCGTTTGGGTAGGTCAGGCCCTCTGGACCAGGTGCCTTTGTCTGGATCATACAGCTGCGTGGCTCTGGAGAACGCCATGCTCTCCCAGCTGTAGCCCCCAAGCACATAGATCCTCCCTGCCCAGACGGCCAGGCCCGCCTCGCTGTTGGGCAGCAGCAGCGGTGCCACCCGGGTCCACTGGTTGCTGCGCGGGTTGTAGGACTCGACATGCAGGATGTCGAAGCGCTCGGTGGTGTCCTCGTGGTCATCGCTGCCCCCGAGAGCGTAGAGCAGGTGGTTGAGGGAGGCCATGCAGTGCCAGCCCCGGGCCAGAGACATGGCCTGTCGTTCTACCCACGTAGCACCGCCACGTGATGGATCATAGCTCAGGACGTCTTTGCGATACGGGCCAATTTGGAAGTCATGTCCGCCTGAAACGTAGACAACACCATGGTGCACTGTCCCAGCATGGCCATAAGTAAACCTAGAAAAATCAGCACGTTGTAACTGGAATGAACCATCTCCACACAACAGGCTAAACAGACGAATGTGTGAGTTGTGTTCCCACCTGGGAAGCTCTGCCACGTAGGACCAACTGTCCTCTGCGGGGCGGTAGACCTCCACGGAGGACAGAGCTCCGCTATCATTTCTCCCTCCCACAGCGATCAAGCACTTTCCCACTGCACCCAGGTAGAAATCCACTCGCCGCTGGTTCATTGGAGCTCCCTGGAAAAGATCACAAGGTCTGAGCTGCAGAAACACGAATTAGGGAATGAGAGTTGATCACAATGTGTGATCACACGACCCCAGTTGATCTGAGAATTGAAAGGCTTTAGACGCTTTGCTGCGGTACCCTGGTCCACTGGCTGTGGCGGGGGTCGTATCTGTACAGCAGGTTACAGGCAGCGTCTCCACCATTGTCCCTCGACGAGCTGCCGCCAGCAGCAAAGATAAAGCCTCCCAGTACCGCCAGGCAGTGGTGACTCCGCTGGGCCGGCAGCTCGGTTTCCACCTCCCAGGATCCAGTTTCATTGTCCAGACGACAAACGTTGGCGCTCAGCTCCTCTCCAAATTCTGACACCTTACGAAGGTTAAGGTAGAGATGGTTAGACGTTAGACGTTTCAGTCAATTCATACAAATAAACTCATTTAAATAGATAAAAGCTAAAACGGAACTAAAATTAAAGGGTAGCTGCTCAGAGTCTCCACTGTCTGACGCAGTGAGAAGCATCGTCCATGATGGACGTCAGCTTGGCCACGTCCTCCTCCAGAGTCCGGTGGAGCCAGGACAGAACCTCCTGAGCAGCTGGTTGAGTCTCTTTGTGTCCTGCTCCCCACAGACACAGAGAGTCCTCACAGAGGAGTCAGTCTCAGCAGGTGGAGCCACGTTGGTCCTTCTAGTTCAGGACGTCACTGTTGTGAGTCCAGTCCAGTTTACGGTTGAGGTGAACACCAGGTCCTTCAAACTGTCTCCATGTCTGAGCCCTGGATGCTCACCGGTGTGTGATGTGGTGGTTTCCTCTGCAAGTCAGTCTCCACCTCCTTCGTCTTCCTGGTGTTTAAGCAGGTGGTTGCTCTCACACCAGTTCACAAAGTCCCTGATGACCGTCTCCAGGCTGAGGCTCAGGTTAAACATGTACGTGACCACCTCACAGAGCTGCTCAGCACAGTTCCTGAGCAGGACTGATGCCGTCTGGACCTGCAGCTTTCCTGGTCTTTACCTGGTCTGTTGAAGAACAGGTTTAACTCGTTGGCCAGGTTCTGATCCTCACCAGCCGTCCCTGCTCCTCTGCTCGGTCCGTGGCCAGAGATGGTCTTCAGGCCTCTCCACATCTCTGACGTCGTTCTGCTGCAACTGCCTCTCCAGCTTCCTCCTGTGGCCGTTTATCCACAAGCAGGTGGAGTCTGGAAGCCCCAAGCCCACAAGTTTCTCCATCAGTTTGTAAGGGAGGATGGTGTTAAACGTTGAGCTGTAGTCCACAAAGAGCATCTGGACGTAGCTCCCTGTTGCTCCAGATGGGGCAGCGCGTCATGGAGCGTCCTCTGTGGATCAGTTTCCTCTGTGGACAAACTGGTGAGAATCCAGGCGAGACCCTCATAGTTAGGTGAAACAGTGACTCCGACCACAGCGTACCACCTCGTAACGAGCAGGCAACGGACTGATGGCAGCACATGTATCATCAAATAGCAAAAAGCTGTTGACGCCTCCCATTTCCTGCTTGATTAGTAAATGTGGCAGCTTCCTATTGTAACTTGACTGTGAGCTATGAAGGCAGAGTCTGGCAGAACGTAGCAGATGCCAGCAGGGAGAGCTGGTCGGGGCACAGGGTCAAGCTCAGCATTCGGTAGGATCAAACTTTGTAAATTAACAAAATGCTGCTGCATCAGCAGAGAGTAAACACGGCAGAGTGTGACGTTTACCTCTCCTCCAATCAGCAGCAGCCGCTCCACCCCGCCCCTCAGCATGGTTCTGTCTGTTTGCAGCAGCGGTTGTGCGCTGGGTGTGGCGTGGTACTCCAGCGCTTCCTCCACCAGAACCTCACAGGCGCTCTCCTTGGGCAGCAGGGCTTGCATCCATGGTAGCACCTGGCTCACAAGCTCCCCCACTGGTATCAGAGGGAAGTGGATGCAGGAGAGGAGCTGCTTGGCGTGCGCGGTCCGCTCTGGAGTCTGGCTAAGCCACTGCAGCGTGGCCTGGAGCAGCGCCTGCTCACTGCTGTGCTGAACCTGAAGATGGATGATGACATTCAGTGGCAGCACTTACTAGTGTCAGATTCTCATTGTCCTAAATGTAGGATCACCCTTCATCCGAGGAATCGAATTTTAGCACACGGGAATACGACGTTTATTTAACAAGGAGGCTTGTGCATAATATTCACCATGTGTGATCTGAATGTATGAAGGTCTCTTATATACTGTTGCATGACGTACCTGGCCACAGGAGAGGTAGGAGGAGAGCTTGTGTAAAGGAATGCTGCGAAGAAAGTCTGGCGTGAGAGAGAGCGTGGCAAAGCGAGCAAGGATGAAGCAGTCGACGAAGGTGTCCAGTCGCTCCAGACTGTAGAGCAGAGCCAGTTCCTGCAGGTACAGATAGTTGTCGTCACTCACCTCCTGCTCCAGGTACTGGCAGCAGAAATCCACCACTCGCCACACCTAGACAACAACAGGCCAACAATTACAACTGCAATCTATGATTTGTCTGTCTGACCAGGAAACATGAACCTGCTCTGAATCGCTCCAACATAAGAAGGTTACGTCCGCTTTTCTATTCCACTTGTAAAATTGCTGAAACACTGAAATTTGGCCCCAAGTTACTTACTTTTAAGTTACAGGAATCTGAACGTGTTCAATTAGCATCAGATTGAAAGGATGCCGGACGGCTTCATACCTGCAGAAGGTGGGCAGCTTCCAGCACGTGGTCGATGTTTCCTCCGTCCAGCGGCAGCTCTCCACTGTACAGGAAGTCCACCACAGTCTTCAGACCAATGTAGGACATGCCAACCAGCTCCACCTGCAAACAGGAAGAGGACAAACCTTCAACTCCCGGGTTTTCCAGCTCTCGTGCGTTTTCTTTGCAGTGTCCCATGTACCTCCTCCTGGTGTTCCTCCCTCATACCCAAGGTGAACATGGCATGGAAGTAAGGGCTGGAGATGGCCAGCAGGGCTCGGTGAGCAGGGACGCGCTGCTCATCGGCCACCAAAACGACGTCACAGAACTGGCTGTGATGGCGCTGCTCATTAAGGCCCTGCAGCAACTCGGCAGCTTGTTCCACCCAGCGGAACACCTGCAACCAAAACAGCTAAATTACTGGCACTGGGTGTTTTACAGACCCCAACTCTGTGCTACAACGTAACAACGAGTAAGTCACATGGTTCACCTGTGATTCTCTGCCACTCAGCTGTCAGATAAACTTCAATTAGTGAAACATGGAGATTTACACACTCCACTAAATTATGACCCAGTACGTTTCTATTTAGTAAAGATGCTGAGCTTCACAGCAGATTTTCATCGGGACAAGCTGGGAACATTAACATTCGATCTGACGTAGCAGCTGGAGATGCACAGTAATAAACAAGTAACCAACATGAGGAACCGTGAGGATGTTGGTTAGGCAGTGCCCTGTGTTCAGTCCTGACCTTTGACGACTCACTGATCCGCTGGGGTCGACACACGCGGCTCGGTTTGCCATCGTCCATCGCGTCTTCAGGAGAACACACACATACTGTGTCTGTGCTGCTACCGAGGATACGTGAGCTAAGACCGAGAAAAACGGCTCTGAACTAAGTTTAAACCGGTTCCTCGTTTCAAAACGTAACTTTATTATGGGCACTCAGTGAAAGATGGATTCCTACAATGCGCCTGTAACCAGAGCACCTCGCTGCACAAATGAACTGAAAGCAGGACCAGCGGGTCCCGAACATCTGTGTATCGCCAGCGACGCTCCCTTCTGTGCCTTTGAAGACATCCGGTCCTCAAATGTCTTCAGTGAAGTCCACACAGACCTCATCCTTGGCCGGTGCTTCCGGTTGGACGCGTCCTGACAGGATCTGTAGCAGAGAACACGGAGCCGCTGCTCAGTCCGCGAAAAGCGCCGACGGACACAAACACTTCCGTGTTCTCTGATTGGCCGTGGCACAGCCGGCCTGTGAGTGGACAGGAGGCGGAAGTGACGCATCAGGAAGTGAGCTAGGCGCGCGTCGTTAGCGAGAAGAATGTAGGTTAGAAAACTGAGGCTCCAGCGAAAGAGATGTTCTCACAAATAATCCTGTAGAGACGAGGACGTACGTGGCTGCTGACGTCTTCTAGACGATAGACTCGTGTCCCGAAGCCTCGTTGAGGAGACGCTGACTGTTGGAGGCTAGTTACGTTACCGTTCAACTGTACTTTAGCGACTTTCAGTGTGAAGAGTAGTAAGCGATCCTAAAACACGCAGTAAAGGCGCACAGTCCCCGGAACAAGCCCCAAAGGCATTTGATTCAGTAACTTTTACTAATAAATGCTAAAACACGCAGTAAAAGTGCACAGTTCCTTGTGAGCTTTATTGTGTTAATGCAATAATTATTTGGTAGCTTAGAACTTACCAGGCGTCTTATTATGAAAACCAACCCGTGCAACGCCTGTGTCCCTGAAGTAATAAAGGTTAAGCCTGCACAAATTTGAACAGTGTATTTGCATTTTAACGACATGCATAATATTATGTCACGTGACACACTGCAGCATAGTTCCAGCCCATTGCTGTGGGTTGGTAGTTTGGGTCCACTGGGGATTCGGTTCTGCTCTTCGACGTTGACCTGTAGGCCTCATGAGCCCAGGACCTTCAGCTAACACTGGGCCGTTCGGGGCTGAGGATCAGCAGCTCCACGCTTCTTGACGACAACAGGGGCCTGCTCTCTCCCGGCTGGAGGGGAGTTCCTGCCTCATGTGGAAGTTTCATGTACAAGTCGTACTTGTAGCATAGTTTATAGGAAAGTTTGTATTTCTCCTAGTACAACAAACAGAAAACATGTGAAGACTGACGGGACTAAGTGAAAGAGAGGCTCCAGGATGTAAGTTTCAACAGTCGGCTACTGCAGCTGGAAATATTAACGATTCTTAAATCAAAATGTAATTAGCTACAAATCTAGTGTTGTACCAATAAAATCAGCTCCACCTCTATCAGCTGATACATTAAACATAATTACACAGACATCAATGAGTGGCACAGTACAAAGTATGATCATCGTTTCACTCCAGGTTTCCTTCTGGAGAGGCCTCATCTGACAGCTGAGTCTTTGGAGAGAGGCCACACAGCTGTGGTCAAGGCTGGTCTGGCTGTGAGACGACTCTTTGGGAAGGCTCACAGCCAGAAACACACCTTGTCTGCAAATGTTCTAAAGTCACTGCAGGAGTCACGAGCAACAGCTGCAGCAAACTGAGCTGCAGCGTCGCCGTCACTGGTGTGATCAGACGCGTGATGGCCAGCAGGTGGCAGGACGATGCAGCAGCGGAGAGCCGGAGGCGGTGGTCCTTCAGGGGACAGAGGAGACCTTTGACCCCTGGATGGAAGCGGCCTGGCCTGTCTGCGCCTCCTGCAGACCAAGCACTGCGACGGTGCAGTCGTTGGACGCTGTCACGGTCTCCTCAGTGCAAATGCACTGAAGCTCCGTCGATACGTTTCTAATACTAGCAATTTGCGCATCATGCAAGTAGACAAAGAAACCGGAAGCACTTGAGTCGCCTTCACTATAAACTGGTGAGTGGCGGACAGTGGCGCTGTGTCTGCGGTGCTTAACTCAGTGCGTCTGTTCCAGCTTGTGTGCTTGTGTTTCCCGGGCCGCCTGACCGGCAGGTCCCTGATTCAACGCTGCTCAACGCGAAGCTGCGCACAGTTCAGCCCGGTGTCTGACGACCTGAACTTTATTTGGAAAGTCCTAAGCGGAAGTCGCGTCTGTGCGTTGCGGCTGCCTCGACGCGCGCCGGCCCCTCTTATCTGCGTGCGGAGCTGCTGGCGTCCTGTCTGACGAGCATCACCACCGCCCCGAAGCAGCGACGTACAGGAAACGAGCCGCGGCGCTAGAAGAGGCGCAGCCTTCTTCCGTTCGCCCCAGTGCGCTGCTCGTGATTGTGGAGCAACGCTAGCAACCAGCCGCCGCCACCCGCTCGCACCATGGCCACTCAGATCGATAAGGACGCCTGCAGAGAGGCTTACAACCAGGTCAGAGACGACGCCACGGACACCACCTGGTGAGTTGCGTCGTGACGGGGATCAGGCGCGTGTCTCCGTTTTTGTGCATCGGACACCGACTCGAACGACGTCGTTAGATCCCGGAGAGAACCGCTCGCAGCCCGGCGCCGCCTCTGCGAGACGGCTCTTAGTAAAAGTTTACATTGGACCGTGGACGCCGATTTTAGAACGTCTCCACAAACACGCAGGGACCCAGCGACGCCTCTTACGGGCCGCAGGGACTTGGGCAAACGGGCAGGTTAAGGCGACAGTGCCTCATATTTTAGGGGCAGTTTGGTGCCGTGATTGCGGCTAAAATGGCTCAGCAGGCTCCGGGTCGCTCCTGGTGCCGCTGCTCACGCCCGGCGGCTGCAGAGCCCGCGCCGCTAATGACGCGTCCTGCGGTGACGTTCGGGTGCGGGCTACTTGCTGGGCGCTCGCTCGTCGGGCCCAGCGGGGCAGAAGTAATTTCCTTTGTCCTGGATTCAGTGAGGATAACGTTGTGGTCGTGACGCGGACGGTTTGCGTGGGCGTCCTGGGCATTTGAGCAGCGCGTCAACGTGAAGCCCTGTTGTGTATCAGCAGATCAGACGGTCTGTCCTAATAACGCGATGCCTGTGCTTCTTCCAGGGCTGCTTTCAAATACGAGGGCTCCACGATTGTGCCTGCAGATCAAGGAAGCGACTATGAAGGCTTCAAGAATCTGTGCACAGGTAAGGAACACCTGCGTCCCTCCGTCTGCGCGTGGATGGGGCCAGCAGCTCCACCCGGCAGGACACTAATCTCTTAAAACCTTCGGCCTTGTTCCTGTGCTGTCAAAGCTCTGGGTGTAATCTGTGTGTCTGCTCAGACCGTAACGGCCTAAGATCACGGTACACGGAATGTCTCCGGTTCTGACGGACGCCCACTGAGGCACGTGCCCTTCAGAACGTCCCGTCTGGCTCGGGCTGCATCTAACCACCCTTTCTGTTGCAACGCACCAAGTGAAGATCTGCTCTCCACAGAGTTGGGTGCGGCTGCTCCTGATGCTTCTCTTGTTGCTGTGAAGCTCGCGGCCTCGGGGCTCTTCTCTTTCTGACAATTCAGAGCTTGCATTCCTATGTTGAAATAAGTGGTCTGTCGCTCTGCTTCGCGCCGGCTCAGCTGGTTCCTGTTCAGAGACGACGGCTCTGAGGTCTTGTTTTCCTTATTTAGCTGTGAAGCAGTCAGGCTGCGAGTGTAGGAGGAGCTGATGCTGACTGATGATCTGCTGGGGCTACACGCAGAAGGTGACGATGACGATCACTGCGAGACCAACGTGGATCTAGTTTAAGTTTAAATCTCATTGCAAAATGTGGCCACAAGCAATAAATTGCTTAATTCATGACACAAACTATTTGCTAAAGGCAAAGCTAGTGTTGCATTGCACCTAGAGGGAAGGCTTTTCTGTGGGACGCACTCGTTAAACTCTCACGCCGTCCTCACTGGTCGTATGACTGTAGCGTCTCATTAGTTGGTGGTGGTTGTGTTGAAAATCAGCGTGTGGTGACCAGCTTCGTGTCCCGTCCCGTGTTCCTCATTAGACCTTCCCGACCACGGCCAGAGGTGCTGGGTGAGGACGCAGGACGCCTAAAACTAGGCTCGTTTATGTGGAGCCCCTTCTCTCCCACCTAGTGTTTTGTGCTGTGCCATCGTCGCTGTAGTTTCCTCTGCAGCAGGAGGAGGAAGACTGGCTGAGTCAGCAGTCCTTTAAAAGAACGGCATCATGGGAATCATGTCAGGATGGAGACCCGCTACTGGTCCCTCTGGCTTCACAGCCTCCTGAGACAAAGGGTGCATTGACCATGAACGACAAGAGGAACAACCTTAAGTGTGTGAGACGCCTCATTGTTTCCAGTGAAGTGCTGTAATGTGTGATGTCCTTTGTGGCCCCAGTGATAAGAAGCTGCTCCTGTTGATGTAGTGCTTGGCCTGATTTGAGAGCAGCAAAGGTGCTATCAGCTGCTAACAGTTACATAACCATAATAAAGGTGAATCAGCTACTAACAGTCCAGGGCAGTGACTATGGCTGGAACCTGTAGATCCTGTTGGGTTTTAATATGTGAATTATGTACATGTGGTTTTCCTGGTTGGTTGTTTTTTCATCAGCACAGCTATTGTGAGTAGCATGAAACCAAGTGGAAAACTGACCAACAGGTTAATAATAATACACAGTAGATGTCTCTTGGGATGCGTCCTCCAGGTCATTTGAGATGAATAGAACGTACTAAAGAATATGTTTCAGTTAAATGTGCTGTGACTCAAAAACATCTATATCCAACAGCCCTGTAATGGTGTGTAGAGGAAGTGGCAGACGGGCACCATCAGTTAGAAGACGAACGCTGCCTCCTCGTTCCAGTGTTGTTTAAGTGGGTCAGAGCTGTAGTGGCTCACGTGTTGAACTCCAGGCAGCAGAGCCTTCCCCGTGTGTTGACGCAGTCACTCTGCCCTCAGATGATTCCCGTCTGTTCATCTACATCCGGATCGTGACGGGTGACGCCATGAGCAAACGAGTGAAGTTCGTCTTCGTCACTTGGGTTGGCGAGAACATCAGCGGGCTGCAGCGAGCCAAGATCAGCACAGACAAGGCAGTGGTCAAAACGATCTTTCAGGTAAGATGCTACCTGACCGGATTGTCCCAATGGAAAGGAAACTGATAAGGACTGATTGAGTCAAATCACTGGGTTCTCAACTTTCAGCTGCATGAATCTGAAACCACTAACTGGATTTCTCCTGTTTTTCTTTGTCCCTTTCCTTGGATCCTGAGGTTTCATTCGCCCGTAGATGTTTAGTTCTATCATGTCTATCAGATGCCGCTTTTAGCTTGTCGTATTTAAATTTTCCCAACGTGGGATCTTATACCTGTAGTAGCAGCTCTGCACAGTTCAAAGGATCCATGAGTGTCACCTTCCAGCTTCTTACCAAATGTCTGCCGTTGTTCTAACCTCATAGAAAGTCACTGAGTGCTGATCTTAACTGAAGTTACAGTCTCCACAACCCCGTTGTGTTTTTGCAGAGCTATGCCAAGGAGTTCATGGTCAGCGACCTGAGGGAACTGGAGGAAGACTACATCCGCCAGGAGTTGAAGAAGGCAGGCGGGGCCAACTACGACGCTCAGACGGAGTAGGGCAGTGCCGCAGTGCACTGGAAGGGTTGAGGGGAGGGAGGGTCTGGGTGGGGTGGAATCGGTGGGAGAGGGTGAGGCAGGAGGGAGAGGGCACCAGCACGCGCCGCCCACACACATTTTACTGTCAAAGCGAGGCGTCGCAAAAAACGATTTGGTCATTTGCAAGAGCACAGTCACGCTAAACAAAGCAGAGGTGTGCCAGCAGCAGTCTGGGTTTCACGCAGCGATGCCGTCCTCCTCCACAAACCTGCGATTTTAGCGCTTGCGTGAGCTGCATGTTCAGTCATAACTTGAAAGTGAATGGTTTAGCTCATCCACAGATGTGAGTGTCCTGCTGGACTCCATTCATTCTGCTTTGGTTTAGAGGCAGCGGAATGAAATGCAGCACTAGTTCCTCCTGAACCAGCCGATGGACCGGTCTTCAGCCTGATAGACCACCTGAAACGCTTGTTCCCTGCTTGTGAGTGTAGTCGGCTCTGGCGCCAGCTCCGGCCGCCTCCCTCCCGCTCTCAGCTCTCTGTCTGGTCAGCTGCTGCACTGTGCTACGTCCTCTCCCACCAGGCTTCACTACGGTTTGCTATGAATGTTCATGTTGATGAGGATGTGAAAAGCTGAAGGGTTTCACTTCAAAAGGCAGCGCTGGCAATGGGACCATGTTGTAGACTGAACCAATACGTGGAGGCGTCTGCTTTTGAACTGAAGCCCTCTTCTTGGCACCAGAACGTGCTCCTAGTCGTGATACACTGTACCTCCTGAGGAAAAGAGCTCCACCTCCCAGCGCGTCTCTGGTAAAACTGGGCAGCTTCGCGAACATTGAACTCCTCTTCATCTCTAGCCCGACAGCAGGTTCTTGGGCTTTGGCTCAACGTCTGCGTGTAGATCTTAGAGAAACTCCTCAGTCACACTGGATGCTCCTCAAAGCAGAGAGTGGAGATCTTTTCTTCTGGTGTTTCATCTCATGATGTACTTGAACTGTGTTTGACTGCCTTAGTTGCCCCACAGAGAGAAGGGCACCATGGGAGTTTGTAGACACTACACTGTGATCGGCTCTTGTCCTTTCAGCATATGGCTCTTCACAGGTGGATCGTCTCAGGCCTGAAGGAGCCTCTTCTCAGTTGTAGCATCTCTCTGTATTTGGTTTCAACCCTCTGTCCCCCACCCTGTAGATGATTTTTATCTTCTCTGATGACTTTTACAATTGGATTTTTATTTTGGAGAGGGCAGTCTTGGTGATTGGTCAAAGGGATTTTCAACAGATTAAAAACACTGAATGGGCACAAGATCGGTCATTTCAAAATAAAATGTGATGTGTTTCCTAAATCTGCCTCCTGAGTCGTCATTTGTGCGCCTGGATGTGACTCAACCTGTCTGTGCTGGTTTCGTGCGCTTACGTTGGCTCAGACGCCTCGAACGGCAGGTAACTCCGCTTGAAATGGCCTCTTCATGCGACTCATTGCTTTCAGTAACGTCAGTGTGTTTATAGCAGGTTAATCATGAATTTCAATTAGTCGGATAAATATTAATGGGGAACAACCTTATAGTTAGTGTGTCTTGTATAGCTGGTAGTCAACCATCACTCCAGATATGAATACACCACTTAGTAAATCATTAAATCACTGACCACTTTTTATTTCATGAATAATGAGGAAGCGCGTCTCTGCTGTGCCAACACTCATCAGTGTAACCGCCACAGTATCAGTGTCCTGTCGGTGAAACCTTTCCAACCATTTAATCCGGTCACGAGACCTCAAATCCTCATTTTGGTGTTTTTGAGCTGAGTGACGGCTGCTAGTCTGCATCAGGTCAAGTCAGTGTCACGGGACTAGAGGAATGGTTTTCTGCAACGATGTAGCGCTGATGTGGAGCCTAGCTGTCAATCAGGAGAGACAGGTGGTCAGTCCATCACAGGGCCACACATAGATGCCGACGACCTTTGACCCTCCAGTCACCCCGTCTTGACATCTGGCGGCTAATTGCATGTTCAGCAATGACAGAACTTCACAGGTTCAAATTTTGCTGTATTATTGCTCCAGTTCCAAAGAATAAGGAACCAGTCACTGACGTCTCCACCAGGCTCAGTTTGAAGAAGCTTCTTTGCAGTTCAGTTGTCCTCATGTCTACGCAAGACAGAACTGAGCTCTGAGCTGCTTTAATGTGAGGAACATTTCACACCAACTCGCTCTCTACCAGACGTCTTCAAACAGCAGCTTCTCCGTGTGATGATCAGATTTATTTGTTCTCTATGTGACAAGCGTCCTGCGTGTCCTGACAGCTTCGCTCGGTGTGGTCAAAGGTAACGACGTCGATGTGGCAATAAAAGCGAGCGAGTGTGGGAGAGGCCTGACAACAAGCCGCCAGATGCCGCATTCCTCAGACCCCTGCACAGCCCACAGCCAGTCATGTGCCGTGTTCCAGCATGTACGAGAGAAACGCCCAGCGCTACGTCATCTTGTAGTATTGGAGCCAGGATAGAAACAACAAAGCAAAGTGACGTCACGCTAGAAAGAGGCTGTCGTCCAGCCCGGGCCAGCTCTAAGGGTCCCTGTGTGACCAACCAGCGGCTCAGCTGCGTCTCCGCCACCTGAATGACTTTTACAAAGGGTTCGATGAACGTTGCTGCGGTAGAAGAATCAGACAAACACACATGCTGCTGCAGTGCCTAGCGAAGCAACAGAAGGGTTTGGCTTGAAGGGAACGAGGAGCTTCAGCAGCTGAGCGGAGTGGATGTGGGTTCGAGGTCGGCCGGGTGTCTTTCAGAGTCTGTCGGGCGTTGAATAGGACCCTGCAGGCCAGCGCTGCAGCGCGTTGGCACAGAGAGGCCATTGTCCCAGGCTAACGAGCGGAGGGTCCTCAGACGAGCAGCTGTTTGACTGGGTTTACACTCAGACACAACAGTGCGAAGTCTGTTTGCTGCCATTTCACTTTGTTACTGCTTACGTCTCTGTGCAGTTCATCTGTAAAACAATGCAAATGTCCCCTCACTGAGTGGCCACACAATCAAACTACATCCTCTTATTTCATACTCTTGGATTCTGTGTTTATTGATTGTGATTGACAGCTATCACCAAATGCTACGTCTGTAAAAAAAACTAGCGTTTGTAGCTCAAATGTTGACCATTTACTTTGGTTAATAAGAGGGAAACGTGCAATTATGGCAAAATATTTTTATTAACATGCTACCAAGGCAACATCAGCAGCTGGAGCGACCAGGTCTGAAGGTCTCTGAAGGTCCAGGACTGTTGGCTTGTCAGGGCGGACGCCTGCCTGGGTGACGGCGTCAGTCAGGTGTGTAGAGGCGGGACAACGAGCCAAACCCACACCACTGCTGCATATGTGTAATAATGCGCTGGGTTGGTTAATACGCTGTGTATGGATCACTAAGCCAATAAAACTGCTATTGATTTCTTATTTCATTTTATTGGGAGTGTCATCGTTACAAGCTCGACTTCCTCAGACCTTCAGAATGAAATGTTAACGGTGCACTGAGTGAGTTCAAGCCTTGGTTTTAATGTCAGACGAGCAGCTGCAGGTTTGATGTTAGGCCTGTATGGGAACATGAACATCAGCCGACATATGCGTGTGTTACACATACATTGACTAGATATGTGAGGATATGACCTGTATTTCATTTATCCTATTCCAGAGAGTTGAATGACAATGTAAAACTCATTTATGTACCACAGTTACAGGTAAACAGTAGCCAGCAACAGAATTAGATGAAAACATCAGCAAGCACATCACACAAAACACAAGACCAGTGTCTTCATCTGCTGACGCAGGTGTGTAGTGTTACCTGAGGACTTGGTGGCACATCTAGAGCAGCCCAACACGTGACAGTTAGTATCAGTCTGGCTAGAGTTCACATGGTCATGATTGTGTTTAAGCCCTGTTAACATGAGGCAGAACGGAAAATGTCCTAAAATGAAAGTAAAAGTCATAGTGAGGTTCTCTGGGCCCAGTGCTCATGAATGAATTTCTGTATGTTTCAATTCTTCCATGTGACCATTACAGTAAAGGTTTATTTGCCTTTGATCTGACAAGTGACATTTGTTGTGTTTTCTGATGAAGCTGGTACATTGTGTTCCAGACAAACACGGGGGAAGTAGTTTGGGTTTCTCACAGTAATGCTGACTAGTATTCAAATTGCTGCACATATGCAAACTGAGCATTTGTGTTGCTTTTATTCGTTTCATGTGAAAACCACACACAGACAGCTCAGTAAATGGTCTGTGGTCCTGCACAGTGTGTGATAAACGGTCTCATTTTACAAGATGAAGACCTGCGTCTTCCACCTCTGGAAGCCACCTCAGAAGAACAAACCAAGCACCAACGCGCTAGAAGCCTTGACGGAAGTGACGCGTTCAGTCTGTCAAGTGGCGTCTGCTTCCTTTTTTTGGTATTCAAATGGTGGATTTCCTGTGCAGTCACTCAGCAGAGACACTTTACCAAATAAGGACACAACTGAGAGGAGGGGCAGGGGGCGAAGGGAAGAGAAAAGAAGAACTAACAAGACGCGTCGTCAAGCCTCAACCTGCTGACGGCAGAACCAGCCAAGTCTGCGTCGTCGTGTTGGAATGTGAGCACGGACCCAGTTGTAGTCTGTGAACCACGTCTGTACCTGCTGGAGGCCGAGGCAGAAGGAGCCAGAGCACAAACAAAAGCAGCCACGGAGTCAAAGTGGACACGTCATTCTGTTGACGTTCTCCCTCTACATTATCTACATTTGACCAGAATTTAAAGGCCTGAACCCAGCCGGGCCTCCAGCCGTAGATGAAATGAGAACCACCCATCCGCTAAGGATGTGGGTCAGGAGGCCGAGCGGTCGTCCACTGGGCAGGTGTTTATTCCCTAAAGATATTCATTCAATGATATTCAAACGAAGCAACTACTTTCTATTAAGGATATAGAATAGAGCAAGGAAACAAAAGCTCAGTTGACGCGCTGGAGGACTCAGGTGACCCGAGCCCCACGCTGAACTAGCAGGAAGCTCATCCCCACTAACACAGCATCAGGAACGAGGCCAAACTTAAAACACGCTCACTGTTATTCACAGGCTCGCGCCAGTTTCTCAGGAATTTTCAGAACATCTGGAGATAAAATCTGTTTGAAGTCAACGTGAGTCAGACACCAACTGGTTTGACTGAGTTTGAGGAAGTCTAAAGCAGGAACCAAAAGCCACAGCTGATCCTAACGTCTACTACTCTGCTGCGCGACTCTCTGCCGGCCGGGTGCCCAGCACCCTGACGAGGGGGCGTCCAGGTCACGACGCAGGAACAGCGAGGCGTCAGGCCTCGGAGGTTTCAGGATGTACTGGCTACGCTTTAAGGATGAAAACCTGCGTCACAGAGCCGCTTAATTATGCCCCAAACATTCAGCCAAAGCTCGAGGCAGAGAAATCCATTATTGTTCAGGGGCCAAGCTAGTAAACCTACAGTACTGATGCAGAGCCTTATGGCTCATTCTGCTCGTTTAGAGCCACTGCTTCATCCCTGCCTGCAGACGGCTCCGCTCGTACCGACAGCCAATCAGCCGCAGAACGGAGCCGGTAGGAAAGTAGCAAGAGGGCAACACTTGGCTGCTGCGTTAGGACGGGAGTAAATAATCCACCAACCCTGCGTCAGTAGAACCCGACTCCGAGCTGACTCACCGCGTCTGACACCTTCACATGCAGCTGGGCCTCCACCTTCAAGGCCTCGCTGCAGCGCAAACACCCAGAGCCAACACTTCATGCCCTTATAAGGCGTTTTCATCAGGAGGCGTCAGGACACCTTCTCTGCTCGCGCACGCCCTCTAGTGGCGAAGGCGTGAATTCAGTTTCCTCTCATGTTACTGTAGATGACAAACCTTCAGATCAGGTGACAGACAACGAAGAGAAGCCGCTACGACAATTCACAGCAAGCACCGGTCCACAAAGTAGGCGTCTGTAGCAACCCCGCTGTCTGTAGTTCAGCTGTGTCTTTACTGTCTGTAGTTCAGCTCCGCCTTAACCGTCTGTAGTTCAGCTCCGCCTTTACCGTCTGTAGTTCAGCTCCGCCTTTACCGTCTGTAGTTCAACTCTGTCTTTACCGTCTGTAGTTCAGCTCTGTCTTTACTGTCTGTAGTTCAGCTGTGTCTTTACTGTCTGTAGTTCAACTCTGTCTTTACCGTCTGTAGTTCAGCTCCGCCTTTACCGTCTGTAGTTCAGCTCCGCCTTTACCGTCTGTAGTTCAGCTCCGCCTTTACCGTCTGTAGTTCAACTCTGTCTTTACCGTCTGTAGTTCAGCTCTGTCTTTACTGTCTGTAGTTCAGCTGTGTCTTTACCGTCTGTAGTTCAGCTGTGTCTTTACTGTCTGTAGTTCAGCTCTGTCTTTACTGTCTGTAGTTCAGCTGTGTCTTTACTGTCTGTAGTTCAGCTGTGTCTTTACTGTCTGTAGTTCAGCTCCGCCTTTACCGTCTGTAGTTCAGCTCTGTCTTTACTGTCTGTAGTTCAGCTGTGTCTTTACCGTCTGTAGTTCAGCTGTGTCTTTACTGTCTGTAGTTCAGCTCCGTCTTTACCGTCTGTAGTTCAACTCTGTCTTTACCGTCTGTAGTTCAGCTGTGTCTTTACCGTCTGTAGTTCAACTCTGTCTTTACCGTCTGTAGTTCAGCTCTGCCTTTACCGTCTGTAGTTCAACTCTGTCTTTACCGTCTGTAGTTCAGCTCTGTCTTTACTGTCTGTAGTTCAGCTGTGTCTTTACCGTCTGTAGTTCAACTCTGTCTTTACCGTCTGTAGTTCAGCTCTGCCTTTACCGTCTGTAGTTCAACTCTGTCTTTACCGTCTGCAGTTCAGCTCTGTCTTTACTGTCTGTAGTTCAGCTGTGTCTTTACCGTCTGTAGTTCAGCTGTGTCTTTACTGTCTGTAGTTCAGCTCCGCCTTTACCGTCTGTAGTTCAGCTCCGTCTTTACCGTCTGTAGTTCAACTCTGTCTTTACCGTCTGTAGTTCAGCTCTGTCTTTACCGTCTGTAGTTCAACTCTGTCTTTACTGTCTGTAGTTCAGCTCTGCCTTTACCGTCTGTAGTTCAACTCTGTCTTTACCGTCTGTAGTTCAGCTCTGTCTTTACTGTCTGTAGTTCAGCTCTGCCTTTACCGTCTGTAGTTCAACTCTGTCTTTACCGTCTGTAGTTCAGCTCTGTCTTTACTGTCTGTAGTTCAGCTGTGTCTTTACCGTCTGTAGTTCAGCTGTGTCTTTACCGTCTGTAGTTCAACTCCGTCTTTACCGTCTGTAGTTCAGCTCTGTCTTTACCGTCTGTAGTTCTGCTCTGTCTTTACTGTCTGTAGTTCAGCTCTGTCTTTACTGTCTGTAGTTCTGCTCTGTCTTTACTGTCTGTAGTTCAGCTCTGTCTTTACCGTCTGTAGTTCAGGTGTGTCTTTACCGTCTGTAGTTCAGCTGTGTCTTTACTGTCTGTAGTTCAACTCTGTCTTTACCGTCTGTAGTTCAGCTGTGTCTTTACCATCTGTAGTTCTGCTCTGTCTTTACTGTCTGTAGTTCATCTCTGTCTTTACTGTCTGTAGTTCAGCTGTGTCTTTACTGTCTGTAGTTCAGCTCTGTCTTTACTGTCTGTAGTTCAGCTCTGTCTTTACTGTCTGTAGTTCAGCTGTGTCTTTACCGTCTGTAGTTCTGCTCTGTCTTTACTGTCTGTAGTTCAGCTCTGTCTTTACTGTCTGTAGTTCTGCTCTGTCTTTACTGTCTGTAGTTCAGCTCTGTCTTTACTGTCTGTAGTTCATCTCTGTCTTTACCATCTGTAGTTCTGCTCTGTCTTTACTGTCTGTAGTTCATCTCTGTCTTTACTGTCTGTAGTTCAGCTCTGTCTTTACTGTCTGTAGTTCAGCTGTGTCTTTACTGTCTGTAGTTCAGCTCTGTCTTTACTGTCTGTAGTTCAGCTGTGTCTTTACTGTCTCCCCATGTAGAACAGCTACCAAACACTAAAGCGTGTTTGTATTGTAACGAGCTGTCACCTTAATAGTGTTGCACACAAGGACCAGGTACGTCCTTAAAACACACTTTAACACCAACAGAGGTCCGTCCAGCCTCCAGCGCTACATGAGTCTGGTTGTAATACAAACAGTTCACTGAATGTAAATAGAAACTGTAGAAACTGTAGAAAGCTCTGTGAAAAGACACGTTTTGCTCTGAAGTCCAGTCACGTTTGTATCGAGGTTTTTCGTTTTCCTATTGAGCCGATTCTCCCGCCTCTCAACAGTGCGAACCTATCACCGTGAAGTAGGCGAAGATATCGTCCGTTTATTGGCTACTCTCAATGTCATTTATAACAAGACCAGGAAGTTGACATGTTGCCATCCTTCAAGATGGTTAGCTTAGCTGCAGGACTTTAAAAGGTCAGTGACGCGCTTTTAAAACGTAGTGCGCTTCAGTGAGTGAGTGAGTGAGTGAGTGCGTGAGTGTGAGTGTGAGTGTGTGTGTGTGTGTGTGTGTGTGTGTTATTTGCTAATGATGCAGTGTGTTGTTAGCATGGTTAGTTCAATTCAACTTTATTTCTCTAGCGCCAATTTACAACATCAGTGATCTCCAGGATCTTTACAGTGAGGTTTAAGACCTGACACAACTAAACCCAACACATCCACATAGAGCAGCTTTGAACTGGAGCCAATCAATAAATTCATTCATTCATTCATCTTCTACCGCTTAATAATTGTACATTTTAATAGCAACAGTGGAAAAACTCTATAGAGGAAGAAACCTCCAGCAGAACCAGGATCAGTGGGAGAACATCTGCCTTGACCGGTTGGAGTGAAGGGACAGAGAAGAGAGAAAACAACAACAATAACAACAACAACAAGCAGCAACAGACTCAGGCAGGATGGTTGGACCAGCAGCTGAACACTGAGACACACGACTCTGAGTCTGACGATACCTGGAGATAAGAATAGAGAGAGACAGAAAGAGATGTGTGTGTTATTAGCATGGTTAGCGTGTGTGATATTAGGATGGTTAGTGTGTGTGTGTGTGTGTGTGTGTGTGTGTGTGTGTTGTCAGCATGGTTAGCGTGTGTTATTAGCATGGTTAGCGGGTGTGTGTGTATGAGTGTTGTCAGCATGGTTAGCGTGTGTGTGTGTGTGTGTGTTATTAGCATGGTTAGCGTGTGTGTGTGTGTTGTCAGCATGGTTGGTGTGTGTGTTATTAGCATGGTTAGCGTGTGTGATATTAGGATGGTTAGTGTGTGTGTGTGTGTGTGTGTGTGTGTGTGTGTGTGTGTGTGTTGTCAGCATGGTTAGCGTGTGTTATTAGCATGGTTAGCGGGTGTGTGTGTATGAGTGTTGTCAGCATGGTTAGCGTGTGTGTGTGTGTGTGTGTTATTAGCATGGTTAGCGTGTGTGTGTGTGTTGTCAGCATGGTTGGTGTGTGTGTTATTAGCATGGTTAGCGGGTGTGTGTGTGTTGTCAGCATGGTTAGCGTGTGTGTGTGTGTGTGTGTGTTGTCAGCATGGTTAGCGTGTGTTATTAGCATGGTTAGCGTGTGTGTGTGTGTGTGTGTGTGTGTGTGTGTGTTGTCAGCATGGTTAGCGTGTGTGTGTACGCTGTTGGAGTCCTGGGCACAGCCACTCTAGCTAGTTATCAAGTCATGCTCCATGTTTTGCTGGCTGAACGATACAAGAGGCATCAACTTGAGTATTTAGCTACACACACATTGTTTTCAGTATTCATGTTATGTTTACACGGGACCTCTAAGCAGAGAGGAGTAGTTGAAATAAAAGTGCACTGGCTGTTCTCTCTACAGCTCGTGAGTGTCTGACAGGGCTGCGTTAGCGATGAGCTTAGTTCCTTTTCCTAGTCAGGTGTGGTTCAGCAGCAGCTTTCTCTTCTGCCTGAACAGAACCATGGGTAACACTGACAGCGTGCTGGTGCAGAAGCGTCTGGTCCGCTTCCGCCCTGAAGAGCGGCCCGTGGTTGAAGGCGTATTTGACCGGCTCCAGTCAGCTGCTGGCCCGTCCGGATCCCCAGGAAAGACCCTGACGATAAAGATGCTAGAGGTGTGACAATAAAGCAGCCTGTGTGGTTAGTGTGTCCAGGTGCCATCCAAACTGAAAGAAAATAAAGTCCATATGGCTTAAGGAGAGTTTCCAGCTTTTCCGAAAAATGATTTAAAAAAAATACATTCTGGTTATATATTTGTATCGTTGTTTCACAAAGAAAGTGTTGTGATCCTCCAAAGTGTTCTGTTAATGCACCTGCCATTGTCTCTGCCAGTCTTCCATGGGAAGCCTAGCACCAGAGTCCATGATCAGAAGACTTTACCAGTGCATGTGTAGTATCGACCCTGGACTGGCAGCGTCTGGAAAGACCAGCCCCCCTCCTGTCTCTGGAGTGGGTCGGGAGCAGCTTGTCATTTTCCTGGCAGACACCCTGCGAGGCACTGCGGAAGAACGAGCTCCTCTCATTGTGGCTATGTCCCTGTGTGGAGCAGGGGCAGCAACAGTGTCATGTGAACAGGTTGCAGAGGTAAGAAGCTGGTTGGCTGGCTGCACGTAGTGGCTCCAATTCAGAGCTGTTCATCTGCTTTGTTTTATTCACAATCCTTCTTCCACCACAGGCTCATGACCCTTTTCCCTTTTTTCAGTTTCTACAGGACCTGATCTCTGCTGTAGTTCAGGTTCATGTCCACAGAGGGCGCCTTCAGGGCTGGAAGCCAGAGAGAATGGGTGATTGCTCCCAGGGCGTCAAACTCCTGGCAGAGCAGTTGTGTTCTGAACTCAAACCTTCAGGTTCGCTTCTTTCAAGGCTTTTGCTGATTGGCTGTTCTTTTCTTGCGTCTCCTCTTCACCTCACCTTGTCCCACTAATCAGACGAGGGAGCATGTGATGTTTCCTGTGTGGAGGACTGGATCTTCAGGGTCCCCCAGGTGTCGTCGTATTTAGAGACGCTGGTAGTTGAAGGCTTGAATGTGTCGCTGGCTGGCCGGCCAGCCCCCACCCTGCTACCCCCCTGCAGAGATACACCCTGGAGAGAGCTACGCTGTCTGTTGGACCTTCCCACCCTCATGTTTCTGGCACCACAGGTGAGATGTGTATGATGTTGTGTGTGTGGATTCTGACACCTTTACGTATTCTTTGGCTTGAATCATTTGTCATATAAATAAGTGAAGTTGTTGAGGACAACATGCAGCTGATTCATAATAGCTCCATCGACAGCCTTAAGATGGATGGGATGAAAGGTTGTGCTTCTCTTATTGATCAATACCAGAGTCTGCAGAAAGACAAAGAAATGCAGACAAAGAAGAGTAAAGTGGGGAAAACAGAAAACGATAATGAAGGAGGAATCAACAGTTCAAAGAGGCTCAGTTGGGACAAATAGGGCACTGGAATATAAACATTAAAATGTTGCTAGTTATGCACTGTTTACATCTTCAAATCTCCCTCAAGTCATATACTGCACTATTTATGTCTGTAGTGCAACACGCTGTTGTAGTGTTTTCTGTCTGTTCGAGCGTGAAGGTTCAACCCCACAAAGATCTGCTAGATTTTTACGTCTGACACAACGGAACCAGACATTTTAATGACTGCTACTGACTGGACTTGCTTTTCTCTCTTTCACACCAACTTAGAGCAGTGAGAAGGTTGTGTTGGCTGATGTGAAGCACGGGACATTTGTCCAGTCTTTTCGGTGTTCAGCAGTGAAGTCCTGCTCTATTGTTTTCTATTTTGGTGATACGGTGGCTCCAGGCAGTGGATCAGACATCGCTACCATGACCAGTGTCCCTGGCAGACGGCAGTTCAATTCAGTTTTATTTATACAGTGACAATTGGCTCAAGACCTGACGCAACTAAACATGAAGCAAGTGTTTAACTGTAGCCAATCAATAGATTTTAATTTAAACATACTACAATACTAGTTCTGTTTTCATTTAAACTACCTGCCTTTAGTAGTAGGACCCTTCAATGCAGTAATCACGTCTTCAACCAGCCAATGGATTCTACTCAGCGAGAACTGTTCATGCTGTGTCACTCACTGTACAACTGTCTGTCGTTTTTCCAGTTGCCAGACAATTACAGTGCCCCCTGGAGACTTGTGTTTTCCACACAGCTGCACGGGGAGAGCTTCACCAGGATGGTGGCCGGCCTGACCAAGTGTGGGCCCACGCTGCTGCTCATCAAAGACACTAAAGGACACGTGTTTGGGGGATTTGCCTCCCACGCCTGGGAGCTCAAACCTCAGTTTCAGGGTGAGAGAAGGGACTGCAGTCGCTCCGACAGCGTGTCCATATGCATGACTGCCCTATGAATCTTCTCTGGAGTATCAGAAACCGTGTCTGTTATGCTAACAAGCGCCACATTAGTGTCCGTTTGGCTAACTTGGACTACAACACTGACACTTTGCTTTTTAAATGCACTAGAGAAGCATAGCATAGAATCAGACGACCGCTCACTATTGCCTGGGTAACACAGAACCCCTTACGACTCACTGCACACAGATCCAGTTTGCATTATATTACTTTGATTGTGGCTTTGGTTCACCGACGTCTCCGCTGACAAACTCTTATTATATGATCTGAAGATAAAAGTTGTGACTTGCACATGATCTCAGGTGGTACTTTCATTCATGCGTTCATCACCGTAGATCATTTGATTTAGGTCTTGTGTTGTCTGTGGTACCTGTGAGTTGCCCCCTCTCCGTCCAGAGTGCAGTAGTGGGAACAGACGTTCACAACTACAGAGCTCACACTGAGGAAGTAATGCTACTTGTTTGAATACTGCGGGCTGTCACTTGGCTTTTCTCTCAGATCTTCATCATTTGTATATTGGTGTTTGCAGGTGACTCCAGATGCTTCCTGTTCACAGTGTTCCCCAGACTGAGGGTTTTTACAGCAACAGGATACAACGACCACTTCATGTATCTAAACCAGAATCAGCAGACCATGCCAAATGGACTGGTGAGGCGTTGAGCAGCTCAGCAGGGGAAAGCGTTTTACCAGATGCAGCAGCCTTTATGACAACGAGACATTCTGTGTTGAGGGTGATTATATTAAAGGCTCAGTCGTTGCAGGCAAAGATGGGTCAGGATTCAACAGGATGACTAGATCAAATATAAAACCCTTTTAGTAGAAATGTGTTTATGCTTCAGACAGAGGAGACGTCCAACAGCATCTATGTGTTCGGGTCAGTTTAAAAGGAAGAAGCTGTATCGCAGCATTGAAACGGGAGAATGAAGACGACCCGCGACATGATAACAGTGAGAGAGAACCGCGTTGTCGTCTTCATTGCCCTGTTGCCCTGGTTTCCTGTGCTCTTTAGGGTATGGGGGGTCAGCATCACTATTTTGGCCTGTGGCTGGACAGTGATTTTGGACGCGGTCATAGCCGTGCGAAGCCAAAGTGCACCACCTACGGCAGCCCCCAGCTCTCTGGAGAGGAGGACTTCACCCTGGATTCAGCGGAGGTGTGGGCTGTTGGAAAGCCCCCAGAACCAGAGGAGGTGAGGCTCTTTTCTTTTCCTGCCTCACCATATTTGGGACCTTTTGACCTTTTTTGGAGCCTTCAGATTTAGCATTGTTTTGTGTCATAGGATGAGGAGGGGAAGGGCAAGAGGAGTGTGCTGGATGTAGATCCAGAGGTCCAGGCCATGATGGAGATGGCGGGGAAGACACTACACAGTCAGGGCCTCAGGGAGCCAGAGGACGAGGAACAGTGAGAGGCCGACGGACCAGCTCCGTAGTTCAACTGGTACACTGTGAAATCACATTTGTTCCTCCCTGCCTTGTTCCTGGACTCGCCCAGAAGCTGCGGCAGCTTTTGTTAGTAGTGTCGTTTAAATCTTTACCGGTTTAGTTGTAGTGTGTGTTTGTGTTTATATTTATTCAAATGTCTAAATAAAATGACCTGAATCAAATATGGAGCAGCCGACATGCGTGTGGCCATTATACAGCATTTTACAGGTTTTGTCTCATAACACGTTATATGAGTCTGAAAGATGATCTCTGTGAAGATTTAAGTAAATTCTAATAACATGGTTTCCACTCTGACATCTGTAATTTTCTGCTCAGAGATCTCTGTGTTCACCCCCACCCGACTCTGCTAACATGCAAATGACTGAGGCAAGTTAAACATGCAAATCACTTCTATTACTTTACAGCCGTTCTCATGCTGGGATGAAGAACGTTGTCCTTGTTTCAGCCTGTATCAATATTTGTCATCCCACAACATATTTGAGGCTGAGCTGACGATTCTAGCCGCCGTGAGATCGAAGGCTGTTCTGTCTTCACGTCATCTCTGCAGGTTGGTTTAAAACTGCAAAGTCCAGCATCCAGACCGTTGAACGCAAAAAGCCAAAGCCAGGTCCGGCGTCTCTTCAGCCTGGTTCCTGTCGCAGCATCAGACCTTTGCTCCAGTCGGTGTGAAACGCGGGCTCGATGGGCAGGTTCTGCAGAATCGTTCCAGAACCGGACTGATTGTGTAAACGTGTTGCGTCATGACCTGCAGCCTTTGTCTCGTCCTTCCCTGAACTACTGCTTGGCCCGCGTCTGCCCGAATGACGGCTGTGTTCGCCTGGACTCGTCCGGGACCCCGCGGTCCGGGTCACGGCCTCCGGCGGCCGCGCACCCCGCGTTGAAGCCGCCGAGCGGTGCTTTGCATAGATACGTCCTCGCTTCCGGCCTTGCGCCTCTAATGCAAGTGAACTTTTACTTCCTCGTACAGTCACAGAGTCGCGGAGAGGAACTGACCGTTGTGCGGCTGCTCGACTTGTCAACACTTTACATCCGCTTCATTTCATAACTGTTCAGTCATGGTTAGATAGAAGACGCGTGGCAGCGTTGGACGGAACCACTGGACCTGTGAGGTAAGTCCCCAGCCGCCCGACTCGGTGCCGGTCTCTCCGTGTGCGGGTCGTCGTGACGTGAACCAAGACGAGCAGCGGTTTGTCAGAGGATCAGCTGAAGTCCTGGCGCGCGCGCTCCGCTCGGGGCTCGTGTTCACCACGTTGAGTAGACCGGTTCTGGGCTCGTGGGTTCCTGGGTTCAGCCCAAACTCGGCTCTGTGAGTGTCCACGCAGGTGCAGCTGAAGGAGGAAGTGTCTTCTGCGCCTGCATTTGTTCCTGCTGTCCTGGGATCAGGGGCCGAACAATGGACACCACGGCTCGAAAACCTGGACCACAAACAGGAGAGACCCGCGATAACGTTCCGCTGTCAGACGGTGCTCGGTCCCGTCCGCCCCTGGTCTGGGTGACGGACAGCATCCTCCCTCGGTCCGTGGGGGGTGTCCCACGCCGCGTGCTCACTGCAGAGTGAAGTGGCTCCACAGAAGTGGAACGCAGCCATTGTCCGTGTTAGCAGCGGCACCGTTGTTCCTCTGTGACAACAGGTTTCCTGCATGGGGGGAAATGAAACGACACCATGAACGCATCAGGGGCCGTGGGCCAACAGGGAGAGGAGCGGCGCCGAAGTGCCCTTGGGCCACACGGCCCCTGATTGTGTCCGCTCTAGCTCTGCCGTGAGTGAACGACAACTGACCACTAAGCGTAGGTCAAAGGTCGGCGTTTCCATATGTTCTACGCGGCTGCACAGGTTTGAACCAACATAACATAAACAGTCTGCAGCAGATTCAGAACCTGCGTCCACTAGCGGCTCCTTTACTTTCTACGTGACCGTTGCTCAGTAACCATGACGACGCCTTTTGACTGATTCCACTGTCAGGGCCTGACACCACCATGATGGTGGGTGTACAGCGCTAACTTCCTGTGTAGGATGGTTTCCGTGACGATGTTGGCCTCAGTCATCATCAGTCCTGGTCATACAGGCTGTATGACCAGGACCGGGTCGGTTCCAGCTGTGCTAACAGCTGCTTTGTCTTTGTCGCTGCAGCTGTGATTTGGTCTTTACTGTCATATTCATTGTCTTTATTCATTAACGCAGCTTTACTACGCATCATATCGATGGTGTCTTCGTTTTCGGAGCCTGTCTTTGCAGGTTTTATTTAAAGCCATGAGTGAAGCTGAGTGAAGTGTGGTCAAAAAAGGTTTTGGTTTAAAAATAACACGACACACTTGGTCACATTGAACTTGAGTTTTTCTGTGCACCTGGTTTCCTGCTTTGATCTGCTTTGATGCCTCCACAGGGAAACAGAAACAGCGAATCATTAACTTTATGTAGAAAGCAGTCATTTGATAAAAAGGACTTTCATCCCTCCATAGGCAACAATCTAGTCCCAGCGTTGACTGTTTGCTTTCCCCTGTAATCTCCCGTTTGAAGTGCTGTAGGAAGGAGCCAACAGTAGCTGCTTGTTGGTTTTTCCAAACGTAGCTGGTTGACATTTCTTCCCACTGAGCTGTTACTGTGCTACTGCTTTGTTTTTATATCTCATGGCTCATTTGCAAGTTAAATGTCGGGTGTTGTGGTGAAGTTGCTGAACACCTACGTCCAAAGAACAGACTTTCAAAGTGTCTCCTTCACTAAGAAACCCTTTAAAAGCATGTGTGTCACATTTTGATGCACATGATGACGTAGAATACTTCATGAATCGTGGTTATGATCCTAGCGCTGCCAGGCCATGGATTGTTGACTCGCCTCATACTTTCCATTCCTGGAGTCTGATGTCGCGCTTCGGGTGGGTTTGTCTCAGCTCTTTACTCCTGCAGTCACTGGGTTGCTGCTCGCTACATTATCTCCCTACCTGGTAATGTTCACTGTGTTTCATTGCCACGTGTATTTACGAATATTCCCTACTTTCCGTGTAAGTGCATCAATAAGTATTTAGGTTATTGAGGGGACATTATGCTGGATCATGCATAACTGCTGCACTTGACTAAACACAGTGACTGTAGTCGTTCCTGTCATAGATGAGCTGCTGAGCTGAGCTGACAGCGGATGATAAGAACGTAGGAACACTAGTCGCCAGGGAACGCGTCCGTCTGGACCAACTTCCTTTTCTGCTGGGTTCAACTCAGAATTTAGAACCTGCTACATGTGACGTGCTCCATTCTGCCATTAGACCGAAGACCAGCCTTCGGTTCAACATGTGGAGGTGATGTTGGTGAAAGCTACTGAGGAGAGTTCGTCGTTCTCGAAACCCACAGTGACCAACTTTAATCTGCCATCAGACGCACAGAAAGACTCTGACTGCTACCAAAGCGAGGCTTTTATTTTCACTACCTCCCTGAGGTTTTCTTGATTAGTATGAGGGTCACTAATAATATTATTATGAAACTTCTCCTTTAGTGTCCTCAACACTACAAATAGAAACGCTGTGACTGAGGAAGTCTTCCTCCCCCTCATTCAGGCAGCATCATCCTGATGGTGACAGAATGAACCTTTAACCCAACAGCAGGACCCTGGGCGGAGTGTGGAATATTATATATTATCGTCATGTGCTACGTGTACATGCATTACACAAGACTTCTGCATTTACAGACTGAACACAAAATGTCGCACATTCAGCTCAAAGCACCGTGTAGCACAGGAAGTGCACGCCAAAATAAGAGCCTTTGAGTTGTTGTCGAGTGTCGCGTGGGCCTGACGAACACGTTCCTTACATTATTACTGGACGTTTGATGGTGAATAGTTTGATGTTTTTTACTCCAACTTGAATCTTTACTCTCCATTTCGTGCCTTGTCTTACTCCGATGCTGCTGTTTTGTTGAGTTGCTGGTCTAGTGGAGGTTTACTGCCTGCGTTGTGCTTTCATAACTGCATCTGTCCAAGAGAAAAGGCTCGGGCACATTTACAGTGAATGCTGACTAATCGGGGCTTTTCCTGGAGTAGAGCAAATGGCTCGGCAGGACCCATAAATATATGACAGGAAGACTCGTGTCTCTGTCGAGCTGGGGCCTCAAAGCGTGAGGTGTCAAACCATTTTAGCAGTTTTTGCAACAACCAGTAGCAGAATTAGAAGCTAAATGGTGACAAACAATGAGCCTTCAGAGCATTCAGCTATACGGGTCTTCACACCATCCCCTCAACACTGATGTGAGAGAGTCCAGCTGTGATGGGAGGCGAAGGCTGCTGCAGCCACATCTCACAATAACCTCAGGCTCAGATGATGTGCTGTTAAAAAGCAAATCTACACATACGACTGGTTCCTCAGAAGCGTGAGAGCAGGTCTGTGCTTCCTGTCCACAGATGGCTCTACCGGGGCAGCAGGGCGAGATGACGGAGTACAGGAAGATTGTGATCAAACGGGACCTGGAGATGGGCGTCGTCATGACGGTGTTTCGACAGAAGGCCGAGAGGCTCACGGTGCAGGTCATAATGGAGACCCGGCAGGTGGGCTGGACACGCACGGCAGACAGGACCGACGGCGTCTGTGAGTACTTCCCCCTGCTCTGGTTTACGGACTTTTCTAGAGTAGGACGTGTTGTACTGCAGCTAAACCAGGCGGATTAAATGTGAATGATCCCACAGTGTGAGCAGTGAGGATACGCTGCTTCCTGTCGTCTGCTGTGTTAGTTACGAAGTCAAAGGGAGCGTATCGTGCCTCCACGCTCGGCTCCGGCCTTAGACGGCCCTTCAGGGACAAACCTGCTCAGCAGGTGCAAATTCTCTGCTCAGCTGTTTTGTGGCCGACATGTCAGTCAGCTGTTCTACAGGACATGTGACATGTCTTCCTTCTCGTAGGTCGACTTCCTGCCACAGTGTTTCAGCACCAGCTGTAGCGACAGCGTGAGCTGAAGATGAACGTGAAAACCAGTCTATTAAGCAACGTGTCTGCAGATGAAGTGGTGACGTGAGGAAATAAACAGGATGCTTTGCTGTGTTTCAGTGGACCTGTGTGAAATCAGAGAGGTCCGTGCAGGGAGGAACGCCAAAGACTTTGAGCGCTTCAAGGACGGCAAGGACAAGCACGACGAGAACACCTGCTTCACCATCTTCTACGGTTCCCAGTTTGTGCTCAACACCCTCAGTCTGGGAGGTGAGCTGCTCTCGATTATGACGAGATAAACGCTTTTTCGATTTACGCTGTAAGTTTCCTCTTGGCATCGCTGACATCTGCAGAGCGTGAGCATCTCAGCTCTGTCAGCGTTTGTGAAGCTGCCGCTGCTGAGACGTTGTGATTTGTTTGTTAATTACGTGAACATTTTATCACGCTTCTCAAACATTACGTGCTTTGATGTGATGCATCCTTTTACCTTTTGCTCCAGGGGGTTTGAAGGTCGCCAGACAGATGTCACTGTGTTGAGTAACGTTGTCTGTGCTCATTGTGCAGCTGATTCTGTGGATGATGCTCAGAAATGGCTGATAGGACTAGAGCTGCTGAGGCAGGAAACGCTGATGGCTTCCACTCCCGTCCTCATCGAGAGGTGCACACACACACACACACACACACACACAGTTATTAGTCATGAAGACCAATGCAGGCGCTGACCTCTGACCTCTGCTCTCTACAGCTGGCTGAGGAAGCAGATGTACTCTGTCAGCCAGACTAAAACCAACAGGTACGTCATCACATGTGTTTTGTCCAGTGTTTCACTTATGTTAAAGCACATGACAGATTTTTTTCTGAGGAAACCGCAGATGCGTGACAGTGAGCAGCTGGAGCCAGTGGTCACGGATCACACCAGTTCTCCGTTAAAATGAACAGAACACACAACAACACTACTGACAAGCTGTCACAGTGTGGGAATGTGTGTATTAACTCATGTCATTGTTAATGAAAATGCATTGTGAAGAAGCAAACGTCAGGAAACAAGCCAGTAAAATGTCGGAGCCTTCGTCACTTTTGGACTTTTGCACCTGCAGGCAAATAAAGATCAGATTGGTGACGTATAGCAGTAGAGCAGGATGACGCCGGTGATGAGAGCTGCTTCTGTTCTGCTTCCTTTGCAGCATCTCCCTTAAGGATCTGAAGGCCCTGCTTCCTTTGATCAACTACAAGGCTCCCAGCTCCCGTGTCCTCAAAGATAAATTTCAGGTACCAGTTTTGTCACGTAACGTCGCCATCGGTGAGGAAAGCTGCTGCAGGGCTCCGCTCCTCTGACAGCTGTATGGACAATGTCGTTTTATTCTGGAGTGAAGCTGCTGATGTCTGTGTTGAATGACACCAGTGTAACTTATTACACCGGACATCAAGTCAAGCTCCAGCTGTTTTCACAGGAGGTGGGCGGAAAGAAAGATCGCCTGGACTTTGAGCAGTTTCACAAACTGTACAACCTCATAATGTTTGAACAGAATGAGGTGGGTCAGGAATCTGAACGATAAAGGTTGTGCATGTGTTTAGCCGTGGTCTGACTCGCATTGTTTCTACTCTCAGATCCTTGATGAGTTCAAGAAGGAATCCTGTGCGTTCATCCTGGGGTGAGCTGCCGTTTGTCTCACTGAACTGACTTGTAGTGGATGTGGTTCATCGGCCTGATTCCACTTTGTTTGCTTCTCCATTCCTGGTGCAGTAACACAGATAAACCCGATGCCTCTGCAGTTCTGCTCCATGACTTTCAAAGATTCCTCCTCTACCAGCAGCAGGTAACGAGGGAGGGTTGCTCTTCATCACTAATTTGCATTTGATATATTTATTCATGCTGTTCATTAATAGATTTTCTTTTATTTCAATACGAATTTCCTAAAACTCTAAGTGAAATCAGATCGTCGTCAGTCTAGTATCACACATCATCTTTGTTCCTTCGTCGCCTAGGAGACCTGGGCCAGTGATCTGAACCAGGTCAGAGAACTGATGACCACCTTTATCGATGACACGATGAGAAGGACCAATGACCCAGAGTTCACCGTCAGCGAGGTACAGACATTAGGAGTCTTTGTCAGAGATACTTTCGAGTCCGTTTGAGTTTCGGTCTGGATGCATGTAAGGAAACCAGTGTTAGTGCTGTTTCCTCAGTCTTTTGACGTGTCACATAACAAACTTTCTTTCTCCCCATGTAGTTCCTCAGTTTTCTCTTCTCCAAGGAGAACTCGGTGTGGGATCAACGGTTCTCAGAGATCAGAACCCTGGACATGAACAATCCACTGTCCCATTACTGGATCAGCTCCTCGCACAACACGTGAGCGTGACATCGTGTAACCTGGGCCGGTGGCCAGTCCGTCACAGCGCTACGGTTCCGGCTTCGTGGCGTCCAGCATTTATTTTGGTGTGTTTGGTTCCACAGCTACCTGACGGGGGATCAGATTCGCAGCGAGTCATCAACGGAGGCGTACGTGCGCTGTCTGCGTCTGGGATGCCGCTGCGTAGAATGTCAGTATAAACACCTGATGTGTACTGTGTGACAACGTGCAGGTAGTGGGTCACTCACTTACTTTAATTGAGAGCAGAAAGCAACACTTGCTGCTCCTTAAGGCCAGTCGGGGCAAAGCTGGCACAGAACTTACTAGGAGAGAGTCCAGTCATCGGTACGGCAGACGGTCCTCACAGGGCAGGCTCAGATCCAAGAGAGGGTTGAGCAGCTGACGTGGTAACGGAGCAGAGTCTGAGCAGAGCAGACTCAAGGCAGGAACAGGAACAAGACCAAATATGGAGGAATCAAGCAGCAGCATCTGAGCTCGATCCCACTGCTGCGTCCTCTCTCTTCTGAAACTGAATGAGTCTCTAACAGTCACTTCCCAAGAAACAGGAGCAGCTTCCTTTCAGTGTGTGTGTGTGTGTCACTCTCTGATGTCACTATGGCAACCAGCTACACAGTGAAGTGAATCAAAGGAGGAAGAGCGGAAGGACGGATTAGGGCAAACTGCGTCTTTCTGTACTATGTCAGTCGTCGATCAGCTTTTTTCTTCGGTCTTCTTGTTTGTAATGAATTGTTTTGTGCTCGGGCTTGGGTCATGTGGGTAAAGCGGGTCATTCCTGACCTTTGCATGAAGAAGCTGATCAAACTAGTTGTGCCTCTCTCATCTAGTGGACTGCTGGGAAGGCCCCGGGGAGCCAATCATCTACCACGGCTGGACGAGAACCACCAAGATCAAGTTCGAGGATGTGGTCAAAGCCATAAACGACCATGCCTTTGTCACCTCCGAGTACGTTTCTTTCCTGTCTGTGAGCTCAGCTTTGAGTCTGCCCACTGTTTGAAGCCATCTTAACTGTACGCACCTCGTTCCCCGTGCGTGTCCAGGTACCCAGTCATCCTGTCCATAGAGGAGCACTGCTCCATAGAGCAGCAGCGTCAGATGGCTCGGATCTTCAGGGAGGTGTTTGGAAGCAAGCTGCTGACTGAACCTGTGGAGCAGATGGCTGGACAGCTGCCGTCACCCACACAGCTCAAGGGCAAGATCATACTTAAGGTACAGCCTGTGTGTGTGCGTAGGTGTGTACACGAGTGTGTGCGTGTGTTATTGTAATTGTGTTTTCCTTCACTTTATGCAGCACAAGAAGCTCAGTGTGGAGGGAGGAGAAATCAGTAAAGACCTGAGGAAGGGGCAGAAGCAGGGGGACCTGGAGATCTGGGACCCTGTGGACCAGGTGCTGTTATCCAGGCATTTATTTATCCAGCCATCCATTTATCTGTCTTTCTAATTATCCATCCATCCATCCATTTATCTGTCTTTCTAATTATCCATCCATCCATTTATCCATCCATCCATTTATCTGTCTTTCTAATTATCCATCCATTTATCCATCCATCTATTTATTTCTGTCTTTCTAATTATCCATCCATCCAATTATTTATCCCTGCATTTATTTATCCTTCCATCCATTCATTCTTGTTGTTTTCTGGTTTTATATTAAACCTTTAGTTGTGTGAGAAACTGTTTGAGCAGCATGTTTTACATGTGAACCCACTATGTAAATTTGCGTGTCTTTTCCTCAGCGGTGGAACAAGCACTACTGTGTGATCCGTGACGACAAGCTGTACTATGCAGAAGAGGAAGAGGAGCAGGAAGAGGATCCTAGGAAGGTAAAAGAGTGACGGGACTATGGCCTCAAGTATTTAGTGAACTGGACTGAAACCATTTGAATGGTGTCATTTTGGTGTCACATTCTCAGATTGGATCATAATATTGGTCTAGCGTATGTTGTATTTCGATAAACATGCTCCATCCGCCAACAAACGTTTATGGCTTGTTGTCCAGGACCAGGACCAGCACCGGTCAGAGCTGTGGTTCCACGATCGGATGACGGAGGGGAGGACGATGGCCGAGAGGTTAATCCAAGACTATTGCGCAGAAACCGGGGGAAGAGACGGCACCTTCCTGGTCCGACAAAGCGACACCTATGTGACAGACTTCACGCTCTCCTTCTGGTACAGCTTCCTGTTTCTTGATCTCAGTGCCGCAAAGCGGGACGTTGTTTGATACAGTGACACGGGCTGAACCGGTGCCTCCCCAAATGAGATGCATTCACTGGTGCGATAGAAGGACGTATATTCATCTTTAATAAGGTTCTGCAGGATGCGCTCCAGTACTGTGATCTGTGTAGGTTTGGCTGCGCTGGTCCGGCCTCCTCCTTAGGTCCACCTGTACGTCCAGGTGCAGGGACTGAGGCTTTTCTGTAGACACGTGTCCTGTGTGCATTTCAGGCGCAGTGGGAGAGTCCAGCACTGCCGTATTCGCTCTGGTTCAGAGGGAGGACACAATTACTTTTTCCTGACGCCGAACTTGCACTTTCCCAGTGTGTACGCCCTGATCCAGCACTACAAGGAAAACCCGCTGCGCTGCCATGACTTCGACCTGCGGCTCAGTGACGCCGTCCCACAGCCCGACCCACACCTAAAAGAAGGGTTTGTTTCCGATACTCAATGCACGTACCCGCTCTGAGCGTCCGCTCCAGTGTTTTCTCTGTTGCAATGTTAGACTAGTGCACACGGGTTCATGACACAGCTGACTCAGATACTCGTTCAGACTCACTGATGCTGTTATCAGGAGACTGGTTCGGTCCCTACGAGCCGAAACACGGCTGATCCAGGACCAGCCGGCAGCTTCTCGTGTCATCGCCTCCAGTGTTTGTGTGTTTTTGCCCACATCTGCCCCCTCTCACCTTCAGAGTCACATTATTTGGATTCAGTTAAAAAGGTCAAAAAGCTCACGCGTCGCTGTGTGTTCAGGTGGTTCTACGGTAACCTGAGCAGAGGTCAGGCTGAGGACTATCTGCTGAGGATCCCCAGAGATGGAGCTTTCCTCATCCGGCAGCGAGAGGGAGAACCAGACTCCTTCGCCATCACGTTCAGGTGCGGTGACGCTTCTTGACTTCACATGCGTTTGGCTGCTCGGCCTGCGCTGTGTCCTAGCTGAGTCTCGTGCGTTACAGAGGAGATGGGAAGGTGAAGCACTGCCGGATTCAGAAGGAGGGCAGCATGTACCTGCTGGGCACCACAACCGAGTTCGAGACCCTCGTGGAGCTGGTGAACTATTTCAAGAAGAAGCCGCTGTATCGCAAGATCAAGCTTCGTTACCCAGTCACCCCGGAGCTGGTGGAGCGGTTCAGCACAGTGAGTGACTGCAGACGGCGTTAACTGTGCGCCGAGCTTCTGCTAAGAAGCCAGTGACCCTGATTACAGGCATGAGGGGAGCATTTCATCTGACTGTATTTGCAGCTGTAACTATCATACGTTGGTCATCAGTGTGTCACTCGGTTCAGCTCATGGTTGTCGTCTGACACGATGTGGGTTGTGCTCCACAGATGAAAGACTCCGCCTCTCTGTACGAGGTGAAGACGTACGTGCAGCCCAACGAGATCGAGCCCGCTCTGGTGCGTATGCCTCTGGTTTCCTGTTCTGCTGCTCAGCTGCTGTGGGTTCAGACCCTTTTCTTTCCGTTGGCACGCAGCGTGTACTGGGCTGGAGAGTACATTCACTGACCTAATTAATGTGTCTTCTTTAGCCTCAGAGCACTGTTAGAGCTTTGTACAGCTTCCAGGCTACGAGGCCAGATGAGCTCAGCTTTAGCAAAGGAGCGTTGATACACAACGTATCGAAGGAGAACAGTGGATGGTGGGTCCGAGTTTGACTGAGACTCCTGGCAGTGCCACGTTCAGTCGCCTCACGCTCACTTTGTCCAACACTCTGACTCAATACAGGTGGAAAGGTGACCACGGTGGAAAGCTGCAGCTCTTCTTCCCGGCTAATTATGTAGAGGAAGTGTCCAACATCCTCCAAACCGACAGCAGGGGACAGGTGAAGACCAGAGTTTAACGGGTCGGCACCGACGGATCATCACTGGCTGGTACTAATCTCAGTGCGTGTTTCACAGGACATGGAGGACAACCCGCTGGGCGAGCTGTGTAAAGGTGTTGTGGACATCTCCAACTGCAACATCCAGAACTGTGAGTATGTGCCGTACAGCGCGATGCGTGATCTGACTGGTGGGATTTACATTATTCCTTCATTAAGCACCAAGCGCTCACTGTGTGTGTGTGTGTGTGTGTGTGTGTGTGTGTGTGTGTGTGTGTGTGTGTGTGTTCTCCCTCCTCACTTTAGTGACAAATGGTAAAAACGGGAAGGCCCATGTTCTGACCCTGCAGGACATGGAGCAGGACAGTCTGCAGTTTGACCTGGCAGCAGACTCAGTGGAGGAGCTCTTTGAGTGGTACAAGGTGGCCTGGGACATTACCCAGAGACAAATGAGCAAGCAGTACAACCAGGAACAAAAGGTACAGAGGACGACGTGCTGAGCGAGAGTCAGAGCTGGTGTGCTTCACGCTGTACAACCACAAAGTGCCGTCTGCAAACAGGATGTTGTCTTTTATGTCCAATCTCAGTTGAAGCAGCAGGAGGAAGTGGAGAAGAAGGCGGAGGTTGCCATGGAGATGTCAGACCTGGTGGTCTACTGCCAGCCGCGCAGCAAAGAGAAGGACCGCTTCGGTAAACGCACACGGAAACCGAGCAGAGCTGAGAGCTGCTGCTTTCGGCTCGTTCGCTGGTCATTCGAGTACGGGACTCGACTGTTACCGCTGTCTGTCATCCCCTCGTCTAATGACGACTCATAACAGGTTCAGGGTCAGCATCACAGAGGTGGACATGCTCTGCCGTGGTCTAGTGTGGGAAAGTGAGGCTGCATAGTCACGCTGTGCTGGATGAGGATGGCCTAACTCACACGGCCGCGCTTAGTAACGCCAAGGCTTCTCTCTGGCCTTTTCTACAGACGACTATACCTACAAGGAGATCCGCTCCTTCGTGGAGAACAAGACACCGGGGAAGAACCGAACCGAACGGAAGGACTTTGTGCAGTATAACCGCCAGGCTCTGAGTCGTATTTATCCCAAAGGCCAGCGTGTGGAGTCGTCCAACTATGACCCGTACCCGCTGTGGGCGCTGGGCTGTCACATGGTGGCCCTCAACTTCCAGACTGCAGGTATCCGAGCTCCAAAGGAGAACAACGGTCTCACAGAATCCATAGGCCGCAATGTAATCCGAGCAGTAACGCACCTCCCCCCTCATGGCACAGTAACCTGTGTTTGTCCACGCAGATAAGTACACTCAGCTGAACAACGCCCTCTTCAGTCTCAACGGATCCACAGGCTACGTGCTCCAGCCCGAGTTCATGCGCTCCGACAGCTACGACCCCAACCAGGAGAAGAAGAAGGTCAAGTTCGTCATCTCAGTCAGGGTACGTCTGTATGTGACTCACTCGCACTGCACCTTGACGTCATATATGTCAGGTGTGACGTCTGAGGCAAGATAAGACAAGATAATCCTTTATTGATCCCACATTGGGGAAATTCAATTATTACAACAGCTCCCAGGGATTACAAAGGATCGGTGGTGTTTGTCTGCAGGTGATTGCTGCCAGACACCTCCCAAAGCCCGGCCGCAGCATCGCCAGCCCGTTTGTGGAGATCGAGCTGTGTGGACACACAGAGGAGAAATTCAAGACTATCGTCTATCGTGAGTAACTAGAGGAGGGAATCTAAAGACTGGACTCAGTGGCTGCCTGCGATGGTGGATAGTGCTTTAACTGAGCTGTGCTGCTGTCGACTGCAGGTGACAACGGCCTGAACCCGGTGTGGAAGTCCCCTGCAGAGCCCGTCCTCCTCACGGTGTACGAGCCTGAGCTAACCTTCTTACGCTTTGTGGTCAACGAGGAGGACATGTTCTCAGACCCCAACTTCCTGGCTCAGGCTACGTTTCCTGTCAAAGGCATCCGCTCAGGTAGAAACGTTTCGCCGAGTAAGATAAGCTGCTCTGCTCCGCCTACTACCTCTCCAGAAGACAGCGGTGGACACGTCTGCGTCCTAATGAAGCATTTGAACTAAACATACACGTGCGTTAGTAGGTGTTTACTCTGAACATGTTATATGTTCACTGATGTTTCTGTAGCGTCGTACTCGTTGCAAGCTGAACCGTGTTATGTGGATGTCAGCGAACGTCAAGAGACGGGTTTTAGGACAGAGCGAACACAAGCCTAGTTTCACATCTTTAAGCGTTTGAGCCACCTTCAAAATGAAACCACGAGTGACATCTGACTGAGTCTCCACGTTCGGGAGCTCAGCCAGAACTGGGCTCGGTTCTGCCCAGTCCGACAGCCTGAGACTTGGTGCTAGTGTTGGGGAAACATCAGAACATTCTTAGTATGTGTGGCCTTAAACCTGCACCTACTCCTTGGGTTTAGTTCACAACTCATAACGTACACAACGTAGCAGAACGAAGCCAGTGAGCGTCGTCACAGGGTCAGTGCAGCCTCTGAAGCCAAAGCAGGCAAAAGCAGGGTGACACGACTGCCGTGATCCGCCTCTGAACTCACCGTGGTCGCTTTTCACCACAGGCTACCGCTCAGTGCCTCTGAAGAACGGCTTCAACGAAGGCTTGGAGTTGGCCTCGCTGCTGGTTTACATCACTGTGCAGCAGGCCGGGGTGAGAACACATACCCACACCGGGTTATTACGGGGGGTGAACTGTGACTTGTTTTGTGATTGCGATCACGTGGCTCGTTTCAGAAAGCTGAGGAGGAGCTTTACTCGTCTTCCAGCCAGCTGAAGAAGAAGCAGGCTGAGGCCAGCAGTGAACCGTTTCTGTACGACACTCACACCAACATCCAGCGCTCCAGCCTCCCTCGCCAACCCAGTCCGCTCACCAGAGAGTACAGCACCAGTGAGAAGCACAGGTGAGTCTCCCAGCACACGAGCGGTTCTCTAGTGGAACCACGTGACCCATGCCTCTGTGTTTCCTCCAGGACCAAAGAAAAGAAGATAAACAACAGTAAGTTCTACTCCTGAGGACTCGGCTTCTCGCGGAAGCGTCGGAAACCATCGTTTTACAATTTTGAAGTTTTTTTTGATTTTCCTACCTGAAATGAGAAGGATGCAGCATTTTATCAAAGCCATTTCTATTTATTAGCCATATAGTCTCTCCAAGACTACTGTGATCTTTTCCTGATTAATCTGAAAAAGAAAGGACCCTGGTGTAATGAGCAACAGGACAGTCTGGAAACAGCAGCCAGTGACAGAGGCCTTGTGCAGAAATGAAGGAAACAATGATCCATCACTGGACGTCACAGGGAATAAAGCTGCACCACAAAGAATCCAACATTGGTGATGTCAGTCACGATTGGAAACCAGATATGAAGTTTTATTGAAAGCGTATTTTCTATGCTATTGAACTCAGAATTCAGTCTACTTAGCTTATGTGTTTAATACTTTAAGGTGTAATTGCATACGTAACATCCAACCTGAAGCAATCAGCATTTGTAGCGACGCTTTGACCCAGGGCGGCTTTCAGTTTGAAACGTGACCACACACAGACTGCTTGGTTCGCCTGCATTACGTGGGTCTAGCTGCTGCTCACATCGTATTTATTTGGACGTCTGTGCTTCACGGCAGCTGTGTGATGTATTTAATGTGAAGGCAGGTGTTTGTATCTGTCCTATGATCAGCCTGTGTCCTTCTTCTGAATTGAAACAATAAAGTGAGCTTGGCGTAAGTCTTTATTTTACTGGGCTATCATACTGCACAAAGCAGAAAAAGACCTGAAAGGGTTTTATTTCATCTACTATATATACTAAGCAATTCTGCTCATTCACTGCACGTGGGAACAGCTCGAGTCTAAAGGCTCCACATCAGACGCAGGAATCAAACCCACACCTCCAGGGGAGACTGCGACCTGAGCGCAGCACCATAGACCACTCAGCCGTCCTGCCAGTAAGAGGAGATGGAGGCAGACATCTGCGGTTGTCATGACACGGCGCATCACACCACGTGTTCACAAAACACGCAAACACGCGGTTCCTGTGGTTCAGCAGGGGCCACGTGGCCCCACGATGCGAGTTCAGAGACTTATAGTAGTTATATAATATGTCTATAAATGAAATAATCCAATTAGCACAGCTAATAGAATAAATAGCCATCATTTACATTTACTTTGTAGCACATCACACTTTTACAATGAAATGTTTCAATCAAGCAGCTTTATTCATGTACTTGAGAAACACAGCTGAACGATTTCCTCAGTCGCTTTGAAGCAGCAACAACATCCCAGCTCAGAAAACCACACCCTCCACTGCCGACCAGGCCTCGACTCTGTCACGAGCCAGTTCAACCCACGCGAACCCAGACAACATACCGGGCCGAATGCTGAGGGATGCACTGAGCAGCTCGCTGAGGTGTTCGCGGACGTCTTCAGCATCTCACTGAGCCAGACCGTCAGCTCCACACAGCTCTCACCCATCTGGACAATAAGAACACACGTGTCCGGATGCTGTTCATAGACTTCAGCTCATTTAACGCCATCATCACCAAACTGGACCATCTGGTCCAGATGTACGTACAGAGTTAACATGTCGCAGCCCTCTAACTTCTGTAACAGGTTAGAGGGCTGCAACAAGTTAACTCTGTACGTCACACAACAGCACTGCCAAGAAATGTGACTTTGAATTCAGACAAAGGTCCAAAAGCTCCATGTCAGAAGTGGGATTCGAACCCACGCCTCCAGGGGAGACTGCGACCTGAACGCAGCGCCTTAGACCGCTCGGCCATCCTGACGATGGGAAAAGTAGGAGGCAGACACGATGCGGCCTCTAGCGGCAGCGCCACGCGCCTGCAGACACAACACGTGACACCGCGTGGTCGCGAAACGCGCACGTGCACACACGCGCCTGTGGTTAAGCAGGGCTCCACTCACCAGCAGCTGTCGATGTCCGGGTGGAAGCCGACTGGGCCAAAGCTGTTCAGTAAGTCGCTTTCTGTTCCTGTGAGGCTGGGAGCACGAGCATCCAGCGGGTGGACAGGTTCTCTCTTCCTCTGCACTACCGGAACAAAAAACCAGTAAAGACTCAAAAACAAAGTCCAGACCGAGTTTTGACGTTGACATTTGTTTCAACTGCATTAACCCTCTGGGACGACCCCACTGTAAACTAGGGGGCTCAAAGCTCAAAAACACACCAGGAGCCTTGGTGGGTTTTACATCCAAGCAATGAACACGTGGGTCTATGATGAACACGTTCATCCAACCGTTCATCTAGATGAAGCGTGTTGTGATTTATCGTCTGTCGGCGGCTGTTTCATCCAACCCGTGTGTGGTTTTTGAGCTTAGAGCCCCTGTTTTCATGTTGACCCCTCAAAGGGCACGAGGGTTAGAGAAAATGACCATACATCCACACTAATCACTGGTGGGTTATGTAGCTGACTCTGAACGTGTAGGATAAGTAATCATTTACGTGAGAAACGAGGCCTGTACTGAACGTCCACGGGCTGACGCGTGGTCCAGGCCCGAAGGACCTGACCCCGCGATGGGAACCGACGGAGAACACATGCCACGCACAGCTGAAACGTATTCACAGACAATTTATTTTTGACTGAAATGATTTAACATCATAGTTGTTATTTTTCCTGTTGACGGTCTTTTGTATTTTATTACAACAGCCACGGAGCAGCAGCAGCAATATTAATAACCCAGCAGGAGAAGCAGACCATGAGAAAGACTGAAAAGGAGGGCCCCTCATTTTCAGCTGCCAAACACAGGGTTTCAGTACAAGGGTTCATGGGAAATAGAGTCTTTTTCAGTGACGTGTCAGGCTGGGCCACTTCTGACCCAGTAACTACTGTAAAGATTCGGCACAACTGCACAGAAAATGGCGCGAACCGTTTACAGCTTGTGAGGAGTCAGGATGGAAAAGCAAAGCGCGGCGCCATGACGGCAAAACGCGCCGCTCTGACCTCAGCACGCTGGGCCCCGAGAACCAGCGAGGCCAGGGCGGATCTCTGGGTCCGTCAGTTAGTCTAAGGAACAGTCCGCACTTTTGGAAACGTGCTTTCATAATAGGAATAAAGACGCCGTGCTAGCTGTGGCTAGTCCGGCTCCTTCCTGGAGTCCTGTGATGGTTCCAGGAGGTTTAGATATGTCTTTAAGCTAGGCTAGGCTAGGCTAGGCTAGGCTAGGCTAGCCCAGTGATGGCTGTAGCATCATATTTCCAAAAATACTGATGTGTGCCTTTAGAAAACTGTCAGAATTCAAACAGCACTAGGGTGAAAGTGGATCAGCAGACGTGATACGTGGAAACATTAAACGGGGACAGTCAGCACAGGCCACTGTGATAGACAGCGGCCCTGCAGCAGCGCCAGAAACAATATGAGCAGATATGAATATGGTCAACGTTTTATTGTGAAGTGTCAGCATCACTCAAAGTACCAGTGATGATGCTGGTTCAACAGCAGTAAGAAACGACCAATCAGAAAGGAGTAGGATCTCTCCATTTCAGTCCCTAACCTCAGTGAAATAGTGATCAGACCCTTTATCATATTTCAAACCTTTTATAAAACGAAATTACAAAAAAAAGACGACGTAGCAACATGTACATGCAAATAAGAACACAAAACACATGATCAAATCAAAGACATTGGAAACTTAAAAGATATTACGCATCTAAAACATGTTTTAAGATTACAGTGCACTTTGTGTGAGAAACAAAGAAAAGTAGAACAATCACATACAATAAGATGAAGGCAACACCAGCCTGGCGAGGCCGAAAGAAAAGGGACTGAAAAGAGGAGAGCGCTATATACACCTGTATGTACATCCTAGAGAATACGAAAGAGCACAAGACCCCACGGTGATCTACAGGCCAAACAGCAAACCGCCACGGCACCCAAATAAATAGGAAACCAAGCGCGCGGCAGTGGACGGCAGCTCCCGCCTCGGTCGTCCAGAGTCTGGAGACCGACACAAATAAATAAATGGGTGGATGGTCAGAGCGAGGACAACAGGCCGTTCCCTCAGCTTCCACAACGCAGCCGCAATGAACAGACAACATTTGGAGGGAATGTAGACAGACACATATGATTTTCCCTTCAGACAGGACAAGCTCAGTCATTTCTGTGTGCACTCGTTCGCTGCGACAGACCAAAACGTCACCCACGTATTATGGCAAATTAGAAATACAGCAGAGTTGAGAGCAGGTGGCGAAGAACGACCGCAAACCAAGAGGCACTGTGGTCCGTCAGCGGGGGCTCGGGCAGAGGACGCAGCGTCTCTCCAGGTTACACCGACTCACCTTGGCCTGGTGGAGGACCACTAGACTAAACTCTGTGTTTAAAGTGTCCTCTAACAGCCAGAAAAGGAAAGGACGCGAACATCCGCCGCTCAGCTGGCGCCGGGTCTGTGCAGGCCCACGTTCTGCAGATCCCCTTCCGCCTGGAGCGCGGCGCTCGCTTCGTGGGTTCTTCTACTTCATTACCGTTGGGTTAAACCAGGGGCGTCTGAGAAGCGGAGACTCAAAGGTCAGGCGGTCACAGACCACCCAGCTACTGCTACACAACTGTTCTATTAAATAGTAAGGGGTGAGCACAAAACTGAAGAAAGAGGAATAAATGTCGCCATCGCTGTTGAGCTTTCCCTGTTATCACTGGGGTTTATCTTCATATACACGTTTTATATAGAAACACACAGTATATGAAAGCACTGATGTCTGGAAAAATATGTTCATTCAAGTTGATAAAAACTTTTTTCTCCGTGTGTGTGAGTGTGTGTGTGTGTGTGAAGGTGTCGTATGAGGAACAGGCACAGTCTTGCATCTCTCTCAGAGGTAGCACCTCATTTTCCCCAATGAAGGACTCGACGAGCGTGGGAGCGACTGACGAGAGCCGACATGTTGGCGCGTCGCGTGGACAGCTACATTGTCGAGGGGAGGTCTGGAATGTGAGCCGCTGTGTCCAGTTTCCTCGCGCCAGGGCAGGACAGAGGAGAAGATTCTCGCAGGGGATGCCGCACAGGCAGGGCTGGATTCAGACCACGTCTTAGAACCAAGAGACCATGTGAACAACGAGCAGAGGAAAGGGTCCCGATACGGTTACAGTAAGAAGAAGGTCCTTGGGACGCCAGTGACAGGGAATCTGGTCACAAAGGCGTCAATTAGAAAAACACCACGACACACGTCCTCACTAAAGGGCTCGTCCTCGGACAGAAATGTGGGAGAGATGGCTGCTTCCGTGATCCGCACGCCGGCTAAAGGTGGAGACGGTGGCTTGGTGACGCCACCGCTGTATTTTCATGTTGTGTGTCTGAACCTGGGTGTGTGTGCGTCTGGTTTTGTGAGGTGGCGTGTGGACGGGGGTCGATCACCAGGCCTCTGTGTATCGAACATCCACATCCTTCAGGTTGGGCAGTTTGGCCTGTAGAGAAACACAGAGTGAGAACGGAGACACACGAGGGCCAAGCGCGGGTCTGGTCCCTCATAAGCCAAACCAACACAGCGACACAGTCCATAAAACCAAAACATCAGCTGAAAGACACTAAGAGGTTCTGCAAAGCTGAGCGAGCAGCTGCAAAGTCACGTCATGCTGTCAAGTGATGATTTGGACGCTGTAAATCCTGATCATACCAATACAAAGCTACTGACTCGTACGTAACCATGCGACGATGTGTTTAAATGCCCCAGTTCCTTAATGTCCTAAAGTCGTCCGGTGCCGTTACCTTCAGGTCCTCGTACGTGTCCGCTGTGAGCTTGGTGCTGTTCATGTTCAGACTGCACAGGCTCTTCATGGCTGAAACACAGAGAGTCGCCGTTAGCCACCAGCGACTGACACTGGCCCAGTCCTGCTTCTCCCACGATAAAACCTGCCCTTTGGCCGTTCGTGACAAAGGCCAAGAGGCATCCCGTGTGTTTTCTTACAACTCAGAGCCAGCAGACCAGCATCAGTGACCGGAGTCTCGCACAGGTTCAGAACCTGAAGACAGGCCAGATGCTCCGATAACAACCGCAAGCCTGCATCCCCGAACTGGTGACAGAAAACGAGACAGGTTGAAGACCACGCACGTAGCAACGCGTCGCTGTGGTGATGTTATTATTTACCTGTGTGGACCAGAGGTTGAGCTGTTTGAGTGAAGGCAGCTTGATGAGCTGCTCGGCACAGGCACTGGTGACGTTGGTGAAGGCCAGGCTCAGGTTCTCCAGATTCCCAAAAGAACCTGAACTCAACAGACGGGCCAGGTCGGCGTCCTATGACAAAAAACATTCGCTGTTCAAGGAACGCAGGACAGGACAGAGATGAGCCAGCGGTCGGCGTGTGCCTTATCTCACCGTGGACTTGGATGGCAGAGTGAGTCGGGTGGGGCCTCCTTTTCTTTGCTGAGGAGAAGACGACACCAGTTTAAGGCGGCGAGTGAGCAGCTACAGGTTTGCTGCATTGACACAGATGTTTAACAAGACACTGCTGACGTAACGTGGCTTTAACATGGCGTCTACACTGTCCCTCACTATGAGCTACGACAAGGAGCCGCGAGGAGCTAAAGTCGCAGCAGCAGATGAAGACGAGCAGTCGTTTCCAACGATTAAAGCGGAGAAATCAGTGTCCGGCGGGTCCAAGGCTCCTTCCTGTCTGACTGGGGATGCAGTCATATCGGTCTCCGTCTCTGGATTCCACGGTTGTGGCTAAAATGTCACTTTAAACCTCTGCAACATTTTTGTTTGAAGACGCTTCCAGGAACACGATGTTCACTCAAAGCAGAGAGATTAGAGCTTCTCCGTTTAAGGTTTCAACAGACCCAGGTCTTATCTTTAGCGATAGGAAAACCTAAACATGACCGAGGCGGTGATGATAACGGGGCGCTGGAGGCAAGAAGATGGGCTGAATCTAGTGTTAATCACTGTGACCTTCCACGATTAGAGGCACACAAACTATTTGGAGGAATAAAAGAAGGCAATAATGTGGATTCATCCGTTCAGTTCAGTTCATAGAAGATGGACCTTACCAACTATTTGAACGCAAACAAAAGTTCTAAACACAATAAAAGTCATGATGCAGCCAGCATTTAGGTCTACAAATACCAAGTACATATCCTAGGCCATCAGATAAAAAGCCAACTGTGCATCATAACGTGTGTTTTGACACAATCCAACAGAAGCGACGTAAGTGAGGGCAACTAAGAGCTGGCGCCGCCATCGTACGTCGCTCCAGAACCAAACCAACGAGCAGTCTGCTAAATTAAACCTGGCTCCTTCCCTTTGTTCTGCTACAGCATCCAGATGTGCTTCTTAACATCTGGGGCCCTGACACGTGACGCCACACAACTGGAGATACAACTATGAGGAATCAGCAGTTTCTACTGTATGTAATGAGACGCTGTCGCATGATGCTGAGCTGGAAGAAGGAATAAACCTACGGAGCTAAATCAGGCCAGAAAAATGAAAAATTAAGCTTTGAAATGCAAAAAATATTAGCAAACACATAGAAGAAGGGTTTGATCAGGTTACATTTTTTTAATCATTTATTTATAGCTGAATTGACTTTTCATAGTTTGCCAGCTCGAAGTCTCAAAGCGCTTCCTTTCGTTTGCTCACCAGCTCCTTGAGTTCCCTCTGGCGGTCGCAGAGCTGCTCGTACATGCGCAGGCCCACCTGGGTGCTCTCCAGGGTGGAGATGATCTGCAGCTGGGTGTCCTTGTTGTCGATGATGTTGTACTCCAGCATCAGACACAGGATCTGGGGACACGCAGAAAAGCACACACGCTTTGAAAGGGCAGCTGGTCGGTGTCAGCTGGTCTAGCGTCAGTCATCAGACAGAGACCGTTTCTGCGTCTAGACATGAAAGCAGCTGCAGTAAAACAAGCCGTCAGCCTTCTAGACCCGGCGCCGTACCTCCACCATGGTTTGGTTCCCACGCAGGGCCAGCAGCATGCAGGGACCCAGCTTGTTTTCCGCCAGCGACAGGAGGAACTTCTTGGTCTTATAACAGGAACCCATCAGAATATGAACCTAGAAGAGAGCAGGACGAAAGGCTTCACCTCTGAACCACGTGGATCGGCACAGCAGCAGCTCAGTGTTCTGGTTCCTCTCACCATGCTGGCAAACAGCTCTCCGTCGTCATCGCAGGCCACGCCTCCTGGGCTGTAGAGCTGGAACCAGCCGTCTTTACCTGAGCGCACGCTGAGAAGACAGGAATGGACCTGGAATGGACAGGAATGTTAAGGGCCACACAAAGATGTGAGCTTTGGTCCAAGAAGAAGCAAACACCCACCTCCTGCCTCGGATCCTCTGCAAACCTCTGAATCACATATTTCAGCTCCCTGTTCAGACAAAGAGTCACGTTAAGGCAAAAATTCCATGAGAAACCCAAACCAAAGTGTGAACAAGAGTTGATGATGTCTGGGCTACTTACTTTGTGAATTTGGCATGTGCAAGGGCCCTGGAGGAGGGAGACAGAGACGTGGGGATCAGTTAGTGTCATGACCTCGTTAGCTGACGATGGAGTAGCATGATGTCAACATGGTGAGATAAGTTTCAGAGCAGCTTCAACCTACTGACCGAAGCAGGACCGACTCAGGAGATGTAACATGTTATTCTGCGTGTGTGGCACTGAACGCATGTAATGACTCATTGCAGCCGTTGCTACAGGCTGGTGGGAGTATTGTTGCCTTTCCTAATGACGCCAGAGCCACAGACCAGGCAACAGTGGCGCAGGTGTGTCACAGTTTGAACAAACAAGTGATCCACCAGTCAACACTAATGATCAGCCTGCCAATTACAGCGCAAGGACTCAGGGCTCCCTGGGGAGAGGGGGTGAGGTAACCTCACCCGTGTCAGCAGCAGGGCCCCAGAGACAATGACGGCAGCGCACGGCCGATACCTTAAGCTAAAGACGAGCGACCTGTGACGTGGAGACAGCCTAGTTGTCATCCCACCGACTGCAGCGCTTCCTTTAAATATGGACGTCAGTGTGATTGTGTCTGCTCTGGTGTCGTTCTTTGTTTCCCTGTAACTAGCGTCTGGACTCATCGAGCCTAACCCAGAGGTGCGGGCACTCACTCCTTGGGGAACGGGATGGGCTGCAGCAGGCTGGCCAGGGCGGGTCTCCAGTCATCGTAGTCGGACCTGAGGGCCACAGTCAGAAAAGGAGGAGACGCGAGTCAGCCTGGAGAACACGGCGTACTAGAGAGCCTGCGGAGCGCAGACAGGACCAGGAGCTTTGGTTTGTGTGTGAACTCACAGCATCTTGAGGATGAGCGCGAAGCAGCCCAGCACGCGGTCCGCCTGCGCGGGCAGCTGGATGGACAGAGTGTTGAGGGCCGGGCTCACAAGCAAACAGTCGATCAGGTTGGGCTCGCTGTCGCCCCCTGAGGGGCCGCCCTTCCGTCTGGTGTTGGCCGAGTTGTTTCGCTCCAGCTCCACCAGGATCTCGCTGGAGTTGACGACAGAGGGAGGAGGCGAGAGGGGCAGGGTGGGCGTCGGGGAAGAGACGGGGACGGACGAGGCAGGATTGGAGGGGGCGGAGGAAGGCGGCTGAGGAGGACTGGGGTTGGGGGAGAGGGGGAGGAGCGTGGCGGGAGGTGGTGTCGGAGGCTCAGGGCGCAGCAGTCGGAGTGGCATTGGCGGTTTGCGGTCATTCTGCTGCTGGCAGCCGTTTCTGATCTCCTTCAGGCTTGGAGAGTTGTCACGACTGCAAGGAAGGACGGAAACGAGGGAAAGGTGATCAGAACACACACGAAATTCAGCTCGGATGACAACAGTACGTAACTTCTAAATAAGTCTAATGACATAAGGGAGATGAAGGATGTAGTGAGGGGCCAGGAGAGACGGCTGCCACAGAGAAGGCTCCTTCGTGTGCTGGAGTTTTGGAAAAATCAGCCAAGAAGTTCCTCTCTAGGGTCGATGACACTAAGGAGACGACGCTAATGAGTCGAGACTACGTTACATCAACAAAACGGTCCCACGGAACAAAGTACAGAGAAACGTCACCTTCAACAGACGACGTGGACGAAGCCTAAAGAGGAACAAAGGGTGAAATGGTTTCACTAAGCTGCACGTAACCTGTGCTGACGCATGCCGAGCATCTGCCCTGTAGGTCACACGTTCGTAAGGAGCGAGTGGGAGCAGGCGGCGAACGCGTGGGAGGGTCACATTCAAGTCTAAATAAAGCCCAAACTATGATGAGGCAGCTGACACCGAGCTTAGAAGACAACATCCTTGACCTGTTCCACCAAAGTGGTCTCTGCTCAGAGGAACCTGGCAGCAGGGCCACGTAAAGCACAGGAACATCCTGGAGGCTGCGAACGCCTCATGGTCCGTACTGATTTAACGCTCGGCTTAAACGAGAGGCGAAGTCGTGACACGGGCGTAAAGAACGAACGGGAGACACTGACCTGTTGATGAACTCCTCATAGCAGGAGTAAATGGCAGCGAGGCACACCGCCACCAGGTTTGGCAGGACGCGCGGGTGCGGGCACTGCCCTGTTGGCCCGTGCATGCTGCAACACACGGCCTGGGTTAGACACGGGTTCAGCTATGGCCACGCTCAGTGTGAGACCAGCACTTTTTACCTGTGGACGAACTTCTTGACGACCTCCATCCCACCGTTGAGCTCGTTGAGAGCCAGGATGTATTCCTGAGTGAAGAGACGCAGTCGAGGGCACTTCCCAAAGTCCTACGACACGAAAGACACACACGAAGGAGCACAGTTAAAATATGAATTCAATAAGTTAATTCAAATATGTAACAAGCCAGGATGACAGAGATTCTTGGGTCATCTGAGCTGAGCGACGGCTACTCAACAATGCGATCACAAAAAGTAGTAATCACTCTTCTCCCAGAAGCATAAAGTGCTTGGCAGACGTCGAGTTGAGTTGACTTTGAACCAAGCACAGTGAAGCCTCTGGAACCTTCAATGCCACAGGCGCCAAAGCTTTCTCACCATGTTATGTTTGAGGATTCTCTGGACCACAGGAGTGAACACTTCAATCACGACCATCGACCGCGGCCGCTCCCGGCAGTGCTGCGACACACAGTAAGGACAGTCAGCGGGTCGCCCTCCAACGCTCCTAAGCCTGCTGTGCAGCACGAGCCCTTACCTTGCAGAAGAACTCACACAGGTCAGGGGGGGGGTGGTTGTTTTCCAGAAGAGGAGCAATGGCCTGAAAGCACACACACACAGATAAGCATTTCCATGTCCTCTCTCTTATTCACCCTGGCTGAGAGCCAGCATTTAGACGTGGCTCGTCCAGGTGAGCTATACAAACAGCAGAACCTCTGGGCGTCGAGTCCAGACACCACAACAGTCCAAACACACACGGTAAGACGAGCAAACACGTGGCGGAAAGACGGAAATACGACGCGTTACCCATTAACTCAGTGAACGTCCTACTCACCACAATAATGCTCTCGTGATCCTGAGTGCTCAGACTGGAGTTCTGTGGAAGGAAGCGCAGAGGCACCCAATGCATTATGGTACATGTGGTCAACTGGCTCCAACAAACACTCACACACGAAGCAACTACTCTCATCTCTATTCGATGCATTGTAACACAGATGGATTTTAGTTTTGTTCTAGGGATTGTCTGACAAAAGGTCCAGAGGAACAGTCACCAGTGAACCTGCTTAGCTCATGCTAAAGATATTGAGGACTTTACTTGGCAGCGCTGCTACTTCTACACCATCAACAAAACAGTTCTTAAAGTGAAGTAACCTCAGAATAAAGCGACCTATAAATCAACCCAGAACTGAATGGATGGGGGCTGCTAGCGTGTGTGTCGCTACCTCGGCCAGCAGCGTGGAGATGATGTGCAGAGGAGCCTGGTGGATGGACTCGTCCTGCAGAGGCGAAGTCAGAGCCATGTCCACCAGCGCTCGGATCTCCTTTAGCACCACGTCCCAGCGACTCGGGTTGTTCAGAACCTTGCGGTACTTGTAGATCTTTTTCTGAAGAAAACACAGCGACTATGAAACTTTCCCGTCATCGTCTGATTCTTCTGCCAAAGCAACGCGTCACTGTTTCTCATTTGCTTGTTGTCAGAACGTATTTTATTGGACACACAAACAGGAAAAGAACAATCAGAGCTGAGTGACGTGCCAGCGGTGACACCCTTTCATCATTGCTGCACAAACAGGAGGAAACTCAGCTGCCGATTACTGGAGGCAGGTCTGATCCTGTGCTATCAAACGGCGTCACACCGAACACGTCTGCTTTACGCGTGATCGCTCTGCAATAAACTACAGTGTTTGAGCTGAATTCATGACGACACAGCTGGAACGTGGAACAACCCCCTCAGTTCAAGCTTTAATGAGGCTGATGAAACAATTCAAGGAACAGCGACTGTACCTTCCACTGCAGGGAGTGAAACCACTGGTCCCTCAGGTAGCTGTTCGCTGCCTGTAGCGATGCACACATTCACACGAACACAGAGAAAAACAATATGTTAAACACAGTCAAGCAGCTACACACACACCACAGTAACTAATACAGCTCTTCATTACTAATAAAGGATATTTAACATGCACAGCTGGGGTCGATGGAGGGCGGCCCCTGACTATTAGTGTGATCAAAGGTGACTCTGAACCAGACTCTGAAGAAGCTTCCTCTTACACTGTACTGGAGTCAGAGGATGACAGACAAGCCCCCAGTTTAATCAGACACACTTTACTGGATGGAGGAGTCTCATCGTGTATCGATGCTGAATAACTGATTAGTCTGAAGAACTGGGTTCGTTGGGTCAACTGTCCCTGACAATGCCCAGACTTTTTTACCTCCATTAAACACGTACGTCAGGTTGAAGTGCAGACAGGTCATAAGTACTGGATGTTGTCCAGTGAGACCTGAGACGAGTCCACGTTTATCACAAAAACAACCGACCATCAGAAAGAAGCTAATGAGCTGGCGGCCAGACCCGTCTGGGTGTGGTGTTTAGAGGAAGTGCTGTCATTTCACTCTTGACCCAGACGACTCGTCTTTACGGGTCCTTATCTGGCCTGTCGGAGCCGAGCACTGACCACCCTGCCTCCGCTATGGGCGCTGCGCCGGAGACGTCGCTGTTTACGCTTCATTTCTTACATAGGTTTAAACCTTCTCACGTTTCTGTGGGATTCACGTCGTTTTCCTGTTTTCAGTGACTTACAGGAACTTTGACTAATCTCATGCTGCCAATGGCCCAAACTGTCAGCAGGTGTGAACAAACACAACCACAGGGTGAACAGACGCAGTCAGAGGTAGGTGGGCTAATGGGCAGCTCTGATGTATGTGGAGGTGGCGCGACTCAGCTGCATCATGTGCATCTGAAGCAACCCACCAGGGAGCAGTCAAAGACAATTTCCACGACATTCGCTGCTTTACAGTCTTCTTCCTCATCTGGTCATGACTCAGCAGCGAACGGCAGCGACTGAGACTCAGATAAGAACTGATAACTGTGTGAACCGGCCTCTAGGGGATTTAAGGAGACGCTGGAGCGAGCGTGTGATTGCTCTACACAGTTCCGTCTGCAGAAAGTGTTAACGCTTATTTGTTTGAACGATGAAGCGACTGGACAGACGCGAGTCACCTGCAGCAGGACCGTGCCTCCAGGGAAGCTGAGCTGGACGCAGTACTTCGGAGCATTGTCCCATGAAAGGAGCTGCAGGTCTTCTATGGTGCTGTAGGACAATGACGTCTCCATGTAACCAGTGGGCTGGAGAGGAGAGACGAGGCAGCATTAACATTTACACTGCATACTGTATATTTAAACAAGGACAGAATGAAAAGGCATTTATTTTTACTGGCAGTCAGCTGGAAAGACAGACAGAAACATATCCTGGGCCAACCGGCCCTGGGTAAACAGCACGGCCAAACAAAGGCCGCGAGCACACAGGCTTTATCAGCTGATACGCTTCTGACTGAAGGCTGCAGCTAAGTGGAAAATCAATTTAGCAAAATCCATTAATCACACAAATACACAAACATGGAACCTAGAAAGACTTTGTTCATGTAGCTGTGAGTCGCGAACACACACCGAATGAGATGCGGCGGCCGAGCGGAGGCGCTGTCCCACATCGCAGAGACTGGAAGCAGATGCAACTGAGTAACAGGCCACAACCTGTTTGCAAGTCGCACAGCGATTACAGAAATGCTGACAAATTACCACAAGTTTCCGGACTCAGGAACAGAAGAGTCTTTAGAGAGAAAGGGGGAAAAAACCATCTAAACAGATATAAATAACGAGGCCAAGCCACAAGGAGGCTGAGCCTCCGCTGACGAGCTCAAACATTAAACGCCACAGACAAAGACACGTGTCTGTCACCAAGGCACAAACGGAAGCAAGTGAATCACCAGCTGATTTCCCAGACATCAGCGTCACTGCATGACTTTGTAGCAGTTATTGTTGATGGGAGTCAAACGGTCTGTCCACACAATCACGTCAACAGCCCCACAGGGAAGGTGGAGAGGAGTTGGTTTTATGTGACCATGTACTCGTGTAGTCAAACAGCGGAAAGAATAAATACATTTACTATTGTCCTTATTGTAGAGAAGCACAAACGTGGTTACGTGGATCCAGTGTTGGGTTCATGTGAATCTTCTAGATGCTCCCAAATCATGAAATACTGGCCCTTAATTCCTGAACCTTTACAAAGGGGAGACTCTCAAATAACGAACAGATGATCATTGTCTCGAGCTACCGGCACCATGCGAAGCGGAAGTTTGTGGCTTCGCTCATATAGCGACTGACCCTATGGCTGTGGGAACCTGACATGTGATGGCCAAGCGTCGTATAGACGTTACGTCCACCTGGACAAGTGTTGGTGCTGCCTGGACGCGTGAGAGGCTGATTCAAAGTGAAACAAGCAGAAAGAGGAACCGCAGCAACTACATTTACCATCAGTCACTTAATAATTTGAATCCCTTTGACTATTTTTAAAATCCTGTATACGAAGGCTGCCGTCATTACTGCACGTCCCCAGATCACTAGAACAAGGAGGGAAACAAGTTGGACAACACAAGGAGGACGTAAGAGGCACGTGGGTGTTGGTGTAACACCGTTCACGGCGCTGACGCTGCCCAGGTCAACGCACAGACGCCAGACATTCAGATAAGTGAGGAAAACAGAAGCGTCTGCTGCTGCTTCCAGACAGATAAACACAGTCGCAGCACGAGAGGCTCTGCTGAAGCAGACACACACACACTATTCACCAAACCTAAATACTAGACATTCAGACAACATTCATAGCAAATATCGGTTCTGGCCCAGATCCTTCCCCGGACGAGTAAACAGCAGAGCCTGCGTCCGTCTGCGAAGTCGCTGCCAAACTTCTGTTGTCTGTGGTGGACTTGTCATGCCAAACAAAGAGCAGCATGTGAAAGTGTTTGCTGAAGGAGGAGGAACAGTAAACCGGGTCGTGTTTCTGAATGGACAGCAGACAAACAGAAGGAGCTTCAATTTTCTGATAAGCAGCCCTGGTTGCCATAGTTACTCCATTCTGCCTCCCTTGCTCAGCTTTGGCCTTTGTCTCTCCTTCTCTTGTCCTCATTTCTTTCTTCCAATTAACTCGGTTTCCTAATCATCTGCTTTCCCCCCTTTCCTTTTCCCCTCGTTCTGTCTCTTTCTGTTCTGTGCTCATCGCGGAGGAGGGCTGGCACAGACTACGGCTCCTCTCATCTCTTCCCTGCCGTGTTGCCATAGTAACACCAAGATGGAGATGTATGTTGTGTGTTTTTTTCAGTTCAAGAAGAAGCAGACAAAGAGCATGACATGGTAACACATTCCTGGGACAATGAATGAGACTCACTTCCTTCCAAGAATTCACTGCAGAGACTCATCTATCACACAAGCTGAGACCATGGAGGCACCAGGGGTGGATGAGATCTGTCCTCAGGCCTCCGGACGTCTTCTATGATATCGAGTGGAGACCACATCTGCAGTATAGTACAATCTCTAGTGTTATCGCCCAAATAATTCGCACGTCTCTTGTGATCTGGTGACCACATCACAGTCTGTGGAGGTCCGGGGCCCTGCCCTTTGCCACTGGTTATGTGTATTAGTTTAATGGACAGGTTCAGGGACCACAAGATTTCATTTCTGCTTTTTGCGGTCCATGTTGTCCTTCGTGTGACTGGGACCAGCATGCACTGGCGTGGGAAACAGCTGGGATGAGAATCAGCACCTCCCCGTCCGAGAGATGGAGATTGGTTTTCATCAGTTTCCTGCTGAGCTGAAGCTTTCACCTCCTCTTGTAGCACCATAGCAACACATTTCAAGCCAATAATTACGATATCACAGTTCCTACTCACTGGCTGAAGGACCAGAGCAGCAAGTGTGGTTCAACTGTGAGCTGCAGCGAGACTCTGGACAGCGTGAAGCGTCGGCACGTGTGAGCGCAGTCGCCGATCAGCTGCCTGATGTTTGGCGCTAGAGGCCAGAAAAAAACTCCAACTGTGACTCAACACCGCGAACGAACGGCGAGAGGAGGACAGACGGAGGGAAAACAAGGTGGTGGAGGAGCTGAACTCCAGCCGCCTCCATCAATGCTCCGTCCTTCCCGGGCCTCTCAGGCCTCATCCATCCACTGGGTTTGTTTCGTCCGTTCTCTTCCTCTACTCATTTTCTCCGTCTACTGTCTCCCTTCTTTCGCTTCTCTTTCTTTTGACCGCATGTGTCGTTAATTCTTATAAAACCCACTAATCGCCGCACACTGTGACACCACAACCGTTCTCTCTGAAGACTTCCTGTCACCTCGCCACGCAACATTGCAACAGGCAACATGACAGCACATCCTTCAACAACATGAACATGGCACGTCGCTGGTGGACCCACTTCCCTGCATGAGGAGCAGCTCTACTTCCCATTTACCAACACAGGGTACGGCCAGATGGCGTCTCTAATCAGGCTGCGTGGCGACTGAAGGATGAACCCAAACTTAACGTAGCTAAAGTAGACGTCTCTGTGAGGCTCTGAAGGTTCCAGTGGAAACAGAGCCTGTAAATGATGCTGCTGAGCTGTGATCCCTCCTGGAGCATGAGGTCAAAGGTCAGAAGCGTATTCAGCACAGAACTCCAGTGTCATATATGGACCTGGATGCTTGATGGTCCCTCACGTGTCTGCGCTAACTCAACGCTGCCTCTAACCACAGACGTACGCGATAACGCTGTTTACCGGACTATGAGCGCGTCCGCCTCACGTCCAGGCTTTAGCGTGTCACATACTGATCGAGGTTCCCATCACTTAGCTCCGTTTCCCTCCATGGCTCTTTTTCATATCGTGCTCGTCACATCATCAGCAGCGTTATCTAGTCCTTTTATTATCAGTGGTTGTCCGCATCCTTTCTGCTTGTTGCAGCTGTTTGTACAGCACTAACTGGATTATGAGAGGGATCACAGTTACAAAACCAGCTTGAGCTCTAGGCCTCGTTTCAGCAGCTTCATCTCTTTGGGTCCATGTACACGACTGAGGTCCGCATCTGTAATGAGCCGCGTCTTCACAGCAAATAACTAGATATCGTGACAAACTGTGTGGCTGTGAACTTATTTGAGGTGTCTTCTTCTTGTGTCTTCGCTTTGAAGATAGTGACACTTGAACATAAGCCACATGATAACAAGGCAGTGGCCTTAATGAAACACGATAACCAAGTAATAAAAACACGTGAAAGGAATTCACTCGCTACATTCAGCCCAGCGGAGAACTCGCTGGACAGAACCGATGCTAATCAGCATCTCCAGGCTGCTGCAGTTTGACTGCGAGAGTCTGACGAACACAGATGAGCATCAAGTAGCCGATGATCAGAATGTGACCAGAGGTGCTTCGCTCGACGCTCATCTCATCTCTGCCTCGCTCACCACAGACGTGCGTCAAAGTCAATAAATCCTGCAAACTGCAAAGCGACGCAGCATAACATAAACACAACAAAAGAGGAAGACCAGACGATGTGAAGTGTGTGTCACGACTGAACCCAGCCTTAAACCGACCAGGCCGAGGCTCGAGTCCGTAAGGCAGAGTTCTGTTCTAAGCTCATGAATCAGTCTGGTACCGAGGGCCAAGTTAGAACTTTGCTTAATGGCTGCATTGTTCAAACAAACCTGGGAGGATCCCGTATTTGCATATGGAGGCGAGTCCAGCGCTCGTGTGTGCTCACTCTGTGCTTCTGTTCCCTTATGCTGCGTTTAGCCACCGAAGCCTCGCTGGAGGAACATGTCCAGCTCCGCTCCAGAGCAGAGAGGGCTGAGATTACATGTAGGAGCACACTCTGAGTTGAGGCCTGTCTAAAGAAAGAACAAGGTTGTATGACGCACTGTGCAACCTCAACAGGAAGCTGACTCGTATAGACTTCATATTTTTTATAGTCATGGGGGAGTTGCTGCTACAGAGCAGCAGTATCATCAGCCCGGCTGCACACGTTCATCTACATCTTGCAGACGTGGCGTCGAGCTGTAATAATGCTCAGCCGTCTCATTTCCTACCATTACAGCTGGTGACATAAAGCACCTCGCGCCCGAGCCTCTGGTCCTGTGAGCGGACCCAGAAGCCAGCGTCACGCATTCATATAGGATTCAGAACCGGAACACGCCGCCGCATAAACGTGCAACAACATACAACAAAAGCGAAGTTGCCGTTTGTCTGCGATGACGCTTCAGCTACACCAAATACAGGTCACTCTCCAAAACATGTTGGCTTCTGTGCGTACAGGCGTCGTCTCAGGTGGCCTCCACATGTCCAGTACACGAAATACGAGCCGCTCAAACACACGCACTCACTGCTCAGTGAATCATATTCGTAACCTCTGAAGGCAAAATCATTTATTTGCAGCACAAGATGAGCAAGCAAATCCAAACCAAGCGCTTCCTTTGATCACATGATCATGTTAGAACTAAACCACAGCTCAGACGTCACCGGACGCTGCAGAGCCCGTCCAGGACCAGAAGCCTCCCGATCGCCCCGGATCCGTTGTAAGGAGCCAGGAAGTGGCTGCTCGCACCACGCAAACATGAGGTCGGTGGTTCTGCAGGGCTGTCAAAGGAAAGACGGCAGATCTCTGGCCCAACACTAACGTTCTCTCCTCAAATCGAGCAGAAACGCTGGTTGATCTCTGTCAACTTAACTGGACCCGTCGGAGGCTAATGAAGCTCTCACGCAGTCAGTAAGTCGCTCTCTGCCTCCTCGTTGGAAGTCGTCTCTCCGTGAGTGAGCAGCAGAACAAGTGGGCCAGCATTGTTCTACTGCCCACACAAGCAGCAGCCGCGCTCAGGAAACACATCGCAGTCTGAACACAACGCTGCAAACACACAACAAAGAATTAGCATCCAGCCAGAGCCGGTGGCGTGGGTCACGGAAGGACGCAGGTCCGTGTCTTATCGCGTGATTTTCACACCGACAGCACCGGACAAGTCACAGGGAGATGCATGACAGGAAAACGTGTGCTCGGGTTCGGTTACGCTTAGGGAAGTACGGCGTAAAGCAGAACTACGTTTCAGCTCAGTCTCTCGTTTGCGTTTCCAGGTCTTGTTGAAAAAAATTATCTCACAGAAATAACCGAACAGACTTTGTTTGAGTCCTTAGTGAGAGTTGAAGCGGTGACCGTGTTAGTATTCGTCCTGCCTGATTCTGACTATGGACCAGCACGAAGCGGCCATGAGGGCCTGTAACACTGGCTGCAGGGCAGGTGCTGACACACGGCTGCCCCACCAGAACATCTGGACGTGTGTTCCCCTATCTGCCCACCAGAACATCTGGACGTGTGTTCCCCTATCTGCCCACCAGAACATCTGGACGTGTGTTCCCCCATCTGCCCACCAGAACATCTGGACGTGTGTTCCCCTATCTGCCCACCAGAACATCTGGACGTGTGTTCCCCCATCTGCCCACCAGAACATCTGGACGTGTGTTCCCCCCATCTGCCCACCAGAACATCTGGACGTGTGTTCCCCCCATCTGCCCACCAGAACATCTGGACGTGTGTGCCCCTATCTGCCCACCAGAACATCTGGACGTGTGTGCCCATCTGCCTCTTTGTTGTCTGGCCACATCCTGCACAGGTCCTCTTGTCGTTATCAGACGGTCACATTTGGGTCTACAAAGCAAAATCACTTTTCCTGCAACTCTCTCAGGCTTAAATGCATTTGGGCAATAGACTCAAGACATTATGGACCAGGTGAGTTTCTCATCAGCCACAGGTTCCTGCAGGAAACAAGATCTGTGACCATAATCACTGATGCTCACGTTGTGAATGTGCACCAGCATCGCACCAGGAGCAAAGCCAGAAGAAGAGGAGGACTCGCAGGTCAAAGCATGGAAACCAGATGAGTGCAGTTCCCAGTTTACTGCACGTTCCACAGGTGTGGTTCCTCTGGTACCTGCTCATGTGAGGACAATACTGGCAGTTCCCACAGCGGCGGGACAGGACATCTGGGGCTTTGGAAAACAAGCCTTCTTGCTTTTCGACATGATTTCACGTCTCTTGCCAAAACGCCCGCATGGAGCGACGGCGTCCGCCCAGCAGCACAGGCTGGTTCTGCGGCAGCAGGCTTCACCAAACCGCTCGGTTGGATGGTGGTGACAGCTAAGAGCCAGCAACTCGTCCACTGGAGGACCTGAAGGTGTGAAGGTGTGCAGGCAGGAGGCAGCAACCTCTGCGCCATCACGAAGCCCCGTCTAGGCAAGCGCGTCTTTGACCCTGAACGAAAGCCCTCAGTGCGTCACTGACTTATCATCACAAAGTTACACCCACAACAAGTCAATGCAAACAGCAATCAGCGCTACAACGACAAGAAGGCTAAACTGACCTCCGCTCCGTGATTAGTGTGAAGGCTGGTAGAAAGCTAAATGACAGACTTACTCACTGAAGGGGCTAATGGTGAAGCACAAACATGGCATCGTTTACAAGGAGGCAAAGGCAGGAGACCACATGCCCACAGCAACAACCGACCCCGGACGCTCATCCAGCTCAGCCCCAGCTCAGCCCCAGCTCCACCTGCTCACTCCTCTGCTCCGGCAGGTTGGGAGTGAGGTGATGAGGGGGCGGAAGGTGAAGACACATCAGCAGAAAGGCCCGCAGACGCAGAGACGCGCTGCCTTCGTGTAAACTGCGTCAACATCAGCCTGTGCGTAATCTCGACGCGCGTCTTGCCACATCCAGACAAGACAACACACGAACCACGGCGTACTGTAGTCACACACACACACACACACACACACACACCACGCTGAAAGGCAACTCACGGTGGCCGAGGTCAGGCTGCAGTCTGCCAGCGTCAGGTGATGCGGCTCCCACCTCCGCAGGAACTTGGAGGTGAGGATCTTGCTGAGGAAGGTGCGGGGGTGCTTGACCACGCACACCTGGATGTCCCCCTCGTGGAGGAGCTTGTACCGCATCCCGCTGCTGCTGCAGTGGTGCAGGGTCCTCTTGCACGGCCCCGCGCCGAGCTTGGTGTTGTTATTCCCCTCCGACATTTCCCCCAGCAGGGGCTTGCTCTCCTCGCACTGATAGAACTGGTTGTTGTGCAGCTCGCTGCCTCCGCCGCTGCCGCTGTTGAAATCCATCGTCTAGTAATCCAACAATATCTCGTCTCCGAATGTTACTTTGGCAGAGGGGAGCGTGAACGCGTCGCGGCGACACCACAAGCCTACATGTAGGCCCGGGCAGCGAAGAGAAGCGGGTAAGGTCGTGCGAATGGAGCTGGACCGACCTCCGACAGGCGCGGAGAAGCCGCCACACACGGCCTCACGGCAGCAGATCCGCGCGGCGCGAGGCTTTTATCATACACTGCAAATAATCCACCATTTTCTCGCCGCACAAAGCCCCATGAATCGTCTTGACGGCGCGTCTCGCCTCCCCCACCGCCGAGCGACTCAATACGTGAGGGCCATGGCCTGATCCCTTCGACCGCCCCGGTGCCAAACACACTAATCCACCGCGACGGGCGCGTGAGACGGACGACAAAGGAGGCGAAATATCCGATGGCGGCTGCTTCCACGCTCGCTGGCACCGTTTCCTTTTATTCAGCCTGTCCCCGAGCTGGCGTTCAGCAGCCAACACTCTCCGACTGCGCGGTGGCGATTGGCTCCTGCTCGTTCATGTGATACCGTTCTGACGTCAATGGGGAGGCGAGCGGATGAGCCGTGTGTCTGTTGCGCCTCAGTCTGCCGAGGGCGCGTGCACGCGCTCCTCTCTCGCTCTAACGTTGTGCGCAGAAACATGGAGGAGGCGCAGGGACTTCACGCGAATTCATCTTTCTTTTACTGGAAATGACAGAGGAGACGTCAAGAAGGACAATGAAAGCAGTTCATTGTAGGAACTAAAAGGTCAACATGTGCTTATCAAGATAAAAGTCTGAAGGTGGTGTCACTTAGAGAGAAATAGAAAACTAGTCCTAGAATTAAAATTAGCTTGAAATAAGGCAGACTGCATTTCTGTGGAGACACATATGACATAACGGCAGCGGCTCAGAGGTAGAGCTGTCGCCCACCAATCCTGGATTCATGTGCCGAAGTGTCCTTGGGCAAGACACTGAACCCCAAGACGCTTCGGTGTGTCAGCCACCGGTGTCAGACTCATCCGACTCGTCAGGCAACAACTTCACAACCTGAACACGTGTTTCAGGTCCACTTTCTTCATCACAGCCAGAATTTCAACTTATACATAGAAACAACCCAAGTGAATAAACCCCAGGACACACACTGAAAACCAGGTTTGATTAATGTGGTCAAGCTCTGAATCAGATGAACAGCAGCGTAACATTCAGCCTGTATTATATCGCAGCATCCACTGCTTCTCATGAAGCACTGGTGAAGATAAAATACACAAAAGCAAGGTAATGTCATAGATCGACGAGAAGAAGAAGAAGAACCACCGTGAATCAGCCACGGTTCCATCTCCTCATAACAGCAGCGAGAAAAAGCTTCGGTTGCTGCAGGATGTCATTCGCAGGCTTTTGTGTGTTTGAAGCCCTTGTGGACCTTCAGCGGCGTCGCTTACATTCCCTTCTGTCAAAGATGTCATCATCCCAGAGTCTCCTGTCATCCTCACTCACACCCACGAGTGAACTACAGGGACGAGCACGTGCAGCAGCCAGCGAGCGAACGCTTCCCACGTCGGAAACGTCCTTTCCACCGTCGCCGGGTGCCTCTGTGTGGAGGCTGGGTGCTTCTCCCCGGCCTCCCGTTGCTGCGTAGGGGACAGACATTCGTTCCATCCAGTGTAAGAAACAAACATTTTGAAGCTGTTCATGTGACTTACATACATGTGCTGTACATGCTGAACGCTGATCGTTTGGGATTACATGGATTTGTGCACACGTCGGTCATAAAGTGTGTTCTGACCTTTAGGGGTCACGTACTTTTTCTTGCAACTGCAGTTCAATGTAGACAATCTGGTCTTAGGTCAGGAGCCTGCAGTCAACACTGACACGTCCTCAGTCCTTGTTCTGCGCAGGAAGAAGATTTAACACGTGGATCTACAACTAAAATGTGGCTTCAGTCACGACAGTGTGTGAAAATCAACTTCGGGCAACTTTTCCTTCACTGAACAGAAATTCACTAAATGTGACAACTTGGCAAAGTATGATTCTTACACAGACACATTTCTGCTGGTGTCCGTGGATTTTAAATATCTTTTGAAAGTGTTTCTTAACTGAGCTAATATTTATTAATCACACACATTTGGTTCTGGTAAAAAGCAGCTGTTGAAGTTGGACCATTTTCCAAATGGGCCCAGGCAAAGCAAAAGCACACATGAGCAGCGTGCTGTCGTCAGCGTAGAGGAGAGCTGACACTGGACCGGAATCCATCCACGCTGGTGTTGCTCCCATCTTGTTGACTGCACAAACGGATGTGGGCTGGAAGCAGTGAGGGTGTGAACGACAGGCAGAAAACAAGGAAGGTGGCAGGTGTCACGGGTCGAGTGAGGAGAGCTGACGGACTGCAACACACCAAGACAGCGGCGATCATCTAGTTCCATGGGTCGGTGGCGGACCGGCGGCCGTTCGACCTCAGCGCCATCTTCTTCTCAGGAATGTTCAGCGTGTGTGAGCAAAGTGCTGCTTCATCTTGTAAGTCTGCAGACAGTCTCAAGGGTCCGACTCTCAACAACAGCCTGGAGGCTCCTCGCCCTCCCTCTGGGGAGGCCTCCTAAAGCAGCAGCTTTTTTCCATTTGGTTTTCGTGTCAAACTAATTTATTGATTTGACAACAACGAGAATCACATCCTTAAATGTGAGACACCATTATGTCAGCAACAACCAACTCAGTTAATAGGATAAAGGTAGAACGGATTGTAAAATGGGTCCAGTGGTGTGATTCTGAATAACTGTTCATTTCAAAGCAAAAGATACTTTTTGTGCTTTTATTTCCATTGTTGATAGAATTAGTTTGATTCAAACTGCGTTACCGTTGTTTGTAGATTACCTCATGTGACTTGTTCAGATGAGTTTAGTTTCAGTTCAGTGTGCTGTTACTGTTACAGTCACATTTCAGAACCAGATGTCAAGTGTCCAGCAGCAGCGTCCAGTCACTTTAGTGCAGAAACCCCCAGATCCAACCTCATCTACGTGCCGCTAAGCCGAGGACAGAGATGCCACAGCTGTCCTGACTGGAGAGTCAGGTCAGACGTGTGTTCGAGAACCAGAGGAACCTGACAATCAGAGAGAAGACTGGTTCCTCAGTCACTGCTCCTACCCGTGGAATCCAGCCTCACCTCATTTTATGTCGTGTGTCTCCCTTTTTCAATGTAGCAATTCCCTCGACATCCTCCACTGCTACATTTCATTAGAACTTCCTATAGCGACCACCACCATTCGGACCCACAGGACGTTTTGTTGTACATGTCTGTCCTCAGCAGGTGGATGGCGTCCAGAGGTCGTGTCCTTTCAGACTCCTCACCTACACCAGTGGATAACCTTTTACCTGTACATTACCTTCGGCTTGTCACATACGCTCAGTGCCACTTAGGGACACCTGTACGTTATCCACCAGAGGCTGATTTAGAGGACATCTACACCCTGACGCCCTCATCCCTTATGGCTACGTTCACGCCTCACGCCGCTTCTTCCTTTGCTTCCAGTGGACAACAGATGTAATGTAGGAAGCTACAGTAGAATTCAATGACCCTAATCACCTTAGGCCGAGTCTACTAAACCAGAGTATGGCTTGCATCAGTACAGAATGGAGAGACAGTGTGATGTTGTTGAAATAAAAACACAGCGTGGTTACAGTTTGTTTCACTGCTTCTTTAAGCTGCACAGATTGATGCGACTTCGGTAACACTACAGCCCAAAATTCACCCGGGACACGTGAGCCCAAGCTCCCACCATTGATTCTGTTCATTTTACACGATGTCACAAACTCTCAACCCTCGGCGGAGCAGCATTTGCTCAGGACTGCACCAAGGCTGACAGCAGTCTCACGCACCGATTTCCCACTGGAACCGACGGCTGCTGATACCTGGAAGAGGGTCTTTGTCGTTTACATTTGGCCTCCAACATAAACATGAAGGTTGCAGCAATGCAGCATACATGGGTTTGGAATTCCTCGTGTGACAGGTTTAGTCTTAGCTAATTTAGTAACTGAACGCCTCACCAAGCAGCACGTCGCTAGTAAACTTTAGAAACGTCCACTCAAATAAAAGCTGCAAGCACACATTTAAAATAAAGCATATTAAGACTCATAAAAAGAAATGGGATGTTATAAAAGTCCTCCATAAGCCTATACCCTTAACTGGAAAGCTCTAATTGTCGTACTACTTTAGTGTTCATAAATTCCCTAAACCTACGGACTAGCAGGTACAGTACCACGGTGAAGTCAGACTCTGATTGGGAACATGCCCTGGCTCAGCTGAAGGCGAAACAGCCGGCAGTTGGCGATACGCAGGGCAGCGCAAGTGGTTTTGGAGAGGTCACTGGATAACATGGGTCTGGTGCGATGCCACGTCCCGGTGCTGCGCCGAAACTCCCGGATGTAGTCGAAGCTAGAGCCTGCGTGCGCACAGGAAACACCGGCATTACACCTTGAACTAGCAGCCCTCCTGGGTCCTCATCAGTCAACACACAACTGACCTGTGTCCAGGTCTCCCACGACATAGATGCTGGCTCCAATGGGCACAGCACCGTAGACGAAGGATGAGCTGGTCTGGATGCACAGACTCTGGTCATCGAGGAACATCCACCTGCACCAAGTCTCACATTAGAAGCCCATTCCTGAGTATTAGCCCTTTATTGATTCTCCTGTTATTCTGCTTGTGACAGCTCCACACCGACCTCCTCATCTCGTCATGGTAGAACTCAGACTTGCAGGTCGTCATGTGCCTTTGCTCGGGGTTGTCATTCTCTTGGCTTCTGACTCCACCGAACACGTAGAGCTCCTGCCCGACGCCACACGCCACCGAGCCGAACCTCAGGAGAAAGACAAGGCAATTAACCGTGGTGAGGAGGTCCTGGCATCCTGAGACGAAGAGACTCCACAGCCAATACACCACAGTGGGTCAGAACATATCAGGCTATGACTTAACAATGAAGAAGCCAGTATTGATAAGCTACGACAGGAAAACAGAATAAGAAGATAGATAAAAGACAAACTACTTCATAGTTATAGGAAATGATACAGGTGGAAGCCTGGAAAGTGGATCCCAGGCGAAAGATCACATTCGTCTCTCTGGATGCTGCTCCAGGGCTTTTGCTCGCATCAACGGGCGAGTTCAGCATCAGGTGCTACAACAAAAGCTGAAGCATTGATCTCGAGTCATATCTGTCCTTGGTTTCTATCTACAGTGAGAATAGAGGAAGTGGCCTCATTGAGGGAGTGTGGACGAAACGCAGCGTTCGTATGACTGGGCCCTTAAAATGAAACCAAAACTCTCACGTGTCATTTCCTGTTGTGCAACATTGTGGCTGAATGTGAACATGAGAAACAAAGCAGAAAGCTCCAGTTTCTTTTAACCCGTGTTCAACATTAGGCAGGTGATTAACACTCGTGGATCAGGAAATGGTTCAGTAGATGGTACACGCGAGCGACGTCGTCTTTACATAGGCTCCCATCACGCGGTCGCTCAGGGTGTTTACCTCCTCTCCTTCAGAGGACACAGGCCGGTCCACTGCTGGGTTTTGGGGTCAAAGCATTCAACCGAGTCAAAGAGCTTCCCATAGGAACCCCCACCTATGGCGAAGATCTTCTTGTTCATGGAGGCGTAGCATCCGACCTGAAGCAGAAGGCAGACACTGTTGTACGGGCTGTAACACAAGGCGAACTCATATGGTCACAGGCTCTGTCTAACTGCTGGGCATGAGCTACAGCCTCCTGCCCAACTGTCTGGTGTAAGAGCAAGGATCTGGTGGGGACAGGTCCCTTATTGTTAGGCTGAGATCCTCTGTTTACAGATCAAACCATTCACTACACGTTCAGGCCTTTTCCATCATTGCTTTCATAGTTACAGGAAGTGAGAGACGAGGGAGCAGGAGATCACATGGCCCCTCGTTAAAGCCTCAGTGGTGGAGGAACAGCGCGTTTACTGCGTGCTGTAAACTGAGCGCGAGCAGAAGATGACTCCAAAGCTCAGAACGTCAGCTGGTAGCGCCACCATTCTAGACAAAGCTTCTCTCTGTGCGAATGCAACTATCAGTCCTTGACTGATTGTGATGGTTAAAACGTTCTTCTCGTTGCTTCTGATCTGAACATTTAATTTCTACCGCACTGCACAGCAGACTCCGAGCCATATGGATGTTCCTTCTGTCTTGATTTGTAGAAGGCAGCCTTCCACCTACAGCCACACTATGCAGCATGACACACATTCGATCACCACCCAGTTGCTCAGAATTGGTTATGTGGGAGTCTCACGCACAAGGTTTACAAGGGGAGTATCTCCGCTGCCCGTTTACTCAGTTAAAGTCGGGTTTGACGTTTACTGTTGGGTCCCAGTTATCTCCTGCTGTCCTGTGAGATGGATGCTTACCTTCCGGATCATGGTCATGCTGGTCTGCATTTTCCAGGTATTGAAGTGCGGGTCAAACACTTCAACGGTAGTCAGCTCAGTGGCTTGGTTATCTCCTCCAAGTACGTAGACGAGACCATCCAGCTCCACCACGCCAAAGTTCTGACGAGCCTAGTTCCAGAAAAGGAAGGTGTGCTACTGGCATTTTGTGTTGTCTTGTCTGTCCGTGATCGACTACAGGCCGCCTCTCGCCCAGACTCATCTGGGACTGGATCCTGCTGCACATCCCCCTGACTACAGCTAAAGGCCAGAAGGACATTACATTAAGGGCACCTGGTCCCAGATTAGCAGAGAGGGCAACAACACAAACTCTAATTCAGACGTGACGTTAGTCTAATCTGTCAACAAGGGCTGGAACAGCACCGCTGACACCTACTGGTCAGGAGATGAATTAAAGTAAAGCAGAATACACACACTGGCCACTTTATTAGGTACACCTGTGACGCCACATTCTGCCCAGGTGTACATAATAAATGGTAAGTGGTCGGCCCTCGCAGCTTATCGGCACTCAGCGCGTTTTCACACTGCATCTCATTCACCCATTCGCACAGCGGTGGCGGAGCTGCTACGCAGCTTAGGCTGACACACCGGGGCAGCTTGGGTTCAGTGTCTTGCCCAAGGACACTTTGGCACATGACTGGGGAAGCCAGGAATTAAACCACCGATCCTATGATTGGTGGGCGACAGCTCTACCTCTGAGCCACTGGCGCCCCAGTGACTGTACAGCAACACTCCCAGTGGCAGAAATGATACCGGTTGAACACGACACCAGACTACGACTGGATGTACCTGAAGCATTGTGGGTATTGGAGACCAAGCGTTGGAGTCGGGGTCATATTTCTCCCCACTGCCCAGGACTGTGTTGTGCTCGTCTGTTCCTCCCATTACAAATAGAAATCCCTCTAACAGGAAGAAAGATGACGTCATCGTTCACTTATGCACGACACGCGATCATTTAGTCACTAATTGCCAGCCTGAGCGTGACACTGACCAGCAGTGACCATCCCGTGGTTGAGGCGGGCGACGCTCATAGGCTGCAGCTTGATCCAAGCCTGTCTGTTGGTGTCGTAGAGCGGACACATGCAGCGCGTCTCAGCGGTCGGCTTCCTGGTTCTGTGTGATCGGAACAGACGGGCTGTGAGTCGATAACGTGACGGAGGGAAGGCGGAACGTGCAAACGAAGGTCATGATAAATGTGTATCATACCACTACATTTCGTGTCCTTTCACTGATATATTTTCATTCCAACTCTGTATAAAATGAACAAACTGTGGTGGACTCACTTGCGGTCTTCTCCTCCGACAGTAACAATGCACTCAGAATATCCTCTGGGTTTGAAGGCGGCGAGCAAAGCTGCCCCCTGCAGCTGACCCTCAGCCAGGACGGGCTGACAGTGCTCTCTGATCACCTCCCTCATCAGAGGCTCCCCCATGGCCTGATGGGACACAGGGTTTAACTGGTACACTTGGAATGAAGCTAACGTTTAGAAATGAGAACAGCTGTGGAAATAATGGAACCAACAGGTTTAACTGTATCTCTGACTAAACAGTTCAGGTCTTTGTTAGATTTAGGTTGACGATCTAAAACTGTTTAAAATAAGACAAATGTAAAATGACTAGAAACTAAAGAGACTTAACAAAAACTAAAATACTCATTTACTAAAAGTGACTAAAACTAAACTCAGATATATTTTTAATACTAGATCAATCACCAGTTGTCAAGGCAAATATACCATGAATCTCAAAACCTTAATGACGTAAGGCCAACATCAGACACTAGGCCCTGAGTTGAACTAACACATCATCGTCATTTCACAGCAGTTACTTTACTTTTTACCTGCTCCCTCAGGTAACTTGCATCCAGGCCCTGCAGCCACACAGCAGACATCACTTCCTTCATATGTACCTGCAAACACAGACACAGACCCGACGTACAAACCATAAACACATCACCAACACACCATCAACTTGCATTTAGTCATCAGTTGGGAGCACATTGTTGACTTCTGTACACGCCAGACTAAGGTTATTAAAAACCTTCAGAGACATGACTGAACCAGACAGTTAGTGACTTAGTGCTGGCTTCAGATTCTACTTTGAAGAACTTTCCTGTCATCTTTGACCCAGATCTCTCCTAATTAAAATGACTCCTCTCAGTCTTAAGACCAAAGGAAATACCTTATAACCCAATGTCACCTTTTATCTCCTCGCTGAACCTGAAGTGTGCGTTACCTACTCTGCGATCCTCTGGGTCGTGTGCAAGCCATCGGACCACCGCCTCCAGTATGTGCTTTTCGTTGCCTATGTTCAGCTTCTCCATGGCAAGCACTTCACAGAGCCGGTCAGGAGGAAGCTCCACAAACTCCTCGGTTAACGCTACATCCCGGAAATGTGTCTGCAGGAATTCAGTGGCTGCGTAGTGGACGTGGTGAAGGCAGTAGTGCAGAGAGAAAAGGCGAATGCCAATGCAGTTCTCTGCAGTGATGCAGCTCTCTAGGAACTGGCAGCACAGCGACTTCAGATCCGTCATGAGGAGGAGGTCGGACGCCTGTACCATGTCTTGGATGGTCTCTTCACTCAAAGTGATCTGTGTGTGAAGGGCCGTCACAACAAATTGGAACATGTAGGAAACCGTTCCTCGTGTGAACCACACCCAAGACCTAAGCGCTGGCTTTGTAAAGCCGCAACACTGACCTCACCGCTGAAGATGTAGTCCAGGATCTGCTTCATGATGGCCATAGAGACCCCCTGCAGCTCAATTCTGTACGTGGACCCGTCTTCTTTCGGAGGATTATAGTTCAGCTTGGTCCTAACACAAAATCACGAGCACAGCTGAACATGACAGAACATGACGATGAAAACTGGTTTCTACAAGGCCATGGCAAATGACGGGCGCTGCCCTGACTGACCTGATGTAGGGGCTGGCAGCAGCTAGGATGTTTTTCTGGACAGGAAGCTCCTCGCCATCAACCACCAGCAGCGCATCGTGGAAACTGTGATCCTGCCAGAAGGTGCGAAGGGCCCTGAGGAGTTTCTGTGAGTGTTGCGGGTCGGAAACCCTTGATCCAGAATGGGGCATGTCTTTGCTTGACGGGTAGAACGAGTGCTGCTCACTCCTTTGGAAAAGGCCTCAGAGCTCACTATCACCTGAGATCACAGGAACACGTTATAACATAACTTAGTGGTCAACGACACACAGCACTATACTGTCCCGGCCAGCGGGTCAATGAGCTCCAGCACCAGGAGATAGACAGGGCCCGGTAAAGCCGGGCTGGGGTCAGACACACCGACAGGACAAACCCACGTCACAGTGGACACTTCCCGACCTGACGCTGGGCTGAACTGAGAGAACGCCCAGTGCGTTGTAGAGCTGGTGGAACACGTGAAGGCTTGTCGGACGACCACTGCCTATCACCTGTGGCGTAAAAGCATACAGGCTCCTTACGTTGACAGATGTTTACATTGGGCTGGAGACACCGTCGGTGAAGCCAGGACTCCTCCAAACAAACCATGCCACTGTCACATAATGGCTGCCTTACAGTGACGGGACAGAGCCAACGCTACGCTCGGTTGTTGGCGAAATCACACACAAAACAACTCAAATAGGCGTCAGCCCTGCCGCGTGTTTACAAAGGCTCCAAGTGACGCCGCTACCACTTGAACTGGACTAAACATGTCTCACCATAGGACCGACACCAGCTCCACCGTCTTCACGCGCACCTCCGCTTTAAATGAGCGACATTTGAAACAATGTGAATCCAACTCAGCCACAATGTAGCAGGTCAACGTGAAAACATGTCTTATGCTGCGTTCATGCCGTGTAGTAAATATTCCTCCCTCATTATTATGGAAGCATCCGAAATGTCATATAAATATATCTATTGATCACGAAGAATAATATGTTATCGTAGTTTTCTCATTTCAGATATGGCTGGTTAACAACACTTATTTACTGTTGTGGTTTTAAACGCACAGGGTTCCATCTGTGCCAAAGGAGTATCGACGACTGTGAACGCAGCACCAGCAAGCCGGAAGTCAGCGTCATAGCACCGGTCCAACACTTTACTGGGGACGCAAACAACTTTAGTTACAGCATTTGTGAAGCAGCTTTTTATTAATGTTTGTTGATGAGTCGTACAATTGTCTTCACGAAACAAGCAAATTAAAATTGTTTACGTGTTACATGGTCTCTATTTTAAAGATGACACACCACGACCGGAACTAAAACCAAACTACCATTATAAAGTGACCAAGATTGCCATCTAACAGTATATCCGGTTTAATTAAACCCAACATTTGTGCTGCTTTGTGCCATATATTTAGTAAGTAAAGGGGCATGTGAGGATACGCTAGTCAGCCTTGTTTTAATCGTATATATCAATCATCGTATTTACATACACACTGGTTCGTGCGTGAATAAACTGGACCAAGAAGGTTTTATTTTGAAAGACATTTCGTTGTATCCTTTAATTTTTGCTCGGCAACTTGAAACAAACAGCGGTAGCTTTGCGCCGTCGCAGACGTGACTGAGCTGTGCGCTAGATAAGTAAAGGTAAACGCTAATTTACCGTAATGTGCGCTAGTGGTATAGCACGTTTATGCTAACTCATTAGCTAAGACCGGAAACTAGTGCGTAACAGGGACGTCAGGCACTTGCTACTCCTCGCGGTTAAATGTAAACTTTTTTTCCAGCGCTATAGGAGAAATACGTTCCAGCGGCACAACTAATGAGCTGTTATGGCGGGAGCCGCAACCATTAGCCTTTAGCTGTGGTGGCGGGAGCCCGTCCGCGGTCTGAAACTACAAACATGGCGCGACCCTCTCGAAGCAAACTGGCTCCGTGGATCGAGCAGCTGATCCGGAACTATGGCGGCGAGGAGGGCGGCGGCGGGCGGCTGAAGGCTCATGTCATCGGGGTGGGGCAGATGACTCCGTCCCAGGCCCAGGGCTGTGACGGCCCCTCCGGGCTGCTCTTCCTGTCTGACGGCGTCCTGCAGATCCCAGCCGTTCTCACAGCAGCAGCCTGGGAGAAGCTGCAGGAGCAGGAGGACCGCGAGTGTTTCACCAGCCTGGTCAACGCCACAGTGTGCATCCAGGACTACCGCCTGGGCTTCCACATGGCCCCCGAACAGACGAGGTGCCGATTCTTTTTATCGGTTGGAGAGCTGGCTACCACCGCAGCTGGCCCAGTTAGGGACAGCACCCCTTGCTGCACAACGTTGCCCTCCGTCAGGCTGAAGATCGTCAAGACGTGGAAGGGCCTGCAGGGCGTGGAGGAGTCCCAGAAGAGCCAGGGTGCTGGGTTTGATTTGTCCGAGCTGCTGGGCGAGTGGCAGCACGACTGTCTGCAGGCTGTTTTGCAGGATGTAAGGGAAAGGGTGGCGGTAGCCAGCCGCTGCTCCAGTAGCCCACCACCATCCCGCTCTGCTTTCAGTCCAGCGCCAACCCACCCAGAAGTAGTCACTGCCACGAGCTGGGATGTCGACAGGGTCAGATACAAGGGGGCCAAACGTTTCAGTGTCCCAATCAAGTGTCTGTTCGTCCCAGAGGAAGAAGCTGAAGTTGGAGGCAGAACGCAGAGGGTTTGTAACGCTGCCTCTGGCAGAAGAGGAACACCACGAGCGCGCCAACCTTCCGGCGCCACGCAGGCCCGTGTTGGCGAGGCAGAGGGGGCTTACAACGCCGTGGACTCGCCGCCTCATCTGGACGACTCCACACTACACCAGCACGTGCTCGCAGGAATAACTGATGACATCAGGCCTTTAGCCAATCCTTGGGACATTTTCCCCCCACCGTGCGACACTTCCTCATCCTCTGACTCTTGCCGAGAAGCGACGCCGCCCCAATCTGAACGCAGGCCTGACACGGCTCCACCCGGCCTTGACCCCCCCGGGATCTTAGCCAGCACACAGCGTCCTGTCTACAGCTCAACAGAGTCCCAGCAGACATCAGAGCCCAGCTTGTTCCCTGCGTACCAGAAACCACTGGACTCAACTGGTCTCTGTGGTTCTTTGGCTACATCCACATACACGAAGGACCACAGCGCCTGCGTAGGTATGAAAGAGGAGAATAAGATGCAGGCCAAGTCCATGGAGCAGGGCGCTGAGGAAACGCATGGCAAAGCCAAGAGAAAGAGAAGCGAGCCCCCTCCAAGGGCAGGGACCACCTTAGCGGAGGAGGAAGGGCAGGTGAGTGCGAGCCCTCCGTCCTGGCTCTTTGACACTCAGGCAGGGCGTGGGGCCGGTGACGCCAGTGGTCATAAACGGGGTCGAGGAGCAGGGTCCGTCTCCAGAAAGACACCCACGGTCCACAGCGACGGCAGGTCCTTCTCTTACTCGTACCAAGTGTCCGGACAGAATCTGCAGGATTTCAGTGGATTCCGAGTCGAAGAGTCGCTGCTGCAGTGGGCTGTCAAGATTCTTGTTGTTCCCAAACAGACAGACAATCCTCACGACATGTCCATGACCTCCAAAGCAGCGCCGTCCGCCAGCTACAAGGTGGCTGACCTAGGTTCCAAATGACGGTGACCTGGGTCCTTGTGCTTTCGGTTTCCTCTGACTCAGGCTGGGGAGTTTCTGAACAGTGTGTAAACGCTCCCTCTGCTTACTAAAGAATTCTTTCAGGTGACATCACGTTGTGATTCCTTTGTGTCCGCAGACGTTCTGAGGAAGTTCAGTGCAATTCATTTCACATCCATTCGAACCAGAGGCAGCAGATTGAAAATGCTGACAGTCAGGTCATTGGTCTGCGGTGGAAATCGCTCCATGTCTTGTCAAGTGTAAATAAAAATGTGCAGCAGATGTCGGTGTCTAGAGGTGTTTGCATTTGTCTTATGCTGAACTGAAGTGTCCAACATGCGTCCAGTCATTAAAGAAAACCTTCAACGTCAGGTCTAAAAGCATGAAGTGCTTCTTTATCAGCCTTCGCTGCGTCTTCTGTGACCTGCAGCGGCCACATGACGCAGGGCAGCTCTGCTTTAGCTCCAGGTCCCTTTACGTCACTACTGTGACACCAAACTGTGACTGTGCTACATTTACTTTTCTAAATATTGTACATTTATCATAGAAGATTCATGCTGTTGATAATTTATGCCAGTTGTTAGAACTTGCAGTGTTCAAGCCTCCAGACCAGTTATTATGATTGAAACACAGCAATCGTGACATCAGTAACAGACCATTAGGAAATAATTGCTGAGTTTAATAACAATGATTTGTTGTAAATAGGCTCCATGGCAATAAATCACTATCACGTCTTCACTGTATTTGAAAATAAGCAAAGCTGCAGTAAAACTGGTGGATTACAGCTGAGACAGCGGCGTGACGCCAGTACAACGCGTCGTATAATCACCACATTTCTGATCCGCAGGAGAGTGAACGCGGGTGTTTCCCTGTGGTCCAGTAGATGTCACTAAAAACCAAGAGTTGGAGAAAGAAGGTTGGGATGAAGAAGCGTTCAGGAGGAAATGACAGCGAGTGCTCCCAGGTCAGACGCTCACTGTGCCGTTATAGAATAAAACATCATTCTGGAGCTCTGTTGTTACTTTATTAAGAGAATTCACTCAGAGTGCTGCAGAGACTCAGCCTGACTCGGCTGCGGAGAGGATGCTGGTTGTAAACCCGTGTCCGTGGGGAATGGACGCCTTGAACGGATGGAACGCTGACGACAGGTCTGACACGTATGCTGTTATTTACACTGGGACAGGATGGAGCAACAGTCGCTAACGTTCACGTAGGAAATGCAGCGTGGGCTCGTGAGCCGAGGATCAAGTCGTCCTGCTTTCTGTGGCCTGTACACAACTCATTCTTGCATGTTGGTTTACTTTTGTTTGCTAATGAATCACCGTCTGCTGAGAGAAACAGAGAAAAGACCAACCACTAAGTTTATCCACTCAAAGTTCCCCAAACCCCTAATGTAAGCAGCAGCCAGCTGTGCGCACTTGTAAAGTTGTTATAATCCTCCTTTGACCTATAAACAGGAAAATACATAATATAAAGCATCATGCTCACATCTACAAATAATACACAGTCTATGTTGTCCTTGTAAGGCAATGCAGTCCTGGGAGGCCGCGAGCTCTTCAAAGCACAATTAAAACAGCACATTCCTCTCCGTCCAGCTTTGTAATTACAGGAACAATACAAACAGACACGATCAACAACATCCACTTGCACATTCACGGCGTGAATTCTGAGACGTGCGTGGTTTAACATTCGGCAGATGCAGTGACGATCAGCTCTGGAACCTTCCTGTAGAAGCTCAGTTCAGAAGCCGTGGCCACAGAGCAGATTTGAAATGTGTTATTGGAGCCATTTACTCCAAATGTTCTGCAGGAGTCCAGGAGCCTTGAAGGAGAATAGTCACGTGACCTATTGAAGTAGACGCTAAATTCATTGCTTTACGCCAAACGTGATCCCTGCCTGAGCTCTCTGTGCTCGCTCACCTAGTTGTTTTCCCAGACCAAGTAGTTCCCCTGATTCAGAGCAACCACCAAATAATGTGATGCTGTCAGTTCTTGCATCACGTTGTTTCCACAAGCAGCAATTACCCACAGTTGCTACAGGGAGAACCATGAGGAAGCGAACACAGCGACCGCGTCTCACTTCTACTATGTAGTAACGTACATATGCTCTACTGTAGTAACGTACATATACTCTACTGCTCTACTGTAGTAACGTACATATACTCTACTGTAGTAACGTACATATGCTCTACTGTAGTAACGTACATATACTCTACTGCTCTACTGTAGTAACGTACATATGCTCTACTGCTCTACTGTAGTAACGTACATATGCTCTACTGCTCTACTGTAGTAACGTACATATACTCTACTGTAGTAACGTACATATACTCTACTGTAGTAACGTACATATACTCTACTGTAGTAACGTACATATGCTCTACTGTAGTAACGTACATATGCTCTACTGCTCTACTGTAGTAACGTTCATATGCTCTACTGTAGTAACGTACATATGCTCTACTGCTCTACTGTAGTAACGTACATATGCTCTACTGCTCTACTGTAGTAACGTACATATACTCTACTGTAGTAACGTACATATACTCTACTGTAGTAACGTACATATACTCTACTGTAGTAACGTACATATGCTCTACTGTAGTAACGTACATATGCTCTACTGCTCTACTGTAGTAACGTTCATATGCTCTACTGTAGTAACGTACATATACTCTACTGTAGTAACGTACATATACTCTACTGTAGTAACGTACATATACTCTACTGTAGTAACGTTCATATGCTCTACTGTAGTAACGTACATATGCTCTACTGCTCTACTGTAGTAACGTACATATACTCTACTGTAGTAACGTTCATATACTCTACTGTAGTAACGTACATATGCTCTACTGCTCTACTGTAGTAACGTACATATGCTCTACTGTAGTAACGTACATATGCTCTACTGTAGTAACGTACATATACTCTACTGCTCTACTGTAGTAACGTACATATGCTCTACTGTAGTAACGTACATATACTCTACTGTAGTAACGTTCATATACTCTACTGCTCTACTGTAGTAACGTACATATGCTCTACTGTAGTAACGTACATATACTCTACTGCTCTACTGTAGTAACGTACATATGCTCTACTGTAGTAACGTACATATGCTCTACTGTAGTAACGTACATATACTCTACTGTAGTAACGTTCATATGCTCTACTGTAGTAACGTACATATACTCTACTGTAGTAACGTTCATATGCTCTACTGTAGTAACGTACATATACTCTACTGCTCTACTGTAGTAACGTACATATACTCTACTGTAGTAACGTTCATATACTCTACTGCTCTACTGTAGTAACGTACATATGCTCTACTGCTCTACTGTAGTAACGTACATATACTCTACTGTAGTAACGTTCATATACTCTACTGCTCTACTGTAGTAACGTACATATGCTCTACTGTAGTAACGTACATATACTCTACTGCTCTACTGTAGTAACGTACATATACTCTACTGTAGTAACGTACATATACTCTACTGTAGTAACGTACATATACTCTACTGTAGTAACGTACATATGCTCTACTGTAGTAACGTACATATACTCTACTGTAGTAACGTACATATACTCTACTGCTCTACTGTAGTAACGTACATATGCTCTACTGTAGTAACGTACATATGCTCTACTGTAGTAACGTACATATACTCTACTGTAGTAACGTACATATGCTCTACTGCTCTACTGTAGTAACGTACATATGCTCTACTGTAGTAACGTACATATACTCTACTGCTCTACTGTAGTAACGTACATATACTCTACTGCTCTACTGTAGTAACGTACATATACTCTACTGCTCTACTGTAGTAACGTTCATATGCTCTACTGTAGTAACGTACATATGCTCTACTGTAGTAACGTACATATGCTCTACTGTAGTAACGTACATATACTCTACTGCTCTACTGTAGTAACGTTCATATGCTCTACTGTAGTAACGTACATATACTCTACTGCTCTACTGTAGTAACGTTCATATGCTCTACTGTAGTAACGTTCATATGCTCTACTGTAGTAACGTACATATGCTCTACTGTAGTAACGTACATATGCTCTACTGTAGTAACGTACATATGCTCTACTGCTCTACTGTAGTAACGTACATATGCTCTACTGTAGTAACGTACATATACTCTACTGCTCTACTGTAGTAACGTACATATACTCTACTGTAGTAACGTACATATGCTCTACTGCTCTACTGTAGTAACGTACATATACTCTACTGTAGTAACGTACATATACTCTACTGCTCTACTGTAGTAACGTACATATACTCTACTGTAGTAACGTACATATGCTCTACTGCTCTACTGTAGTAACGTACATATGCTCTACTGTAGTAACGTACATATACTCTACTGCTCTACTGTAGTAACGTACATATACTCTACTGTAGTAACGTACATATGCTCTACTGCTCTACTGTAGTAACGTACATATGCTCTACTGTAGTAACGTACATATGCTCTACTGTAGTAACGTACATATGCTCTACTGTAGTAACGTACATATACTCTACTGCTCTACTGTAGTAACGTACATATACTCTACTGCTCTACTGTAGTAACATACATATGCTCTACTGTAGTAACGTACATATACTCTACTGTAGTAACGTACATATGCTCTACTGTAGTAACGTACATATACTCTACTGTAGTAACGTACATATGCTCTACTGTAGTAACGTACATATACTCTACTGTGGTAACGTACATATACTCTACTGTAGTAACGTTCATATACTCTACTGCTCTACTGTAGTAACGTACATATACTCTACTGTAGTAACGTACATATGCTCTACTGCTCTACTGTAGTAACGTACATATGCTCTACTGTAGTAACGTACATATACTCTACTGCTCTACTGTAGTAACGTTCATATACTCTACTGTAGTAACGTACATATGCTCTACTGCTCTACTGTAGTAACGTACATATACTCTACTGCTCTACTGTAGTAACGTTCATATACTCTACTGTAGTAACGTACATATGCTCTACTGCTCTACTGTAGTAACGTACATATACTCTACTGCTCTACTGTAGTAACGTTCATATACTCTACTGTAGTAACGTACATATGCTCTACTGCTCTACTGTAGTAACGTTCATATACTCTACTGTAGTAACGTACATATGCTCTACTGCTCTACTGTAGTAACGTTCATATACTCTACTGTAGTAACGTACATATGCTCTACTGTAGTAACGTTCATATGCTCTACTGTAGTAACGTACATATACTCTACTGTAGTAACGTACATATGCTCTACTGTAGTAACGTACATATGCTCTACTGCTCTACTGTAGTAACGTACATATACTCTACTGTAGTAACGTACATATGCTCTACTGTAGTAACGTACATATACTCTACTGTAGTAACGTACATATACTCTACTGCTCTACTGTAGTAACGTACATATGCTCTACTGTAGTAACGTACATATACTCTACTGCTCTACTGTAGTAACGTACATATACTCTACTGCTCTACTGTAGTAACATACATATGCTCTACTGTAGTAACGTTCATATACTCTACTGTAGTAACGTTCATATGCTCTACTGTAGTAACGTACATATACTCTACTGCTCTACTGTAGTAACGTACATATGCTCTACTGTAGTAACGTACATATACTCTACTGTAGTAACGTACATATACTCTACTGCTCTACTGTAGTAACGTACATATGCTCTACTGTAGTAACGTACATATACTCTACTGCTCTACTGTAGTAACGTACATATACTCTACTGCTCTACTGTAGTAACATACATATGCTCTACTGTAGTAACGTTCATATACTCTACTGTAGTAACGTTCATATGCTCTACTGTAGTAACGTACATATACTCTACTGCTCTACTGTAGTAACGTACATATGCTCTACTGTAGTAACGTACATATACTCTACTGTAGTAACGTTCATATGCTCTACTGTAGTAACGTACATATACTCTACTGTAGTAACGTACATATGCTCTACTGTAGTAACGTACATATACTCTACTGCTCTACTGTAGTAACGTACATATGCTCTACTGTAGTAACGTACATATACTCTACTGCTCTACTGTAGTAACGTACATATACTCTACTGCTCTACTGTAGTAACATACATATGCTCTACTGTAGTAACGTACATATACTCTACTGTAGTAACGTACATATACTCTACTGCTCTACTGTAGTAACGTACATATACTCTACTGCTCTACTGTAGTAACGTTCATATACTCTACTGTAGTAACGTTCATATGCTCTACTGTAGTAACGTACATATACTCTACTGCTCTACTGTAGTAACGTACATATGCTCTACTGTAGTAACGTACATATACTCTACTGTAGTAACGTTCATATGCTCTACTGTAGTAACGTACATATACTCTACTGTAGTAACGTACATATGCTCTACTGTAGTAACGTACATATACTCTACTGCTCTACTGTAGTAACGTACATATGCTCTACTGTAGTAACGTACATATACTCTACTGCTCTACTGTAGTAACGTACATATACTCTACTGCTCTACTGTAGTAACATACATATGCTCTACTGTAGTAACGTACATATACTCTACTGTAGTAACGTACATATACTCTACTGCTCTACTGTAGTAACGTACATATACTCTACTGCTCTACTGTAGTAACGTACATATGCTCTACTGTAGTAACGTACATATACTCTACTGTAGTAACGTACATATACTCTACTGCTCTACTGTAGTAACGTACATATACTCTACTGCTCTACTGTAGTAACGTACATATGCTCTACTGTAGTAACGTACATATGCTCTACTGTAGTAACGTACATATACTCTACTGCTCTACTGTAGTAACGTACATATACTCATATGTACATATATATCTTGTCTTAGACCTCATGGCTCCTTCTGCTCCAACAGAACCTTGCTTCTCAGAGCTGGTCTACTGGTGGTTCCTAGAGTTTCTACCTGTAGAACGGGAGGCAGAGCCTTTAGCTCCAAGCTCCTCTATGTGGAACCAGCTTCCAGTTCAGGTTCTAGCAGCAGACGCCCTCTCTGCTTTAAAACTAGGCTGAAACCTTCCTTTCTGACAAAGCTGATGGTTCCAGATGGTTCTGGTTCCTCTGATCCATCTCTTAGTTCAGCTGCTACAGGCTTAGATGCTGGAACCTCCTTCATTCACTGAGCTCCTCTGGTTTTCTATCTATTCCATCCACTAACATGCCTCCATGTCCACATGTGACTAACTTTGTCTCTGTTCTCTCTAGTTGTGTTTCTCTCTTTCTGTCTCTCTCTATTCTCATCTCCAGGTATCGTCAGACTCAGAGTCGTGTGTCTCAGTGTTCAGCTGCTGGTCCAACCATCCTGAGTCTGTTGTTGTTGTTGTTGTTGTTGTTGTTGTTGTTTTCTCTCTTCTCTATCCCTTCACTCCAACCGGTCAAGGCAGATGTTCTCCCACTGATCCTGGGTCTGCTGGAGGTTTAAAATGTACAATTTATTGATTGGCTCCAGTTCAAAGCTGCTCTATGTGGATGTCTTGGGTTTAGTTGTGTCAGGTCTTAAACCTCACTGTAAAGATCCTTGTGACTTGGTGCTATATGAGTAAAGTTGAATTGAATTGAACTGAACTGAACATACTCTACTGCTCTAGTACATTGCAGCTGCTCCTCTGCTTTCTATGAACTGAAGCGGTGCAGGAGCATCAGGTACGTACCGAGCTACAGTGGACAGAACCAACCGTGGCCTCAGCAGAACAGCAGTGAAATACGTTGGTGACTTCATGTAACGTGGAGCTAAATGAAAGCTGCTGCTGAGGCCAGGCCTCCTGCAGCCTGACCTTCAGCAGACACAGCTTCCTGCTCTGGTCCCTGTGCTGCTCATGTGGTTCTCAGTTGTTCACCATGACAGCGGAGCTGGGTTCCCTCAGAGCATAAAGGTGGTCACGATTCCCAACACGTCACTAATGGTCCTGTGTCAGGATCTGCTCTGCTTCGTTTTATTGCACTGAAGGAAGATAACGTGACAAAAGTTAAAGAAATGGTTGAAGTCGTTTCCCTTTTATAGCCTCCGCTTTGTTTTACTCGAGGAGCAGCGACTCCCAGAAAGGACCCGAAGTGTTTGCTTGTTCTCTCTGTGTGAGCAACTCTCCGCGTCAGGGGTGGACGTGATATTTCAAACAGCACATCAGTGCGTTTATGTATTGGGTGCCCGGAAATTTTTCCAAATAAACACAGCTTGATTCAACTTGGGTGGGCAGACTTATCAAGCGGCTAATTCTATAAACAGATGAGGGAATAAGCCGGCACCTCATTGGCTGCTGGGCGCAGGGGGGGGGGCGGAGGGGAGTTTCAGCGCAATGAAATTTTAATTAATGTGGGTGGGCTGAGAACACCACTGACTGTTTATGATGGACAATTTATTTCCCAGTGCAAAGTCAACATAACACGGCGAACGTACAACAATTATTAACATTTTTCTGGGGCCCTCATGAGGCTGAAGACTCAGTCAGTGGAGGAACGGAGCTCTGGGAGCAGGCTCTGCTTTTCCCGGGACACAAACCAACTTTCCTGGCGTCATGGCTCTGTACCACGGCCGCCTGCCGTCGATCGGAGTGCCAGCCTCCTCTCTGAGCCTGTCGGCCCCGCTCATTTACTTGTACGGGGGGGACACTGGAGGCATCCTGCCCGCAGCCCTGAGCTTCGTACCGGCTCGACAGGAGCCTCCGCAGAAGCCGCCCTACAGCTACATCGCACTCATCGCCATGGCCATCAAGAGCGCGCCAGAGCAGCGCGCAACCCTCAGCGGCATCTACCAGTTTATAATGGACCGGTTCCCGTTCTATCACGACAACAAGCAGGGCTGGCAGAACTCCATCCGCCACAACCTCTCCCTGAACGACTGCTTCATCAAAGTGCCCAGAGAGAAGGGCCGGCCCGGCAAAGGCAGCTACTGGACCCTGGACACCAAGTGTCTGGATATGTTCGAGAACGGCAACTATCGCCGCAGGAAGAGGAAGGCAAAGGGCCAGCAGGAGGCTCTCGACTCTAAAGTCGCTGGGCTCAAGCGCAACAAGGGCCCGGGCCCGTGCAGACAGCCCCAGACCCGGAGACACCAGGCTGCCTCGGAGGCAACAGAGGGGCCGGAGAGGCAGGGCGCGGTGGACGCGGAAAAGGCGGTTCTTGTCGAATTTAACCACACGGAGCAGCCGCTAGACCCCCCAGTGCTTCGACTCAGAGTGTCCCCCGGCCAAGACAGCCTGGGCCCCGCGGGGAGGAAGCCTGACGCGCAGCCCGACACGGCCCCCGTCTCCAGACACGCGGGGCTCTGGATGCAGGGCGAGCTTCCTCCAGGCGCACGACGGGAGCCCGAGGAGAGAAGGTCGGTGGGCAGCGGCAGAGACGCGGAGAGGGGCCCGCTGGGCACCGGCCGCTGCTCGGGGAGCGCGCAGGACAGGCCCAAAGAAAACGTCCCTGGCAAAGACAAAACCAAATGTTTTAGCATCGAGAGCATCTTATCCAAAGGCGAAGACGAAATGCGCAACAGCCTGATCGCGCTGTCAGCGGGGGCGCGCGCAGAGCCCCAGACTCCAGCTGTAGCCCCTTCTGTGCTGGGCGCGCGCTCCCAGCACCTGTACCAGGTGGGCTTCCCGCTGTGCTCCTACCTGAGCCTCCCCTGCCCGGACGCAGTCCTGCACCTGAAATGAACATGGTTCAGTGCATCAGCGCAGTTCACTACGCGGAGCTGCGGCTCCGCTTCGGGCGGAGAGCAGCGGGGAGGCTGTCGCGTTCATCGGTGCGCGTGCACGTCAGGATGCTCCTTGGTGTCGCCCAGGATCAGCTGCGTGAAGCCAGCTGGACCAACAGGTTCTAAACGGAACTGACTCCACATGATTCTCTGTCCTGTTCTGCACATGACTGTGTCTTTCTGACCTTGAGCTACTGTTATGGGACTGAATATACTATGTTCTAGTCAACTTTATTTCGCATTGAGTCAGGTGATCACATCCCATTTTACTAACAACCATTCAAATGAAACAACGCTGTTTTCGCAGGGGAAGGTAATAAATGCTAGAAGCCGTGTGAAAGGTTTGACACTTCAGCAGATCCGTCCTGTTCGCCTCCTGGCTGAGGCCTGAGGCTTCCTGAGCACAGACACCTGCATGAAATCAGAGTTTAGTCCTGCTATAGCTTGTCTGAAAAGGGCTCTGTGTGAACCAGGAATGTTGCTTGAAGTAAACTTCCCACACTGGGGAGGAGGAGCTCAGCTTCGCAAGCATTTCCTGTCCATGATCGTGTAAATAAGACTTGATGAAAACCGCAAAAAGGAACAAACAGAAAAGAACCAAGTCCACGTTTAGCTTTTGACCGACACGACCTGCTGTGTCCGAAAGCGACGGGTTGGGTTGGTGCAAGACTTGAGTTAGCTTTACACAGCCCTTAGTGCTGGTCACCGGGTTCTCTCGTATGATGGGAGACATTTACGTCCACTTCCTTTTGAGCTTCTATAAATAAAGCAATACTTCAACTGACTGTGTAAAATCGATGAATGAAATGAATAAAACCTGTGTTTGCCTTGAAAACCTAGAGTACATTTCTAACAATATAATCATCTTCACGTGCGTCTGTACACTGGTGTCAAAACAAACCAGAAGGCAGGTTATGACTCACTGAGAACGTTTACGAGAGAAATAAAGGAGGAAGAATAACTAAGGACACTAAGCAAAGCACAGACACGGAAACACGCAACACGCCGACTAGAACATGACTGAGACCAGCTGAGGTCGAAGGCAGCCCAGGGTGACCCGAAGGTCACAGAACGGTAAATATGAAATACAGAAATAACTGATGTGTAGAGTATATAAAAATATAAAACTGCAAAACAATTAACAAAGGTGTCGCTAAAAGGCAGCAACCTAACAAGAACCCAAAGTGAAGCATCGCACGCAAACAAACCAGCCTTGAAACTGAGATATACAAGTAAAAGCACTAAACCCAGTGCAGGTACCAAGAACTAACCGGTCCATCGAAAGAACACGAACCAGCCTGACACAAGGGAAACACTGGACACATGAAGTCAAAGGCAGCAAACTAACACAGAGGAGCTGAGGGTGAACTTAATCAAACCAAGCGAATACAAATAAAAGCAGCGAACAGACGTAGCAACACGTTCTGTGAGTCTGTGTTCGGCTCAGGTGAGGAATGAATGAAACATCACGTCCCGCTCGACCCGTCGGAGCCGACTGTGACTGTGGGCAGGAAGCTGCTGTGGAACCAACGTCAGAGCCAGGTCTGAAGCCGAAGCGCCGGGTAAAACGCTCCCTCATCGTGGTCCCGGTGTCGTCGCTGCTCCGAATCCAAGTGTTTATGATCTTTTTTCACTCTCTACATAAACTGGCTGCATTGTCCAAATACACAGTCTGATGAAGACTGACGGGCTCAGCATCCAACACACCGGGACGCATCTAAACGCAAACTCCTGCTTCAACAGTCACCGCTTCATTCAGAACGTGGACGTTGTTCAAGAAACCAGCTGCTGTTTCAAAAGGGAGCAGGCGGGAAACTCCCTGTGGGTCTGGTGCTTGTCTCGTTTCAGGACAGCACCAACACCCATCACGGTGCCTGTGGTTAAACGTTTTCTAAGCTTCTTCTTGTCTGTCCCTCACCTCGATCACACGCTTTGGAGAATACGTTTGACCATGGCTTTGTTTCTAGCGCTTTCCCTGCAGGAAGCAGTGAGTAGTTTGGTATTTTCTGTTATTTACCAAGCGTCACGTTCACTTCACTGGATCGTTCTGTTCTTGCTGACTCATGAATCCAGTTAAAGCTCCCTCCCTACGCTTGGGTTCGTACTGTTCCTGCGTCCACTCGTTCAGAACTGGTTTGTCGACTTCAACAGATGAATGAATGAGTAAGTCACAGGGAGCATGTCTGGTGAAGCAGCTGGAAGTAATTGGCTCTCGTCCGAATCACAGGCTGCAGCACGAGTCTGTCCTGGCAGAGTCAACCCGCGGAGGAGCCGCTGTCTGTCCGGGCTCCTCTGAACACGTACTTCCGTGTTTGATCAGACTCTCAACCTTGACGCCTTCGTTCTGTGTCAAACTGACTTAAATCGAGTTCCACCAGGCTGGAGCCCATCGCCTCACAGAGACAGACGACCTCTCACGCCTACGGACTAACCAGCGTCTCCCAGGCTAAAGCCAAACACCGGACGCACTGGTGCTCCAGCACCTTGACTGAATAATGATGCTCACACTAAGCCATTTTAAACTTGTGTCAGGATTCTTTTTATGTTTCATGTTGGTTTTAACACTTTTCTGCCCACCACCACAGCCTGAGCATGAAAACTGGTCCAGGGGAATGATTTCATGCCCACAAAGGTTCATAACTTATTATGTGGCTTATGTCCTGTTTTGGTAACTAATCCTAAAAAACAAAAGACTCTGGAAAAACTCTGGAGGTGAAAAGTCAAAATGGCCTCCAGCTGCAAAGCACTCTGGGAACATAAGTCTTCTTCAGTTGAATAACACAACGTAGTGTTACACTTCAGCTGGTCACAAACAAACAAGGCCTTTAAATCGGACACTGCAGAAACGCGATAACAGGCGGTTCTGATGCTGCTTCTCTGCCTCATGGCTTCATCCGTTTTCACTCACATGACAGCAACCGTGTTCGTCTCGTGATCCTCCTGCTGCTGAGGCGGAGAGAAGGCACCGGTGGCGGCAGCTACTCAAATACTGCAAGAAGCCAGATGGCGACAGGAAGCGAAGCTGCGAACGCGACCCAGTGAGGAAGAGGAGGCCCAGTGGTTGAGAGTTACCACGGCAGCAGCTGAGAGGAGGAGGACGATTAGCTCCTTGCCACGCAGGCGCTGTTTCTAGTTCTACGAGTCAGTTTGGTTCCTTTCACTCTCAGCTTCTTCTTCACCCCCAAAATGAGAGCACACAACACAAAACTAATATTTAGCTCACGTTTGCCGTGAACGGGCTGTGGACAACAACACCAGTAGCGAAAGCTCCAGGCCGAGGCCGTGGCGTCACTCGCAGCTGGTCGGTGGAGCAGAGCTCTCATCAAACTCTTCAACATTCTGCAGCTTTGCTTTCACCAACTGTAAACAAATACCCGAGTCTCAGGAGGTGTGTGTGTGTGTGTGTGTGTGTGTGTGTGTATACACCAGCCGCCGGGACCACCCTGACTCCAGCAGGGAGGACACACTCAGACACTGTGGCCCTGTTCCCCCTGAAGTCAGCAGGGCTCCCCACAGGTGGGACCTCATGCTACAGCTGGAACCAGACCTGAGAAAGAGGAAACACCTTAAAGCTGCATTAATGATGGATAAGTCCCAGCGTAACTCATAGAACACACGGTGGTACCGAACCCTCGCAGCATAACAAGCGAGCAGTTTCCTTCAGCATCAAGGCTCCAACTGACAGGAAACGTCTGGCAGCCCCCGAGATCAGCTTAACAGCGGTTTCCCTGGAAACACCACTGGACGAAGGTCAGCTGATCAGTCACCGTGTGAGGGAGGTTTGCTGCACATTTGTGGGGGCTTCTGTCGGTTAGAACACAGCGACTCGTGGCTTCATTTCACAGTTCAGGGAGTCATTTAACGGCATCATTCCCAATAAAGCAGTGGAAGAACTGTGGCGTTCAGAGTCGGATCATGTGACGAACTGTTGAAACTCAGTCTCCTGGCTCCTCACTCAGCTTCGTGGTCGTGTTCCACAGCGACGAGCTGCTGCTCCACGTCACAGCGTGGCCTCCTCCCTCCGGTAGTCGTTCCTCTCTCTGTCTCATCTCCAGATGTCACCAGAGTCACTGAGGACCAACCAGCCTGTTGTCGCTCTCTTCTCCGTCCCATCACAAACAACACATATTTCATTTACTGATGGTGAACAAAGGGAAAGTTCATGAGTCCAAGCGCCTCAGAAGTTTATTTGTGCTGTGATGCAAACATCATGACAATGTAAACACAGAGAAACAAAGTCAATGCAGCGAGTCCCGGGGAACCTGAATAAATAAATCACTTCCAGTGTTTTTCTCAGCGACACCAGTAGCTGGTGTCTGGTGTTAATTAGACAGAGGAGGGTGTTGACGGTGTGGCAGCGCTTCGTGTCCAATCACGGCACCGCGAGCACTGCTGTTTATTTATACGTGGCCCGAACCTCCAGCACATTGTCCCGCTGCTACGGGCCTCAATCAGCATCCTGCTGCCGACGGGAAAGCTGTTTATGGACTCTTTGTCTGATTTGGTGGAGTTTCAGTAGTTCAGTAGTTTCCAGTTCCGTGTTAAGTTAAAGAACACGCTTTGCATTTCATTTAGGTTAGAGTTTTAGTAATAGACAGAATGAAAACCTTTGGAGAATCAAACGAATGAGACTGGACGGAAACGATGCTGTCGGAGTCTTTTGAGTCCGTTTCTACATAGTGTGAAGTATCACAGCAGCAGTCCCGTCCTGTCTGGTTTCAGGACTCGTATGGTCCACGCAGTGTGGTGCGACATCTAGTGGACAAAGCAGGACACGCACAACAAACACGACTACACCTCCCTCCCTCATCCACTCTGAGGGAGGAAACATCCACACGAAGAAGAACAGTGAGTGGAACCAGACTGAACAATGGCCAGTTTAAGTAAATAACACATCGCTTCTGTATAAAAATGCACGTTGCATCAATTCTTTCACCAAAAGTACATTTATTGGCATCAGTAACATTAGAGGACCATGCAAACATAAGTGTACAGTGGCACAATAAAGTCCAACGTCTCCGTTAGATGCATCACACAGGACGAACCTTTACGCAGGTCCAACAGGAGCCAGCAGTGACCTTCTCAGCCTGGACAAACTAGTTTAACGGCGCGTCACAACCTGAACGACTGGTTCAGACTGTCCCCGTATGTGACAGTGGCCTCCCCTTCTCCAAAGCGCTGCTAGGAGCCACTGTTCTTCTCTGAAGAACAGCTGTTTCGCTGCTGTCAATGGGTTTCACTCGACGCTACTGTAGAAAGGTTGGGGTTAAGTCTGAGTACAACCACGCAGACATAAAAGGCATTTGAGGAACATTATTCAGAAAGAGCCGACAGTGTAGTGCAAAAGGCTCGGACTGAGCTCGCAGGTCAGGACTTCATGTAGAGGGATCAGACGAGCGAACAGCAGAGAACAACTACTCGGTTTGGAAAAGCACAGCGACGCTAATGTAGACGAGGCTACGATTCCATATAACTGCAGATGTTCACACAGAACCCGGAACAGAAGGCAAACACTGAATAAGCACAACTACAGTTCAACACCAATGTTCTTCATCGTCACTAAACTACTGATCCACTGTAATGTTGACATCCTGGCCGTTAAAAGACCGACAACAACAATAACACATCGTACTATACAAAGGAACTGATACAGTATTTACAACGTCACGTCTTCGACGCGCATCATCAGAAGTTTGTGTTGACCTGCCACACAGCACATCATCCTCCCGTACGGACAGCTACGCACCGAGACGCTGATGAAGAACCTCTCACTGAGAAGAGCTCGGAGCGAAGACAGAGTGAGATGAAGCTGCGAGTCAGGAACCAACCCGTCATCCAGGTGCAGGAAACGCGTGGAGCTACAGCTAAAGGGAAGAGAGCAGCCTGGATGCTAGTGTTCGCTCAGAGGGTCTGTCACAGGCCTCAAAGCATCAGGTTTCCTCAACCAACCATGACCAAAAAGTGATTTGACTCCACGTAAAGAGCCAAACAAAGCTATGAGCGTGTGGTTGTGTCTGACACGTCATTGAAAGGTGCTGTAGATTATTGCTGGGGTTCGCTACAACTACTCTGTGGCTCGGCTCAGTTCATGTCACTTCACAGTCCAGCTCGCAAATGCACACGGTCGTCACCGGAGGAGGCGAAGACAAACCGCTGATGAGAGGCCGGTGCCGTCAGGGATCATCACTCCGCTGCCACCGTGTCTATGTGCTCAGTCAGCAACTTGTACTGTTCTGGAAACAAGCAAAACGTTTTCTGAGACGTAGCACATGGTCTGTGTGATTAGCATGCACTCACTGCATTAATACCACTGGACGGGTTGAACGCTTCACCTTCATTCAGGTTCCCAATCACCGCCTGCTTCTTCAGGAAGTCGTTGCACAGCTTCTTACTGAGCCCAAACGCCAGCATGTTATGAGTGAAGGTCCTAAAATGCACACACAACCCATATTAATGCAGCCGACTGTAACAGTGCAGTTCATCAAAAACGTCATCACTGTACAGCCGTTGATTTGGAACGTCCAATAAATAAATAAATAATAAGCCAGAACCAAAAACAAAGAGCGTGTGAGCATCACCGTAGTTACACGGTGATGGATCATGACACAACTCATCTGTGTGAGTGACGAACCGGACGTCACTGCTCTTTGATCACAGCTGGGACATAGCTCAGCGCTCGGTCTACAAGAACATTAACTTATAAGGTTCACTGAACTGAAGTGTGTAACAGAGGACGTTTACAACAGATGCAGTAGACTCCAGTTCACCGACACTAACGAAGGCAACGCTGGTAGTTAGATTCAGTATGGATACGGGTTTGAATCCAGGTGTTTTGGGAGCATATTTGGGCTTTAAACAAAAAAAAAATTAAAATGTAATGTTTTTTTCCAATTGGCAGATGCTGCAGCGTCGACTGTAAAGCGACAGATGTGGACAAAACACTAGATGAGTAATGGGTTTGTAGTCACAGCTCCAGTTTCACTGCATGTGTGTAACAGCTACTGTGACATGATACAAGCTCATCCACACTAATGAAGCCCGCGTTGCTCCGTCCACCGCTTCAGAACAGCAGCGGCGTCCTCACCCCAGTTGGCCGAAGGCAATGTTCTCATCGGTTTTGGAGCGGTCCTCCCTCTCCTCCTGGGTCATATGACACCACTTCTCCCTGCAGCACAGACACCGAGGGTTGAACCTGCCCTTCCACAGACACGGGTCAGGGGTGGGCCAAGCCGCGGCAGCCACCCCTGGGTTTGATGCACAGAACAACAGCGAGGAGCCAGAAACGCAGTAACGAAGCATAAAGGAAGCCACCGACGAGTCTTCGGGTTGGAATCACAGCATTGCTGTAACATTCACACGGTTAGGTCAAAACATTCTCACGTCCTTCACAGATCTGGAGATGGGAGGATTTAATGAACAGCCACGGGATCCCTTCGATAACCTAGTGGCTCATGATGCGACTCACTGGCCACTTTATTGGGCGTTTAGATCCTTCATTCGTCCGTAGCATTTTCACACCAATCCACAGCCGACAGGCATGCAAATGCACAAAGACATGCAGATAGAGGCGCCGCACATGCAAAGAGGTTAAACACGCGGAGGATGCGTTGACAGATCTGCTGTGGGATGGAGCACATCAGCCAGCAGCCAACGAACCAGCCGTCCCAAAGGACGGAGCAGCGAAGACTGGACATTCCACACAGTAACCGTAACAGCTGGCTACAGTCCTCATGTGCTAATACTGGAAACCAAATGCACAGAAGAAAACGTAAAGCTGCTCTGAGCGCAGCAGATTGATAAAGCACTTTACGTCTACTCTACAGGCGAGTGGCAGCCAGAGCAGAGGTTTAAGAACAGCAGCATTGTGAAAGTCCCCCAACAGCCCAGTCACAGGCCAAGAAAGACGCAGGCCAGCGAGGCCACAGAGGCTCCGCGCTACCAGCTGCAGTTTGCCTGCGGATGACAGCCCCGTCTCTCCTGGAGTCTCCAGGTAGAGAGCACTGGGAGGATCGTGGACTTTCTCCGGTGCTTCCAACAAGCCAGGAGGCGTGGACCAACATGTACCTGAGAGCCGGCTCCGCTAAACTAACCCCCGATGGAGAGGTCAACGCTGAGGCGGCTCCGAGCCGTGTACGTGTACACGCAGATACAGGAGTTTAATTTTCATCCCTGTCTTACATTGTCGTCTTTCACTCTACATGTCTTGGTTTCTGTGTTCGTACTACTGCTGTACAAATATTGTGTAACTGTTCTAGCGGCATTATGAGCAAACGTCATGTTTCAACAGGCTCCAGCCACCACGGTCCTTACAGACTCATTCAGCCCAAAAGGACCTGTAGCAGTGGGAGTTCGGTTACAAACTATGACGATGTGAACCGTAGGCTGGTGGCATTAGCCTAATAAACAGCCACTGGGCTGGACCACTAGGACCCAACGCTGCGCCTGCCCTGCCTCCTCTCACGTTCGCCTGTTCCCGAGTTCAACACAGGAGTTAGGGCGGCAGACATTTAGAAGGACAGACCTCTCATCTTTGTCTTCCTCCTGCGTCCCCCTGCCCGGCAGCAAGGCAAAGGAGACAAAGGGTTAAAGTCAGGAGAAGACAGTGAGGCGGCAGTGGTTAAGGCAGAAGCGCAGCGAGTGTCGTTTCTGTCGCCAAGAGTCATCGCACTCAGACAGGGACACACACCTGAACACACACGGCTTCATACACTTCTGCTGTACAGCATTTTTCTGTCGAGGCTGATCTGATCTCACCTTGTGGTCGGTGATCGTTTAGTCCTCTCACAATGAACGGCATCAAAAAATGCAGCGTTCCAGAACCTCAGCGTGTGCCTGAGGGAGACAACAGACAAGCAATCACACAAAAGCAACGTCACGCAGCGTCCTCCACTAGGCAGGTACTGACTAACCAGGCTGAAATGACTGGAATAAACACATGCAAACAATGGTGCACAAAGCTGCTTGTCACGATAAACTCAGACTCTTTCTAGCATCCTGTCAGACTTATTGGCTTATCTCTTGAGTGACAACTCTGTTTCCTGCTGCAGGAAAATGAAACTATGTTCGACCGTTCCAGCACCAGGCGACGAACTGATCTGATAAGCCTACACAACAATAGCTTCCCAAACCAGCAGCAGACAACCAAGGCACAATGACCGTTGGGTAACAGCCTCGATCCTGCCCTGACCTCTGTATGTGAGACTTACCGACTGTGACAGAGGAACCGGCTCAGCTTAAAAGGTGACGTTACAACAAGGAGCAACAATTTATTATTTTGATTCACTGCTGGACGTGCAGCTTAATTTCAGAAGATCTTCTAAAACTGCCTGATGTTGTGTGTTCTGAGCATTTATAAAGCACTTGTATAACCATAGGAGGAGAAGGGCAGCGTTTCCTTCTCAACCCTGCAGCCACGTCAGTTGAAGATCGTTGCCTGGGCAGTGACATAACCATGTTACACACACACACACACACACACACACACACACACACACTCCTGTGCAAAGGTTTTAGCCAGGTGTGAAATAATGCTGTAAACAAAGAAAGCTTTCAGAAATATAAATAATCATTGTTTGTTTTTGTCCATTTACAAAGTGAGCAAAATCAACTCAGTCTTTGGTCACTACGTCAGTACTGTCAGTACTGGAAGTGATGTTTGGCCCCACAGAGCCCTGGTCTCAGCATCATGTGAGTCTGGGATGATGCAGAGACAGAAGGATGTAGAAACCCTGCATCCACAGAAGATCTGTGGTTGGTTCTCTAGATGTTGAACAACCTACAGCCCAGTTCCTTCAAACACTGTGAACCTGGAAGATCTGCTGCTGTTTGAAGGTAAAGGGTGGACACAGCAAACACTGATGTGGTTTAAATTCTCTGCTGTTCACTCACTGCATGTTGTTCATTTATGAAGATAAATGTTTAACACGTCCATTTCTGAAAACTTTCTGTGTTTACAGCCTTTTTCACACCTGCCTCAAACCTTTGCACAGTCCTGTCGTTGCCCTACTCTGCTAACTGTCCCACTCTTGTCCTTGTGTCGACTGTCATGATGCGACAGATGCGTCAAAGCCATAACAAGCTTCTGTGAACCTCTTACCAGATGGGCTGCTGCTTCAGGTGGGTGTACAGGTAGACCTTCAGTCCTTTCTTCTCCTCTGGAGCCTCGGGGACTGAGGAGGGCAAGAAAGCAAAGCATGACAACCAACACAGTTAAATCATGCTAAAACAACAAGAAGAGATGACACCGTCTAGTGGCTTTAGGCTCTGCTCCTGTGATTGCTGGTGCTTTACCTGGTGAGCTGGGGTTCGTCTCAGCTGGACTCTCCCCATCTCTAGAAACAGGAAGCATTGTTCATTATACGCACACGTACGTATATAATGAAACATCGAAGAGGTTTGTGCATGTCGCTCACTCAGTCTTAGGAGCCATTGAGCTTCTGAGCTTGTTCTCCAGGCCTCCAAAGAAGCCCTTGACATCCGTCTTGGATGTACTTTTGAGAAGCCGTTCAGCTGCGTCCTTCTTTCCAGACAGCCAGGAGTTGGCCTTGTTGAGGTAAGAGTCCAGACCAACGGGGGGTCCTCCACGATCGAGTAGCTCTGAGGGCGACGGCTGGAACTTCCCTGAACAAGGAGTAAAATGGCTTGTGATGTAGGTTTACTCGTCTGTGAACGAGGTCATGGCAGTGTTGCATGCTGATGTCACCGCAGTAAGGTAAGCAGAGCTTCCTGCATGTGTGCGATCTGCTGCTGCTAGAGAAACCACAGGGCCAACGCGTTGGGTAACGCTGCCTGAATCAGCGCTTCGCTTATGTAGCCGGTTTCACTCGGTCCTCGTTAAAGGGTCTGGGGTGGAACCGTTCAGAGACGGAGCAGCGTTGGATCTTACCCACATAGTAATACGTGAAGCACATGGTCATGAGGTTTTTGGCCGGGGTGTAGTCGTCCATTTGGTAACACCTGAAACACACCGTTTCTACCTTAGTCACATTTATACGGTATCAGCGTTACCTGTTATCTGTTGCCGTGAAGAGAACGTCTACTCACTCAAACAGTACCACAGCAAACGACTGCACCAGCCTGTAGAAGGTGGCTTCACTCACGCATTTAGAGTGGCAGCGCTGTGAACACGGATCACAATTAGGTGAATTCACTCACAGCTTCCCTTTGTGCTGTAAGCACCACCTGTGGCCCTACACCTGCCCCTCCAGACGTCCCTGCACTCACCTGAGCGCTGACGTACTTGGCGAACCACTCCCTGCCTTTGCCATTCTCTCCACTGCACAGCTCTCCAAAACGGGCCTTCTCTTCCTGGTCAAAGTCCTCCCTGTGAAAACATGGACTAATTACCTTCAAAAGAACGGCTCAACACAACCGGTCATTAAATGTCTAGACAACAGACTCCAAATGAATCCACCCAGCTCGGATGACTGGACCCCTCGACTGAAGTGAGAGTAGTTCATCGCAGTCATCGTGCCTCAAGAGCGAAATCAAATACAGCGAACCCTGATATGATCTGAACGTAGAAACCTTCCGACATTTCACTTTGGTCAGACATTAGTTAGATCATTTTACAGAAGCTCAGTAGTGAAGCCCCAGCCTAAAGCACCTGAACCTAAACCTGAAGCGTGGCAGCACCTCATCGCCTCAAACAGAAGTGATAGAAGAGAGAGACCTGCAGAGACTGAGGCCATGGAGATGCTCCACCCTCTGCCTGAGGAGATGCATGCATGTCATTCTGATCAGAAATAATAACAAGCCGCGTGTCCTCACTTTCCATGAAACACCTTCTCCACGTAAGCCTTCATGAAGAGCTTCCTCTCCACCGCCTCAGCGTCAGCGTCCTCTCCGCTGTGAGCAGAAGAGGACGACGACCTCCGCAGCTCCCAGGTATGAGAGGGTGGGTCCATGTCATTATCGCTGTCGGCCGACTCTGTAGCATCGCTGTCTCCTTCCTGGGGCTGGTGGCGAAGGTGGGACTTGGTTGGCGTCGTGGGCTCTGGCAGCAGAGGCTGCTGCAGCGCTGCCATGCAAGGCGCTGGTTCTGGTGAGAAAATGTCTTTGTGGCCTTGGTGTTGACCTGAACTGACAGCTGTGGACTCTGAGGACAGGTCAAAGTCTATGAGGTTGTCCACAGCCTCCATGTTGGAAGAAGACGTCCCTCCTTTCAGCTCTCTTCAGTGTTGTGCAGGAACACGCGCTTGGTTTTAGCTAAAGTCACGTTCCTCACGGAGTGTTTGCTCTGCTGAGTCTCCCATTCCACATGAAGTGGACTCACAATCCCAAGACACCTGCGAACAAAAAGGAGAAATTAACCCAGTGACCGCATTCAAATAAACAACTAGGAGAGACCAACGCTGAAAGGTTTGACAGGCTGAGCGCAAAGACGGAGCAGTTTATGAGAATAAGCGAATCAGGAAGGTGCTGACGTACGTTGGTCAGGTGCAATGACGCAAAGGCACGAATGATCATTTCAAGGTTGGAGTGTGGCAACATTTAATAAATCAAAGCAGCTTGTACAGGTCCCGCTTTTCCTTCAACTGTATATATACTTATATTAGAGCTAAGAGACCCGATACAACCACACGACAAACCGTAATAGTAGGAGCCACCAGACTGAGTAGAGTGATAACCAGACTGGAATCTACCTGAGCCATTTAGACTGGTGGACGATGTCGCTGCACGACACGACGGGAGGATGAGGAGCGAGGGCTAAGGTCACAAACGTCACATCAGCTACCACCAACCTACACCAGATGATAATGATAACTCCAGCTCCAGTGTTTACTGTATCGTCCCTTCCATCATGACCCTCTTAACCACCGGTGACGGTACAAACGTAGACGAAGTCCAACAAATCCTCCTCGAGTGCATGGTGAACAGACGTCGTTCTGCTCCTGCTGCTGATCCTACGCTTTTATATCGAGGTAAAGCGAGAACTCAGCCAGAAAATCGACCATATGGCACCGAATCTTCCTGGAGGTGTGATGCGTGTAGATGCCAACGCCTGCTTTCTAACCGTAGCGGCCGTGTACCGTATCTAAAACAGACGCACAGCGGGGCCTGGAGTTTCTCCTGCTGATGTGTCCTGTCCTGCCCAACGGGGAAAACACCGCGGCTGCATTCTGCAGAGGGGAGAGCGTCCCTCACGAAGGGCTCAGACTCTATCCGTGCTCCGCTCAGCTTCAGCGTGATTCACGCATGTTATGCAACGGGCCTGGAGCCTCTGCCCTCCCAGGAAACGTTCAGCACACGTGTCCACTAAGATATCAGCTGAGCAGGACGAGGCCATTTAGGAGCCTGTTTCTGTCAGCTGGGCTTCATGAGCTACGTGTAATTCAAGTGTTCATGAGCCAGAAACAAGATTATATCTCTACATTTCCCAGTCGTTCTGGAGGGATAAGCAACCACGCGAGTTGATTAGACAATCCATCATGGCTACGTTCAGGGTTACACAGTAGGAAAACAAGACTCCGCTGCTCCTCACCTAGTTAACACCGACTCAAAAACAACAATTAACAAAAAGACTAAATAGCTGGTGACCAGTGTCCCAGCAGCAGGTGAGAACGCTCCGACCTCAGTACAGGGTGAACGGACGCTAGGACCACGGACCTGAAGAACAACACAAAACACAGGCAGGTTGATCGGACCATTAGCGGCTCAATGGAACACACGGAGAGAAAGTGATGCTGTTCCAGTCAATTCAGTGAGACTGGAATTAAACACACCTGGAACGAGAGGAAAACCATAGACTCACAAAACCCAACGCTAGCGCTGCAACTCAGAAAGTCAACAATTCATTCACACGACAGCGGCGTGACATTATATACACAGTTAAAGAAACGTCTGGACCCTACGGGATGGGCCCAAACGTGTTCTGTGAATGTGTATATGTGCACTGAAAGCTTGAAAACACTCTTAAACAGTATGACTTTGGTTTTCTGCTGTTGTGACTTAGGTGAAGATCAGAACATTTATGATCCCAGAGGCTCACAGACGGGTTCTTGAAACTGCATGTAAGACTCAGATCAAGTGTTTAAATCAGCAACTGTACATACACTACTGCTCCTACTCGTGCTGCCGGTCCGATCCAGAGAACGCACAGACCAGCGGCTACAGATGTGATCCACTCACCAACCTCCCCAGCAGAGCAGCACGTTCAGATCACAGCACGGCTTCATCCACCGGCACCAGCCTGTCACCTGGCCCGACCGTCTCCAGCTTATGGGCCACACAAAGCCAACAGCAGCAAAGCACGGAGGCCCCGGCGCCTGGGGCGGTTTCCCTCAACGCTGGGTCCAGCCTCAACCACAGGACCAGCTCTGAACAAGTGCTCACATGTCCGAGGCGAACCTGAACGCACCTGCTCCACCTGCAGGGACGGAGACGCCACAGACCTGACGCTGCTCCGAACAGCGATTAGGATGGAACCACGTCAGAATAAGCCGAGGAACCGTTTGTCACCGGAACAACCCGAACGACGGAGGAGCAGCGAGGAGGAGCGAGGAGCGAGGAGCAGGGAGGAGCAGGGAGGAGGAGGCGTGACGTCCCGCGGCAGACTGAGTCAACACGGCAGGTTCCTGGAACGGAGCGACGCTGGAGCCATTTTCATCCCAGCGGTCACAGCTGCGCGCCTCCTCACCGGAACCCGTCCGCACGACCGCAACCGGACCGTTACCGTCCAGACCGTTACCGCCGGAAGTAGCGGGAGGTCAAGGGAAGAACGTACGTACGTGAAGTGCGCGGTGTTGGCACGAGCTGCTCCTGCGTCGTGTTTGGCTCGAGACAGTGGCGTTTGCAGAGACGTGCGCAGGCGCAACCTGAAACGAACGCGATTAAGGGGAATCCAATGACGTAGCAGACAGCACAGCCAATGAGCGACAGAGCAGCTCTGTCGCACTTCGTCAAGCCAGGGTGAATGTGAGCGGATGTTACCTTTAAAAATAAGAGCATGTTACGTCTGACCTCCCTCTGACACGGTGCGTGTTTATTGGAACTGCACGTTTATAGCAACTTAACGATGCTGGTTGAGAACCTGAGCTTAGATCAGACGTGTTGACGTTTAATTCAAACATATGCGGCAATGTAAAGGTTTCAGAGAGCTTTCTCTGACAATAACAACTTTAAACCAGAAGTGCGAGCCCAGATGTTCAGAATATGGCACATTGCTTGACTGATGCAAGTTCTCCATGTTGAACTGAGCAGGTCTCTGCTACAGATCCAGACAGTCTAGATGCAGTAGACACGACGCTCATTCTGTGCAGTGAATCTATTGCTTTAATTTCATGCATGTGGTAAAAGGTCGAGGAATCAGCATCAGCCCCTCTCTAATCCACTCAGAGGTCAGTTTCCAGCTTCGCCAGCTGCTCGCTCCTGCAGCTTCTGAGGGAGGGTGACGGTGGAGAAGTGGACCCTGTCCTCCTTCAGCCTTTGCTTCACGGTCTGCGTCAGGCCCAGCTCCATGTAGTCCTGCTTCTGTCGGTCGTACTGAGGCCAGCTGACTAGACCAGGACCGTTGGGAGAGCTGAGGAGACATCCAGAGCTGGTTAAGCGCAGATATCTAGGCCGAGCCATTCTGCTGCACAGTCGACGTAAACAGGCCATGGAGCGTGTGGTGTTGTGAAATAAAGGCAAAGTGACATTTGAAATTAAAACCCGTATAATCTATCAGGAAAATAGTGACTATCATAGTGTTTGACAAGAATAAACAGGTGAATGAAGCAGAATAAAGAAAATGTTTCATGATAATGAGCTGATATATTATGTGTATATTATATAATATACATTTCCTCATGCATGATGCGCCGTTGGTTTATTATTATTGAAAGGTGCAGCAGGCGACGTCAGCTTCTGACAGGACGGTAATAGAGAGAACGCAAAACAGTCTCGTCTCCGTCCAGAACCTGAGCTCTGCTCGTGTGCAGCTTGGTCTCTGTGCTCGTGTCTTGGACCTGCTATGGAACCAAGTCTCCTCACGTGCAGTACAGATTAATGCTGCTTTAACCCTCGTGCAGCCTTCGAGGATGTCAAAAGGAAAACAGGGGGCACATAAGCTCAAAAACCACACGGGTTGGATAAAGTCACAACACGCTTCATAGATGAACGGTTGGATGAACTTGTTCATCATAGACCCACACGTGTTCATTGCTTGGATGTAAAACCCACGAAAGCTGTTTAATCCAACCCTTTTTGAGCTTTGAGCCCCCTAGTTATCAGTGGGGTCGTTTGACCAGTCGAAGGTCCCACAAGGGTTAATCAGCTTGTTTCTGCTGGTCCCTACTTACCCAGTCCGAGCGAAATTGGCCCAGTATGCCATCATGGTCCTACAAAGTGTTTCATCGTCCTTGGTGATGTTTCCTAAGGTTGGGACAAGAGGAGATTAGGTGCACAATCGGTAGTTGTGGTCCATGAGCCACGTGCTGCTTCTCATAATCTCCCTTCATTCGTTCATTGTTTGACAACCACATCCAGACCTTGGACACTTGATGATCAGTTCACATTAATGTTCCAATGCTGAAAATGCTGAAAACCTACCAAGGATTTTGATATGTCCGTCCCAGAAACATCCACCAAACACGAAGCCGACATCGTCTGCGTGATCTGCCTTCACAAAGCTGGGTCTGTTGATCCGGTGGAGGTCAGCCTGGTATGTGAACTCATACATATAAACTGGAACACCTGCGTCTAAACACCCCAAAGAGACAAAACCAGCCGACCCTCACGTCACATTCACAGAGCGTCTTACACAGGTTCATCTAGACAGCACCCAAACTGGAACAGGAAGAATCGAGCCCAGCGTAGTCTGTGTGAGCCTTCCCCTACTCACCCACGTGGTATCCGGCCACTCTGATAACAGGCAGCGTCATCAGTAAGTCTCCAATGATTTCAGTGAACCCATCTCTGATCTCTTCTGGAGTCTTAGCATCTTTCAGGTACTCATCTGCGATGATGCTGTTGGCACGCGACACCTGCAAAAGAGCAGAAGTCTGGGCCCTCAGTCCTTCTGAGTGGCTTCATAAGACCCTAGAGCCGTGGTGCATCGTCTTGTGTAGATAGAAACGTTTATTGATGTATTTAACTAATAGTTTTCTTTTGCTTAACCTTTCAGGTTCTAATTCATCTAATTCATTTGTTTTATATCGAGCTGTTTAAATGTATCTGTTAATTTATTCATTTTCTCAAACGTAACCTCTGCTTTTACTTCTCTACATACCTTTAACTGTAGTGTTTCCTTTGATATAATCAGTACCAGGAGCTTTTCCTAAGATCTTGTTTTATTCCGCTCTGACCACCTGCAAGCTGCAGCTTCTGCTCATGCATGGTTCTATGTGTCTGTGTTTTATATCCACCGCTGCACCTGCAGCTGTCACGGAGCAGCTTACCCCTGCAGGGTTGAACAGATTCATCACCGGCAGCACAGACTCTCTGTTCATGCCGTTCACCCAGCCAGGAGGCGCGAAACTCTGATGAGCAGGAGACAAAGCCTCGGTGAGCTCAGCACAGAAACACTGCAGTAACGGTGCAAGCGGAGGCCGAGGCCTGAGACCTGGGGAAGGATCCATCCAAACTCATGGTTGGTCACTCCCATCAGCACCGGAACCTTCAGAACTTCCTTCCTCTTCAGCAGCTCCTCAGCCGTGTCGCTCAGTAACACACCGTCCACCACAGCCCCCAGGTAAAGCTTCATCTAAACACAGACACAGCTTCAGCTTGCTCGCACCCAAGGCTGCCCCCTGCTGGACAATGTCTCTCCCAGGCAGCCTCCAGGACAGCAGCTGCTGAAAGGGTCCTTTACCTTCTTGGTTGCCTCAGTTAACTCTGCCGTCGTCTTTCCACGCAAACACTGGACTAGGCCCTCAGTGCTGCTGTGGTCACATCCAGTGAGGTTGGCAACGATCTACACGAGGTGGAGAAAAGACACGTCAGCACATGCACCTGAACGCAGTGTCATTTATTTGACTGTGCCCTGCTCTAGAAATATACACAACAAACACACAACAGCTACGACAGCAGCCAACAACCAAGGCCTCGTATAGAAATTCTCTGTTATGTATTTATCCCATTATTGTTAATGGAGCCTGCGTCACATGATGGTCACAGGTTATGAGTCATAATCAGTTACCTGCTGCATAGCTCAGCGGTTAATAAAGGGGATCTGAAAAGTAAGGAACAGGAGTTTTCTAATGAAGGCAGTACGAGTGTTACCTCTGTGGGAAGTAGAGAGGAAACTTTAGGTTGAAGGTGTGAATAAAATAAATGAAAAGAAAGTATGTGTTGTTCTGCAGGGCTTGAATTGTTTGTTGCACGTTCTTCACGTCGGACTGGAGCTGCTGGTTATTTAAGGCGGTGCCAGACAGTCCAGCAGAGCTAATGTCACCCTCCCTACTCTAATCCAGGAGCAGAAGAACCGGCAGCTTGTGTGACTGTACCTTGGCATGAATTAAAGGGTTGCTTGAAGCTTGGGACACAAGTGTCGCTACTCCACTTTGAAAGATCGCTCTCTGAAACAATCCTTTGGCTTGTGGAGACAGAGTCTGTTCAGAAGAAATGAGGCCATGAAGCGTGAATGAGAGCGTCATGAGTTGTTAAGATGCTACCAGCAGTCTGTGTTCGTTACCAGTATGGAGGCACTGATGCCTCCTGCAGATTCTCCAGCGACTGTGACGCGTTGCGGGTCGCCTCCAAACGCTTCGATATTGTCTCTCACCCACCTCAGAGCTGCCAGCTGATCCAGGAAACCCCAGTTGCCCTGCGCATATTCGTCCCCAGTGCTGGGGAACAGGAAGAGTCCATCTCATTCAGAAATGTGTGGGTTAAGATGAAACAGGTCCTTACCTCAGGAATCCCAGAAAGCCAAGGCGATACTGGATAATGACTGTTATTATGTTCTCATAAGCAACTAATGGAGCTCCATCATACTGAGAAGCTGCACCCATGGACAGGCCTCCTCCATGGATCCACACCATCACCTGCAACGCAATGCAACACAACACAACACAACACAACGCAACACAACGCAACACAACGCAACACAACGCAACACAACGCAACACAACGCAACACAACGCAACACAACACAACGCAACACAACACAACACAACACAAACTTAATTAGGCCACGTGCAAATGCTGAAAAACCCTGAGTAGGTGTGATGTCACAAGCTAAATCCATCAAGTGCTGCTCCCTTCACTTCACAATACAACAAGCTGGGTGTGAAACATCGGCCTTATTTTATGAAAATGAGAAGATGCTTCACATTTGAATCCTCATTTTCCGCCTAATGTTCAGCGATATGGATGTTGGAGAGTGTGAACACTTCAAACGCACCGGCAGTTTGTCCTCCTTCGATGCTTCAGCTGGAGTGTACACGTTCAAATACAGACAGTCTTCTGAAATCTCTGGAGGGGTGAAATCTATGGACATGATCCTAGAAACATCCACAATGATTTCTAAATCCTGGACACACCTGAGGAGGAAAGGAAGAGAAGAAGAAGAAGAGCAGGAAAAGGAAGAAAAGACGACGAGAAGAAGAAGAAGAAGAGCAGGAAAAGGAAGAAAAGACGACGAGAAGAAGAAGAAGAAGAAGAAGAGCAGGAAAGGGAAGAAAAGAAGACGAGAAGAAGAAGAAGAACAGCAGCAGCAAGAAGAAGAAAAGAAGAAGAAGAAGAGCAGGAAAAGGAAGAAAAGAAGACGAGAAGAAGAAGAAGAACAGCAGCAGCAAGATGAAGAAAAGAAGTAGAAGAAGAGCAGGAAATGGAAGAGAAGACAAGAAGAAGAACAACAACAGCAGCAGAAGAAGATTGTACGTTATCCAGAAACAGGCCGTGAGCCATTGTGCGCCGGCTGCAGTATTACATCGGGGGCTGCCGTGTGCAGTCCCGCTCCCCCTCCCAGGGCTCGGCATCCTGGGGTGCAGCCAGGCGGAGGAGCCCGACAGGAGGCTTCGCGAAGGGAATTCCGAGGTATTGCTTCACCCTCCTGTCTGCGCCTTTTGCCGTCACATAGTTCCCTCGGATTCGACCATTTTTCAGAGAGACCACAGGGTCAGTGATCTCTGCTGGAGACAGAACAGAGAGGGTTGAAGGTCTGCCCCAGAGTTTACTGATCACTGTCACAGTGATGTCATTGTGTGATCACGTGAATCTAGGACTGATCTGGCTGAAGTCTTCAAGGTGGATGCTGGTTACCGTGACAACGGAGCTTGTCATCATGTAAACTCTGTGGCTGATTCTCACATGTGACTCACGTGCTCTGCTTAGAGTAGTTTGCTTTTTAGTGCGGCCAGTTTGTGGATGGCCTAATAAATCTAATTAAACATTTAGCACTTCTGCCAAAACTTTGAGGAAATAGTTGTCAAACAAATGTTGGTTCTTTCCTGTAGAAGGTAATGCATCGTTGTCCCCATTAACATTCGGTCATCTTTCATTTCTTTCATTACTTATGTTGTTGAGACAAAGGAGCAGCAAACAAAGGAGCCGTTCTTCTGGTGCCCTCGTGTGTCCAGAGCTCGTGTTTTTCGTGTGTGGGACCTGTCTGGGTCAGCTCTTATGCAAAACAGGCTCCATGTCAAGGTGAAGTAAAGGAACGAGCTCAGTCTCTTTCAGTCACCGCATTGACAACGTAACGTAGCCGTAGTCGCTTTATCCACGATCAAAGTGCAATGTTTGAGTGGTGTAAACATACGGGACCACCAGCTAATACGAATGGATTCAAATGTCCCATATTAGAGTAAATGTACTTACTACAGACCTGTAAGGTCAGACACACGGCACTAAGCTGGCTGTGAAGTCAGACCATGGACTGCACTTAGCCTGTCCAACATGTAAATAGCACCCTTCAGTCAGACATCAACAGCTGTCAGACATCTTTCACCCTATTTATGTGCTGCCTTCCCCGCGTTCCTCTGCTGCTAAGAGCATCGCATGCTTTTCTTACCTGGCGTCACCTGTGCTACGTGAAGCAGACAAACAATCAGCAACACTGTTCTCATCCTGACCGGAGCCGAGGAAAACACAAAGTCCTGCGAGTGTACTGTACTTTCAGAGAAGCTGCCCCCGTCCCGGACCTCTGGTACCGCCCCCAGCACACACACTCCCTGGTACTTCTGCCTTTGGGAGGACATTCACAGACATGATTCGCTGCCTGAACTCAGCTGGAGCAGACATGGATCCAAACCCAGTTCTAACCTGAACCTGGACAGAAGCGCGTTACATGTACGTCTGAGTCTACAGCCTCCGCCTCCCACACACGGTCACTGTCGTCGATGATTTAGCCTCCAGCGCCTCAAGCAGAACCCTGACCGCTGAGTCCTACGTGACTAAACGCTGCCCTTTGACCCCTGCAGCTCAGCCCCGCAGGCCACTGTCTCAAACACATGACGTCAGCTGAGCTGAACATGCTGCTTGGTGCTGGAATGTGAGCCTGCCTGTATAGTTCAGAAAAACAGATTTCAACAATGTTTTGACAGCTGCTTCACTTAGAGGAGGTGAAATGCAGGAGTCAGTCGGTGTAGTATTTGATATCTATATATGTGTGTGTGTGCAGGGATTATTTATTATAGGGTTTAAAGAATTAAAGGTCACTGATTCACAGACATCTGGTGCTGCTCAAAGTCACAGGAGCAGATAAAGGCATCTGGGTGTTAATGTTGTTGCTGATGCCGTGCTTTGGTGGAACACCGTGAACTGTTTGGTCTACTTTTTGAAACATCTGTCACTTTCACTGAGAAACTTGCTTCTTTTACAAATATCACTGATGTGATGTTATCTTCCAGCTTCTCCTTGGGGATGTTGCTTTGGATAAAGCGCTGCACTGTTTGAGGAGTGGCTTGGCAGCAGACACACAACAGTCCTTTAATGTCTACATTTTAGGATCATCAAACCTTTGCTTATATAACAGAAAGTGTAAAGGTCCCAAATGTTGCTCAAGCGCAGTCACACAATGTAACTGTCTCATTTGCTTAGAATCTACAACACATTTGTCCTTTAAAAATAAAAATTCAGTGCAAACAATGTGATATTTTTGTTGTGGCAATAATAATTCTCAGTATCTGTTAATATTAAAATGCTAAAGAAGGCCACTGCCAGCACTGCGTGGCTAATACACCTGCTGAGGTTGGGCAGGCTGAACTGAGAACCAGCACCGGCCCAGCACCGGCCCAACCCGGCGTGGCCAGTAGCCCGCGGGATCCGTGCAAACACCGAACTGATCCGAGTTTGTCAAATCAATATTTGAGCCAAGAGGTCAGCTTCCACCGCGCTGTTTACCTTTCAGTATCAGTGGATCGACTAGATGTTCCACTCCAAACACGCTGAGTTCTGTGAACTTGAGGTGGGAGCAGCGAGGCCGAGGTCTGTTCCAACTAGTCCTGCTTGTTCAACTCTGTAGTCACGCTGGGTTTTCTGACGAAGCGGCACCTGTGACTCCCGTTGACTTTTCAGGCTGATCACAAGCTGAGGGTCTGAGAAGAGCCCTGGTGAGCTGCTGTAGACAGAACCGGGCCGAGGCGCTGCCCCACCCAGAAGATGCAGTCAGTCCAAACCGACCTACATGAAACCAACATAGTCTTTACTGTGACTGACAACTCAAAGGAGAAGTGGCAGGTGGAAAACTACAAACTAAGGAGCAAGTAGAAACCAGAACCAGAAGAGAAATATAAAAAACCTCTAAGACACTAAGGCCCAGGTCAGAAGGTTAAATGAAACTCAAATACCCTCTAACCCAGATCCTCCTCCGGGCAGGTCCACTCCCAAACACACACCGCTGGTCAGAACAGGCCTCCAAGGCCCAATTCCTCTGGGTGAGAAGCGGTAGAAGCAGGAGCGCGGCGGTACCGTCAGGGCGGTAACCACAGAAGAAGAGCTGAGGGTCTGCAGGGCGCGGGGGCGTTGGGCAACCAGCACGTGGCTGAACAGGCGTGTGAGGCAGCGCGGAGTGAGCACGTGTGGCTGGAGCGGGAAGAAAATAGCACGAGAGGAGCCGTGAGCCTTCGTTCTGCCAGTCAGAGGAAGCTGTGACCATGAGGCAGTGAGTGACGTCTGTCTCTGTACTGGGGCCAGTCACCGGCCCGTGACCCTTAACCGGACCATGGATGGACGTCCAGCTGTGTGACCCGACACGCAGCTCCTGCCGACGCACGCAGTCACGGGTGTGGATGCGTTCAGGCCCAGAGAACCCGGCTGAACTGGGCCGTGTTAAGGCACAGTGACTTTCTGCCATATTCCAGATCACAGTCACAATGTTCTGCTCTGACAGTGAAAGGCCTACGAACTGGCTAAACCCGCTAAAATCCATTACAGTGGGTGACCTAGTCCCAACTATTTCACATTTCTGTCCCATTTTGCTTGTGACAAAACATCCTAAAAGACCCCAAGTGACCCGGGAACAACAACACAACGGTTCAAACACAGTCGAGCTCTCCACCAGCTCAGCCTTCATGTCGCTCTGGTTCTGGACTTGGAGCATCTCCCTCACTGCTCAGCCTTCAGGTCACCACAGCAGAAGCTCAGTGTGGGTCAGTCGGCGCTGGCCGCTAGGTGGCACCAGTCAATTCATGTTGAACGCGTTGCTGTGTGGAAAGAAAGTGTCAACTCAAATCCCTTGAAAGCGACCAACTCTGGAAAACCCAGAGACAGACGGTAACTTAGTGTTAAGTGTCTCATGAAGAAACCACAATGTCAGCGATTCGATCTAATATTTTAAGATGCAGCACAACGCGTTAAAAGGTGTGAACGTTGAGCGTCATGTGTGACGTCAATCCCTAGTCAGGACAAAACACGGAAAAGCTTAGAATTACTCAGGAACAACAGTAATGCACGAGCCGCTGCCGCCTCATCTGCCACTTACACGTGTTTCTGCCATGAAACCACCGGATCCTGTCAGTTAGAGCAACGTGTGAAGACTGTTTGCTCGCGTCACGCGCTACAACGACGACTGTCGGTAACGTTGGTCCCATTGTCACTGTAAACATACACGGGAGGCGCGTGGACCAATGGGAGCCCAGTGCGGCGGCCTACGTCAGACGCAAGCGAGCGCGTCGGGGGCGCAGTAGTAAGCCGAGCACACTGTGACGCCGGAGCTCCATTGAAAGTGGCTCCGCGGTTCGGAGACGGTGCAGGCGGGCCAGGGGGCGGACCGGCGAGACGGAACTTCACAGAGCGCAGTTGCTTCCAGTCTGCTGACCTCCATGTGCGCGTCCTACGCGGAGACGTCGGAACACAGTTGACGGCGCTGGGACGGACGGAGACGGAGGAATAAGGTTAGAGCGAAGAAGAGAACGGCGCGAAGGGAAAAGTGGAGACGAGCGGGACGAGCCGGACGAGCCGCAGCACCTCTGCTCCCTGGCTGAACGCAGCGAAGTGCAGGCGGGTCATGCGGATTTCTCCGGCTGCTGGTCGAAGCGCCGCGTCGCAGTGAGAAGGTGGGAAAGAGAAGAAGAGCCCGAACCCAGAAGAACCGCTCCGTCAGTCGGTCCCGGCTCCAGCCAGCGGAGGGAAGCGCCACCATGTCCCGGAGGAAGCAGAGCAAACCCCGGCAGATAAAACGTAAGAGGACCGCGGAGGTGTCGGCTCAGGTGCAGCGCCGGACGGTAGTTTTATGGCTCCGGGGCGGTTCTGTTGGGACGGGGTTCCGAGCCGCGGGTCCGGGCTGAGCCTGGGAAAAGTTTGCTTGTGTCCTTGTACAGGCTGTTCTGGCCACTGGCAGCTCAAACTGGAGCCGCGGCTTCCTGTTTAATTCTGTTGTGGAAACGTCAGTGTTCTCTGAAAAAGCCGATGTGAGCAGAGATAGAGCAGCGATCCGATGGCACCAGATAAAGATTAAAATTGGATCCTTTTTATTTGTTTTCTGTCTCGGGCCGCCGTTGCTTTCTCCCCCCGGCTTTTCACTTCTCTCGTGGAGATGGGGCGTCAGATTGGCCGCCTGGCTGATCTGCTCGGCCGATAGCTGCTTACAATTGGATCTTTTTTCATCCATCCTTTTAACTCAATAATGCTTCTCGGGGCCGCTTGAAAGGCCCCTTTCTCGGCCGGCGCTCAGCTGGTCGCCGTGCTTGACGAGTCCTTCCTGTTTATAAGGCGTGTGAAGGTTTATCGCGGGTGACGGATGTTCCAAGTTGATCTAAAAGCCCGTTAATGATGTTGTGATGATGTGTGAGGCCTGTTGCACCCTGGGCTGTGTCTCCGTTTAATGTCAGTGTGTGTGGACCACAGCTGGGAGGGGAAGCGTGACACCAGCAGGACATTTGCTTTGGTAAGTTATCACTTTGAGCAAATAATAATATCTTGTGGAGGGTGGTTGTGTCACCGTGTTCCCAGAAAGCGTGTTTAGAAGTTCACCCTGCAGTCTACCACATTGCCGCTCTGTGGTGATCTCTCCCCTCGCGGCCTAATGCGCGTCTGACTTCACGGCTCGCAGGAAGGTCATCGTTGAAGTTGTGGCGGAGCTGGTGAGGCTCCGTGTGCTGCTGCATCTCAGGTGGAGCTGGCTGGGTTACGTTAACGGTCTAGGTGATCATTAGCTCATTTCGCAGGAAGGCGGTTACTTATCAGGCAGCTCTGTAACACGGAGGCTTCGCGTACCCGTCTGACTCGGCACCACGTCCACCTGCAGCAGCGGCGCCGCTAGCCCGGCCGCTGGAGTCTCCGTTCGCCTTTAACTCCCAGCAGGCAGGCCCGGAGATGTGTTCCAGGCCCTGGCGCTGATAAACGCAGGCTGGGCTTGGACAGCGAGAGGGAGTGTGTACACATGTGCGTCTCGGGGTGTTCTGTCTTTATCAGTGCCTCCGCTCCGCCAGGCCTCCCTGTGCACCAGGCCTCAGCTGCGGTCGAGGCCAGCCAGGCTCCCAGCCCCGTGACTCTCTTGTGATTTGACAGACGTTTTGATAGGAAGGAGTGCGAGTGATAAGGACTTTGTTCAGCTGGGGGTGTGTGGTGGCGGAGGGGGCGCTGCCGGTGCTACCAGCACTGTCACTGGCCTTTATGTTGTTTTCCGGACCTGACTCGTTCCAGCCAGGTCACAGTGGCGCTGGCTTGAGTTTCGTTGATGCAGTTTACTGCAGCGATGGTTACGCTGGTAACTGGTTCTATACTCGTCTCTTAGTGGAAGCCTAAGCTCCCAGTTGCTGTGAAGTAGGTGCTGCTTGGAGTAAAGTGAATGTACGGTTTAATGCGAGTGGCTGGCAAGTGGATATTTCATCGTTCGTTGGCTAGAAATGGGGGAAAGTGTTCACCTGAACGAACCTGCGGGTCAGAATAACGCCCCGTGGCACCGCTACCTGCAGCCCAGGTTAGGTGGGTGAGACCTAACGAACTGGATGTGACGTAGCTCTTCTTCATGTAAATGAGATTTCTTTTGAAAGGCTGCCCTGTGATGAAGTTGCAGCTACAGGTGCTTCCTGCAGTTTGGGCAAAACCGTAACCTCCAGTAGATTATCACGGGGAAGAGTGATAAGTGCTGCAAGCAAAGCACGGCGACAGCTGTCAATTGATGAAGTGAGGTCCAATCGGCAGTTTGGCTCCAGCAGTGACGCCTTCCACCGGTTGTCTGACCTGAAATAACTTTTGTGAAAAGCAACAATTCAACAACAACATCAGCCGTTTCTGGAGGAGGAGACAGGGGAGTGTAGCAGATAGATATTTGTCTGTTCCCTTTGTGCGTCATCCTCCCCAACGGTTGGTGATCTTTCAGCTTGATAAGACTTCTCTCCTTGATGGGGAGATAGGAAGCAGGCAGGCAGCCCATTGAGGCTGGATCCCTGGGCTTATATTTTGGCGGTTAAGATGGGAGACTGATAAAACTTGGCGGCGATCGCTGCCGCCGATATCGCAGAGAGAGCAAAAGAGAGAGATGGGAGGAGAGATGGAGGACGGAGGGCACGTTGTAATTACATCTGGCTGTTTCATGCCATTTTCCCCAGTGTTGTCATGTTGTTGTATTTGGTGGTTTTGTTTCTCACTGACTGGAGGTGGATCTATAGATAATTAAAAAAGAAGAGACAGGCAGTGAGAGCAGGGGGACGGCGTGGACCAGGAACGAGGAGGGAAGAAAGACCAAAAAGTGTGTGCAGCCTCTACGTAAGCAGCAGACGAATGTGCTGTGGCCTGTTTTTAATGGCAGAGCAGCCAGCGCTCTCCCACCCCTCCGTGAAAGATGTTTGGGGCTGATAAGGAGGCAGCTGATGGGGAGAGATAACGCTGCAGATCCACGCTGCTGATTGGGTGTGAAAAAAACTGTGTGTGTGTGTGAAAGCCTGGTTTCTGTGACATCAGCGCTGGAGCTCAGAGGTCAGTGTGAATAATACGCTGGCTGCCTCGAAGCAAACCAGGACGCCTGCAGAGGCTGACAAGGAAATCACACGCTGACCTCCCCCTGCCTTCCTCACAAACCCCGCGGAGAGATTAAAAACAAGAGAAGGTTTTTACTGACATACAGGTTTCAGCTGTGAAAACAACGTTACCCCTGGAAGACGGGGCCACATGATCATGACGTGACTGAGAAAGGTGGCATAAGACGCACACACACACGGGTTTCCATGCAGAGCCTTGGTGGCTTTCCTGTGTGTGTGTCTGTGTGTGTTTTCTCTTTCTTTGTTCTGCTTTTAGCTTGATGTGAACTTTTGATAAGCCGCCGGGCCTGATCTCCGGTGCAGATAGAGATCGCCAGGCGCGATTAGAGTTGTTATCAGGCTGCAGCAGGCAGGAGCTGAGGCTCCGCCGCAATAACAACGGGCCCAGACAGGAGCAGTTGGGGTCTGGACCCTGGCAATCAGTTCCAGCCCTAATGGGATTAATGTTGTTGTATAATTAGATGATAGGTGTGAATGCTTTTCTTTTCTCACCCATTCAGACCCTCCCTCATCTCCCCGTTCTCTCTCTCTCCTCCCTAACAAGCATTGTCATTGATTAATTTAATTAAAACTAATACCATGTATTACTCATTCCAGATTCTGTGTATGATAACGCAGACATGTTGGGAAATTTTGGTGCTCAGCGATGGTTATCTCCCGGCTGAGTTTTTTTTCTTGCTTCTTTTTAAGTATTCTTCTGCGTAAAAGGCGTGAATGTTGAAGAGTGTACAGTAATTGGGAGAGGAAGAAAAAGAGGAAAGACGCAGCATCAGCAGGATGACTCTACTGACAGTTGTTCAGCTAGCGAGATAGTGACTGATTAGGCATCGGACACCGCTGATTCTCATGCTCACGATCAGATAGCTGGGTGTGAGAGCTGCATGTGACCGTGACTCTAACTCAATGCACGTACATGCAGTTGGAGAACACTTTAAAAACACCAAGTTAAGCGAGTCCCGTTTGGACGTGGGCTGTGTTTTAGCGTCTGCGTGGCCAGTGACTCTGAGGGAAGTTGTCAGAGGAAATGCTGGAGTGTGTCTGTGTGTTTGACTTATTGCCCTTTCCCACTATTTACCCACGGGCCAGCCCTGCGGTGAATTATGGTTCCCCTCAATTCAGCACTGTTGTAAACGGTTTCACCTTTGACCTGACAACTCCACGTAAGGATCAGAGAGAACACCTCACCCGGACCAGTGGTTAACGAGCAGCTTCCCTGCGAGCAAGGACTCAACCCGCTGTGCTGCTCTGTCACAGACCTAAGGTTTAAAGCGTGGGATGGAAAAGTGAAGACCATCACCAGCAGTAGGTTGTTGGAAGGCTCCTACTGCACTGGCTGTTAAACTGGACAACCAACCACACTAAAACGGCATTATCAGATCAGACAATCAAGCGCAGAGGTCAAAGGTCACAGGAGCTTGACAAGACAGAGAAATGCTCCACCCACATGTGACCTTTGACCCTGTGCACCTGCAGAGTCTGTGTAGTCACACACACAAACAGCTAATTTTAATCTTTTAATTTCATGAGCCAATAACAAACTTCAGGTCCTAGTGGGTCTTAAGTGAGAGACAAATGGGCCTAACGTGGTTATATGCATCATTTATTTAACCATAAGTAAAATACTCAGGTTAATACCCATAAGTTCAGTAACGTGTAGCTTCACCTCCTTATTGTTCCTGTTTGACTTGTGACCTGTGTGACAGTTAGTTAAGAAGAAATTTCACAAAAACATTTGGCATTTGTGCTTGAAAAACCCGCGTCAAAAGGACGACAGTAAAGAAATTACGAGTGAGCCAGAAATCTGGAGGTTACTGCTCCAGCTGTAGCTTTAACTTTAGGTTTATTGGGCTAAATTAAAGAAATGAACATTAGTGATTTATAATAACAACTTCCCGTAATGGAACAACGGCTGATAGACAACAAATATCTGCCGAGCGATTCCTTGAAGTCTGTGCCTGGTGTTTTGTTTCACTCTCTGAGATTAGACCAAAGGTTTAGTCTAAATCAAGGAAGCTCCACCGTCCAGGTTTGCTCACACTAGACTCGTACAAGGTTAAAGCATAGGGTTATTGCATAGGGTTAACTTATTTACTTATACAGCCATTGTACAGACCGTATATCTAATAGGGAACAACTGGATAAGTGAGTATCTGCATACAGGAAGTTTTATTACCACAGTGTGTACTGTAGACTACTGTGTGTGCGGCGCTTTGTTATCGAGCGGTGCAAGCGTGTACAATGGTGCAGAATAAAGCAGATACGTTGTCTGTATGTGCTCATGCTGGCGAGATGAGAGGGGCTGTGCATATGGCAGGGAAAGCATGTGCATATACGTCCTCATTCAGGCTTTGGACGGACAACCGATGGCTGCGTTTGTCTTGCTGCTGGTACTGTTGACTGACTGTCACAGATTATTGGGGCACTTAGTTCCACTGGCTGGACGCTCCTCTACTACGACAACTGGTAATAGTTCCGCAGTGGATTTAATTAAATGTATTGCTGTAGATGAATGGTTGTAGTGGCGGGTCGTGAGTCCAGACAGTGGATGGGAAAACGTGACACGAGGTGCCGGAGGAGGCCGGAGCTTCCTCTGCGGAGCCGGTCTGGACCGGCGGCTCCTGTCTGTCTGCATACAGCTCACACTCGCCGCGTTCTCCAGCTTCCACCTGAGCAGTTGTTGATGCAGTTCCCCTGGCTGCCGACAGAGGATGGTCAAAGTCATAGAAAGGTGTTGTCCCCTTTCTATGCATATTGGCTGTGTTTGCTGTGAGGCAGGGCTGGGCCTGCTGCCTCTCTAGTCCGCGCTGTAGTCTGTGAGTTGGTGCTGCGCTGGTCGGGGTCTTTGGATTGCTTTGTGCTTGTGTAAACCGCGGCTCTCTGCCTCCCGACTGATAAGTGAACCGCCAATCAAATGCCAGTGTGTGTAGTGGGGTAGGAGGCGTGTGTCTGGCCTGCGCTCGCTAACTGTACGCGCTGCGCCACAGGTGAAAAGAAATCCACATCAGTTAGCACAAAATAATGGACCTAAAGCAGAACTTCCTCCCTCTGCTCCGTGATACTCCAAACACACACGCGTGCTTTATTGGAGTGATTATTTGAGAGCTCTTAGGGCTAAAGATTATCACCACTATCTTAATTATACCTCACAGTGTTCCAGCACTGTGAGCTAAGTGAAAGAAACTGTGCCGCTTGTATTTTCGATGCCACTTACCTTCGAAGTCGTAGGAACCGTTTGGAACAGGAGCAAACACCAGACAAAATGCATCCGGTGCTCTCCAGCTGTCCGGTGCCTCGGAGTGGAGGCCGTGGAACCTTATTCTAATGTTCGTGTCAGTTTAAGCAGCCACAAGGTGATCGTTCCGTCAGAAACGCCTCCTAACGCGTCAGGCCTTAACGGAGCAGATCGACTCCACCGGGTCCGCGCCGTAGAATGGTTTCTGGAGGAATTACACACCTGCTGTCTGGGGCTGGCGTCCAGTGGACTGGAGCTAGAACCGGACCGCTGCAGCACTTGATCTGAGAAAGTTACATCATAGGAAACCTTTCAAAATGAACGAGTCATAAATAAAGACAAATGTTGGGGGACATTCTCTGGTGTGTAGGCACAACGTAGAATGGAATGTAAATGTGCATATTACGGCTTCTTCGTGCAGTGATGTGCTTTCTGCTGTAGCTATATGCTGAGACGGGCTTGTAAGCTGCCGTTTAACCGTCTGCTGGGGCTCTTGTGTTTTTTAATGGTCTTGGAAAAAGCACATTTCTGAAATATCTTGACACATTATTTTATCTTCTGTCTCGATGGGCACACAGATAAAGTGTGAGTGAGCCATATAAGCAACTTAATGTAATCTGTCAGATTAATGAGGTCCTGTTGTAACATCATTTATTACGGGCGTGTAGAACTAATATAAGTTAACGGCGAAGAGAGGCAGGAAGTTGGGTCGTAAACAGACACAACAATGGAGAACGCACAGCGTCCCTGTGATATCAGCCCAGACAACAGAGCCGGGTTTGGGTTCTTACCATCGCTCCCTGCTGCTGCCATTCCACCTGCACCTCCCTATCGCCCTTCTTTCATTCCATCTCTCCCCCTCCTCCCCTCTGTCTCCAGCCAGACCTCTAGCCTTGGCGAACCAGGTCTTGGCGGTATGATAATGTGGAAAGTTGAACTGGCCCCATTACAGCGAGGCTGATGGCAGGGCCGATAAGGTCGTTGATAATGGGTGCAGATAGCGCTGACACAGCGGTCCAATAGCCGAGCCCTGCCACCCCCCTCTCCACCCCCTCACCCAGCCCCCTCCCACCCCCCATTATCATTCCTGCCCACCGATGGGCTCCCAGAACGCTATCTCCTCTCCATTTCCACTCCTGCGACAGATAAGAATGGAAATACTGACTTCATAGCTGACTGATTAAAGTGTCTGCCTTTCTTGATAATACACAGATAAATTATGTTTTTTTTCTTCTCCCTCTCTCTCTCCCTCTCTGTCTTTCTCTCTCTATCTCTCTAGAAAAGGGTGGGGTGCAGCAGAAGGAAGACAAACCCTCAGCCCATTTCATTTCTCTTCTTTTGTGGGGTTTTTTTGGTGGAGGAGGGAGATGAAGTGCAGAACGGGCAGAACGGGGGGGCTTGGAGACGTTGTGTAGTGGTCATTCAGTTGGTGGAATAGCATCGAGAGGAGGAGGTGCAGTATATTTGCAGATTCTGTGGGCAGTAGGGATCTGTGCATGTCACGGTGGGCAGAGGGAGGTTGAAACACACGCAGTGAAAGTACTACAGGCTGCTGGAGTCATTATGAAGGCAGCGAGAGTGGCCAGATGGAGCCAGGGCACACTGGCCTATTTGCAGCCTGGTGAACTCCCACTGAAGCTACAGCCGTTTCCAGGTTGGCTTTTTATCACTGATTGCTCCATTTTGATACCAGGAAAGATCCCTGATGGATATACTCCCTGCATCCAAATCCTCTAACCCATTTGCTTTTTATCCCTCGGCCGCCCACCCCACCCCCAGGCAGCACCACACCCTCCATGCACAGCTATATCTCGCTCCCCTCTTATCTTCAGCTCTCCAGCTCTCTCTCTGTCCAACTGAACATCTGTCCTCCTTCCTCCTCTCACCTCTTTGTCAGGCCTGTGCGTGGAGAGAATCCACGTAGCTCTGTGATGTTTCTGCCACGTTGGTGACGACTATTTGTGCTTGGGGGATAATAAGTGCGCGTTTCTGGCAAAACCGGATCAGATCAAATCGCTGCAGCAACATTTCAGTGGGATTTCGGGAGAACTAGTGAACCTCCTCCTCTCTTGTGAAGGAGCAGGTCACGTCTCTCACGCTGTCCTCGTGTAGGAGGCCAGAATGTGTGGACTCGTCTCTGACTCAGACATTGTAGCTTCCCAACTTGTTGAGGATCCGCTGCTAGGGATTGTTTTGTAACCCTTTCCGCCCGCTGAACGACTCTTCCTCTAAGAGCTCGTCCCTTTGAGCTGTGACGCCCTTCAAATCAGCCCAGTAGAGTGTGTTCTGTCCCAACATGAGGAGCTCAGGAGCCGCACAGCTGAAGCAAACTACGTTTCCAGTCCCATCACAATAGAGACCGGTTCTGCACATTTATTGTTTGGTGCGTTAAAGTCTGCTCAGCTTGTCATCCAGCCATCCAGCAGCGGTGTCGGCCACTGAGCCAGGCAGATGTGTGTGTGTTCTCCAGCAGGGAGCAGTGGGATGGAACAACATGCTGTTTGTCCAGGCCACACTCACTGACCTTGATAGATTAGACCCAGAGAGGCTTTTCTGTCTGACACAGAGCAATGATAAGTCTGCGTGTGAAATAGTTTTTTCCTCTTCTCAGAAATATGGCTGCAGTGTCGGCTGGGACTGTGTGAGAGAGAGAGAGAGAGAGAGAGAAACTCTACCAACCAATCTTCCTGTCTGTGCTAATAAGCATCTCCTCCCTAACCTGCAGACAGTTTTGCTTGTGTCACACTGAGCACGTTCTCGCTGATGCATTTTCTACATTAACCACAACCAACGTGCCAAAAGTCCATAGAAAGGGTCATTTGACACCAAACCTGGCTTTACTTTTTAAAGCCACTGCTTTCTTTTTTGTCCTCCACAAAGAGCGAGAAAGGCTGAGAAAGAAAGAAAGAGAGAGAAAATGGAAGGGAAAAAACTGAAACTGTGATAAAAAGCTCAGATAAGAGGGTGACTGTGTTGTGTAGGAGTTGATATCAATGTTATCTATCTGTCTTTTTTCACTCTGTGAGCCCTTCTGTTGTTTTTTAGCCCTTATCTTGCTGCACCAAAATGCCAGGAACAAAAAGGGGAGAAAGAAAGAAATTACCATGTGGATTATTCATGGGGGTTGGCTGATAAAATGTTGATACCAAAATTAACACCAGTACATGGAGGCCTTCGTTTTTCTTCCTTTGCAAGTGTTTTTCATAATGAAGTTTGTGTTTTTCATGCGTGTAAAGGTATGTGCATTGTGTGCAAGCTGTGCGTTGATAATGTTTGTGCCAGTGCTGGCTAATAACAGATTAGACCTCATTTAACTCTTTATGGCCTCACTGACACCAATTCATTACATGTCCACCCTCCGTTTCCATACGCTCAGCCGCTCTGGCGGGAGCCGATAAGCCCCGCTTTCAATCTGTCACTAACGCAGAGCCACAACCGGCGGCAGGCAGGCTTGAAGTCCGACTCCAACAGCCGCCGTGCCGTCCACCCGGGCACGCGGGGTCCTGACGCGCCGCCCTGTTGGAGTCCTCGGCAGAAGACGGCAGGTCACGAGACTGGCCCCACTTTACATGTGAATCCTAAGAGTGTTTTGCATCCCGCAGCTTTGGTTGCTTCACCAGCTCTCATCTTGTTTTTATGGCAAAGAATTAATGAACCGTACTTTAAATTAAGGCTGCAACTAACCGTTATTTGAATCTTAAATGAATGGTAAGATTTAATTTAATTTATCTTTTGCTTATTATAACTGCATAAAACCCCAAATCAGGGTATTTCTACTTTAAAATTTGCCACATTTTGAGATTTTAAATCTTAGATAAAACACAAGAAAACAGAAAATATGTAAAATATAAATAAACAAAACTAAGTTTTGTCCAGCTCTGAAGACATGCAGCAAAGTAACAGGCTGTTGGAGAAGAAAGGAAAATATGTGTATTGATGAACAAAAAGATTTTTATTTAAGGTTAAAAATGTCGAAGACGGTTAAACTCGACATGTGATACATTTTTACACAAACGCTGAAAAATAAAACCCTCGTGCGACTAATCGATACGTGACGGTTTCTGGAGCGAACCGCATGGTGTCGGCTATTCTACTGACTGTGGTCCTTCAGGTCGGACGTATGTGCCTGGTGCAGCGGTGGGGAGTGAGGTCCTTGTGTTTCCCACTTGACCCCGTTTTCAGCTGTAGGTCACCTGGCCCTCTGCTCCCCAACCCCTCCGCTGGCTCAGGTTACCCCTGAGAGTGTGTGCGTGTCTGAATAGCTCCGCGGAGAGCAGCAGCATTTCACCTATCATTACCAACTTTTCAACTTTTCCGCAAGCGATGGCAGAGGGCATATCGGACATCGGCTATAATTTCCTCTGGCTCATCGCGGTTTCCTCGTCCGTGCCTCTTTGTGCCGCCCTTTCCCTCCATCTCCCCTTCTATCACCAGCGCGTCGTCTTGTCTGTGTATTAGTATTAGCAGCAGCAGCAGCAGTGTCCCCTGAAGTAAAACAATCTGCTGTAATCTATCAGCGTGTTATCGGCCCTATCTGAGAGCTGAGAAAGCCGGGGCCGGGGCTGTGGCGCCGCTCTCCGGAGCTGATAAAGTTTCAGAGTTCAGCGATGATGAATGTTAAGAAACTACACCCTCGTTACTGACGATGTGGACTTGGCAAAGCCGAGGGACAGGGAGGGGTGTCTGGAAGAGCAGGAGGTTACGGGGAGTCGAGGAGGAAAAGAGGAGGTCGGGGTTCGGCCCTAAGGGCTCGCTCAAACACAAAGCCCATTGTTTTCACGTTAGCAACATTACCAACGGTAACGACTTACACGGGCTGAAATAAGGAGCCTTAATATAGATAACGTTTGTAGTTCCGTCATCATTTAACTGGACCAGTCCTGGGTCATTTAACGTCACATTCAACTGACCAGCTGAAGCGTCCAGTTACCTCCCTGCCCTGATCGTTCTGTATCAAAGTTCTCATCAGATGCCAACTCCGCGGTCCGTCTGTCCCGTGAACGCATCGACAGCCTCTATCTCAAAGCCATCACACAGTTAGGCCTCAAAGTCCCCCTGATTGCAAAGCTCATGATAAGAGGTGGAACAAATAACTGATAAAGCATTAGCTAATGGCCAGCGTGAGGACACAAGCAGCTGTTGTCAGCCCTAAATTCGAGGAGCCCTGGAAAACGAAGCGTTGTTCACCGTGTACTGAGCGATGCTGAAAGCACTGGAAATGATCCCGTATGGCCGTTTACTGGGATAGAAGCAGAATGCACTACGAAATGTAGACGCACCTTCTGGACACGGACTCAGAGATGAGTATGTCACGGTGCTTCAAAGTTAAAAGATTGAGAAAGTGTTCAGACATCACGTGGGGTGTGTTTTAGTGGGTGAGCATCGTTGACCCCACGGCGGCGGCTCGGCGGCGGGCAGGGTGGACTGTGGGTGCTGTGAAAGTCACGTCTTTGTTTCTAATGCTGCTAAATCGTCTTTGGGCTCCTTCGAGCCTTCTCCTTTGAATGTAGCCTTGTTTTGTATGTTCATCATCCGTGGCCAATCGCACACACATCCACACAAACCTACGAAGGGATGTGGTTTGCAGCTCAGGCGCACAAAAGCGGACTAAAAATGAGCGGGCGAATGGGGCAAACCATTGTGATTGTGACAAAGTTCATGAGCGTATAATAGCAGTTAATGCGTGGCGGGGTGCGGGCAGCTTTGTTCGCCAAAGTGCCGAGCGCTTAATAGAATCTGATAGATAGACGCCTGTCTCCTCAGGCCTGCTGGGGTGGGTTTACTCCACCAGCCGCTAGTCTCTCTCCCCTCGCTCTCTCTTGCTGCTCTGCTTGTCTTACTGTCATTCTGTGAAGGAATAATTTGTCAATAATTGGCCGTGTCGCTCTCGTCAAGACGCTTTGATAAAGCGGGCGGCTCTTCGGGGGCCGGGCTGGAGAACGTCTCAAAAATAGGGGAAGCGGGGAAAAGGCAGCATGTGGCAGCAGATCTGAAGCCGCGATAGGGCCATTAAGCGCTTTAGAAGTATTTTAGCTGAATTCACACAAAGCCAAAATAGATAAATAAATAATGAAAGGGGAAAAAGTGGAACATCAACTGTCAGGGAAGTGATACAGACTTTAAGAAATCATTTGGGAGGATGAAAGATAAAAGATTATCCCTCTTTTCTGCCAACTTCTTGCCTCCTCAGCCATCGCTGAAGCTAATTTGCTTACTCAAGCAGTCATGTGGACATAGAGAGAGTGTGTGTGCCGGCAGTGGTATGCGTCAACGTGTGCGTGGCGTATGGCATTCATTATCTGCTCCTCTGTAAGGGGGGGGTTTTCCACAGATATCCCAGACTGCTCATTATCTTTAAAGCATCTCTGGACGGCTGACACTCATCTGATTGTCTCCGTGTGCCTCGGTAGCCACGTTCCTCCTCGCTGCCACGCCAGCAGTGTACGGACGTGTTTAGGGACTCGTCCGCCGGTTCCTAAACCTGGCGTCTACATCTCGTGTTGCTGACTCTTTAAGGCCATGCTGGTTGAGCTCTGATGACTTCACCAGGGTTGGTTTCTGGGAACGCTCGTCTGTTTCTTTTAATTTGCAGCTGTCCTAACCACCGCGAGCAGCTTGTTTCAATGTGTTTGTGGGAAGCGCTTTAAGGTCGGCTTAAGTAGCATTTCCATAGTCTTATCATCGTCCCGGAGCCTTGGGGTGACACGGAGGTTTCCCTACCTCCTCTATCGGTCCACACATCTCTGTGATAACGCGTAGGGCCTGGTGTTTTGCTTTGCCTCAGCAAACCCACGCTGACCTTTTAGTCAACCGATGTGACTTTGCATAGCTACCCACGTTCCCTGCCATGCAAATGGAGGGAGATGCATCAGAGACGAGGATCCAGCGAAGAGCTCTGCTGCTGCTGGTGGAGGTGATGATTAACCCGACGTCACCGACAGTCTGGGACATTAACGCTGCTGTTGTCGCGTATTCAAAACGCAGCAGAGTGGAAGTCCAGGAACGCCAACCTCACGTGAACAGCTTCAGTAGAAAACCGAGATTCCACTGAAGCCGTCTTTGTTTTGTCTGTTTTGTGTTCGCACATACACCAACTAGATTATGGAGAAACTCACCAGACGAGCCCTGGTTCATTACACGACACGTACCACGGAGTGTATTCATACGTTGGAATGCTCCGTGTTTCTGCCTTTCTGCTAGTGTATCTGTTTTTTTGTAGCAGCAAGGTCGTCGCAGGCGTCCAGCTCAGACGTCAGTCCTTCTGCCGCCACTCTAAAACCACAGCGCGGCGTTTTAAAGTGGCTCCAGCATTCATTATTCAGCAGAGCTCTCCGTGGCGCGGCCCCTCACCGTCAGGGCCACGCTGGGCCAAAGCTGAGTGAGTGTGGAAGAGGGTCATGTTAATATTCCCTGTGCTCTGAAAAGGGAGACATCTATCGCTGTCACGTCGCTGCTTTTATTTCACTTTGAGCTCATCTTAAATTTCCATTATTCACCACAAAAAGCCAGGCTGAGGCTTTTCACCGTGGCGGCCCCTCCTCCTCCACACACCTCGCAGGACGAGTATTAATCACGTCCTATCAGCTGCTCACATCTTTTGCATGTTTGCTGTTTAATCACTAAAATAATACGAAGGGGTGGCGCTGGGGTGGGGGTGTCCGGTTGCTATGGTGACCGGATGGGAAAAGGTCAGGTGTAGTTTATCTTATCAGCGATAGGGAACGGTTACTAATTACAGATAGGTTCTACCAGTTCTCGGTCCATCGGGCCCTGCCTTAAACGCTATCAGCAATCCACACTGGTCTGATATTAAAATTATCTCTCAAGTCATCCACACACACACACACAGCGCAGTTAGGCCAGCCTGCGTGACTCTAGAGGTCCAGGTGACACCAGAACAGAGAGGCCAGGCTAAGGCTCAACACGATGATATCTCTGGCGTCTCCTAACGACCAGGGTCCGTCCGGTTGAACGTGTGGTTGGTTGACTCGGGGACGAACGCTGCCGAGGGCTTCGTTAGGGGGCTGCTGGTACACGGGAAGCACCCGTGCTTGCACGGAGGCGTCCGGTCAGACGGAACCTGCTCTCATTCGCTGAGTAGCAGGTAGAAGTGGAGCCTGTGTTTAAGTCACTGAGTCCAGTGGGAGGAAGAAACGTGTGACTGGAAACCTGTGCCGATCACAGATGCTGTGAATACTGGATGCCAGCTGTGATAGATTCTTCAAACGTGGAAGTGACAGTTGCTGTGTGGTTCATATTTGCATGTCTGCTTTTACGAGTACGACTGAGGGAGCGTGTGTGTGTGCGTGTGTGTGTGTGTGTGTGTGTGATCTTGTCTCTGCACCCTTCCATTTATCATCTCTGACATTTGGCTGTACTCCCCCTCTATCTGACCATCATCTGAGGAAAGCACATTTTTCCCATCAGAAATCCCGTTGTGACTTTCTGCGTCGGAGGTGGGTTCTGGAGGGGCGGGGGCAGAGATACACTGATGTGAGCGAGCGCCTCTTTTCTTGGCTCTGCTCGTGTGTGTGTTAAAGTAACTTGTTGTGCGTCCGGGTGTTGGATCAGTGCAGTAATTATGGATATGACTTTTGCGCGCACGCAGACACACAACGCTCTTAACGTGGATGTTATCTGGGCAGTGAGGGCTCCAGTGATGCCCTGCCTCTTGAAAGTGCCCCCTTTCTTTGCCGCTGCCAGCCGTGCGGCGGGTTATATTTAACCAGTTATCTCCTTTACATCCCCCTCTACGCTCCACAGGGCTATCACACCAACACGGCTGCCACCATCTCACTTTATTTTTATTTTTATTTTAAGCCTTGTGACAGGAGGCGAAGATAACAGACTCAAAGCCAAGTTGTGAGTGGCGTTACCCCCCCTTCTGTATTTCTGCAGCACAAAGACCGGCCGCCCCACCCTCCCACCCGCTCATCGTTCCATCTTCCCTTTACTTGTTTTTTCTGTTGCTTTGCTTGTCTGTGGCTTTATCTTTATCACTTCTCTGCCCTTTTATCCCCTCGCTCGCTTTCTCACGTGGCATTTCTCTTTACTTCTCGGAGAGGTTTCCTGGCAGAATGTGCTGGGAGGCAGCAGGGGGATGATTACATTTAAACCCTGTAGTGTAATAATCAGACCATTGTTAATAGGCCTGTGTTGGGGCTTACTGAACTCTAGACTGGTTGATTCACATCAGTGGACCGTTCAGACTCGCAGATTTTAGCTGCGTACCTGTGGATTTAAAGTCCTGATGGTCTGGACTTCTTCAGCGGGTAAACGCAGGTTTGTGTGCCGGTGTCAGCGCCAGACGAGGCGAGTTCACAGAGCACTTCCTGTGCATTCGCCCTCGTGTTTTTGCTGCCGCTCTGTGTGTTTAGTCTCTGGGACAAGCAGCCCAGCACGTTTGTGTGTGTGTGGCTTCGACCTGTGTAGGTGTAAAGTTAATGTTAGGCTTCAGGGCCGACGCTCCTAAACAAAGTCAAGGCCACGGGACTGGAGACTGATCACGGAAAGACGGCGTGAGGCTGAGAGCTGCTTCGCCGCAGAGGAAGCCTTCACACCTTTACAATCTCTGCTTCGCGTCCCGCCTTTGTTCAGGGTTGGGATTGAGGAGAAGGGATTGCAATCAGGCTTATTGTATCACACGTGCTCACACAAATGCGTGATAACTCGTTATCAAACCCACTCTGACAAATCTCCTGTTCTTCATCAACACGACGTCATCCGTACATTAACGTCTTCTCTCTGTATCTGACGCCTTCTCCTTTGTAACGTTCCTGTTCCACGTGACGGATCGGTGCATGTCAGCTCTGGAAGCAGAATCATGGTGAGGCTCACGCTAGAGCACACGGCTCCCGTCGTGTGGTGACCGAGGAAGCCGCGGTCGGACTGGCCTGCGTCTGAGCTGCCTGTTGGTGTAGTTGCCTGGTCCCTAGTTTAGCCCAGATACTACGTCTGTCGTGGGTGTGTGTGTCTGAACATCAGACCTAGTGAATGAACTCCTTTTACCAAAACGTGTGTCGTGTGAGGTTTCCCACCATTTCACTCAAGGCTCTTATTTGGAGAGATATGGAAATAAACACTGTCTGTGATATGATCTGAGGAGGAAGCGACAGTCGGTAGACTTCACATACTTTATGACTGTGCGTGTGTGTGACCCCGTCCCTGACCTTTCCAACTATCTCTGTGGTTAGCTTTCGGTCTGCGCCGCGTTTCGCTCAGCAGTGGGAACCCTGCAGCGTGTCTGTGTGTTTGTATCAACCTCGTGGCCTTGCCTGGCTGTTGCTGAGTGAACGTGGTTTCAGATAGGAAGGGATTCAATAAGCAGTTGAATCAACTCCTCCCCCTGTGGATCTTAGGATGGTGGGAAAGTTCGAATCTGCAGCTATTTTCTATCTTTTATCAGCCAGGCTTATCGGCCGGCTTTCTCGTCTGCATGCCTGGCTTCAATAGTCCAGGGTCTCAGCTCGGGCTGCATGGTAACGGCTCTGTGTCTCGCTCCAACTCCTCCCCTCATACCTTCTCTGTTCTCCTCCTCACTGCCATCCAAAAGCCGAGTCCCACTTCTGGGCTCAAGGAATTTTATTCGGAAAGAAGCAGAGTCCTCTGCTGCTGAAGCCTGGACTTAGTTTAGATCCACAGTTAAACACATTCATGTAGAGCGAGGGCAGAGGACGTTGAACCCTGTCACTTAAAGGGCTTCTGCAGAGAGTTTGTCTGTGATGTGCTGTGTGTGGGAACGAGGCGTCCCTGAGGAAAATAAAACCGCCCGTCACGGCGAGTTCCTGTGAAGCGCTGCCAGAAAGGAAACGCAAACCAGGTGAAAGGCTTGATCCATCAGTAACGAACTGTGGAGTCTGTGCCTCATGGTCCGAATCTCAGCGAGCTGTTCAGAAACCATGAGGGACCAGGCGCTGCTCTGCGATGGGGAGGTGACGGTAGTTAGTCAGTCGGGTCTGATAGCATCTCAGTCAAAGGTGATGAAATCTGCTGAAATGCAGCATCTCCAAAATGTTATCGCGCCATCTCAGTCATGTGGTTCGGTTTTGACACACTGCTGATGAGACGTTCTTAGATGAGAACGCGGTTATCTTCTGTTAATTGATGCACTTTCTGTCGCCAGTTCCTTGAATAAAGCTTCCACCGTCCTAAAGCCTGTTTCTAGGAGCATTAGCTGCTTCTTGAGCTTTTCTGAAAAGGTTTAGTCAAACAGCTGAAGGTAACGTTGCAGGATGTCTGACACTGACGGTTGCGTCTTTCGTTATCGTTAACATCAACCATTTAACTAGTGAGAGCTACGACCGTAGAGCTCGGTATTTCTATATGTTATGCAGTTGCCTTTTTAAATGAATTTCAATGAATGAACTGTGGATTTACATGGAGCCTTCACTAAAGGTGAGGCCTGATAAAAACATTTTCATTGTAATGATAGTGATGCTCATGTTGACTTGTGTTGATTTTATATATAATGCCAACAAAACGGAGGATCCTGGATTTCCTGGAATCAACGCAGTGCGCGTACTGTATCATCCAGTCTGCTATCAGGTGTGAAGCACCAACACGGTGTTCCTACATGTAAAGCGCCAGCAGGAAGATTTATTTGAGCCGGGCTTGGTCCTCTGAGCTGCCGGACCATCAGATAGGCGCAGCCTGGAGGGGCTGCCGATCCTTCCTCCAGGGCTGGTGTCTCTCCCCGGGGGTATGAAGGATACCGCGCTGCTAGCATCCATCATGGCTCTGCGGCTCCTCTGAGGTGGATGTCATCACTTCTCCTGCCCGCCACGCGTTCCAGAATAGATCTCGCTCGCTTAAAGCAGGAGGGAAACTAAATGTTGCCTCGCGGCGTCAGGTCTGTCGTTGTCATCCCTTCGTCCGTCGTCCCACCCCGCTGTCTCCCCAGGACCTTTATCAGGGAGACGCCTGTGCTCATTAAGGAGTTAATTTTCTCACTCCTATCTCTGATTAGTATAGTCAACCTAAAGCACTGTGAATTCTTTAAATTTTCTTCCTTGTTATCAAAAAGGGAGAGAAAGATGGAATGGGGGGATATTTAATCGTTTAAGCAGTCTTCCTAGGGAGCTAGATTTCTCTCTCTCTCCCTCAGTTTTTTCCCTCTTCCCAGCAATGTAAAGAAATCTGTCTGAAAGCCGGCCCAGCTCAGTAATTCAGTTTTTAAAGCATGAGGAAGGAGGGAGGTGGTGGAGGAGGAGGAAGGCTTGAGGGGCTGGTGGTGGGATAGGGAGGGAAGAGAGAAGGAAGGAAAAAAAAAACGACTTGATGAAATTCCGCTATCAGCTCCGAACCAATATGCAAAATATCTCGCTGGAAATCAAATAGCTATTATGTTTTCATTTCCACGTCGGCGTATTTGCTTAATGAAGAGGAGACAGATCAGACCGGCAGAGAGAGTCTGCAGGAGCCGATAACCGCCAACGGCTCCCAGCTATCCGCACAGAGTGACGCTCCCAGTCACTGCGAAAAAAAGAAAAGAAAGAGAAAGGGATGGAGGGGAGGAGGGAAAGACGGAGGGACGGAAGGTGATGGAGTGTGAGGGATGGGGAAAGAGCTTGATATTAAAAAGGGACAGAGAAGAAGAAACGCGAGGTGGGGGGGTACGAGGGGTGAAGAACGGAGAGATAACGCCAGAGAGGCAGAAGGAAACCAGAACAGAGAGGAGCTGGAAAACAGGAATTATCATCCACAGGAATAAAACAGAAATCCCTCGCTTAAATATATGGGTACCATCAGGCACATTGGTGGGCGGGTCGGCTGCCTCACACCTCTTCAGCTGGCAGGTGCAAAGACCAGGCCGTGCAACAAATGGACACCGTTGAGCTGATCCAACTCGGTTCTAGATGTCGGGGAACGTTCATCCGTACAATGGCGCCGCTGCTCGTCACTCACAGAGCAAGGCCGTAGCCCAAGGTTGCAGAGTTTGACTTGACTTTGTGAACGTGTGTCCTGGTGACGTCCCTGCTGCTGGTTGTGGTCTTTGACTCGTCTCACGCTGCCTGTGCTGCCGTTCGATATGAGGGCGAGTGGCTGAACTGTCTAGAACACTTGGCCCGTTCCTCTCAGAGGCCGAGCTGCTTTTAGGCCGTGTGATGGTGGCGACCGCTGGCCGCGGGGCTGGGCTAGGGACACGAATGTTGTTGAAGGGTGCAAGCTTGATTAAAGTGTTTCCTTTGTGCCTGGTGGTTCTCTCGCTCTGATCAGTAAGTGGCTCCTCTCTAGCGCCTGATTCTGTGTCAGGTACCGTGGTTTCTCTCTTGAGAGGGCTCGCTCGTTTTTCTCTCCTCCCCATCCTCTCGTCTTTTCTTTCACTAAATATCCTCCTTTAATGTTTCCCTTCAAGCCAGATTTTCTGATACACGTATGCCTCTACTCGCTCTTGCTCTCAGGTCTAATGTATTTTTTTGCGAGGAGGGTTATTAGCGTGAGAGCGGCGAGGCTTGCGTCTGTTTAATCAGGCTTGTTGAGCAGCAGGTTTGATGTGTGTTGTCTCTGTGTTTAATCAGTGAGCTGCTCACTGCAGGTTTGATGTGGACGGAGAGTTAATAAAGCAGTATGTGTGGTGCCTTCATCTACTGCGGCACTTTGTGCTGCGTCTCCTCGCGTCTCTGCGTTAGGCTCCGGCTCTTCTAATATTAAAATGCCTCAAATGGTCCAATATTGTCTTTGTGTCTTTAACTAACAGGGATTTGTTAAGGCCGTGAACTGGGTCTTTTTTTATTTTTGGCCTAACTAACTTTTATTGTTGTGCGTATTTTTAGCTGCTTTAAAGGAAGGTTGCTAGACGCTGCTCAGTGTGGGTGAGACGTGAAGCCGCCTGCTGTTGAAGCGGTAACGGTTCCTTAGCCATCGTCCACGTCAGTCACCCTAGCGACCACGGCGCTGCCCGGAGGGAAGCTCCTCATCTCGGGTCGCCGTTGGTCTGCTCCTCTCTGCAGCGCCGTGTTTCGCCGTCTTCTCCTCTCTGCTCCTCAGTCACACCAGGAACTGGTGTAAAGTACATTTCACCAAAAGTTTTATGTGCCGAGAACCATTTAGGAAAAATGAATAAATGTGAGCTTCAGGCTTTTTCATCATTGGTTTAGATCCTGCTTCTGTAGTTCACAACCTAGAAAGTGCAGTTGTGCTGTTAGATACAGCAAGTCTGCACTTAATTGCTGCAGAGATACACATGTGCCTTTTTTATTATTGCTCCATCTTCTGAATGAGTTCAGTCCAATTTTCTTGTGGGTATCACACTGTAACAATTAATAAGGCTTTAACGTTTAAACTGGCAAATGAAGCCGACTTATCGCTGGGGCCCGGCGATCCTTTCTGCCAACTATCCCAGACAGGACGAGGGAGACATAAAGAATATTTCTCCTTGGATAAAAGAGGAGAAAGTGGAGCTGAAACTTTTCCGCACCATTTGATGTCTGAAAGCAGTGATGCAGCGATTGATTCATTAAACCAGAGCCATAATGAGGAAAGAAATCATAATTCAAACTTACATTTTAAACAGGAAATATAATTGGAATTTTATACAGAGAAGTTCCTTTGTACAATTATGATTAAAGGAAAATTAATTGTCTGAAAATGTCCTTATAGATACAGAAAATTAGATCTAGCAAAGCTCAGGCAACATTCTAAAAATATTGTGTACAGGATCGATCTTTTTTTTCCTTTAGCTCCACTCTTTTTAATGAAGGTCCAAATCTAGCTGTGTTAATTTTATCTGAAATTAGAGTGAACCATGCAGGCGTGGAAGTTGAAATTAGCCTAAAGATGTTTCATTTACAAAGACAGAAACACTTTGTCAGCTGGCGATTGTTTCCCAGCATTATCTCTGTCTGCTTTTAATTGCTTTGGAAGTGAAATTAACAGAATTAGAAAAATTGCCTCTCCCTTTTTCTACAAGCTTCTTTATTCACGGGTATTGTTGTGTGCTTTGTATAGATTATAGCCTCCTTTTGTTCCAGTATTGTAAATATATACGCCCCCAGTCACGGCTTTAGCTCTCAAACAGCCCCCCCCTTGTGTTCGTTCGACAAAACCTAAGGAAAATTAATTTACAACTGTCTGGAATGAGAGAGAGAGAGGCGGGAAAATGAAAGACAACAAATCTTATTTTTGTGTTTAGTTCTTCAGACTCCTGGACTTTCAGTATTGAACCGTGGGAATGAATCCTTGCAGCACGACAAACGGATGCTTTTCTGACCAGCTGATATCTAGACGTGCAGTAAATATAGCGCCAGGCCGCTAGAGCCGCCTCCATGTCAGAGCCGTATTAATGGAACCATTTTTAAAAAGTCACATTAAATCCATATTAACTGACTCCGTTTTTCGGATGTAATCTTCAAACAGGCTAAAATAGATCAAAAGTATGTATAATTACTATGGTCAGCAGGGATTATGAAACTGTAATTGATACCGATCAGCCCTGCGCTAATCACTCTTTTAGCTACAATTTTAGGTATACTGTAATTTGGCTCCGAGGTCCCCCTTGGCTCCTCGCTATTAATCTTGTGGATTAGATTGTTCGGCGTGTCCAATGTTGAAGCCGTTTTTTGATGGAGTCCACTTCAGAGGACGTGTCGGTGTGTTTTGCCTATTTTCATACGTGGCGCCGTCTTTTGACCGGTTTCCCTCTTCTTGCAGGGTCCCTTGGAGACCTCGATGGCGTTGAGGAAAGCGCGCTGGACGCCCCGAGCCTGTCAGGAGAGGAGGGCGGCGCCTCGGACCCAGAGGATTCAGCCGAGGGCGACAGCAGCAGCCCGCATGCGTACACGCCGCTTCACAGCGAAGGTGAGAGGAGAACGCGCCGCACGAGGCTCACACTGGGATTTAGGATGTGTGTGGACGTCCGGTATTTGCATCGGCCTCGGTTGCTGTTTGTGAATCCAAAACCAGGTCGAAAGCTCACAGTCGGTCGTAACCTTCACCCCCGTGGCCATAATAATGGTACCAGGTGTTTCCAGGTGCGGGTCAAAGCGCCGTAGTATTGACTTTATTTGACTTTCTATCACAAACATGGAGAAATTGGCTGATCGGTTTTAGGGGACCAGGCCAAAGCTGTTGGTTTACCACAGAGGAGGCTGCTACACTGAGACACACTCGAGTCTGTGCTATGACCGGTAACAGTTGTCCATCGATGCTTGATGGCAGACCACACACAGAGACCTAGAGCTGATCACGTGGGACTGAGTCACAGCTGAAGCACTGAACCAGCGCTGCTCCAAACTGGCGTGAGGTCAGCTGACTGATGCTGAACTAGGTCCGTTCAGCACACGGGCTCTGGTGGAAGCTGGGCCCTGACGCCTCTTTGCCACGGGTCTTTAGCTGAAGGGAAGCCAGCAGAACGCTCGGCCCGGCTCGGCTCGGCTCGGCCCGGCTGCCCCTCGTGCGCCTCTTATCCTGAGCCTCCCCCCTCGGACCATGTGATAGCTGAGTTTTCACTCATATTTCTTTTGACGTATTCAAGATTTCTCTAGCTGTGTTTTCCTTAATCTCAAAAATTCCTGCTCTTGTGAAATTTTGGGGCTGGAAGTGATAAGCGTCTGTTGGTTGGCTTGGTTTGATAAACCCATGGAAATTCTGTCAGGTGCTAATCGAGGCGAGATTAGAGATTAGCTGGGAGGCGTGAGAGAGAGAGAGAGACGGTGGGTTGTGTGTTTGCATTAGTATAAGAAAAGAAGATGAGAGCTGTGGAGCCTGAACAAGTTTGTCTGTCGATGGCAAACCAACTTTGTGTCTTAGTTCCTTTTATTGTGTGTGTGTTAGCCTTTTACACACACCTTCCTCCTGCTACACTGTTGATTTAATGATCTCTCTCTCTCCTGTGTGGGTTCCTCGGTTGCCCAGCACTGCCATTATCAGTTCTCTGTAAATCAGCCATGTTTGACGAACCTGCTCTTTCAACCTGGGATCAATACCAGGTCTTTATCTGGCCAGGGCTGGCTAATAAAGGCAAGGCCTCTTATCCACCATCTGGAAGAGAAAGACACACACACACACACACACACACAGGTGATAACCGCTCTGATAACTTTAGCGAGAAAAACCCATTCTAGCAGTAACAGGACCAGCCTGACGCTGTATTAACTCTAATGCAATCTTGCATCTGTTTTTAGGCTTTTCTCAGAAGAGCTCAGCAGTTTGCATCGACACGCTGAAACAACTGAGGTTCCTTTTTTCAGCACGAGCTGATCAAACTTCTGCATCACAGGAAGCCTGATAAAAATCCCACTTCTGTGCTGATTAGTCAGTACGTTACCTCCTTTTGACCTCTAATTGTCGTGCCCTTGTTTTGGCCAATCAGAACGATTTGTGTAAACCACCGTATTTTTTTTCTTTTTCATCAGAATCTGATCAGTGATAGATAAAGTGCTTGTGTTGCATAAATGAAGAACTAATCAGGGCCGGTCTTGGACAGGTTTAGTGGCCTTAGCTGGTGACATGGACCCAGCGCGGCCATTTCCTGTTCCTGCGTGTGTCGCGTGTGTCGCGTGTTCCCATCAAACATGAGAGAATGCCATATCGAATGCAAGCTGCCAAAGACAAAGGCAGCATTACAATCAGCCAGAAGACAGGCAGAAATGTTAGGAGGCAAGATTGTTGGGTGACTTTGCCCTGCAGGTGTGACAGGGGAAGTTCAGCTTATCAGATCGATGGAGACTGTCTCGCTACGGGGGGAGGGAGCGTGAGGGAGGGAGGGAGGAGGGGGTTTGGCAGAAAAGTGTCTGTCGACTCCTCCTGATACCTGCCTCCCTGTCTAAGATGATATGGGAGATAATATTGATAATATTAAACGCAATAACTGTGCCTCCTGCTCCCCTCCCTCGCTTCAGCCCCTGCAGGATAAAATCAATGTGCCATTCAATGTGATTTATAGCTGAAAATAATGGCAGTGTTTAGGGAGGGGGCGGTGTGTGTGTTGGGGTGGTGCATACAGTACGTTGCCATGTGCTGGTGTGTGGTTAAAAGGTGGACGGTGTGTGTGTTGATTTATTAGACGATGCAGATCCAGGCCAGGCGTTGCGTTAAGAAAAGAGTGCTGCTTTACGACGCGTCCATCGATTGCTTATTGGGCTGGGAACGCAAGGGTAAACATGATGTTTGTGCAGATGACGGAGGCCTTATCGCGAGAACGGGCTGCACAAAATGGTAGAACGTAGGCAGAGGAGGAGGGCAGGCGGACGTGCTGCTGATGTGATGATTAACAGAGCGCTGGCGTTCCCACCCAGACGCCATTATTATCATCATCACATCATTATTATCATCATCATCACATTTGGGGCTTTTCTTGAACAAGGCCTTTCATTACTCGTATACGTTTATGGCGAGTCTGTGGCTCCAACACGGTTTTACAGTAGCTGTGATGTGTCGAGCCTTTGGCTTCATACAGTATGTGCCGCATTTCTTAGCGTAAATAATTTGAAATCATCTTTTCCTGCAGTAGTGATACCTAAGAGGTGCAACGGTTCAGGAGCTGGGAGCTGAACTGCAACCTTCAGGATATCAGAGCGTTAGTGTGTCTCTGCCTGGTCCCCCTCAGACAGACGCCAGAGCCTGTAATATCCAGCATGAACAGATGGGGCAAAGTCCAGTTACACTGTGTTATGCTCAGGCTGCAGGTCAGTGGTTCCTCCCGGCCTCTAACGAAGAAACCTTCACTTCACAGGGATGTCAGACAAGGCCAGGTGCTATGATGCAACCATTAATCTAATCAGACTAATCGTGGTCCGTCTAGTAGGGATGGCAGCATCGTCCAGCGGATAACATCTGCACAGGCAAAGTTCAGCGTTCACAGATCACACGCATACACATACACAACGATGCACAAGTCCAGCCACGTGCAGCAGCACACATGGATCCTCTTAATCAGTGAGCCGGAGACTATGTAATCAGCTTGATCAATGGCAGGGATATCAACGCTGATTAGAGGAACAGAGGCAGCCTCAGTCTCTGCTGAAGGTGACGGCGTGAAAGCAGGAGATGAGCTGGAAGGAAACCCAGGACCAGCCAGACCCAGCTACGGTAGCTTCACCGGGAAAGAGACCCCGTGGTTCAAAGAGCCCGTCGGGCTCGCGGCGGCTTCGATCCGCACCCTGACGCCTTCTGATCATTGTGCCGGCTTGAGTGTGTTTAAGTGAGACTGCGTGTGTTGTGTGTCCAGAGCCGAGGATGCAGGACTCCGGAGGAGGCCCTGGCGACGAAGACGAGGACGAGGAAAAGCCATGTCCGGCACACAGCGGCGCTGAGGAGGAAGAGGAAGGAGACAAGGAGGAGGCTCTACAGTGGAGAGGCCCAGGTCAGTACACTCCAGACCCGGCTGTCCCTCATATAGTGGCCTGTGTGACACAGCGAGGTCAAGGTAACCGGTGACAACAATCCGTTTGAATTCCCCGCTTTCGCCTGCGCGTCCTTCAGGTCAGCCGTCACGCCAGCTTCTGCTCTGCCCTCAGACGGACCCAAGCGTCTTTCAGGGTCCACCGTGTTCCCTCTAGGATGTGACAGACGAGCGAGAATTTATTCAAGTTGTAACAAACGCACACAGCTAAGAGGAGATAACGAGTAAATCGCCATAATTTTATTATTTATTTCCTCTCTTATCAAGGTTTGTTTGGTTATTTATTTTTCTCTGTCTGTTGTCTTCAATGAGTTAAACAATGCGAGAAGATTACTGCACTATCTGGCATTATTTCCTTTTCAAGCTGTGCACGTTTCATGTCGGTGCGTGCGTGTCTGTGCAGCGTGTGTGCGTGTTTGCATTCATCTGCTGGGGAGGAGGATGTGTTCATTATCGTCCTGTCCCAGCCTCGTCCCTTTAACAATAATTGGAGCGATATTAATTGCTGTGCGGTGGCTGGTTGACGGTAGCACCGTGATGCTGAACTGATAGGCCCCTTGGTTTTTTTCCCTCTCCAACTCACAAACTGGCTGCTGGCTGAGAGAGGCAGAGGGATGGAGGAAGGAGGGAGGCGGGGGAGGCGGGGGAGAGCGTAAGGGAGAGAGATAGCCCCTCTATCAGCTCCGGAGCAGGCGCTGTCTTTATCAGGAGCACGATTGGCAAAAAGGAAACTTTGACCGGTCTGAATTTTTCTCTTATCGTCAAGCCTCCCCTCTTCCCACCCTCCCTCCATCCATCCACCTTCTCCTCCTCTGGTCTCTCCATCACCACTAACAACCCAACTAACAGCGCCCACCTCCCCCTCCCTCCCGTCTCTTCTCTCCACCCCAACAACATACATATATCTCTCCCTCTTTTTCTTTATCTTTTCATTGTCTCCCTTTTCTCCTGTTGTGTCCTGCCTGGCACCTGGGAATGGAATCACTGGCTAATATGATCTTGTTCATCCAAAATGTTCAGTGTGTATCAGGCAATTCCCATAAACAGATGAGAGGAAAGTGCTATGGAAATAAACAGGGATTTATCTCCCGTGGGATTGTTGGCATTCCACTCGTTCCTCACTGTTGTTGCCTGTCAGACTCTTGTGCGAGGAGCTGTAGTAGTTCGTAGCATTTCATGCTTGTCCCTTCCTCTGCGTTCGGCTGCATAACCTGCAGCAAAGCATCAGCTAATAACAGACGAACCACCTCCTTATACTGTGTTTTTGCTTGGACCAGTTGAAACTGCATCAACAGAGAAACGTGTTTTCATCCCCCATCTCCTTCCAGACCATCAGTCTTTACTCGTGCTCAAATGTTTCTCACTCAGCCTTGTTTATACAAATGAATGAAATAATACGCATGTGCTCATTCCTGTTCAAAAGCCGAAATATCGTTTATTCTAGTTTAAAATAATTCCTAGATATGAACATTTTAATTTTCTTTTCTGTGCACAGTTTGTGTCCTAACATTATGATACTAATCTCTTAATTTATTCAAATAATTTATTCAACTAATTCTTTGTGGCAGTCATTGCTATTGTTCCGACAGAATGATATTAGCATAAAACTGAGAAAACAACAACAGAACATTTAATTCATCCTCTCTGCCTGTTTTTTTCTTCTTGCTTAAAGATAATACGATTCATTATGGAGCAACATTTTTCAATCAGCTGTTTGACACAGTCTCTACAGTTGGTAATGAGTTGTTATATGTCAATCTGAGTAAGTTCCTTAGTCATAGATGATGGGCAGGGCGATTGTGGTTGTGTTCCTGTCTCTCTTGATATTAAAAAAACATTAGAATCAAAGCGATGATAAAACTGGAATGGATTAGAGGCTTCAGCAATTTTCATTTCCGCTTCTAAATACATAGTTCACCTCAAGACAATCAGGATGATGTGTGTGGTGTCGAGGAGGAGTCTAGGTGAGAGCTGGTCTCTATCAGGAAATGCTAAAGCTGCCTTTTTAATCTTCGGTGTGTCCATCCTACATGATATGCAAAATAAATTATGAGAGAGGGAAAAACTATCTTTTGAATGACCTTGCAGGCTGGAGGGTTTGATATTTTCTCCCTCGCTGCTTAAAATTCTTGATATGCAAATGGGGGGCACAGTAATCCCTTGTCGTCGGCTGGCTGGCAGGTCCTCACACAGTCTCTGCTTCCTGTACTGCACAGAGCTCCAGTGAAATGTGTCACTAAACAGTCAAGGTGCTTTCTAGTAACGGCAGTTTACTGCAGAATATGATCTGGAGAACCAGCCGCTACTGATGAGCACCTGGGGAATCAGGGCCGAGCAGACCTGCAGAGTAACGTCCCGTGGAAGCCACAGCACCATCCTGAGCGCGTTCACTCCCTGGAAGCCTCGGGTTTAGACGTTGCATCGCCTGCGTGGTCTGGGCCCCAGGACGCCAGCGTAGAGAAAAGGCAGCCGGTACTTTGAGTGAGTGTTGGGTTCATGATGCTGCGGCGCGGAGGCGTGTCGTTACCGCTGGGATGGAATTCATTGGGTTCGGGTTTGCCGAGGTAGCTGCTGTACATGTGTCACGTTCACACTTCGGATGGCAGATGTTCTCCAAACGCCGTTTCGTGCGTTGTTTCTCAGTTTGACCCAGCTAGTCATGGACGGCAGAGCGTTGCTGCTGAGAGATACGAGTTTGTCCAGAGGCTTCTAGTTTTCTGCGCTACTGCAGGTTTGCTTATCTTCAGAAGCTAAAATCTCTTCTAACAATACAAGACAACTGCCTGTTTTTCTGTTTCCTTTCAAATTGTAGCCAAGCTGTGTGTGAGGTTTAAGTGGACGGGGCCACTCCTCAACTTGAATAAAGCGTATGGGAGGGGGGTGTTATCTGCTAAACCAGCAGCATAGACGGTTAACTCCCAGCCTCGATCTGTCATCTTCAGGCGGGTTGGGGTTAACTGGGGTGAACCTCGAAGAGGAGGATGAAGAGCAAAAACAGGGAGGAAGGCCTGAACTGGGATGACGAGTAAGGATCGGTGAGAGATTTTGAAATTAGAGCTGAAGGAAGTGGCCTCACAGGTTGGATGGAAGGTTTGGATGCTACTGAAATGCAGCGTGATCCACCGCTGCTGCCTGAAGAGAAACTTTAACCTGGTGAACATCCCAGGTTGCGTTTTGGCTGAAGGAGGATCCTCAAGCCTCCGTTTGCAGCCAGTGAGCTACAGTTTGAGCCACGATTTGAGGATGAAGCCTGAGCAGCAAGGACAGTGAGACGGACTGTGGTCGGACGGCTTCTCCAGGATGAGGCGGCTGCGTACGCAGGCTGTCGTAGAGGCCACGGTGATGTCTCATTACTGCATATCCACATCCGTCCTTTACATGCGCTGCTCTCAGTCCTCTCCCTAACCTTCCCCCATATCTCCAGCCGCCAGGCTCCGCAAGCGCCCTGTCAGTTCCACCTGTCAATCAAACGCTTCGGTGTGACGAGTGGTTGTCAGAGTCCAGAGGGCTCGTCATGTCAGAGTTTAAAATGAAGCCAGCTCAGAAAGACCGGGGCCACTACTCTGCTCTGCTCTGTTATACTCTACTCTACTCTACTCTACTCTACTCTACTCTACTCTACTCTACTCTACTCTACTCTGCTCTGCTCTGCTCTGCTCTGCTCTGCTCTGCTCTGTTATACTCTACTCTGCTCTGCTCTGTTATACTCTACTCTGCTCTGCTCTGTTATACTCTACTCTGCTCTGTTATACTCTACTCTACTCTGCTCTGTTATACTCTACTCTACTCTGCTCTGTTATACTCTACTCTACTCTGCTCTGTTATACTCTACTCTACTCTGCTCTGTTATACTCTACTCTGCTCTGTTATACTCTACTCTACTCTACTCTACTCTACTCTACTCTACTCTACTCTACTCTACTCTGCTCTGCTCTGCTCTGCTCTGCTCTACTCTGCTCTGCTCTGTTATACTCTACTCTGCTCTGCTCTGTTATACTCTACTCTGCTCTGCTCTGTTATACTCTACTCTGCTCTGTTATACTCTACTCTACTCTACTCTACTCTACTCTACTCTGCTCTGCTCTGCTCTGCTCTGCTCTGCTCTGCTCTGCTCTACTCTGCTCTGCTCTGTTATACTCTACTCTGCTCTGCTCTGTTATACTCTACTCTGCTCTGTTATACTCTACTCTACTCTGTTATACTCTACTCGACCCGACTGTTGATGGTCTACGTCGCGTATCTCGTCATCCTGTCTGAGTTTGGTGCTGGACTGGACGTTGGCCTTTGATTAGCTGCCTGTGCTCCGTAGCAGGAAGTTCCATCCCCGTAGCGACGGAGAGCACGTCGGCTCCGGGCCTGCGTGTGGTTCTTCACCCATGTAGACCATCTTCGCTGTGGTTTTTATTTTTTAGCTTTGGGCGTTTAGTGTACATTAGACATGCAGTCAATTGATTTTATCTCCGTTTGTTTCCACACGTTGACAGAACCTTTTGACTTTGTAACCAGTCACAGGTTATTTCATCATCATCAGGACCAAGCTGATTTAAGAGACAAGCTTTTTATGTGTCTCTTCTGGTGGAGGGTGTTTTCATGTCAGTGCACGGTGACAGAATAGAAACTGCTCCCACATCTGCTTTCTGTTCATTTCTCTCTTTTTTTCTCTACAGTATCTCTCACTCACCAGTTTCCTTCCTTCATCAGACAACTATCACAAGTGTTCCCATGTCTTAGGGGTTTGTGTGCCTCCGGCCAACAACGGAAAGAATGCCACGGTCACGTCGGCTCCAATATTAACTGCACCACAGTAATGCACACGGATTCTTCAGAAACTTCGTGTTCTAAGCGAAGTCGATGCTTAACGAGCTGTATTTGTGGCGCCTTTCTCGACGGCCAGAAGAGGAATCTTTCTCGTGTCTCCTCTGTTTCACTTCATCCGCTCCTCTCTTCTTGCTCTTGTCTGTTTAATTGGTGAACCTTTAAATGACCCGAGTGTCTATCGCTCTTTAACTTTTCCGTGTCTCCTACCCCCAGCTCGTTGCTGCCGATACCAGCTGATTGAAATGTCCTTTTCGCACAAGCCAGAAGGAGTTGTTAAAGCAGACATGAATTAATGATTGAATTAATTATCTGAGTCACATACCGTACAATTAATTCTGTGGCTTTGCCTCAGTCTTTTTCCTTTTCCCATCTGTGCATAGAGAATGTCAAGAAACATTTTCTAATTAATTTATGGGTGATTATCAGGGATAGTTTCTGGAAGGTCTCCACTTTCAATTTGTGACAGGCTGCAGCGGAGGAGACGGGGAAGACTGAGCTGGAGGTGGTAGAGAGAAGAGACACTGGATGTGAGACGCACATGCCACACAAGCATGTGCACAATCAGCCAGATTCAGCGGACTGGGAACAGGGTTGTGAAAGGTTCTGGATGCAGGGAGCTTGTTGGCAATAGTCTGAGACGTCAGAGGCCTCTAGAAGCTGTTAGCTGTCTAGAAGACACAGGGGATACGTCCATGCTTCCTGTGGAAGTGACGGAGCCCAAAGTCGCTGCAGAAATGTTGGCAAAGGTCTTCATCCTTCGTAAAGCTCGTCTGACGTTGACGGCTTTCATCCCCTTCTCATCACAGGCATCACTGCCACAGGATGGGAGACGTTTGAGCTGTTAAATACCCATGGTGCACCTCTCTTTCCCACACGTGGAACTCCGTCAGATGGTGGAAGCTGTGAATGTCAGCGTTCTTTCCATGAGCTCGTCTCCGGTGAGGAGGAGCAGGGGAGGAGGCCTCGGCTCATCGGCTGTAGCCCTGTCGCTTGTTCTCTTCTCACCCCAGTCGTCCTCTGAACAGGAAAAAGGCGCCTTGACTTTTTTCCTCCCCTCATTTTATCTTTCTTCGCATATTTGTGAATTTGCATGTTTGCTTCTTGCTCTTTTCTGGTGGTGTATGTATTTTGCAGATAAAAGTTCAGCAGTGCAGTTAAGAGAAATTAGTTGGGTAAACAGTGGTAAATGTCAATGATAAAGTTCTGTTGAAGCTCATCTGATTAGCGGGCTACGCAGGTGTCTTATCTTGCCTGTGCAACAGAGGGTAAAATGGAAATGATTGCGTGGTCCTGAGCAGTAGATGTCTATCCCCGAAATGTGTATCTGCCGGACTCCAGGGACCCATGGGTGCTGCACGCAAGACTGGAGGCAGACCAACTGACGCGTGCGGGTTGTTCTTGTTCCGTCCAAGCCTTTCATCCAGCTGACATTATAAATCATTAGAGTGGTTTCCAACGGAATGCAGAAGTGGTAAACGGCTTTGTTCGACAGTTGCCCCAAACTCGCATCCATAAAGGCTCGCCCCCGTGCACTGCCTCGCTGTGTTTCTGTGTCAACACTAGCTGCTAACATTGAGAAGACGCGTATCGCTCTGTTTTCCCATGAGATCTGCAGCGGGAGTCGTTGGGATTTGTCATTCGGCAGAGGTTAAACCCCACCTATTAGCGCCGGGTCGGAGTAGCACACAGATAAAGATTTCCTGTTGTGCGCTGTCAAAAAATCAATAGCTCCGCCGCGATGTGCTCATTTGATATCAACAATAGTCTTTTTAAAAATCAATTAGGCCGGATAGAGGAGAACATCAGTGTTGGGTTACGCCTTGGTTTTTCCCACCCTTATTATGTGGATCTCACCTCAGGCAGACTTTGTGAAGGCTGCTTCTCTCTGGATAGGTAGAATTCCCTCATGCCACGCTCTCAGCCTGGCTCCAGCAGGTTTCCATGAAGCCTGGCGTCGGCTCTGGGGCTGTTTTAATTAAGTTGAACGTTACTGATTCCACTACTAAACTAAAAGTACAAGGAAGGGAAACGCACGTTACTGAACACTGGACTCCAAGTACTTCTTTAATATTTGTAACAAATCGTTTTTGTTTTTTTCTGCATCCAATCAGATTTCCACGTCTTTGGATTCCTCCCAAAATTGTGGACATTTTCCACTAAGTATTATCCATTAATAATATAACGTATCAGGACAGATAACAGCCCACCTGGAGGTGTAATTAATTTTTCTTCCAAGTTAACTAAACCTGACAGTGCAACAATTAATCAGATTCCAGTAGCAGTTTGTCCCTAACGTTATTTCCAACAGGGCTTCATGTCACGTAGACGTCCTGAGAGTCTCTTTGTGTCTGAATGCTCTCTGAAACTTTTATTCTTACTTACTTGGAAATGTTGATGTAAGTTTCTAACTTGTGGTTCATGTGGCACTTTGCAAGCGTTATCTCTGTAAAACATGAAAGATCAACCCGTCATGGAGCCGTGATGCACTGTTACATTGTCTGACCTTTAGACTGGAGCATGTCCAACCAATAACCTCATCAAGGCCCACGTGAAACTTTACAAACTTCCCATCATCCACTAACAGTGCGATATGATCCCAGCTCCTCCCTCTGGCGTTTTTAGATGCTTTTATTACTTCATGTTCTCCCTAAAGAAGCAACAGGAGCATCTTTATTGAATTCTGCTTTGTTATTTCAGACCAGGGACTAGAACACATTCCCAGAGAAGAGTGAGTCATGCTTGAAGGCGCAGGGAGGGAGCGGTGAAAACAGAGGGCTCGTAAATAAAGGGGGCTTTCTGCCTGTGCGACACTTCGCCACCTTCGGCTCCGTTCGTCTCTCCGTCTCAGCCCACACCAACACACACACACACTCGCCGGTTAATTGCGTTAGTCGTTTCATTAATGACGGACTGATTGCTTTATTGTGTTGGCTTGTCAAAGAGGCCTGGACGCCCCAGTGGCTGCTGAAGCGTCCGTATTGATAAGCTTTTGTGTGTGTGTGTGTGTGACGGTGTCGGCCTGTGAACTTGTGTATTTAGACGTGTGTGTGTGTGGTTGTGTGTGTCAGAGCTAAGTGAACGAGGTGCTGTTGATACTGTGGAGCTGCTTGACATTGATAAGCAGCTCATCCAGCCTGGCTTCACTGAAAAAAGGCTGGTGTGGACTGGATGACTGGCAGCTGGACGCGCACGTCCACCCTCCACAGTTTACACTGGTGACGGGGTCGGCCGGTCGGCGCCGCGCTCTGCTGCAGGTCTGTGGAGGGTAGGAGGGTAATTAGGAGGGATTAGGATTGTTGTTACCCTGGGAACAAAGACGAGCTCCTCGTTAGCAGAGTTCACTTCCTCACGGCTGCTTCTCCGCCATCGATGCTGCAGCGAAGCCTTTTCGTTTAAAAGCTGCCCAGCTCCATTAAAGTGTCCTGGTATTAGTAAATGTGTTGTAGGCCAGGTGTCCGTGTCTCCCTGAGACAGGACAACATGAAAGCATGAATTTACTGTAACGCGGGTTTTAGGCTTTTCTAGTATCGGCGGCGTCTCTGTGAGGTCAGATCCTCGTACTGTTTCACAACGAGGGTCAGTGGAGCTGGTCACCGTGATAAGAGCTCCGACCAATGGGATGGAGGCAGACTGGACATTGATGGAGTGCTGAGATAGGAAGGGTTAGCGTGGCCTGACTGAGGCCCCGGACGATGATAAGAGATGGGATATTGGCTGGACAGACTGTGAACTTCAGACTCAGCAGCCAGCAGGTTGAGCGTCATGTTCAGCTTGATATGTGACCTGGCTTTGAAAGCCGACGCCGACCCAACTCAGCCCCGGACAGGCTGTCGGCCGTGACGAGTCAGGCTGCTTGTTGAATCGCTGTCTCCGTTCAGGGAACGTGACCAGTTCCTCCAAGCAAATAAAGCCCTGCGGTCAGCGTGACCCAGTCCCGGCAGGTCGGGTGTCCTGTTGCATGTGGCATCGGCGTCACGTGGAGCAGAGGACGGCGAGGTAGGACCTGTCGCGGCTGCGCAGGCTTGGATCGGTGAAGCTCGTCCTGCGTCGCCGCGGTCGGCTTTGAACCGCCGCCTTCATTTCAACGAGTGTCTGCTTCATTGCTCCTACGTTCTTCCCTCCTCCACCTCTTTTAACCCCAACCCTTCCCCCTCCTCGCCATCTGCTGTGGGAAAGCCATTTTATCAGCGTCTGTCCGTTGTTCTCTGCTGGGGATAGATACAGAGAAGATAGATGAGTGTTTTGACATGGAGAGTGTTAGACAAACACTCTTATCAGGCCCACCACTTTAGACCAACCCCTGAAACAGTGGCCTCAACCACGGGTGGAGGGAAGACGGGGAAAGAAGATGGTGGTAGCGAGCAGCCTGGAGCAGACCTGAAACTTCCCCAGGCTCCAGCTTCATTTACAGTGTGAGCTCCAGGCGGCCGCAGGGCTTTAAATAGATGGACCGGTGCTGCACGCCTGCCGTCTGTCTGGCTCTATCGGGGCAGCAGCAGGCTCAGACCGCAGCCATCACTGCCCTCCTCCTGCAGTTATCAATCTGAGGAAGTACACACCAAGTTTCCCGTTAGAGGCAGCCAGGACTAAAAGTGCTCGTCTTGTGTCGAACTCCCCCTGCTGTTGATCCGAGGCCAAGTTCAACGCCTGGCCTGCTTCCACATGGACCAGTTGGAAGTGACTTTGACGCAGCTTCCTGGTTCCGTCAGCACACGAGTCCACCTTGGCCTGCTCCTAACGGCTCCTAACGGCTCCTGTCTCTTCTCCCCTCAGATGACCTGCAGCTAAGCGAAGAAGGCGGGGACGCCAGGGTGCTCGCTGGCCGGGACCTCCACCCAGAGAAGCAGTGGGGCCCCTACCCAGGGGCCGTGCAGTCAGACCGGGAGGCGGAGGTAACGGCTATTCATAAAAGCATTTCATGGTTAAGTAGTTACACGCATTCAGTTCAATTCTGTAGCAGTTATCTCCTGCTAAAACCTTCACAGCTGAAGCCAACAGGTCCCTCACAGACCAAGCTTTTATTGAAGCCAATCAGTGAATTGTATCTAAACATAGACTCAAATGTATGTTCAACAATTCAACAATAGCATCTTCTGTAACTAAGTCTAATGAATGTTGAAACGCGTGTGCATCTCTGGACGTGCGTGTGGGACCGGATGGAGCCCTATCAGAGCTGCGTTTGTGCATCATGTGCAAGTCCATCTAATCACATGATACTGGTGCTGGGAGAGGCTTCCTGGCACGGAGCATGACCTCAGACAAACATCCATGCAGGGTCAGTCAGAGTGGGGCCTGCTTCATCTCCACACGCTGGCCACGCTTGTTTGTCCCAGTACTTTTATATTCTGAGCATGTTCACAGTCCAAACACCTAATGTCTAGTCCGCAGAAGGCTCCAGTTAGAATGGCGGCGCTTGTGTTTACACCGAGGACTCTGGTGTTCTCCTCTTCCATCCTCTCCCTCGTCTCCCTCTGTCCTCTCTGCTCTCCCCAGACGTCCGCCTGTCTTTTATCTCCACATGGCGCCATCCTCCTGGACAACAAACCCCAGTGATTGATTCCTGCTTGATAGGCTCTCATTTCTAAGATTTCGTTTATCATCAGTGAGGTTCTGTGTGTGTGTGTGTGTGTCTGCCTGTACCGTCCTCTTCCTCGTATAAATTATAAGGCCTCAGTCACAAGATGTAGAAGCATCTTGTGAGTGTTGAGCCAGCTTCGTCCTCATTATTTGGCCCCAGTCAGGACTGAAGGAGTGTGGAGACGAGCCTTCGGTATCTCCTGGAGATAGAGGCCATAATCTCACATTCCTTCTGTGATTCTCTTTCCCTTCGCCGTGGGTCAGCAGGGGTCACGCCTGTCCTCCTCCGTGTATGTGTAGAGAAACCGGCCAATCTCTCGCTGCTGTGAGCCATCATGCGCGCCCTGCATGAACGTGTTCTGGCTGGTTGCCACGCCGTAACGAAGCGGGCCTCGTCGTTCTGTAGCTCGGACCGTGGTTGGAGGTAAGCTGTGTAGAATTGGAGTGTTCATTTGCTCTTGTAGCCACCCAGACGGGTGTGAGCGGGCCGAGCGTCCGACCCAGCAGCAGACTGGAACCAGCTCCAGTCGTCCCTTTGCCGCGGGGAGAGCGTTGTTAGAGCTGCTGACACAAAGTGGGACGTGACAGCAGTGCGGTGATGAGGTAGCATGTGAAGGAGCCGTTTTCTCCGCTTCCTCACGTCTTTCTAACAAAGACTTTTGGCCAAGTAGGTCCAGCAGATGCCTCCCTCCAGCACGAGCGGCCTGTTAACTGGCCTGTGTCATATGGAAATCCTGCCATTTGCATCTCTTGAGAAAGAGGTGTAAAAACATTTATCTATTTAAATATATTCTAGCTGATATGCAGTTGGACAGGGTATAATAGTGTTTGCTGATCAACTGATCTACTGGCTGCTGATTCCTCGCAGTTTTTGGTCGACTGAACAAGCCGGCCCTCGCTGGTGCGCCTCCCATAGCAACCCAGAGCGAGCGCGTCTGCCGCTGCTCTGATTGGATCACACTCAACAAATCTGACGTGGTACCGTGTCTCCTCGCCTTCCGATTGGAGCCGGCTTCAATTAGCTGGTAGGCACTGAAGCTACATGTGGCTAAACAGTGAGATGCTGAAGTGTGTGCAAACATCGTCCGCTCCATCTGTTGCTTCTTTCCGAGGGTCCAAAGTCTTCAGGTGGTGCGGTACCACGGGAGAACCTCCTCTTCCACATTGTTCCTATTGTTCCCCCGTTCGGCAGCATCCAGCAGCTCACCCCACCCCAGCCTTGTCTTTCGTGGAAAGGCAGCCTGGAGGCATGATCCTAGAAGGAGCAGAGTAGGGGAGTTCAAAGCGTTATCACGAGCCGAACGTCTTTTCATCATGTTTTAGAAACAAGCGTTCGCACTAATCCCCCAATAATCTCTCCAGGAGAACTGGGGCGATAAGACGCGCCACCCACGGCTTTTCAAACACTTTTTGGGTAGTCTTTTCGCACTCCCTATCTCTCCTCCCCCTTTACCTCCTTTACGCTCCTCTTCACTTCCTCCTTCCCTCATTACCCTGGAAGGACGAGTGAAGGTGATCACTGGATCACGGTCTCCTCCTTTTTCTCTCAAGCTGTTTTTTCTTTCAGTGACTTTGAGCTGGTTTGTTTACTGGATTCTGATCTTTATATTTTATCTGGAATTATCCTGCCTCGATATTTCTCTCTCTCCTCTACCCATCAAATTAGAATGTTAATTAAAATGGTTCTCCTCCAGAAGATGACAGAGTGATGATTACAGGAAGCGTTGAGACACCTTTTGCAAGGCCCCCAGAACGATGAGACGCATAAGGACCAAACTTAGTCCCTCTTTAAAGAAAGTAATTCCACGCTTTCATTAACGGGCACAATGCGCCTGCTCCCGGTGCTTCTGTTTCCACGTGATGAGGCAGGTGAAAGGAAGCTCCGGTCACACGTCTTAGGCATAGTCATATTATCACGGCCTACCTACTGCACCCTGCACTGACTAATGAGTAAACCGTCGTCTGATCATTGTCCTGAGGCTCTGAAACGTGTCAGTTCATTAACTAAACATTTCTCGTTCTTGTTTTGTGCTGCTTGAAGAAGCTTGGAGGGTAAAGTGCTCATCGGTCTTTGAGGGCAGCTCGTCTCTATCTGAGTCTCTGAATCAGAAGGAGTAACGCACCGACTCGAGCCTCTTCGGCGCATGCGCTTCTGACTCTGTCCGTTAGCTCGTGTCACGCGTTTGCGTCCCACCGTGTCCTGCTGCGGGACGGGATGAAGCCATCAGCAGAGCCAGCTGCCGTAAATACTCCACACTCGTGGTGTCGCGTCTCAGGGCTTCCCTCTCACACGCAGTTCACCTGCTTAACGTTCTGAAATGTTCAGCAGTGCAGCGCATGTGTGAAAGAGGCTTTAGTCTGTCAATCTGGCTCTGACAGCAGAGCCTATCACCCTGAGAGAGGGAGAGAAGAGGAGTGAAAACTGCCAGGAAAGATAAAACACTGATAGACAGCCAGGCAGGGAGGAAGAGGGAGAAAAGAGCAAAGCAGAAAAGGTTTACTGAAGGAAGCAAAACGCGAGTCGAGAGGGAAGGAGGACGTAGACAAAGGCAGGAGCTGGCGATGGTTGGGATCTGCATGGTGGAGGAGGTGTAAGAGAGGAGCAGAGCAGAGGGAAAACCTCTATCCTCTCTATCTCTGAGCCTCATCTCCGGCGGTTCAGGAGCCCGCTTTCCAAGAGTGCCTCATTTTCAAATCTCTTATCTCGGCCCCTGTTTTAAGTATCGCAGTTTTATATTTTTACATCTCATTTGCATGCAGCTCATCAAACTTGGCTCCCTGGGTTTTTTCTTTCTCCGAGGTGTGTGATATGTGTGGCTGCGTTCGGGCTCCAGCACACGGAACAGACTCGGTCCAGTGTTGAGCCATTTAGTGGAATAAACCGAGTAAAGAAGTATCTGGTGTCTGTGTTGGAGGTTGAAAAAAATTCCTTGCGTGAGTGAAATGGAGGTGAAGTGTGTGTGTGTGTGTGTGTGTGTGTGTGTGTGTGTGTGTGTGTGTGTGTGTGTGTGTGTGTGTGTGTGTGTGTGTGTGTGTGTGTGTGTGTGTGTGTGTGTGTGTGTGTGTGTGTGTGTGTGTGTGTGTGTGTGCGGATGAGAGTCGGCTTCTGATCTTTATCAGCTTTTCTTTTCTTCTTTGTATTTTTGGAGGATTCACACAGTGACCTCTTTGTTTGGGACAGTGAGTACAACCCTCCAACCCCCTGGATTGGGAAAGAAACCATTTCCTGTAGCCGAGAGATAGAACGAGAGACGGAGAGAAGAGAAAAGAGGGAGCGATAGAATGGGAGACGAGGGGCAGGCCGACAGGAGGGCAGGAATGAAAGCTTGGCGCAAGGATGAGAATCGGAGATTAAGAAAAAAAGAGAACGAAAGTGTATGAAAGGAAGGAGGCGGCGCAGGACAGCGAAAAGGAGAAGGGTGGAAGAGGCTGATTATGATGGTTTTCAGCAGTGAGTGATGGGTTAAAGGCCGTGAGAGCCGGGTGTGTGCTCACAGGAAGGAACCACGTTTTTATTCCGTCAGGCCTTGACTGAAACCACGCGCTCAGTGCGCTGGGAGCTGACCTTCTGCTGAGCCACTCACTCACCGATGGTAGTTTGGCTGCAACCTCACTCACACGCTTTTCCATGTAGCGCCTGTGAGGCGTAAACCGTATTAGACAGCAGCGATGTGCTAGATGTAGAGGCAGTGATTTGCATAAACAAATATGCTTATTCATCAGTGGTGGCTGTAAAACTGCAGCCGTTGACAGCTGTTCATCTGCATGATGGGGTGGGGGCTGGTTGGCTGGAGACAATGGTGCTGTTGCTTTCCTTGTAATAGAAGTGTGTGTATGGAGACGGGTTCAGGGAAAGTCCTCAGCGTCCTGGCTCCCAAGAGAGAGGAGAGAGACCATGAGCCGCTCTGACCCGAACGAGGGAGTAGAAGAAGAAAATGAAGAGAGAAGAAATGAAATCAGCCTGGCATCATTTGCATTCGAGTTTTATCGTGCAGGAGGAGGGCGTTTCGGCCTGATAAGGAGAGGGCATCACAGGCTGTGCTGGAGGTGAAGGGGGAGACAGACAGAGAGGTGTGTGTGTGTGTGGACGCAGTGGATGAACTGATTTTGTTAACTGGAGTTCAGCGCTTGTGTGTTTCCACTCACACACTGGTGAATGTAACTGCTGCTATAGTGAGGGCAGGGTGTTGGGGTGAGTGGGAGTAATGTGTGTGTATGTGGGGGGTTAATATCAGACCAAATAATTAGATTCGCTATCGTCTCGGCGGCAGCAGCGCGGGGATCAGGCAGATTAAAGCCGGGCTCTGGGCTGGTTAATATTCATGAGGGGACCGGGGTCTGGGCGCGGGGCTTAGACTGCAGCTCAAAGACTCTCCTCTGGCTGATGGGGCTTAAGGCAGCGCTCTCCACCAAGACGCAGCTCTGCCCGGAGACCTGGCGACGCACTGGCAGGACTGAGACGCCACGTCTCGACCGGAGTCTGGGCTCAAACCAGGCCACTTAGTTTGGACCGGTCTTCCACAGAAAAGCACCTGATGTGCAAAAAAACCCACGAAGAATCTCTAAAGACAAACGGAGACAAATCAATGATGGAAAGGATCCACAATCATTGGCCGAATAAAGGATTTTATCGGGTTCTACAGATGAGACGTGAACGCAATCAGTGCTTCGCTATACGTAACGATCAGTGCGTTGCGGCTCTGGCCACGCTGCTCTGTAACTGCTGCCATTTACAGTCTGCCGTCGAACGACGCGCTCACCTCAAGCCCTCCTTCGTCTCCGTATGCGTGGAAGCTGCGTGTTGCATACTGACACAGCTGGCGAGCTTTCAGGCCTGAGGCGAGACTCCAGCATCGAGGTTTGGTGTAGGGGCGTGATTCATGCCCGCGTGGTGGAACTGAAGCTAGAACATGCGACTGTAGCTGCTGCACTGCATCCCAGTGACTCCACAGGCAGCTGCTCTAAATAAGAACATTTTCCTTCCCGGCGTCTGATCCCATCTGATCCTGACCTGCACTTGGCTGGAGGGTCCGTTTCTACTTGACACTGCTTGTTTACGCCAGGGCCAATATGGGATTAGACAGATTTGTGGAGTGAAATTAGATCTTAAAACTAGTCCTGAATATTATACTTGAGAGCATTTCCCCCAGGAAAACGTTGTTTCCAGGAGGTAGATTCCACGTGATCAGTCAGAAGCTGTGCCTCTCTGTTAAATGTGGTCAGAGCGAGACGGTAACAAACAAGACGAGGATTAAAGAAAAGATGAGTCAGTGTGTGTGTGTCCCTGTTGCCCTATCATAGTGAATTCCAAAGCCGTGGCCGTGATGAATTAGGCTGAAACAAATTAGCAGTACTTACAGCTCAGACGGCTCCAGCATTGGGTTACAAATTAAAACAAAAGCAGCCGTATCTCCTCATCAGCGCTGGTTCCCCATGAAATACAATACGCTCTGCTGCACTCTGCAGCGTACGACAGACTGAGAGGCTTCCTCCTGCGCTGACGGAGCCGGGCCCCGGACCAGCGCCGGCTGCTTCGGGTATTTCCGTTGACACCTGTAGGCCCTGGCTCTGAACGGGTTGGGCGCCGGTCGGTCCGTAGCGGTTTCTGTCTTCACATTGATTCCACCACAGTGAATGAAAGTGCAACCGACAAAAGAGCTGATTGGACTTTTGTCGATGGAATCCAACGAGTTACTGCCCAAACCTGGAGCAGTTCTCTAGGAAAGGCCCTGTGTGTTAGGTACCTGGTGTTCCGTCGTTGCCAGGTGAGGCGAGGCGCCGCGTGGATGCTTCGTGCTGCTTCCTGTGCGAGCTGAGTGAGCCGCAGTCGTGGTTGGTCCCCCGCGCAGGTGAGGGGTTCAAACCCTGGGCTCCACCAGCTGAGCTACAGGCCTGGTGCTCAGACACCAGGTGTGTTTCCATCTCCAAGGCAGGTCCAGGCAGCACAGTCTGCCTGAATGGTGAGAGGGTCAGTCCAACGCTGGGGGCTGCTGCCCCCTGGTGGAGTGACAGCAGGACAAGCCGTGTTTGCTCATAGCGTCAGACGGATGTTAACTCTCCACGCTTTGTCCGTTGTTGATTTATCGTGGCAGCTGTCTGAATAGCAGGCCGCCGACCTCATCAGATCTTCTTCTCTTCGCTTTTTCTTCCGACTCTCTTTTATTTGTCCCTGTCTTTCTCCGCTCTTCTTCTGTATTTTCCATGAAGCTTTGTTCAGCCTGTGCTCCCCTCATTTCCTCATTTCCTTATTGGATTGTAATCACCATCTGCTCGCTGGCCACACACCAGACAGAAGCGAGTGACTGTGTTTGACAAGTGGCCGGCAGAGAGCGGCTGCTTGTGATCGTCTCTCAGTCCCAACACAATGGGCGCTTGAAGTCCAACGCTGACAAAAGAGGTTCAGTCCCGCGCGTCCGTCCAGGCTCCTTCTGGAGGACACGTCCGCTTTGTCCAGCTGGGATTGTGAAGTGGGCTTCAGCTCATGCACGTCTTCCTGTGTGTGTCCACAGAGTTGCAGGCTGACTGTGGTGTGTGAAGATCCAGCCTGTTGGCTCGGTCGACTCCCTGTGACCTCTGACGCTTCAGCTGCCAACTGTACCATCTACAGCCAAGGTGAGCGTGGCAGGACTCCTCGCCAATCATTTCACTTCCTCCTCTGCATTTCCTGTTCTGACATGACGTCTGTATGCGGCCCGCGCCTTGACTTGAGTCCATGCTTCTAGGCGAGGAACTGTTCTGCAAGGTGACCCGAGAGATCACAGCTGGCGAAAGGCTCCTGGCGTCCCTGGCGCTTCCGCCGGCTCGGCTCTCTCCTCCGCTGAGCCTCGTCGCGGAGAAGCAAGCCGTGGTCAAAGAGGAAGCGCTGTACCCGGCGGCGCTGCACTCCGACATTCAGCTGCTTCCGCAGCAAGCGGGCATGGCGGCCATCTTGGCCACGGCGGTTGTCAACAGTGAGTGTTTCCTTTAAGGACAGCAAATCAATGTTTGAGTTGCTGAACGCTTGAAGCAATGAGCACCTCCTAAATTATTACGACTGCGTGTGAACACAGTTAATAAAACCTCCTTCTATGGTCCGACTCCAATTTAAAGTCGCTTTACAAGGTTTAAGACCTTCACGCCCACATAGAGCAAGCTTTTAACTGCAGCCAGCTCAGACTCAAACCCTATATTCACATATGTGTAACAGTGCCGTGGCCCTGTTTTCCACCTGAAGGATGCTGTGTCGGACAGCCCTGCATCAGTGCGACCACTGCTCCGTCCGCGTCCAGGGGTCAGGGGTCAGGGGGAACCTCTCCTGTCTGACCCAACCGGACCCGAGCAGTCTGTGATGCGTCGGAGTCCAAACAGCCACAAGTCTTTCTGTCAGGTTCCACAGTTCATGTTGTCTTTAGACGATTTTCAGAATTTTTGAACAACAGTTTTAGAAACTGCGTCACGTACTAAAGGTCTGTGTTTGTTGTAAAAACAGACCCAGAATCCAATGAAAATCTGTAGAAGAACCTGCGTAGTAGAGACTTTCCTATGTAGAAAACTGACACAAGCAGCTTATAAACATCTCCTGATATTTTCCTCTTGTCATGCGTCGGCTCGTTGCCCGTCTTTAACCACCGATGCTGCTGTGGCTGTGATTGACTGTAGCAATGTCCTCTGTGGCCACAAGGGGGCAGTGTCGCTCTTTGGCACCTAACCCCTGACATATAATGTTATGTTGTCCACGTACCTGAGAACCTTCTGTAGGACGTGATTCAGTGATCGGTGCTGCTGTTCGTCCGCTGATCACACGCGTGTTCTGCTGCTTCTCAGAGGACATCTTCCCATGCAAGGACTGTGGCATCTGGTACCGCAGCGAGAGGAACCTGCAGGCCCACCTCATGTACTACTGCGCCAGCCGACAGAAGCAGCCGGCCACCGCGTCGTCCCCTCCTCACGACAAACCCAAGGAGTCGTATCCCAACGAACGCATCTGCCCCTTCCCTCAGTGCAACAAGAGCTGCCCCAGTGCCAGCTCACTGGAAATACACATGCGCACACACAGCGGTGAGCAGCTTTCAGGATGTGCAGAGCAGGCAGCGCCGCTAATACGCCTTCATCTTCAGACGTTGTTAACTGTCTCTGCTCCTTCTCTGACCTTCCGCAGGCGAACGTCCGTTTGTCTGTCTCATCTGTTTGTCAGCCTTCACCACTAAAGCGAACTGCGAGCGCCACCTGAAGGTGCACACGGACACGCTGAACGGCGTGTGCCACGGCTGCGGCTTCGTCTCCACCACGCGGGACATCCTCTACAGCCATCTGGTCACCAGCCACATGGTCTGCCAGCCCGGCTCTCGCAGTGAGGTCTACTCCCCGGGGCCGGGACTCCCCAAGCTGCCCCTGTCCATCGGTGAGTCCTGGATCAGTGCGGTCCAGCCTTTCCGGCCTCGTGAATGTATCGCGTTTAACTTTCACTGATCTCGTTGTCAGGTCTCAGTCCCGGAGACTCTGGTGTTGTCCTGAAGTGTCAGGTGTGCGGCCACAACTCCGACTCCCCAGCCCAACTTCAGCAGCATGTACGAACCCACCTAGAAGTCAGGGTCCCAGCCGAAAGGAGCCCCACCCCTCGTCAAGTTACCCCGACTCCAGAAGAGCAGCTCCAACCATCTCCACAGGGGAGGGAGCCCGTAGCCTGTGCCCCAAAGCCTGACTCAAGTGAAGGTTCAGCCACTTCTCCAGAGCACGGAGATGGCCCCGCCGCTGACCTGAAGATCAAAGAGGAACCTCCCTCTGACTCGGACACGGACGAGCACCGAATGGATGTGACGGAGGACGGAGGGGAGGAGAAGCTTGGTGCGGAGGAAGGGGATCAAGGAGCAAGAGGGAACGAAAAGCAGGGGCAAACCGCTACCTCGTCTTGCCAGACATCAAACTCTCCTAAGAGCCCGGCCACCACTGTAAAGGCAGAACCGACCAGTCCGACCCCTGGTTCCAGCCCTGCTCACGTGGGAGGAGCCGGGTCAGTTCTTCCAGGAGGAGCAATGTTCCTGCCTCAGTACATGTTTAACCCAGAAGCCGCCATTTTGCCACAGGCTTCAGAGATACTGGCTAAGATGTCCGAGATGGTTCACAGCCGCCTGAAACAGGGCCAGGCGGTTCCTCAGAACAACCCAGCAGCCTTTTTCCCGTCTGGACCAACGGCCCCCACGGCCACGGCCACTCCACCGCACAAAGGAGCCACGTGCTTTGAGTGTGACATCACCTTCAACAACATCAACAACTTCTATGCACACAAGAGGCTCTACTGCTCCAGCAGGCATCAAGCCGAAGGTGCAAACTCTGGATCGACAAGGGACGGGGCCGCAGCCACGGTACCTTCAGGAGGAGCCCGCGGTTCGTCCGCATCTCCCCACGGAGGAGCGGCGAGTAGGGCAGCATCTGCTTCGCCCACTGACTCCGACCCCCAAGCTGGGAGCGGAGCAGATTCTAAGAGAGTTGAAGTAAAGACAGAAACAGCGAGTGGGCGAGAGGGAGTGTCATCCTCGTCTGAAGGGGAGGGTGGAGGGGCCAGTGTGGGGGGAGGACGGGCCAGTGAAGGTAGCCAGAGTCCTGCGAGCGGGTCTGCAGAGGACACGGACGACGATCCCAACAGGACCTTCTGCGAAGCCTGCAACATTCGCTTTAGTCGCCATGACAACTACACCGTTCACAAGCGCTTCTACTGTGCGTCACGACACGACCCATCGAACCAGCGATCCGTCCACGTGGCCAAGGCAGCCACAGCAGCAGCCTTCCTGCCCCAACCCATCCGCACTCGCAAGAGGAAGAAGATGTACGAGATTCACATGGCCAGGACCGAGGCCTTAGCTGCCGCCGCAGCCGCCGCCGCCGCCGCCGCCGCCGCCGCCGCCAATGTAGCTGCTTCGGCCCCGTCTCCCTCCAAACTGGGACTGGCAGTGAAGCAGGAAGGGTCTCCCAGCGCGCCAGGTGACTCCAGCCCCGAAGGCGACGGCCCCATCGACCTCAGCAAGAGGCCCCGGCTGAGAGACGCTCCGCGGCAAAGCGCTAGCGGCATTCTTCCCGCTCTGCCCCTCACAGACTACCACAAGTGTACCGCCTGCAGTATCAGCTTCAACAGCATCGAGAACTACCTGGCTCATAAGACGTACTACTGTCCCGCCACCACGCTCCAGCCCCACACTATGGAGCAGCTGCACAGGCTCAAGAGGTCGGCCTCGACCTCCCCCACAAGCCGGTCTCAGCAGGACCACGGCGATCATCCCGCCGAGGCCAAAGCGCCGCCGGGCGAGTGGGCGGCCCAGACTCAGCACCCGTCCAGTCCTCATCCCACATCTCCCCATCACAGAAGCAGCGGCGCCGGTTCCCCTCAGATGGCCTGCCCTTACTGCCCCAACAGGCCAGTCACCTGTGACCTGATGGAGCATTTCAAGACGGCTCACGGCCTGGTGGTAACCGTTCAGCCTCCCCAGGACACGCTCCCCCAGCCAGGCAGCGCGGTGAGCTGCAGTCCCAGCCTCAGCCCCAGAGATGGCGCCGCTGCGACCGCCTCCACGAGGGTTTTCTCCAGAGTCTACAGAGACGGCGTCAACGGCCAGTCCAGGAGCGGCACCTCTTCTCCCGCCTCCCCGCTGGTCAACGGCAGCCCTTCAGCTCAGGCCGGCTCACCTTCGGCCGACTCCCCCCTGCCCGTGTCTCCCCCTAGGGCTCCCTCCTTGACTTTATCACCTGTGCCTGAGGCCCTGAGGGAGACTGCCAAGCTTTCCCCGGGTGCTGTCCCCCAGCCTGCTCCGGTGTCTGCTCCTAAGAGCCCCGTGGTTTCCCCTGTGCAGAACGGGAACTCCCGCTTCTGTCGGTTGTGCAACATCAAGTTCAGCAGCCTCTCCACTTTTATAGCTCATAAGAAATACTACTGTTCTTCCCACAGTGCAGAACACGTAAAGTGAGCTGAGCTGTTCTGTTCACGTCCCCTTTTCTTTACCTTTGTAAACGGAGGATTCCAGGAAGCTCACACATCCCTTGTGCTCTGCCAGACCTTCCACATGACTGACAGTGAATGACTGTTACCTGCTCCAGTACAGAACTGACGGATGTTCCTCCACCGTGGGTCAAAGGTCGTAGTACACTAAAGGCTGAGCCAGACGCCCCCCGCTTCTCCCTGTTGGACTCGACGGGGGCGTTTCAGACTCTGGGACGTGTGTCGTCTTTGGCTGAGCTCTTAATGTCCCGGTCTGGAGGGAGAGTATATCCCTTGTGTGATGAAGTTGTTTTTTATTATCTGTGCATACTGTATGATGTCTGAAAAACAGAAATCTATGATGCTTTTAGTTTCAACACTGGCTTTTTGCTCACTCGAGAAGCTGAAGCGTTTTTAGCTGAAAAACACGTGTTATCGCAATGTTACTAATTCCCGAAGGATAATATTTCAAATTAGACAGATTTCCTTTTCCTTCAGTTTTGTCATTTCCTCTTTAAAATACAAGGGAAACGATGTGAAATATTTATCTTTTAGTCCTCACTGATTTCATGCCAACAGAAAACTACCTAGTGTCTGAGAGTATTTGTATTTTTTATTTGTATATTTTTCATACTGTTGGAAGCTGTTTGGGTCTGGGTGTGGTGAATCGTATTTTCTAAATGTAGATATGTAATATCTTCTCCTGTTAATCACTGGGATCACACTGAACTTTATCACGTTGGGTCTGACGTTCCTGATTAGCAACACATCACATCTGCCTCCTCACTTGCAGAGTTCTTCATCAGAAGGTTTGGTCATGTTGCATTTCCCGTTCCCTCTAAAGACAGACTGAAGTGACACACAGAGGAGATGAAGGCTCTGGAATGTGTGTAGTCCGGCAATGAAGTCGCGTCCTGGTGGATCAGCGCACGCGGGAACTAAGCGTGTCCGGCGTGTCCGGCGTGTCGCGGGGAGGCGGAGTTCCTGCTCTCGCTTCTTCACTCTGTAATTTATGCACACAAACCGTACTTGCACACGCAGTTTACGAAACATGTTCCCATGCTGCTGCTGCAGTTGCAATACAGTGTTAGCTAGAACTGTGAACTACTTTTTTCCAATATTGATGTTTGGTCATTGTGAAGCTCGTCCTTCTCTTTCAGCCGCGCATCCTGATGCTCAGTGTGCTCCCAGCTCGGTCGTTTCCCTCCACGTAATCACGTTTAGACATTTCGCCCTGTGGTCATGTCCAAGAGCCTCTCAGCCAGAGTTTGGGCCGTTGTGACGCACTAAGACTTTCAAACTGCAGCTCTGAGACCAACCTCCAGGTCTGGAGCTCGTGGAGCAGCTGCTAACACACATTTGAGATGAAACCATACAAATCTAACTGTAAACCGCGACACAGCTGCTGTTCAGCAGTAGCATTAAAGAGCTGCAGGCAACCACAGGTCATATGTGACTGTTTAACACAGAGAAGCTTGTGTCGGAGCCTAAAAGCTCAGCGTTTGCTCCAAGGCGCCTGCTGTTCGCTTGGGTGTCGTTGGGCTCGTTGGTCCCCAGCGTTGGCCTGTCTGGCAGCGTGTCGTCGCGTGGTTCGCGTGTCCTTGTTGATTTGGTGCAGCGCTGTCACAGACGCAGCTTAATACTAACTGTTTACAATGATGCTGATCTGTTTCAACTCGGCCAACTCACAAATCCGGGACCTGAGTGCTGGAAATTCTCCTTTAAAAAAACCCTATTATTGCACTGTGTTGTTTAAAATGTGCTGAATGTTTTAGCCGAAGCATCTTTTTGTAATGTATTTATGTTATGCAGCACTTTCCCCCAAACAAAACGCTTCACTATTCTGATTTGAAGGACTTCGTTCTACTTTGAAGAACTTTTCTGTGCTCGTAAACATGCTTTGTTGATGATTTCTCAGATGTCCATGATGGAGAAAATCACCATGAATGTCAAAACCTTCATTTCCATAGTTCAGTTGATTTCAGATACACTAAGCTCTTGTCCAAACTATGCATGGGAAATAAAAAAAGTTCCGAGAGAAAGCGGTGAAGAGTGTGACTGATTTCTTTGTGCGAACGCCTACACACAAATGTCGACGTGACGGAGAGGCCTTGACTTAGCGCTTGATTCACTGCTGCTTGTGTCGTCACACATAACTCGCTTCCTTTCACGCGTTTATTTGATGCTGGCCTGTGAAGAGCGGCTGAGTGAGTCATCGTTTCGTGCGTAGTAGCACCTGTAAGAGGGAAATATTTGTGAAGCTCTTCAGAACTTCAAGGCTGCAGCACTCAGTCAAAGTGCAGGGATGAAAAACCAGGACGTGGCAAAGAGAAGGAGCTGATGCCTTCGTCTACCTCTGGAGGAACAGTGACCAGCGTAATCTACGTTACGGAGCCTGGTAGGACACGCGGAAGAGGTCAAAGGTCGAAAACCTTCTGACGGGTCTCAAAGCTTGTTCACGGATGTGACATTCAGAAGCTGCTTCTGAAGAAACAAAACCAGGAAAACTTAACTCGGATGTAAGTGAGCTCAAAGTTTCGTCATTTCTTTGAATCAACACTTAAATAAGCTTTCATTTAGATTTCAGTCGTGTTTTCTATGTTTTCTCTTTTTTCCATTGTGGTTTCTATGGTAACCGATAAGAGGTTTTGTCAGAACAAAACCTCTTCTTGATATTTTTTCTCACGTCACCTCGCAGGTTGTGTGGCGCATCCAAATAATGTTCCTTTCACGTTTTCCTTACTCGTCTGTACAGTACATATGTTGACACACAGTCAGTTCCTGGTATGCGTCGACTGTTTTCACATGACTGCAAACGTGATGTAATAAGTGAAGCCAGGCTCTTTGAATGTGACTGGGGGTCTTCAAAGAGATGCTCTTCAAGGACCTCGGCAGGGCTTTCGTGCAGACTGTGGCCTTTTCAGTCTCTATTTCATCTAACAGCAAAGCACTTAGTGTAGCTGCTCCTCGGTGTCAGTGTGTCTCTGGTGTGGAGGCTTGAAAAGGTAGAGGAAGCAACATGAGGTCAAAAGAGGCCGCGACCCAACAGCCCGCCTTTACAAACTGTACCTGGAAAAACAAGGCTCGACAGCACGGGGTCACTGGCGGACGGTGGCCAAGGCTTCACACGAGAACACACGTCAGAGCAGGAGAACACGTGAGTACAGGAGAACACGCAACAGAGCAGGAGAACACGTGAGTACAGGAGAACACGTGAGTACAGGAGAACACGCAACAGAGCAGGAGAACACGTGAGTACAGGAGAACACGCAACAGAGCAGGAGAACACGTGAGTACAGGAGAACACGTGAGTACAGGAGAACACGCAACAGAGCAGGAGAACACGTGAGTACAGGAGAACACGCAACAGAGCAGGAGAACACGTGAGTACAGGAGAACACGCGTCAGAACAGGAGAACACGCGTCAGAACGTGTCAATTTTCTAGTTTGTTCTGTTTGAAGACCTAGTTGTTGTGCGTGTGTCGCTGTTCTCATTTTTGTTAATGGTGGTTCTGCACCAGGTTGTTAGTTGGTGGTTGAGCTCTGCGTCTCTGTCTCCTCCTGTTCTACCTTCATACTGCAGCCCATTAATGAGAACACGGACAGGAGCAGTGAGGGTAATGACCAGCTGTGCGTTCTACGCTAGGAGTATTTATTATGAGCTGCATACCTGCTGGAAGGAACACAGCGTGAGATACGGTTACTGTGACGAAGGTGGTGCACGTTGGGTTGAACGGGACACGTGGATGGGTGGGTTTGATGTGGAAGTGCGTCCCAGAGTTCGGGAGCTGAGCGGCTGAAGGCTCCCACAGGCCTGAGAGCGACGTGGATGAGGTCACACAGGTACGAGGGGGCGGCAGCCAGCTGAAGGAGACGCACCGTCTCTGAACTTTGGGCCGGTCCAGTCAACACGTGCCTCTGCTGCGGAGGTGTAATGTATCGCAACTTAATGAGAAACGTCCTGCTTCAGGAACCTCTGAGTTGAAATCGTAAAAAACCAATGAAACATAATAAACATGACTTGAATTCCTTGTATTCACACAGTGACCTTTACTCCACAGACTCCACCCATTCAAAGGAGAAAACACCAGCTCATGTAGTGGTTTGTCTGGTCTGAACATCTCGTTTATAAACTGTATTTTACTTCACACACAGGAAAAGCAGCTGGTACGAAACAAAGCCGTGAACTGACAGCACATTAAAATCCGTTCACTGAGGTCAGTGAAGCGTGACCTTCGCGTGTCTGCTCTCGCTGACGGGATGCTCACGCGTGTGCTATTTGTGGCTCAGTGTCTGATTCAACATTACACCTGTGTGTCTGTAAACCAGCCTCCATGACTGAAGTCTCACTTACAGGCTGAACTCAACGGCTCAACACTTACACGGTAGCCGCTGTCCATGTTCCCACCTGATCCCAGACATGCAGCAGATGATCCGGTGTTGGTTGTATAACCAGCGTCTAATGAAGATGCCAGACACTGACGAGAGGAAGGAACATGAGACAAATGAAGAGGGAGAAACAAAATGAGGACATCAACGCAGGCGTCACACACGTTTATCTGGGCAGTGGAACGACACAACAGACGTCTGCATTCACTTAGTTGCTTTTCTTTCTCGTAACCGTATCCTGTGGCGTCTCCATCCTCAGAAGCCACGACCGCTGCAGCCTGAGGCCTCCTCCTCACATCTTGCTTCAACAAACACGTGAATGGGCAGGGGTGTCCCATCCTGGTCCTCCAGGGCCACCATGTCTCCCTGCCGTAGCAGCTACTGATTACATTGATCAGGTGTGTTCAGTCAATCAGCAGCTGGAAAAGCCAACTGACACCTGATCAAGGCGATCAGCAGAGAGAGATGGAAAACCTGCAGGACAGTGGCCCCTGACGACCAGGATTGGCCTCCGCTGCTCTATGGCGTCGCACAGGGCCCTGTACACACATTATATGAATATGGATCCAGAAGGTAGGAACACAGGCCATGTGCTGACAATGCTGCCACAGCTGATCTGTGGTCAGAGAGAAGGACACGGGTTAGGAAGGAGAGTCCTATAGTGCAGAGGCCACAACTCTCACTGGACAACGAGAGGCCGATACACAGGGACCATCAGGCTTCCTGGTTCAATGTGTTTGTCGCGTCCTCTTTGAGTTGAGTTGAGTTTGGTCTAGTATGTATAGAGGAGTAAGACCAGTACTAACATGTCCATGCAAATAAATCTGCAGCCAAGGTCACGTCTTCCTCCTTCAGCCATTGTGGGTTAAGGCCAGTAGATCAGCGAGGATCCAATCGCAGGACGCGTTTTCATGCCCAACGTGAGGCTTCTAGCAGCCGTTCTGTCGCCAACTCGTAATCTGATTGGTTGTCACAACTATCTGTCAACGCTATGAGCCGTTTGCTGAGAGCACAGAGAAGCTGCACATTTCATTCAGCCTGACGACAAGCTGGCTGAATTCTGGCTGGATGAAAACTCTAGCCTGAAACTACAACGTATAATATGACACGAAGAGAAACAAGACGGAGAAGGATTTGATATTTAGGAAAAAGACCCTTTCTGATCAGGATTTCTGGCCGTGTTGGGCAGCACGGAGACCTCTTCAGTAAATACGCTCTAACAGAAAGCTTCTCTTCTGATTCAGGCCCGTCTAAGGCTCTACGCTGCTCCCACCGGCGACTCTCTGCATTCACGCTGTCTTCCTGTCCCCTTGTTCCTTTTCTAGCGCTTCAGTGTCTGAGCTGTGTCCAGGCGACATTTTCCCTCCACAGATAAGAGCGACAGGCCTGTTAGAACTAAACTAGTCTTCTCGGTGCGGGAGGGTTTTTAATTCATTCAGAATCTCCAACACGACGCGACAGGGCAGCCCAACATTCTCTGCTCATTAAAAGCAACACAGTGAAGATTTGCTCGGCGTAACGATCTGCATCCTCGTCCTCCCCAGCCTCAGACGCTCCAGCTCATTAAAATGTCTCAGCCACATGCAGACAGGCTAACACACATTATGCTTTAACGGACTTTAACGGACTTCATGCACATTTTGTTTTCCGTAACGAATGACGGCACCGTGCACGAGCACCTGTCAGCCCTCTGCTCTGCTCAGCAGGATTCCACCATCATGTCACTAAGCGGAGCATCAACACCAGCCTCAGTGAGCGTCAGGTAGAGATCTGTCCACTATGAACGATCACTAACTGGTGTGAAGTGGGTTTAACACGCGAACAGCAAACTAACAGAAGCTGCAGCCGTGGAGCTCAGACACACTCATTAGTAACCAGGTCGTCTCTGTCTGCTGTAGGCGTTTAGCTGTGTGTTTACCAGGCGTTAAAGATGGTGGGACGTGGTTTATTAGGTGGACAACACAACAGGATGTTACCTCTGTTATTACCTACGAAACCATGTTGACCTTGGATTCAGTGAAGCGGAGAATGATTCTGTTTCATTATTTATCCCACTTCCTGTTCCTGCTCTGAAACCCTTTGCTGCTGTGTTATCTGGTGCCCACACGCAGAGTGAAATCGCTTGTTACCCTCCGTGGTTTCAGTGATGTTTGGGCTTGTTAGCCTGTGGAGGACTGATCTATGCTCAGCATCGTCTTCACACCTGTTTCCTGACCTTCACCGGTACATGGAGCCTTACTGTGGTCTGCTTCCTGTTCTGAGATTTTCAAAGTGATTTGTTTGACTCCTCTCTGAACCATCTGCTGCCTTACAGCTTAAGAACTGAGAGAGTGGTTCAGTTTGTTCTTGGGTCGTGATGGGAACACTGGTAACAGAACAGAGGGGACGAGTCACAGCCAGGTGATTAGTTCACGAGCAAAGTCTCCTGAAGCATCGTTTGCTCTGAGGGCCTCTATCATCATCAGCCCATAAAGGACGAACTGAATAACATTACTGGAATCAACCATTCAAGGCACGTGGTGTGGTGGTTAGCACTGTCGCGTCATGGCGAGAAGGCCTCGCATTTGAAGACCGGGGGCCTTTCTGCGGGAGTTTGCATGTTCTCCCCGTGTCTGCGTGGGTTTCCTCTGCGGTCTCCAGTTTCCTCCCACAGTCCAAAGACCTGCAGTCAATTGGGAAAGATGCGTAAAGTGCCCATAGGTGTGAGTGTGTGTGACTGTGACTTGTGTGTCATATGTGTGGCCCTGCGATGGACTGGAAACAACAATTCAAAAACTCCACAGTGAAAACATGAGTCATGGATCATGGTCAGACATCCTGAGTCTTAATGCACCCTTAACTTAGTCCTGGGTAAACTTATCTTCTCTTGAAACTCATTAAATCACAACAATGGATGACACAGAGAAAGTCCAGCTGAGAACAGGAAGTAAATCTGGATCTTGTGACAGGCTGCAGACACTTAAGCGTTGTTTTGCTTTATTTTGAAATTCTTTCACAGAAACACCTGCAGCCTCCTGCAGGTTCCTGACTCTCACCTGATCTAACATCCGACTGGTTCGTGACATCTCATAGAACCGTTTGCTTGGTTCTTCGGAAATGTCTTATTCATCGTAGTCATTTTCATTATGAAGGTTGATTTATTACAGAAGAAGTGTTTTGCTTGGCTAAAGCATCATCACAGTGCAGACGTGGAGGTGAAGCGTCAACAGACGGTTAATGCAACAGATCGAAGGCTACAACCAGTGTTTGTGGCCAGACGTTGGACATAGTAATTATTATAATAATGTGACGTTATATTATTAGTTTCACTACCTGACCACACTCACTTCCTCGGGGCGTCAGGGATTGCTCCGCTGGCTCCTCTCCGTGTGGAGGAGCTCCTCCCTGGCTCCTCACCTGCAGCCCGTAGCCCAGTGAGGCCTCGTCAGCGTGTGGCTTATATATGAAACAAGCGAGAAGAGGAACCTTGGGCAAACGCGTACTTCTTTAATCTAATAAAACACAAGTGATCGAGGTCAGGCCCGAGTGCTCAGAGCTCGGATCGAGTCCTTGTTGACTGTTGTTTACACCGTGTTTTGCTTCCACTTGAAGAATAATAACAAAATGTATTAAGTATTTGATGTGCAATGTCAAGCATGAAGTCGGTGTCGACCCAGGACGTACTGATGCCGTCTGTTAGACAGTCTCCTCTTCCTTCTCTTCCTTTCTCAGCACTTGACTGGACCTGAACACTCTCTGCCCTGTCACCTCAGTCAAGCTCCTCTTCAGTCCAAACACCCACCAGCTCAGTGTCCAGTTGGAGCAGAGGACGCATCCATCTGAACTCAGGTCAGCAGTGTCCTCCCATACCCAGCGCCCCTGCAGGGATTTCCCTTTCACCAATTCAGTGTCATTTCTATAGCGGCGGAACAGAGCCGCATTTAAAACCTTTTTATTCATTTCTCACACAATCCTTAAATTAGAGACTCAAGAGAAGATTTAAAGGTGATGAATACTTCAGACCTTCAGTCGTTTCTTTATGTCAAGAATAGATTTAAAATTGATGAAATGTGAAAACTTCCCAAAGCATTCATATCTGCATGTTGCATATTTTATATGTAGAAAAGATAGAAGTAGCAGCCTGTGTGATTAAAGCGCTGGTCTTCAGCGTTCAACAGAATCCCTGCATGGTGTGAACGGCCTCCATCGGTAGATGGTTTAAAGGAAGGAAGTGTGATGCTCAGACAAACCACAGGTTCCAACAAACCAAATCAGTTTCCCTCTAAAATGCCTTTGCTTCATTCATGGGATTCTTATTTTGACTTGTAAGGCTGTTACTATGGTGACAACGAGGTCAACAAGTTGTCTCAAATTCAAAGAGGAAATATCAAGGTTAGAGTTGAGCAGTAGAAGCCTTTTACTATGTGTTTTGTATTAGCAGAACCCCACCAACGCTGCGATTTGCTACAGGGAATATTCCCAGGTCCAGAATCTGAGCCTCAGTAGGAGGGTTTTTACATTAGCAGCCATTGTGTTTTGTTTGAATGCCCTCTTTTGTGCTATAGGTCAATCAGGGAGGAAGTGTATTAAAAGTTCCACAGTGATGGCCCCGGGGGGGACTGAAGAGCTCAGCAATCACCAACATAGATGAACTCACTGTCTGGGTCGTAGAACGCTATGTCTTATGTCACTTCTTAAACACACGATGCCTTCACCAGCTGTTCCAGCGAAGGATTGTCTACGATTCTCTGCCATGTCCGTCGTTCACCATCAGACTGAGCTGTGTGGATAGTCGCTGTCGTTTCTGACGGTTTATCATTAAATCATAACAAAAAGAGCTGATTATGCACAGCCCTGATAACCCTGTTAGGAAAGGAGCCAGGAAATAAGCCGTGTGATTACAAGGTAATTAGCTGGAGAGGCAGCACTAGAGCACCGAGCGGAGGGAATGTCACTGGTCCAGTTCATGTCCCAGCAGTGCTTCCTTTCGCGCTGCTGAGCCTGGTCCTGAGCATCTTTAATTCGCTCAGAAAGACCCCAGTACGTCAAACAGGACGGACTCTGCTTCCAGCGGGTCAGACTGCTCCGATCGAGCCCCACCTTGGACGGATCAGACGCTGGCTGATGGCTGTCGATGGCAGCACTAATCAAAGCTCAGAAACCGCAGACGTAGGGAAAAGCTTCGAGTGTGTTTACTGTGCGTCAGGGCCTGGGGTCAGAGCCTGACGCTGGAGAGCAGAGACAAACTGAGGAGGAATTAGCGCCGTCTAAAGCCTTTTTATACACATGCAAATGTGAGCATTCGTCTCTTCAGGCTTGTGTAAATGCATGAGCACATCAGAGAGAAGGTGCCAGACTCGCAGTGCTAAACGCCCTCTTCACTGCCTGGCAGCTATTTCTGGCTCCAAGCTTTCACAAGGCTCCAGGAAGCGTCTGAATCGTTCCTGTCGTTCAAAGGTTCTGTAAGCAGAACCCAAAACTCACCTCACAGTTAAATAAGATGAAGACGCTGGGAAATCATGCAGCACCGGCTCAGACGTCCACTGGGCCCTTTACTCATTGTGAAGGGCCTCAGTGTGAGACCCTGGTCCGGCCTCCTCCACACAAGCAGCAGCTCCAGAGACCATCTCCCCACGCGTCGCTCTTCTGCCCAAAGCCGAGTCTAAGGGTCAGACGGTTGTTTGACTTGTGATCTTTGACATGCAATGTGTTTTTGGAAGATTATTCAGAATTTCTTTATGAATGACATTGTGACCTCTAGAGACAAAGATGGTCCTGCATGGTCCAGTGTTGGAAGGAGAAGAAACGCTCCACTCTCAGCTTCATACGAGGCCTCTAACAGGACAGCGTGTCAGGGTGGGAGCCTCCTTCCGTCTGCCTTCACAGCAGGGTGCAGGCATGGAAGCCTTTCTACAGCCGGTGTTATCGGCACCTAGAACCAGTCCACATGCACCACACAGGACACATCCTCCGCCAGAGAACGTGGTTGAGCCTACGTAGCTGCGAGTTTCACAAGGGTTGTGCATCAGAACAAGCTCAGCCTGGCTGACGGCGAACGTCTCCTGCGTATTTCAGATAAACACGGTTTGTCATCAGATCACCGCGTTAGCGTAGGAGCTAGTGTTAACTTCTGAGGTGAACAGAGATGAGATGCATAACGATCAATGCGTTTCCATGGATATCGTGCTCATGGCAGCCATTTACAGTAGCTCACATCCTCCCCTGCAGCTCTTTCACCAACAAATCAAATTCTAGGAAAGAAGTCATATTCGTGATCAGTTTCCCAGCTGACAGACAAAAGGATCCGTGTGAGTGGTGTTAATGTGTTTTCTCTTGGCTGACGTATGAATGATTCATGTGTTATCATACACACTTTGATCCGTTGTTTTCTTGAAGGTGGAAAGTGGAAATGGCACATTATCATTTAAATTTTTGAAAGTGGATGATATTAGCATTGCACCAAACAACAAGGCAACTGCAACGTGAATTATTTTCAGAATCATCTAGAATCATTATAAAGGTAAAAAGACCCCAACACAAACTCTGGCAGACGACTCGTTCTCAGAATGGTCTGGAATCTTCTGCTTGTCATGTTGAACGCGTGGATGAGAGCTGAAGACCTAGAACAGCGAATGTTCCGGGACTGTAGTCAAACCACACGAATCAACAACGAGGACATTTATCCCCTTGAGTCACGAAAGACTAAAGATCAATAAAGGATCCAAAACTTGACCTGCCAGCGTGTCGGCATTAAGACGCTGATCATGGTCTTCCAGGTTGTGAGGTTACCAGTAGAAATGCTGGTTGACTCCACGCTACGTGCAGATGGTGACATGTGTCCCGTGCTTTTCCCCGTCCTGCCACTTATGGAGAAGATATTTCTAAGCCTAAACTGGTTGGTTCATTCCTTCAGACTGGGAGGACTCTGATGAGCTCTATTTAGTGAAATCATTATTTCTGATGATATGCTCGGCCGGGTCCTTGATTTAGAGCCTGTAAATGAAGGTCATCTTTGTTTCAGCCCAGGAGTCTGCTGTGAATGCTGATGTGTGATCGTGTCTGGTGACAGCCAGACATCGAGCAGCAGGAAACCAAACAAACCCGTTTTGTTTCATGAGTCCCTGTGAAATCCAACTTTCCTTATGACACACTGTTGGTTTTGTTGTTCATACTGTAAATCAGGATTTAGTCCGTTTTGGCTCAAGAGATGCTGTTTGACCGTTTGGATTTGGATGTGACACAACCGGGCCTGACACCCAGTAAATGCAAATGTCATTTGGAACATTTTTCACGTGCTTAATGAAAACACCACAGTATAAAACCATGTTAAAATGCGATGGAAATGCCCTTATCTTCAGTTCTTCAGAGCAGAATGTTTTATTGGCTCATTCTGACTAATTCCCTGCACTAAACTCAATCAAGTGAAGTAACCTGCTAAGCTCATGAGCTCCGGCTGGAAATACATTCACTGCCTCTGGCCCCGGAGAGAGTTTATTGTCACACAGTGTCAAGTCAGATGAAGTGAAGCTCAGACAATATAGCTGATCAATTCACTCCATCAAACACTCACTTTCAGTGACTTTTACTAGAAGAAAAGGTCCATTTGATGAAAGCTGGGCTCAGCAATGTCTCCTCATGCCACAGCATCAGATACTAACACACACACACGGCCGTGGAACCGCGTCACACTCAGGACAACGATGGCTTGAGTTTCCCTGTGTCCTGGAACGACTTGTTACAAACGGCTGGTTCTGCTGGTTCTGGATCACTTCTCCGTCCACGCAGATCTTGGGCTTAATAAGCTGCCTGAGCTCATGACATTAAACACAGTGACGTGTGGCTGTCTGAGGCGTTAATGGGCCGTTATCAGGCCGAGCACTGTCGAATGTTACGCGTCGTCCTGTAGTCAAGTCCCTGATCAAAGGCCACAAGTGAACGACCTTAATACGGTAGGTGACCGGCGTAATCATAATCATGAAGTAAAATAGAGCAACAAGTCAAGCTAACAACCAAACCAATGCCTGCGTTGCTATTTTATCTGCTAGTTTATGTGAGTAAGAGAGAGAAAACCCAGAAATCCCACTTCAGAACCAGGCCTGGACCGACCGAGAGAGAAGAACATGTACGATGACAGAACGACGGCACCAGAACACTGTCGCTAATCGTGCAGGCAAAGGCCAAACTACACAACATGATCTGTGGGGAAAAGCATCTGAGCAGCAAACCTACTGTCATTTAAACACAACTGTGGCTCTTAGTCGGCCTGGCTGCGGAGCTCGTTGTGATTCTGCTCTATTCATGGAGAGTCTGGGTGGAGTGGGTCTGTGTGTGACGGACCGGAGGCCTGTCCAGGGTGAACCCAGCTCTCGCCTCGCGTCAGCTGAGATGGGCTCCAGCGTAAACACTAGATGATTCAAGGAACCAGGTATTAAAAAGCTAAACGCCAGCAAGTGTCTGTCGCCTGTAATCATCAAGCAGCAGATGTCCTGCAAGAAGCCGTAAATAGCAGCAGCGTCTCTGTCTGAACTGAACTCAGTGGCTGTTCTAAATTATTTTCCTCATATTTAAACACATTCTTGTCAGTGAAGGTGACCTGGCAACAAGAAGACGTCCAGTTGCTATGACGTCCACATGTTCTCTTGCTGGTTGGGACGCAACATATAATGATGAGCAGCTCAGATCCAGTCCATTGCTACAGTCATAACGTTACATCACAGAGTCCTGACCTCAACCCCATAGATCACCTTTGGATGAACTGGAGCAGAGGCCAGAGCCAGGCCTTGTAACAGCCTCCCCAGAAGAGCTGAAGCTACCATGGGAGAAAGACTTGCTGGCTTTTGCTCATTTGAAGGACAGCAAACAACTTGCCCTCATGCTTGGTTCTTGGATTGGTTTGTCAGATAAAGGTGTTTTGCTGAACCTGTAAACCGGCTGCAGACGGTAACTGTCCGTTCTTGTTCTTGCGTTGACTGGTTGTTAGTGTAATTAACCCGTTTGGTGGAAAAGTGGCGGCGGATGTTGTATTGCTTTAATACCGCCATGGTTTCTTGGGAAATAACAGCCTTTGCCAGGCATTACAGGCCAAGGCCAAACGGGCTGGATGTGGGCCGTGGGCCGTAGTTTGCCCACCCCTGCTGTAGTCGCTTGCCTTCAGCGTTCGTCATGGAGCTGGACAACGGTGGGACGTGGGCGCTGGCCATCTGGTCTTCTCCAACGTTTTCCATAACCATCTGGTAGCTTCATCTGATGCCCCATAAATACCAGATTGTGTCTGGAGGCCGGTGGTTCGTCCTTTTATTTCTGTAGCCTCTGCCACTGGCTGGGCCATAACAGCTTGTTACGGATCTCACCTCCAACCTCACAGGACAGTTAATCCTGCTCTTCCTCTTGTTTACCACCAGCCACAGACAGTCACTTATTAAGCCTGACATCACTTATCATTGTGTGACCGTAATGACACGGTGCTGGCAGCTGATGTGGTGAACAAGAAACACGCATCTCACGTCCTGATACAGCTGCAGAAATGTTTCTGCGTCTGGTGCTCAGCAGGGTCGGACCAGGACCAGCAGCTCTAACACTGTCACGTTCGAAGGTTACGCGTACGAGCATTTCCAACATTCCAACACGACTGTGACACGACTGTAACACGACTGTGACACGACTGTAACACGACTGTGACACGACTGTGACACGACTGTAACACGACTGTGACACGACTGTGACACGACTGTAACACGACTGTGACACAGCGGCACCACTACCACAACACGACTGTGACACGACTGTAACACGACTGTGACACGACTGTAACACGACTGTGACACGACTGTGACACAGCGGCACCACTACCACAACACGACTGTGACACGACTGTAACACGACTGTGACACGACTGTAACACGACTGTGACACGACTGTAACACGACTGTGACACGACTGTGACACAGCGGCACCACTACCACAACACGACTGTGACACGACTGTAACACGACTGTGACACGACTGTAACACGACTGTGACACGACTGTAACACGACTGTGACACGACTGTAACACGACTGTGACACGACTGTGACACAGCGGCACCACTACCACAACACGACTGTGACACGACTGTAACACGACTGTGACACGACTGTGACACATGTACTGTGGGAGTTTGTGGCGGCCTCATCGTGGCCATGTAAGCACAGCTCAAAGGCTCCTCAGACTTCAGTTTCCAGTGTGGCTGGATTCTCCACTTGCCTGCTCACCAGCCTGGTTTCCCGCCTCCGTACCATCCATGCTGGGAACTCTGGCCTCTTGTGAGTTGAATCATCTCAGTCACGGTCAACAGCAACAGCTGCTGTTTGCTGAGTGCGATAACGTTGATAACAGCTGTATTTCTGCTGTTGTATGTTGTATATGAATTATTGGCTGGATTGATTTGTGATTTATGTTCAGTGGCAGTAACCTGAAAGCTGCGAGCAGGTACCTGAACGTTAATGCTACAGGAGCTGTACGCAGCAAAATCCCTTGTTTGCGTTTCATGATTTGCTTTTTGCTTGTGTCTGCAGTCGTCACTTAGTTACTTCATGTACTCCTGCCGTTAAACAACATGTTTAGGAGGCCTGCTCCCTGGCAAACGGTGTGATCGAGTGGTTTTCAGTTCACCGAGCCACATTTCACATCTTGTGCCAATTCTTCTTTATGCAGACGTGAAGCCTAATGAAAAGCTGCTGTGTATAAAGTAAACAGTAAGTAAACAGTCAAAGAATCCTTCCCAGGGTTTGACCACATTCACAAACATGCTCCATAAATAGAAAACAAGCAAATATTAGAACGTTCCGCGTGAAAATAGACAATTCCACAGTAGAAATGCGTTGGCTGAGGCCGATTTATTGACATTTTGAAAGTGAACATACACACTGTGAACACACGGTACGTTACAATAATCAGGCCTCTTGTTCCAACAGCAGAAATAAAACCACGACACACCAGCATTTCCCAGGGAGCCGATGCAAAGACTGCAGTTGCCCAAAATGACCACGACCACAGCGTTTGGCTGAGCACACATCAAATCACGCGCCGTTGTCCTGCGGGTGGCTGCAGGAGCCAGGACGCATTTCCATACATAACACACACATCAACACCGGTCAACTCTGTCCACAGACATAAAGCTTTAACCAAACGTGAATTTACACCAACACGCCCGCAGCCCGAACGGCCGGATGCTGCTTGATGCCTCAGGTTTAGGCAGAGATCAAGGTTTAATCAATTCTGTTCCAATAATAACGATTACAAACATGTTCCTGCTTTAAAGAGAGTAAAGTTTCAGTTTCTGTTCATTTTAATTAAACACCACTGCTGCTAACATGCGCGTCTATTGAGTACCTTTGAAAATAAGCACATATTACGAAGCACAATAAACAGCGTTAATAAAGCAAAATGAACAAACATATTGGATTCTGCCGAGTCACTGCAGGCATGAGACCCATTACAGGAGCAATAAAGCACATTTACATGCAGTTTGCGGTTTCTAAAGATTCATCTCATCGTGCTACGCAGCTTGATTTCATAATGGATCCACACCCTCAAGCCTCAAAAGGTGTCACCAACACATTTGGTTCAGAAGAAATGGGAGCAGATGTGTCTCCAGTTGCCTGCGCATGGCGCGTATCCTCCGGGTCACATGGTGTCAGCGGGTGGCGTCCTGTAAAGCTGCCCAGCTCGTCCTGTGCTTTTGATTGGGTCCTTCTGACAACCAGCCTGGGTCCTGACCCGTTTCTGGATTCTTGGTACTCGAACGACATAAATATCTGAGTTCTGTTAGAAATAGATTCTTTTATAGACATTTATATTTTACAATACCTACAAACTACAGTATGTTCATCGTTCATGTACAAAACAATCTTCTTTACTTAACTTTAATAAACACAACATTTATTCATTTAAGGAAGGAAACCAACGACTAAACTTTACTCAGTGCCGTCGTATGAATCGCTGATCAGGCCTTGAAAACGATTCCACCTCAGTCTTCCCAGTCTTTTAGTAGAGAGGTCGAGCAGAGGTGATGCTCATCAAGATTACTTTTCATAAATATACACTTGCCTTCTGACATTATCCAAAGTCCAGTGTAAAATTCCCACTGGCTTCCTGCCTTGGAAACCAGAGCGACGTCGTCCTCGCGACACTTTTGAAACTAGCATCCGTAGTCCTGCAACACAGGATCGTGCTGGATCCCTCCGAAGGCGTCTCAGAACGTATGACCAGTAACGACCATCCCTTCGATGGAACCACTGTGGTTTACCGTTTAATGGGCTTTCATTTCTAGACTGGGACAACTTACTTCTAGGAATTCACCACCAGTCAATTAGAAACCCAGGCTTCTACATTTTAACATTTTGAGGGGGAAGAATAGTGATGACTTAACTTTCTAACCAGAAAAGCTGCTGAACATGGATGGATGGGATTTGGATTGATAACGTTTCCACAGAACGAGTTGAGCACTTTCATTGGTCCAGGCCGTGTCCGCCGTTTGAAATCGTGTGGCTACGGAGTAATCAACGGGTGTTTGGCAGCTTACTTTGTCATTTCCACATAACTCAGGGGAAGAGACAAATTCACAGATATCACAGCTACAATAAGCCAAATGCAAATCTTTACACGTTTGCCTGTATCTTGCTTTTGGCACATCTGTCTGCAAAACGGACCGTAGCGTTATTTAATGCGAGCGTGTTCAGCTCCTCGTTGCCACTTGGTGACGCTTCAGCCGAACTCGCACCACAGCTGAAGGCAGCTGGGCCGACGTCTGCGTTCCCACCATTAACGGTCTCCAGACAGCTGCTTCCATTCTGCCTGGTAGTCGTATCCGTGGCGCTACTCAAGATGGGCCCGCTTGCTTTTTCATGAGTGCCATTGCTCTGGGCCTGGGAGGGTCTGGGGTCCCGTACGCTGCTGAAGCCAGTCTGAATCAGAGTCCTGGGATTTGCTCCCGGCCGCTGGCAGCGGTAAAGCCCACGGAACGCCGAGCGGAACTTCTGAGACATGGCGTTGTAGATCACAGGGTTTATAGCACTGTTGGCATAGATGCACGTCCGACAAAACAGGAGGAACCAGGCGTCCAGATAAGGCGTGGACACGAAAGAGTTGATCAGCACCAGTGTTCGGTAGGGCATCCACAGCAGGGCGAACAGGATCACTACTACTACCAGCATCTTAGTCACCTGCAGGGAGGAGGCAACAGCTCAGTTAATCAGCCCATGAAGGTGAAGGCGAACGTTTGGCAGAACAAGTCCTTCATTTAGCATGAAAAAGCCCAAACGCGAGGCGGCTCCCAGTCAGTCTGTCTTTAAATGAACAAAACTACTTTAAAGACTCCAGTGATTAAATCAGCTTCAAGTCCAAACAACAGACAACTCACTGGATTTACATGGTTGACTCCACCGAGGTCCAGTACAAAGTTTCACAGTTTAATATATAATATAATATAAACTCTGTAGTACTTGATTTTAACGGACTCACAAGTAGGACTGGCTCAAATCCTACTCAGGTTGAAACGAACCTCATCTTCTTACCACAACTACTAAACCTTTACAAGAGGAGAAAGGAAACAGCAACTTAGTAACAGACGAGTGGTGAGTTGGAGGAAGAAGCTGGACAGACTGGGAGCAAGGAAAGGACTCTGAAGACGAAAGAGTCCTGTCAAGCCCGGTAGGACTCCGGCACCAGTCACGTTAGGACCTAGACACAATCTAGGGCAGACATGTCAGCCAGCTGATCTTCATTCATTCTTACTCACTTGAAATGATAATGACAATGGCGATGACCAGGAGTGTGGATGTGAAGGAGGAAGGCAGAGCGGTGGAGGGTGAGGAATGCTGAGGTACGCCTTCATGGGAGAGGGATGGAGAGGGGTCAGGGCGAATGGTGACTTGTCTGGTTCGCTTCTGTAGAACAATAACGTACGTTTCCCCTGGTGGGAGGCGCCTTAGCGTGGACTAAACAGTACAACCCCTCCAACCTGAAACCAGGATGATAAACAGGCAGACAGGCAGAGAGCACAGGTGAAATCAATAACCAGGTAGGTCACGGCAGAACAATGGACAGAAGCCGGAGGTCAAGCTGCTGAGACGTTGGTTGGCCTCAGAGAGATTCTCATTCAGCGCCTCAGAAAGGGGAAGCAGTTCTTCACCGAGGTGGACTCGCCCATCTCCTAAGCGAGGCCAGCGACTGTTCTGTGGTTCTATCTTGATTGACACGGTACTACTAGTACGGGGGAGGAAAATCTGTCCAATAGTTGGAACGCTGGACCAGCTCTGAGCTCTGATCTGGGTCACGACCTTGGAGGAGAGCTGCTGCTCCTCCACATCTTCAGATGCCTCTTAGATGCTTTGCAGGGAAGGTGGACCATGAATGTCCTACCAAGAATCAACCCAGGAGGCCCAGGACATGCTGGAGGCCGCTGGGAACAGATGGATGGATGGATGGAGTAGAAGAAACTCTGAACACACTTAAATGTGACAAGAATCAAAAGTAGTCTAATGTAACGATCTCCTTCTAGATAATCCTACCTACGCATCCTACGGTGGTTTCATGTTTCCACAGTACGCACTTACAGAAGCTACTACTGGTTTCCACCACGAGTGATACAGAACAAGGAACAGTGTCAAGTCAGTCTCAGCAGTGACGGGCTCATCCTTTTATTACACACACATTAGTAATAAAACAGAGTCAATAGCGCTGAGCTGAAATTACAGCCTGGAAGACAGATTCCGCCGCTGGGCCGTCCACAGTCACAATTACCCATGACATCCAACACACTGTGCAGAAATGCATGCAGCTAAATTATTTGTGTGCCACAGCTGAGCACAATATGAGATGACGCATCTTTATCATTTATCCGATTAGCGCTGACTGCTTCTTGAACATTTGAGTCATCATCAACACATTGGATGATGCATAAGCACCCACCGAGATCGAGGGTGGGAGATCGTTCTTTGAATTTGACACCGATAATTAGCTTGTTGTGTGAGTGCACGTTGAACGCGGGGGTTCACCGAGGCGAACTGACTGAAGGCGGAGGAGGGGAAGCAAAAGGAAGCGAAGGGGACCGCGTCGCTGCGTCCAACCTTGAAAGGCAACTGCTGTAGAGGTGCGTGAGGATGCCTGTGCTTCTGTGCGTCCACACAGAGCCCCCTGGCTGGTCACCATGGTAACAGCTCTGGTGACTCCGAGACACGGGGTGGATGCCCGGTGAGTGGGAGTGGGGTGCTGAGCCTTATCAGCCCCAATAACGCTCCACACACCGACAGCTGTTTTCTGAAGTGCTCCACCCGCCTTCACTGTGCCAGAGCCATTTGGTTCAAGCGTGGCCGCTTTTGAGTCCCCGGCACAGGAATAAATGAAGCCGTGTGGCAGGCATACATACATACCGCTCCACGTCCACCACACCTCTGAGCCAGCGACAGCGAGGCAGGAAGGCGTCAGACCTTTAATGCTGTGGTAGCAGGAGTCAACGTTCGGCTGTTTTCACCATCGAGGCATGTGGTACAAGTTCACAGCCTCAGATGCTACGGACCCGCCTGTGGGCGACCGAGCCCCCTGTAGCTGACTGCACTCCAGCAGATCACAGACACGAAGGATCCCTCAGAGATTAAAACTATGCAGTGATCTCACAGCGCACTGGATTCATCTGCAATCATAAAAGTGCCATTCTCTGGCGCACACAAGTTTATCGGCCTCCCATCAGATTGAGTGGGCCTCATCAAACGCTGAATGAGAGAGCATGAAGTGCCTGTTGAAGAACTGAGAGCACAATCATCTGCGATATTAAGCGCCCTTAAGAGTAAATCCCAAATCCCATTATGCAAATCTGATGCTCCTCGATGAATCCATGAGAGATTACGGTTTCCCCGCGCTCTGCCACGAGACCCGCGTCCAAGTCTCGCACTGACGCCTGAAATAACAAGTCGCTGCTGTACGTTGAAAATAAAACTAAAAACTGACGCAGGAATTTACAGGGAGGGAAAAGTACTGGTTGTGGTTCTGGTCGTGCATCACCGACACACGGCGTTGACTATGGGAACTGATTGATCCGTGTCCAGATTCACTATGAAAGGAAACTACTGGGCCTCCTTTCTGCTGCTCACCTACAAACCTATTTTCTAAAGGCCAGACTTGCTTTAATATGGTCTGCTAGTCACACGTACAATAGTCTGGGAGGCAGCCTGCTCCCACAGATCAGAGGGGAACCTGAACAACCCGATATCTGGAGGTGGGTAAGCAGCCAGAAGCTGTGCTCTGGACTCGGCTCCTCCACGAGCATCGAGCCTCTGTGGCAACGGTGCCAAGCTGAAGGAAGTGAAGCTTTGTCAGATCGCTTGAGAGACAGCTCGCTGAACAAAGCCAGAGCCGTGCTTCGATTTTCTTTAAGTGAAGTACAGCTTTTAGCGAGTAAGTTGTCGTGTTGCAGACACAAACAGGTGGACGTTCCTGACGGAGGCACCTGTCTGCCACCTTTGGACACAGGCTGCAGGATTATAGCTCACAGGAGCCCGTGAAACACCTGAGAGAACAGAATGTGGACACAGAACTAATTCCTTCCAGACGAACCCTCCTGCGAGCAGGACAGGGAGCTTTCAACACCAGAAACCTGAGAGAATGGATTTACAGCCAAGAGCACACAGACAAAGCAGCCACCTGAAGGAGACGAGGCTTTTCAATCAGACGGATCCGACGAAGCCATTACCGCTACAATTGCCTTTGGGACCTTATAAAAGCCAGGACAGAAACCAGACAAGAGGCGACGGATAACGGGAACATCGTCAACATGCTGTTAAGAGCGAATCACGGCAAGAAATAACAGCGAGACAGAAGGAGCGAGCCACAGACCTGCTTCCTGGAAGAGAGGGCAGTCTTCCCCCGGCCTTGGCGACCGGCCTTCACCGCCTCCGAGGCTTCCCGGCAGCTCTGACGCAGCGTGGTGGCCCTGGTGTCAGGGTGGCTGGGCAGAGGGCTGGAGGAAGGAACGTCTGTTAGAGAAAAGGTCTGACGAAGGACCCACGACTCAACAAATGACTGGTTATATGTGCTCAGACTTTCTCCTGAAATCGAAGGAACCAGTTTGAAGCTTTGCTCCAGAGTGGTGCCAGTTAATAATCGTAATGACGTCATCACTTAAACACCGTATTCTCTGATGGATGCTGCAGAAGAAGCAGCATCCATCGACATGAATGTGAGCAAAAGGAGTTTTAATGATGGAGTGTTTCTTTGTGTTGGCCAACAGTCGATCATAACTAATATTATTGTTCATCATTTGTCAGTTATTAGCAGTGGTAAAAGATTAAGACGTTGCATCTTGAGACCACGACAGCTTTTTAGTAAACCGTGTGTAATTTAATGGAGAGATTGGATCACATAGCTCCAACACACCTGACGTAGAGGATCCGCGCGATCAGGCCGTACAGCACGATGGCGAGGAGCAGCGGCACGACGTAGAAGATGGCGAAGTCGGTGAGGTAGATGGGCAGGTAGAGGTCGCGCTTCACTTTGTAGCCGCACTGCACCGCCTGCCCGTCCTGGCTGACCTGCGGATCACAGTTACTCCCAGGATGCTGTGCACATAATGATCTTCAATCTCCACATAATAACACGCTCTCAGACACGGCACTGAGCTCTTAGAGGGCTTTTCACATTCCCCTGCAGTTGAACTGCAATTTGTATGAAATAGGCCTTGATGCTCCGTTTTCTTCATGACTCATGCACTTACTTAGTGGAACACTCAGGGCGTCAGGGCTGCTATTATGTTTATTTTAGCCGATCATCGCCCGAACATTCAATCAGACCTTTGTTCTTATGCAGCCGTTGTTCTCTGCTGCTTTGTGTTCACGGAGGGCCCAGTAATCTCACGTCACATCCGTACCTGAATGTCCACCAGGAACAACCACAGCATGCAGTAGACGCAGGTGAGGATCCAAACCCCGGCGATGATCCGCTTGGCCCGGGACACGGTGCAGACTGTCTGGGCCTTTATGGGATGGCAGATAGCGATGTACCTGCAGGCAAACAGGGAACGCAGCGTTTACCACCGAGGGGCCGCTCATGCAAACCTCGTCGTCCGCGGGGAGGCACACACAGCGTTAAGCGTCACGCATAACGGAGGCTCCTGGTTCCTGGAGGTTCACTCAGTCAAACCATCACTATGGCTGGACAGAGAGTCACAGACAGAGACACAGACAGAGTCAGAGTCACAAACATACAGACAGAGACACAGAGAGACAGAGACACAGACAGAGTCAGAGTCACAAACATACAGACAGAGACACAGAGAGACAGAGTCACAAACATACAGACAGAGACACAAACATACAGACAGAGTCACAGAGAGACAGACAGACAGAGACACAGAGAGACAGAGACACAGACAGAGTCAGAGTCACAAACATACAGACAGACAGACAGAGACACAGAGAGACAGAGACACAAACATACAGACAGAGTCACAGAGAGACAGAGACACAGACAGAGTCACAGAGAGACAGACAGACACAGGGACATGCAGACAGACACACACACACACAGAGACGGAGTCACAGACAGAGACACAGACAGAGTCACAAACATACAGACAGACAGAGACACAGAGTCACAAACATACAGACACAGACAGAGTCACAGACAAGAGACACAGACGTGCAGACAGACACAGGGACAGACAGACAGACAGAGTCAGAGAGAGACAGACAGACACAGGGACATGCAGACGTGGCTCTTTCACGTCGTTTGCTGTCGAAACGTTTTCTTTGTTCTTGGGAATGAGAAACTCGTGTGTTGCTCTTGTGCTGCTGCAGCATTTCAAATGATCTGATGACACGATTCAGAAACACATGAAGTGAAGATGGCGGCGCCTACAATTCTCATGACTGAGCCGACATTTCTGCTCGTCTGGACGCTCGTCTTCTCTGCATCCTCGTGATCATTGTGGTTTTGGCATGATCACGTTCAGTTGAACGGATCCACCCTCATTTGTTGGCTACTTTACTGCTTAATTACTTCTTTACAGGTTGCGTGTCCGCCGAGTCTCACCTCTCCACAGTGAAGGCAGTGATGGAGCAGGAGGACACGTTGATCCCCAGGTACTGAAGGTAGGTGATCCCCAGGCAGCCGGCGTGGCCGAAGATCCACGTGCCTGACAGACTGTCTGAAATGTTGGGCAGCCCCGCCGCCACCAGCACGGTCAGATCAGCCACGGCCAGGCTGACAAGGTAGCAGTTAGTGGGCGTCTTCATGTGGCGCGTGGTCAGGACCACCAGCACCACCATGATGTTGCCCACGATGCCCACGCCACACACCAGCAGCACGAGGAACACGGACACGGTCTTGTACTCTAATGAGTCAGACACGGCAGTGCTGGGACTCAAAGAGATGTTGGTCGGCGTGTCCACTCTGGAGCTCACGTTGCTGGTCATGTTAGCGAGAAGAAGGCGTTAAGTGATGAGGAGCATGTCTGCTGAGGATCAAACGGACACTTGTGCTCGTCGTTAATCACCAACGAGGTCTCTGTTTTTTCGTCTTCCTTTAATTAAGTCCAAACACCACTTCGGCCTCGCTGCGGTCACCTAAAAAAGGAAGAGGAGTTCAATCAATTCCACGTTTGTGTTTAACACACACAAAGAAAAGTCTGGCTGCCGTCACCTGAATGTTCCCTAGAAGCAAACGGAGAAAAACACACGTGAAGCAGCTGCCGAACATGCAGAGAAAGAACCATCTTAAACGGTGGACGGACCGTATGAAGTTGGCGTTTTGTCTGTGGAGGCTTCAGAGTGAGCTGCTGCTGTCAGGACTCGTGGGCATTTACCACATTCCACAGAACGACTGGCACCACGGTTTAATGTGCTGCACTATTTGTACTCAATTAACCAAAATCTCCTAAGAAACACATCACCACCAGGGTTACTGTGGCTCAAAACAGCCGTTGGGCCTGGAGGCGAGTCCTCCTGCTGCAGCTTTAGATGAACAGACTAACTGCAAACCAAGAGCTGTCTATACTTAATAAGACAAAGACATATGAGCCTTCGTCTGCCTAACCCTGACCCGCCAGAACTGTACAGTCCTGTTGGAGGGGCAGCTGTTACAGGAGGCTTTGGAGGCTCAAACCCTGTTTGCGCCATTAAACACGCAAGTGTCCAATAGCTGACGCCCAAGCAACAGCCCGGCAGACGTAACGGACAGATCCCCTCCAGCGCCGAAACACTGCTGAGCGCAGCGGGACATTTCTGCTGGAAACAGCTGGAAACAGCTGGAGACGTCACAGGACAAAGTGCGTCTCGTTTGTGCCAGAGGCTAATTAACCACCGACAGCCTGGGAGGCGCGCGCTGCTCTCACGCGCCTCCTGAGGGCTGCCTTCAGTGACCTGAGGCGGACATGAAAAGTAATTTAGTTCCATCAGCCGAGCACGCGCACTCTCCATTCCGCTACGCAGCTGAGCCGAGCTTGCGCACACGATGCGTCAACTTTTAGCACAAGGTCCCTGCAGCAAGTGTGAAAGAACATTACGCTAATGAGCCTCAGCCGCCAGGCTCCGCTCAGGGAGCTGAAGTCCCACCTCGGTCTTCTCCTTGACTGTGGTGACGCTGGGTGCGTCGGGTTTCACGGACGTCCAGTCATCGTAAGATAAGCGAGCCAAGCTGTGGTCAGCGGGCTGGATTCGGACACATGCATCTCACCGTGGCAAAGAGAAGTAGCAGAAGAGCGGGACGCTGCCGTCGAGCAAGGCACCAAACCCGCCACTGTGTCCATCAGTAACAAACTGCGGCTTTCAGTAAAGCGTCTGTGACACAGACAACATCTTTCTCTACTGACCCCGCGGAGGAGAATTTCAGCTGTTCTGTCCAGGAGCAGTTCCTCCACTGGAAGAAGCAAACGGTTCAAGTTGAGACGCGACCGGAGGAAGTAGATGCTGTTGGTGCCGTATCAGCCTCTGAACGCAGGGAGGAAAACTCATCACAAACTTCCACCTGTTAACAGTCGGTGGAAACTAAAGCCTTTACCTTGCGCGTCTTCCTCCCAGTGCGAGCCGCCGCTTGAAGCCGCAGGTCGGCGGCGCAGACACGCTTTCACTGGTCACACCCACGCGGAGGAGCGGCACTTGGCATTTCAAAATAAGAGCCCATTACGTCTTCGGGAATTGCGTGCGTGTGTGCGCGTGTGTGCGCCTAACCCTAATTCTAACCCTTACCTCTAATTGGGGATTCTAAACGTCATATTAATAATATATACGTTACGCTTATAGACAGTTAGTCAGATAGTTTTTCCCTGCTGCTAAACACATTTCTTGAAAGCTTCATCCATTTTCTCACAACCTAAAAACAAATCAAAACCTTCAGACCACGTTCAACAGAGTCCAGGCAGAGTTCAGGTCCTGCACTGGGCCGCTGAAAACCCGTTCCGAGCATCCGTTGGGGTCTCGGACTCAGCGTCCGGAGGAGCATCACTGCCCCCTACTGGGCCGACGAAGCATTACCTGCTACTGCACAGCAGTGTTTGTCAACCGCTGGGCCGCGGTCCACTAGCAAAGCAATGAAACGTTGTCCACGTAAACCTAAACGTCTACAGACAAGACACCGAACTTCACAACAACACAGACTATTTAGTTGAAACACGTGAACGGACGCAGAAACAGGCAGCGTTACTTAGAAAAAACACCAAGACGAGAGAGAAAGTTACTGAACGACAAGTTACTGAACTCATCCAAAGCCAAACAAGCTCCAGACCGAAGCAGAGACACTGACGCTGCCTGAGAAATGGTCTGAACAGATGCTCTGGATCCGTTAAAGCAAGAAACAGGTCCCTCCAATGAAACGGAGACCAGGTCTGCATTATTTACAGGTTGTGTGCTTTAAATGATGACAGAATGATGATGAAAGGTTGGGGATCACTGACGTGTCATGTGTTTGGGCGAAGTGCAGGTCTCCACATATCTGCTGTCATCTAGCAGCACGTTTCAGATATCATATTTAAAGACACTTTGCCCCCATAATAAGCACACGCTCCACAGCGCTGGATGATTCCCACCCGCATGGTCAGAACAGGCAGACTGTGAAATGCTGGTAGGTGACACATAGGAGGTGGTGAGACCACATGGATGTAGCTGTTTGACACAATTTCATACACAGGCACATTGAAGAACTGTAATGTTCAGACGGTCCGACACATAAATGATACCAAGCTAAAGTCACACACAAACAAGTGTCTTCACTTTATTTATTTTTGATCAATTTATCTACATCCCATGTACTACTGGTGTGAGAATCCAGGCGTCCATACAACACACACTGCCTGTTAAACATCAGTAACACAATAGTGGGACAGCTGTGCTTTACTGAACCCACAAGGAACCAGTAGTTTCTACAGACTTTCACCTCAACATGGAGCAGAGGGTCGAACCTGAGGCCCGTGGAGGCTGAACCCGGCCTGAGACATGAGGTGCTACGGATGCTCAGCAGGACAGAAGCACCACGTAGGAAAACTGCTAGTACGTAAAGAACGACTAACAAACACCAGACGTTGTGTTTGCTTCCGTCGGGGCAGCGGCACCTCGTACTGCGGGTTGAAGCCGAGTGAAGCCGAGTGAAGCCGAGTGAAGCCGAGCAGCCTACACCAACGGGTTCTCTAGACTTGTCCTACTGCAACGAACGGCTGCATTTCACGCGGAGCCCCACCACCTGAGACACGCACTGATCTGAGACCAGTCCTCGCTCAGCGCCTCCTCCTCAGGTCGTCGTGTGTTGATGACGTTGAGGTAATGGCCGCTCTCGCTGTTCTGTGCGGGCTGCTTTAGTTTCTCAACCACGGCGGCTAAATTCAACGGTGTAATTTTGATTTGAGACCGTCAAACCGACGCCAACGGGGGAGGGTCGTTTTAACGCAGCAGCCGTTTAAAGAGCTCCGGGTCAGCGAGGTGAACTGAATCTTCTGGTTGTTAGCAGTTAGCTTGTAGCTTAGCTTCGGGGCAGCCTGCATTGTTAATTGAAAGACAGTCGAGTGGGCTACAGCGTCCGCGCTGCAGGCGACCGCGCACGGCCGCCGGCCGCGTAGCCCGTGGCTGTCGGGGAATGTCTGCTGCTCGGTAAAGGAGGCGGTTCGCTGCTTAACCGAGGCTCCTGTGCTCGTCAAGTTCTGGGCCTCGGCGCGACCCGGCTAACGGGTGTTAACGTTAGAAATCACGCTGCGCTGCAAGTGAACGCGTGTAACACGCTGCGCAGCAGTAGAAAGACCTTTACATGCGGCTGAAATACACGACGCGTCTTCACTCCCATCACTGATGTGCCGCTGTGAGCTAGCTTGTCACGGCTAGTGTTTCTTTTTGATGCACCGGAAGCTAGTGAAGCCCCTGTCGGTTAAATGCACACGATAGTCCGACAGCTCATGCGGGTCGAGCTGGATTGTTCTCTGTGTAGTCGGACAGTTCGCGTCCAGTCACCGGAACGCGAGCGTTTGGAGCTTTCGGTCTGTGAGACGCTTCCTTAGCGACGCTGCGCCACATACGTGTAGATATTCCTCGTTGTTGGACGCTGATCGAGTCCACATTTGAAATTGGTGTATTTTGTGTTTATTGAATGGATTTTGTTGCCATGTACTTTTCATGAAATAACTGCGTAGCTTTGTTACTTACATTTTTATTTTTGCAGCAGACTATTCCCATGGATACTCCTGAAAGCCCTACCCAGTCCCCCCAGTCTCCCGAGGAGGAAGACAAGGGTCTTTCTGACAGTGAGCTTCTGGATTCTGCTGATGACCAGGAGGACAGAGTCATCTCAGGCAGTGATGCAGTTCACGATGAGGAAAACGAGCTGGATGAGGAGGACAGAGATGAAGAGACAGTGGAAAGCCGAGGTAGAGGTTTGGAGGAGAGGCAAGACGACGATGAGGTAGTTCCTGACTTTGTTTCTGACCCAGAGGATGAGGAGCCTGTAGAAGAAACAGGAGGGATGGGACAGGAGGATGAGACAATTATGCTGATGGAGGGAGATGAAGATGGTGCACAGGGGGGCTATATAGATGGAGAGGAAGAAGAGGACGATCAAGTTATTGACACCCCTCAGTCACCGGACTCAGAGCCTGGACAGGTCAGGAGATTCATTGCTGAAGATGATGATGACCGGGAGGAGGAATACACTTACTACAGAAAGAATACCAAGTCAGAGCGCGTGACTGTTGAGGCGGAAGACGAGGAGGAGGAGGACGATAACAAGACAGAGGAGGAAAAAATGATGAGAGTCGAAAAAGATGAGCTGAGGAGATCTGTCATGGTGAGAGAGCTGGATGACGATTCAGCATCTGTTTCCCGGGAGTTGGACGAACATGAGCTAGATTACGATGAGGAGGTGCCGGAGGAGCCCAGCATCCCTGCACATGAGGATGAGGAAGAGGAGGAAGATGCAAAAGTCGAAGGAGAAGAGGAGGAAAAGAGCATTAAGAAGGAGAAGAAACCAATCCTACCCCCATCTCCTAAAGACAGTGACTCCAAGAGGATGGATGAGTGCAAAGGACCAGAGAGACTGCGTAAAGAGAAAGATTCCTGCAGAGACAAGTCAAAGGACGAGGATGATGGAGAGATCGATGAAGGCGAGATTGATGTAAGTGATCATAGTTTGGGTTGTAGTTAAGCTTCTCACTGCTTTTACACCCTATTGTTCTGTATAACATCTGCCAAAGACACAGGATTGGTCTGATTTGTCATGGACACTGGAGGAGAAGCTGTAGTTCCACAGGTAGAATACATTAGTTGTGGACATGAGGTTATTACCTTGAGTTGCGTTTGAACAATCAGACCTAAACTCTGTGGGTGGACTTGGTGAACCAGTAAGAACACGTATGGCAACATAGCTTTCACACACGTGCATTATGATGCCTTTCTGACTCCAGCTCTATCCAGATACATCGCCTACTCCCCAGCTGCATGTCATTTCAGCGACACAGGCCGTTGACAGTACTCAAATGTTGCTTCAGATAAATGAGTCTGACCATAGTTACTTACCATCATGTTGTACTTGACAGACAGCAATTCATAAAAATACATTTTACGTGCTCTGTAAAGCACCATTGGTTCTTGTGTTGAATGTAATTACACAATTACTGAGAACAATGACCTCAGGAGCACCACTACGGGAACGTTTGTTTTTGTCTAAGTAGGCAGAGGAATCTGAAAAACAGGCCTGTGTCAGTAAGGCATGGTAAGAAATGTCCTACTGAGCCTGAGGTGATGAGAACGTGTAGGTATAGGCAGCGTCTAGTCTGATGGTCATACTGTAGGATAACATACATATTTCAGCACAACTATAAACTACTGCCAATCAAAGTGAAGGTGCCAGTGCTTGTGGACACCTCTGCAGTGTGCGAGCAGACGTCTCCACTTTTAACCTGTGCTGTCAGGTTCTGCCGTGTGTAATAAATTAGACTCCGTGTTTGCAGATCGCTGGTTGAGTGTTGACAAGGCCGAGCATATTAGGCTCAGCCTTTCCCAGTTTTTCCCCTATTTTACATCCGTTATTTTCTGCAGCGATGCATGGCTGCAAGGGTTTGGCTTTCACCTACAGTGAACGGCAGCTTTACGTCACGTCACGCTGACTTGGATCAAGTTAGCCCGGTACTTTTTTCACATAAAACCCTTTTTCCTTGTCAATTATATTTTACATAAATTCAGAGACACAAATGTGAATGATTGAGAGCATGATTAGTAAGTATTAAACCTAGTATTGCTTCAATCATTAGTTCCAATATGTCATTATTTCTCTTATGTGTGGGCAGGATGATGACCTGGAGGAGGGGGAGGTCAAAGATCCCTCAGACAGAAAGATTAGACCACGTCCCATCTGCAGGTTCTTCATCAAAGGTAGGTGATGCAAAGTGGAGCTTGGGTCCTACATCAGCACGACTCATATTGTTACCTATAGGTATCTAACGCTGCGAACAGTAGGGAATCGAGGTAGTTATAATCAAAGTCAATATCTGATTTGCTTGAGGTCTGCTGTGATTCTTTCTTGAGGTCATTCCACAGCATCTAGTGGTTTCTGGACTCTGGACAAAAGGCACAGAAGCCTTTGTTTGCAGAATTTTCTTCCTCGCCTAAGTTGACAGGAGCATCAGCTACTCTACGTTTGTTACCACGCTTGTGTGGCTGTTCTCCCCACATGTCTTACTTTCATCATTCCTCAGAGCTTTTTCTACTTCCCAGTAGGATGTCATGGTGGTATTTGGCAAACTTGTTGTCTTTGGCATATTTTCTTTTTCAGTGAATGACTTCATTCCTTCTCCCACTTTAGCAAACAAGTAAAATAGAGTTGTTATCGGTCATGTGTGAGTCTGCTTGACATGAACAGTCATGTGCAAATGTACCCATCACAGAATGATGTCTCTGAATGAAGCCATCGCGATGTCCGTCATCAACAAAAATCCACCATCTTCTTTAAAAGTGGTCGAGAAAATATGAGCATTTTACCTGAGCAGTTCTTCAGGTTTATCTAATAGTGTTAGAGTAGCAGAGGTCAACGCTTTCTGAGCCGTAGAGGACTCTTCGAGCGACTGTTCAGAGGTGTGACAGTCTGTGGCTTCTCATGGAGTCTTGTGTTGCAGACTATTCTACATAGGTTGTTAAGAGACACGAGTGTCTAGAAAGCCGATAAAATAGGATTGACTGGATGAATGCTGCCGTCCAGATCTCATCTGGCTCGAATGTTCCATGTGTGGTAAAAATGCTTGCTCAAAAAAAAAAAACACTGCAACAACAGCCAAAACAACGAAGAGCCCAGTTACAGCTGCTATTCTGTCCTACTGATGTTCAGCTGTGATGTGAAGTAGTAGAGCCTGGTTTCCTTCTGTTCGGAAGTTGACTTTAGATGTTTGCTTTGCTCTGTGATGTAATGTGTAACTGTTTGTTTTGTGTCTTGAAGTTGAAATGTTGTGTGTCATTCATAAACGCTCTTTTTGTTTTTTCTTATCCTGCTTACACTGGGTGGTTTTACCTTGTGCTTTTACTTGTCAAACACTTACATACTGTAATAAAAATAATAATGTGTACCAGGCTTTGCTAAGCGACCAGTGCACACCAGGGGGAGTCATTGCACTTTCTAGCTCTTGTGTCCTTAGGAAACCAGGCATGTAAAATCAAGTTTTCTACCAGGACGAACACACTTGTTATATCCACTATGCTGCATTTTGTTTACCGTTGTTCTGTAGTGTGACTCAGCTTTATTTGAGAAAGTCCTCGCCTCAGCTTCTTATTCGAGGAAATGACCACCATGTCTTTTCTGTCACATGTTGTGTTTTGCAGGAAATTGTACTTGGGGCATGAACTGTAGGTTCATCCACCCTGGAGTGAACGACAAAGGCAACTACTCCCTCATCAGTAAACCAGAACTCTTCTCACCCAATGGAGCTCCTCCTGGAGGACCTCTCCCACTCCTCCCTAATAATCCCTGGGTACCTTTATTCCCCCGTTCAAGCATACGGGGTCTATTTACGTTTGCTAGATTGCATTAACGTTGTTAAACTACCTGAGTATTGGTAAATTACAGCATTAGTATGACATATCAGACAGTTTGTCTGTGAGCACAGATGCATATATAGTGAACCATTTGTCGCTGATTCAGGCTGCGCCAGCAGTGGAGGAGCTGCCTCCTCCCCCTCTTCCAGTGGAGCCTCCAGTAGAAAGTGCCTGGGAGAGAGGCCTCCGACATGCCAAAGAGGTAAACGCATGTGGCATGCTTCTGTGTATGCACGCTATCACCCATCTTTGGACACACCTTTCTATTCAGTTTATTGTGTGTGTTTGTGATGTGTTTAAACGTGCTTGAAGGTTGGGTAATGAGTTGGTTTCACAGATGAATATAACTGGGTGCCATCTGCATAGTGTTTCCAAATAATATTACCTAGAGCTAGATGTAAAGAGTGAAAAGTATTGGACTAAGCACAGAACCTGTCAAACTCCAAAGTAGATTTTAGTGTGTATGGAAGAGTTATCATTAACAGGAATGAAGTGGATTCTGTGGTCTTCACCTGGAATGGTTTTTGTTTTGAAGGAGTTTCCACAGGTGTTGATAGCTGTTAACTGGTTTTTCTTCATTCTCTGGTCCTTCCCCTTCCAAACCGTGTCAGTAATATTCTGATTGATAGATTGAAGCCAGGTCGTCTGATGCAAGACTGTGCTTGGTCAGTAGCTCCTACAGAAACTAGAGGTGTGTTTGGAGCCAATGATGGTCCAAACCAGATGGGATGGCACAGCATGTAGCTGGAAAATGCTGCGGCAGCCAGGCTGGTCCCCACCGGTGTCGGCAGCGAAGCCCCCGAGCGTCACTGTGAGGAGCACATGGGACCGGCCAGTTCTCTCTGCACGTCCAACGAACTCTACCTCAAATCTTTATTCCTAACTTAAATTATGAGCTCTGTGAACTGAAAACGCTGTTTTAAAAATTTGTAAACACAATACAGTGTTCAGTCAGAAATAACACTGAAAGAGAAGGCGGATGGTAGTGGAGTTTTTTTTTTTCAAAGGTTACAGATGGCTGGGTTACTGGTAGTACGATTACACTGCAGAACTTCAGTTATTCAACGTGTTGAACTTGGTTTGAACTTCATGTTCTATGTGTAGTTCTCCTTTTCTGCTTGCTAGAAGAATCAGTGAGGACTTCCCCACTTTCTGACTTTCTTTCTGCGTCCACAGGTGCTGAAGAAGGCCACCATCCGTAAGGAGCAGGAGCCAGACTTTGAGGAAAAGCGCTTCAACGTGACCATTGGAGAAGACGAAAGAGAATTTGACAAAGAGAATGACTTCTTCCGAGAACGCAGCTACCGCATCATCAGAGAGTACGGCTTCTCACAGCGATTGCATTAGTTACACACATGGACACGGTGTCTCCTTTTAGCTACGGTGCATAGCAGAAAAAACTCTTAATAACAGATAGTCATTGATTATGGAACAGAATCACTTCCCTTGCTGTGCACAAAGTTTTATTATACAATACTGAATTTCTGTAGTAAATTCCAGCGTAACTCTGACTCATGTTTTCTGTTGTACTCTTTCAGTGAAATGGAATTCAGAGATCCTCTCTATGGGTAAGTGTAGACTTGATCTATGCCATAAAGGTTTTTGCTGTTTGTAGAACTGTATGTGGTCTTACATGTGTTTTCCTCTGCAGTGACCCGTATGCAGATCCATACTATGACTATGAGATGGAGGCGCTGTGGCGAGGAGGCCAGTATGAGAACTTCAGAGTGCAATACACAGAGGCTCCTCTTCCTTACCACTACAGTGTGAGTATCACAGCCAGCAGGCCTTAAACAGCTGTAATCGACCTGAGAGCAGCTGCAGCTCATCCTTTTGAAGGTCTTTCATTCAGTCTGAGCCACAGAGCAACTGGATTAATACATCTGTTATTCTCCGTTTCACTGATCCTTTGAAAGATCTGAATAAACAGCTTTCAATAAGGCTCCTATGTGTATACACAGCCTTTGATGCGTTTTCTTTGACGAGACCATTTGAACGTAATGTTGACGTATTTCTCCAAACGCACGTCGTTTATTTAGACTTTTGGATTCAGTCTCCTGTGATTTAAAGTAATGCCCAATATTAAATTGACTGTTTATTCATGCAAATCTTTTTTACCATGAAAACGCTTTTTTCCGTACTCCACTTTAAAGGAGCGCGAACGTGACCATGATCCCCGGGAGCGTAACCGGGACCGAGAGAGGGAGCGAGATCACCGCGAGAGGGAGCGCCGGTTAAGGGAGAGGGAAAGAGAAAGGGAGCGGGAGCGTGAGAAGGAGAGGATGCGGCGGAAAGAAGAATGGGAGAGGGACCGGATGAAACGGGATGAGAAGGAGAGGCCCAGGCTGCGTCCCCCTCGAGAGGCCAAGGAGAAGAAAGATGAAGACAAATTGAAACCACGCTCTCCTCCGAACCTGCCACCCAAGTAAGTGACATTTGGCTTTTAGGAAACTTCCGGTTTAATTTTATTAAAAGGTTGCTTTTCTTGGGAGATCAGAAAGTGCTTTGGGCTGTTTTTTAAATCTGGTGTTGTTTATTAATCAATTCAAATCATACTAAAGGTTTACCGGACTATTGTTGCTGATGCATTAATGTGTCAATACTAAAAGCTAGTATTAAAGTAAGCCTGGCTGGTAGGCAGTGGTAGATGGATTACCATAGGAGGGTTTTTAATTCAATTCAGCTTTATTTCTTTAGCGCCAATTCACAACATCAGTGATCTCCAGGCTCTTTACAGTGAGGTTTAAGACCTGACACAACTAAACCCAACTAATCCACATAGAGCAGCTTTGAACTGGAGCCAATCAATAAATTGTACATTTAAATAGCAACAGTGGAAAATCCACGTTAGTGGATAGAATAAATAGAAAGTCAGAGGAGCTCAGTGGATGAAGGAGGTTCCAGCATCTAGGTCTAGCCTAATTTGGAGCTTCATTTGTGAATACTGTTATCAAACTGATTCATCACCATGTGTGAGTGACTACATCTCAACAAGTTGTTGCTAGTAGCTCAACGATAATCTCTTTAGCCATGGTTTTTGCATTTTTGTTCAGATACTGACGTTAACAAAGAATACATTCTGTGGACTGGGCTCTAATCTCCCCCTCGTGGCCAACTTTAACATTTTGCAGACAGTTTTCAGTGCTAGAGGTGAGGGTTTCCATAGTAATGGCCTATTCTGGAATGAGATGAGATGTGGTGGCTTGATGGCAGAGGTTATATGTGTGCGTCCTTGTGTGTGGGATACAGACAGGGCTGATGTTAGGCCACTCACACACCAAAGTGGAGGGTTGATGGGCAGTCGCATAAGTGCATTAAATGTGAAGTATCAAAAATACCAATGAATCACGTTAACAACCGTTTCTTCTCATAGAATAATAATAATATCCTGGCAAACACTAGCATTTGTGTTTCTTCTCATTCTTCCCGTGTTTGTGATCTCGTGTTTTGAAATTGCCGGACTACATTGCATTGTCAGTCTTAATTGCATCAACCAGTGAAGTTATGAACTGAGAGTCAACACCCACAGTTTCTATTTTGTCCTGCTGTAAGTGACGCAAAGCACTTATGCAATATAACCTGTCAGTGGTGAGCAATTCATGAAAGCATGGCCTCACTTCCTTGTGATCTATGCTTGAAATTGTTGAAAAATTTAAATGATGTCTTGTTTTTGTGGTGACAATAATAAGCGACACGATATGCAAACATCAGAGATATTGTCAACACATTCAGGCTGTTTTATTCACAAATTAGTTCCACTTGCTTCCACTGTTTATTATAGATAAAGAATCAGATTTGTAATAGACATCCAGCAAAGGTTTAACCAGTTTAGTAACATAAAGCAAACAAAGTAGGTAGATGTGAATATGTAGTTTAGCATTTTAACAAATGTTGCTTTCAAATGCAGTGAAGTGGTTCTTTGGTGTTGACTTGCTGAAGCGTGACGTTAAACTTCAGCTCGTATGATCTTCCACCTGTTGGAAACCTCCCCAGGCTCTTTCCTCATCCAGTTACCCTGTGTTTATCTTGCCTTGGGCTTTATGTCTTTGATAGACACACTGCCCTCTGCCAAGGAAACCAAATCATTTTCATAAATACCGCGTCCTAAAAATAGCTCCTGTGTTGTGATTCTATTTTTAGCTCCACTAGTTCGCTCTTACATCACACCTGTGGAACTTCTCATTCTCTGGGGCTTACGAACTCGAACACGCCTGTCCATTATTTTGGTTGAGGAGGTAATTCCAAGTAGCTGTCTTTGTTCCCGATTTGAACTTGAGTCAGTGCGGCACGTAGCCCTGATCCAGTTTCTATTGTAATAGTAGTCCAGACAGATAGACGGGCCATTCAAGCATTCATTCTGTACCAGAGGAGTTTCATTCACCGTGGGAATATCCGTGCTTTTTGTTCATTTCCTACAACAAATGTTTACATAGGCACCTTATGATAAACTCTTGATCCTTGCGTTGATTTTGGTTTCTAAATATAAACATTGATTTCTCAGTTTTGGAAAATCCCAGACATAATTATAGTAAACCGCACATCTGTGATTTATCAAATGGGTTATTACACATCGGCTGGCAGATGTGTACAAACTCTGGTTAATCAGCGTAAGTGAGGACTGGAACAATTTCCCCCAGGAAACGATACCCGCGTCATGGGCAGTCTTAACGGTCTGCATTGACAGGACACTGCCTGTCCTGCTACCCCGCTGCCCTGGACCCAGCTTTCACATTCACACAGCTACAGCTTGGTTCCGTGTCTTACTCTTTTTAATATGTAACGTTAGGTGCCTTGTCCCATTGCAGCATCTCTGGCGCATGATGTGCAGTGATTGCCTTAATGCCAGATCCTGGAGGCAATGAATTAGATGCTTGAATGAACAGGATGTTACACTAACAACCAGAACGAGTAGAAATCTATGATCGTCTGTTATTCAACTCTCAGCAGACCAATGGAGCCTCCCTCAAAGAAGGAGATTGTTCCATTAATGAGGCGACCAGATGAGTGGAAGGACCCTTGGCGACGGTCCAAGTCCCCGAGGAGACGCCCGGGACTGGGCTCCCCAACACGGGGCCGCCGGCGACATCGGCCCTCGGGCTCCTCTGTCTCTCTGTCCAACTCTTCCAGGTAATGACCCTTTGTGTGTTTTTCCAAGTCAGAATGCTTGAATGCTGTTCATCTCCTTGATTGGAGAGAAACACATCTTGCATGTTATCTTACTGGAACCGTGCTGGTGAATTAGACTACACCCAAGTACGTTTCATAAGAACCAGTCTAATAGTTGTCGAGACATTTCCCTCAAAAGCATACGTGATCATTAAAAGTAAATCTGAGCCAACACAAACCAAACCCGGTGTTTGATCGTGGTGCTGTCTGTGCTGCAGGTCTTCGTCTCGGTCCTCATCCTACTCAGGCTCTGGGTCGTCTCGCTCCCGCAGCCGCTCCTCCTCGTTCAGCTCCTACTCCAGCCACTCATCCCAACGCAGTTCGTTCACTGGCAGCCGCTCAAGGTAAACAAGACAAGGGTTTCTAACGACGCACGCTCTGACTACTTTATATACAGTGATTTTATTAAGTAGTTCTTTTATTCTAGTCATAATATTAGCTTGTATTGGAGAGAAAGAGCAAGTATCTCACTCAGCCAGGTGGAGACAACCAACTCATAATATGGACTGAATCCATTAATCCATTTTAGACCAGGCTTGGAGACAAGTTAGTGTTTCTGCCTTTTTAACACCAAGTCCATCTCTTTGTGTGCTTATAAGTTGTCTTGGCAACCAGCTTAAAAGCAGGTGCAGGTGAGCGAAGAAAACGAAATGAGAGCCAGTAAAAACCAGTTGGGTTAATGTTGCGAGCATCGTTTGAATTTTATTCATAGCTCACATGACAACAGTTGGCAGCTACTTTCTATTTAAAGCAGCCATCACAAAAGAAGCACAGCCACACAGAGAGCAAGGTATTAATCATCTAGTTCTTAATAAATAGTTTGTGGATGCTGGCGTGGTCTCGGTCAACGTGAAACACTGGAAGCCAAATATACTTTGTCTTTTAGGTCTGGATCATTCTCCACATCTCCCTCACCAAGTCCAGCAGCAATAAGGAACCCAAAGAACAAACCGGAAGTTCCTCCTGTGTTAGCTAAAGGGTAAACGTTCATTCATTGTTCTGTCCTGTTAGCAAAGCCTGTCCCCTCAAATAGGTTCTACCAGTAATGTTAAATGCCTTGAATGTGCTAGTAAATTGTCTCTAAAGACTTTCCATCACTGCCTACATGCTTAAAAACACATGAAGGGCTGTTTCCTCCCCCAGCATGCCCCAGAAGCCTGGTTCCATGCCCCCTCCTCGCAGGGACAAGCCTCCCATGAAAAAAGCCCCCAGTCCTCCTCCTCCTGGAGCACTGCAGGGCAGACCTTCCAAAACCATGGCAGAGATAAGTAAGCCTCCCGCCAACCCTCGGGAGCCCGGTAGCACAGCTGCTGGACCAGCCAGCGGTGGAATTGGGAGGCCGCCGCCGCCGCCACGGGAACCTGGAAAACCCCCCAACCCGAGGGAGGGCAGAAGGAAAGAACGGCAGCAGCACCCTCCCCGGCGGTAGGTGCTTTATTGTAGTAGAGCACCACAACGCAGATAAGGACCCACTTCATTCCATCAAAGCAAAGGTTTATGGCAGGAATATGGAAAAATGCTCGTTCCTCTCTCATTAGAACTGATACAGGCCCATGTTTGGTAGCCAGGATCAGTAATTACAGCATTAGTTTGGCTGAAACGCATCACGAGGCTTGACTAAAAGGGCCTTTATTGTGCTGAAGCAAGATAAAAACACTGCTTCTGTCTTCAAGCACATGACGTCCACACCTGCTGAGATTATTTCCTCAGTAGAGCTGAAAGTATAAAGGACGTGTTTGACAGGCGCAGGGTCTGTGAACTTCCATTTGATCTGGTTGGTTCTTTGTGCCAACATTAAGTGTCTGACCACACTCCCTGAACTGGTCAATCAAGAGCCCACATTTCGTCACTGGAACGAGAAGCTCCAGAACCAAGCTGACCAGATGCAGCAGTGATGGCTTTACTGGGCCACATTAACCACAGGTGTGTGAAGGAGCAGGGATGAAGCATTGGGCCTCTGTTTTAAGGCACATTCCTGAGAATGTCAGAACATGTGGGCAGTTTAAAAGCCCTGTCTGTGCCTTGATTACAGTCAGACGTTTACCAAGGGCTGCAGAGCGAGTCTGAATCAAACCTCCTGCATTAAAGCCTCTGGCTTTCTGTGCAATCACTGTGAGATGGCAACAACAACTGTGCGCTGTCTGACAACGCGATGTCAATGTGAATTCATTAAGAGTTGGTCCCAGCTTAGGTGAATAGAGCCGTTCGTCTGTAGTTCCACTGGTGTAGCTCCAGTACACGCAGGCACACAACCCAACACAATGTGCAGAAAGTACCTGATAGAAACAAGCTTAAATGTTTACCTTTCAGTTTCACCCAGTACAACACAAATAGACAGAAGTTGCCATTTTTTACCAAGAGGTTTCTGCTGTTTGCTGTAAACACAGGACACGTGGGCCTGGAACACCTGTTATCCTCATGATCATTTGAGGAAAAGTGTGTGGACGGTGTTGTTACACTGGTACATTTTCAGTAGATGGGACTATGTCCCTTGTGGCGACAGTGATGGCACAGGTGTGTCCCACTGCTGTGCATGTGGGAACGACCACAGCGACTGTGTGGGCAGAGCGAGTGGGTGGATGCCTGGACGAACAATGTCTTTTTGAGCTGGGTGCATATCAGGTGCATGTACATGTGGGTGTGAGACATAGAGGAAGATGATGTTTGCAGCTTTCACCTGCATGTGGGCAGAAATGTGGGTAGAAATGTGGAAACTATCCAGGAAAAGCAGTTTATTATTCTGTCTGTAAAATGCTTCCCTCACACGGTCGCACAGCGTGTGGGATGTAGAGCAGCCGTAGTTCAGGCAGTCGATTAACAGTCTGAGCAGACTGGTGTCTGGTCATAGTGGAGCCTTCAGTAGGGCTAGGTCCGTCTGCAGGTGAACCCAAAATGACTTGTTGTTGTCCCACCGTTTGGGAGAGTCCTGCTAAGTACATCACTTTATTTATCGTGTGTGTCTGCCTGAAGTCCAGAAGCCGCAGACTTCACCACATTCAACTGTGTTGCCTTTGAATCTAGCCCTTTGTCTCTGTCTTCTTCCTTCCAGGCGAACTTTGAGTGGGAGTGTAAGCGGAAGTGGTAGTAGTTATACTGGTTCTAGTTCCAGATCTAGATCCTCGTCAAACTCACTCTCCCGTTCACGCTCCGTATCCAGAAAATCCAGGTACTTGGCCACATGGAGACCTTAATTGTCATTAGAGCTGCACCTTGTTAACGACTTCACAGTGTTCTGTAGACGTTTTCAGCATGCTTCACTGTTAGCGTTAGATTCTTGCTGCATTACGAAGAGGACAGATCTTAAAGCATGTTAACAGAAATTTAGGGAGCATCATCGTCTCACATCAACGTTTTTAATGGCATCTTTTTGCTGTCTCCGCTGGGGAAACCCAGGTGTGACGGTTGTCATTCGGTGCATGTTGTGCAGCGTATGGTTTACCTGTCGTCTCCTCCTGCAGATCCCTGAGTGTGAGCAGCGTGTCGTCTGTGTCGTCGGCGTCCTCCAGCAGTAGCTCGGTGCGCAGCGCCGACTCAGACGACATGTATGCGGACTTGGCCAGCCCGGTGTCTTCCGCCAGCTCCCATTCTCCCACTCCAAACCATCCCCGCAAAGACCAAGGCCCGCCGCGGGACCGGCCCCCACATGGACGAGACAAGAACAGGGGTTAGTGCTGGCAAGCAGTCCCATGAAACAGGCTCACACCAAGCCCCCAGTAACCTCTGAACAAGAACAGCAAATACACAAATCGAGGGCAATTCACAGAAATCCAAAACACATATAAAATGTGAAACGGTCTTTTCTTGCCCTTATTAGAGAGAGCACCAAAGAAAGATGATCCCATCAGGGAGGATCGCAGGAAGATTGACCCATCCGGCGCGCCGCCTAGAGGAGTCAACCCTGCACCCAGATCAGGAGCTGGCAACAGGGGTGGCCACCCTGTACACCCCCCGCCCGGGGCTGTGGGCCCCCCCGGAAATTATGGAGGTCCAGGTTCCCACAAGGACATCAAGCTCACCCTCCTTAACAAGGTCCGTGTTGCTTTTTACTGCGGGTTAAGGGTTGGTTTCACCAAATCCCACCTAGAAGCAGCAATCCTTGAGTGATTGATGTGGCTTTAGTCCGCTTCGGTCAAATCCAGCCTCTCACCACCTATATAGGCCAGAACTGGGCTTTAAAGACACGTATAAATAAGATATCACTGCATTCCTCTATTTTTCCTTGTTTACCTTCATAATCTAATGGCAGATTGATCCGTTTTGTGAAAGCAGTCTTATAACCTTTGCAAAGCCGTTTGACCCATTGAAGCATTAGTACATGTGACTGGCTGACATTTGTAGTGTCTTATATATTGCAACACATTGAAGTAAAGCTTCTGTAGCATGATACATGTGAGACTGCCAGATTCAATATACAGCCCTAAAGTGGAGCTAATTGACTTTTATTGATATTTATATATTTACCGTGAAATCATACAGGTCAGTCAGACTTAAAGAAATACATATTTGACCAAGTCTAAAACTTTCATCCATCTCCTTATACTGTGTCATTTCAGTTCCTTATATTATATTCCCCTAAACAACATCAATGCCCAAATTACTAGAAAGACTATTTGTTCTAATCCACACTATGTATAGATGGAATCCGTTCATACGTAACATGCTCTGTCCAGCAGCAGGGAGAAAAGGGCAACAGGAAGCGGTACCTGCCCTCAGACAAAGACAGGCCGGGTTCACCACTCAGCAAGAGAATGGCCCTGTCCCCAGACAGAGGTGAGCAAGTCCACGGCTCAGTCACACTGGGCTCACATAAAGACACATCATACGCTGAGCATCATAATGTTATGACTCACATGCAATCTAGTGATAATATTTTATGGTCCTAACAAACGCGTGACGTGATCGCATGTTTCATCATTCGTCCAGGCTTTTGTAAAGGTGTTATAGGTGCCTGTTAAACAGATGTAAATGAGTTAGAGTCGTTGATGCTGCCACGTGTTTCCCCTGCTCTTCTTATATTACAGTTCTTCTTGTTAAGTGAAAATACACAACTACACACTCATCCAGTTCTGTGTGTGAACACGATCCATAGAGTCGTGTACTGCACCAGAATCTCTGGATTTGGCATAAAAAGCCTTCAGGGTCTGAAGCAGGACCCACTCAACAAAATCTGCTGAACATTAAAAGTCTGAACTGCAGACGGGCAGGTTTGTTATTTTACACCTGCTGCTATATACCAGCACGGAGACCCCGGACGGACCAGGAGTAGATGACCTGCGTCTGATCCGTTTAAACGAGAAGCACTAGTGACTTAGTGCGACTGAGGCCTGGATGCTAGTTTGCCCAAACCAACATCCATAGATATTTTCCCAAAAACATGGTTGAATAGCAGCTGAATTTGCTGTCAACGGCTAAATGCAAATCCAAATACCCCTGATCAGCACCTTTAGCATAAACATGAACTGGATGAATGAAACCTTTCACAGAGGATTTAGATCTGGCTTACGGTGCATTTACGTTCTCCAGCCTGCTTAATTACATGAGAGCAGTGTTTCTGCCTGACAACCTGTTGGTAGCTGAAAACGAAGCTGCTTCAGTGATATGAAGGTTCTACGCTGGTGGATTTCCCCTGGAGAGTGAGTGCATGTGGACGACACCAGACAAAGGGGGGTGATATCAAATTCAGACGGAGAGCGCACTGAACACAACAGGACCAGAAGCTGTGAGTGGCCTCATGGGTTACCGGAGTAAAGCAGAGCCTCACAGACCTTTGGCTGGATGAGTAGGAGGAGCAGAGACGGCCTCAGAATGCAAACGCCCTTTATTCACCACGTTTCTTAAATGCACCCAAGCTGCTGATACAAAACACATCTGGCTGCTCCGAGTTACTGAGGAGAATTAGGAGCAGTTCCCCTTTTTTCTATTTATTCATGATTAGCACCAGTTTCCTTGAATTACCATTGAGCCATCGTCCCCCAAAACAAGCAGCTTAATCCGAGTGAAACATTAGCAGCTGCTCCGTGTAAAATGACTTTGTGTGTGTTCTGCTTTTAAAGGAAGTAAATTTCATTGCTTTCTTTGCTGTTTTTCAGGCCGTGATAAACGGATGCCCGGTCGACTTCCACTCTCTCCCCGAATGGAGCGGCCCAGAGGCCAAGGGCCCCGGCCCCTACCCTCCCAGGGAGACAGGTTGGTGCAACCCAGGACTGTTTAATATGTGCATCTCGTAACAATAGTTAACAGGACTTCAGGAGAAAAGTCATTCACGTGGAAGTATGGAAATTCTGAAGTCAGCTTTTTCTTCCCGACACATCATCCTTATCGCTAGCACTGATCACGTTGATTTGAGGGTTTTCAGAGCATGAAGTCTGCTCGACCACGAGTGTTTAAATACAAATGAGGAACATGCCACATAAGTGGAAGCTCACCGATCGACCATTTCTCCACGTGTTATGTTAAGTGGCTCTTACATAAATTCCCCATATGAGACAGGTGCTTTGTTGAGAATAAATGCTTTACATATAAAGTCAACAGCAGGCAAATGGGAATGTTTCTAATTCTGAGTGATAGGTCACATATTGTTACAGTACATACATTACATCGCATGAAGATGTGATGATATAGGCACCATTTACCCAGTCAGGCATTAGAGCTCACAGTCGACGCAACACACCCATGTAAGACAAAACTGGAGTAAAGGTCCAAAAGAGCCAATTAGTGACAAGCAGGGGAGAGTTTGTGTAGAACAGTCGTGTTTTTACTATGAACAGCTCATAACCGACGCTTCCCTGTTTGACCCTGTGTTGTTCTGCTCTCATTCAGAAAGCGTCCTCTGTCTCCACCCCCCAAGTCTTCTGGCAAAGGCCTAGTGGTGCCATCGGGCAAACCAGCTGCCCTCGGCTCGGCCTCCGCTGCCGGCTCGGGCTCCAGCAAACCCAGCAACACGCTGTCCCGCCGCGAGGAGCTGCTGAAACAGCTGAAGGCTGTGGAAGACGCTATTGCCCGAAAGCGAGCAAAGATCCCAGCTAAGTAAAAGGAGGCTGCTCCTGACTCGTTCACCTGCCTGCTGGCCTGCAGCCTCGGGAGCTGGGCATCAGTGCACCGACGTTTCCCCCAACCATCAGTGGACGTGTAAAAATGTTGTTTGGTTCATGCCACCAAGAAAACTATATCCAGCTTGTTTGGCTCTGCTCCACTCGAAGGCGTCCTTCACTCCGCCGTGCCCGACCTTTCCTCTCTTTAAAATAAATGAATGTGTGCGTTGCAGAGTGAAGGCGGAAAGGTTTGGGCATTTGGAGGGAGGAGCGCGCTCGTTTAACAGAAACAGGCGGTGGAAGGGTGCACTTGATCACTTGGAAGCATCTTCCTCGTGCGGCGTGATGAATAACAGATTTCTATACCTTGATTCTACTGCTTCTGTGTCTTTCTCTGCCCCCTTTTGATCTCGTTCTCACGTTGTTTCTTGCGTTTTCTGTGTGGAGTGGTTGGGCGGTTGGCTCCTTCCACAGGGTACCAGCCGTCGACAGGACTTCACAACTCCACTTGGTATAACTCTGCAAATTGAGCATCTGTATTCGGTCCCTGTACGCAGTCGTTCACAGTGGACCTAGTGGTCACTCCTTGTATAATAATTACAAGTCATCAGATCCTTTCAGGCATATGATTATAGAAAACAGTGATGTGAAGTATTGCTTTTTTATCTGCAGCATTTTGTTTTCTTATTAGCTCTTTGCAACAATAGACTAATGTTTTATTTGTGTCACATTTTTAGTTGGAGGAGTACGAGTAGAGACCAGATATGTCTTGCTTTTGTGACAAAAGCCTTCTAAATAAAATATTTTGATAAAGAGTCAGTTTTTGTCTTCTCGTGTGCAAGACGAGATGATGATGAAAAACCAGTTGCTCAGAGGCATCTGTAACCAGTCGTCGTCTCTGAACGGTTGATCAGGGATCAGCTGGTCCAGTGGCGACGTTTTAACCCATCAGCTGGAGCAGATGCCTGGACCGCAGCGCTCTGCGGTTGGGTGAAGTGCTTTGCATTTAGAAATAACTTTCAGAGTTCCCTCTTTGCTGTGTAACCTTTATCTGAAATTTGCTTAGTTTCCATTACATGAACATCATGACTGAACAAACAGCAGCACATCATTCCCTGTGGAAAGAAGGTGATCCACGGAATCAGTGGATTGGCTCCAGGGACAGAAAGTAAGTTGATGCAGTTCGTGTAACTCATGAACTTCATGAACTTCGACATACGAATTTGCATCCTTAACCGCATTACAAATTGTTTTGAGTGTAGCGACCTTTGATGTAATCTTGGTCTAGCGTGTTCAAAGCCAATGAAGCCGTCCTGCCGCCGGCGGGTCAGTCTACAATTACAGAGATATGATATTAGAAGTCTTGTGTCATGTGGGAGCACGTCTGATCCACAGGTGAACATCCCCGACTCGCTGCTCGTCCACGGCGTCTGTTGGGAGGGTTTTGTTTCCCTGCAGCCACATTTACTGTTTTATGGCGCGTGGAGCTCACTAGTTTGTAGCGTTTCTGTATCGACTCTGCCACAGCTTGGCCTTGACTGAATGAAACGGCCTTGTGACAGGAAAACTGTATTGACAAGTCCATCAACATATTTCAGAGTCAGCAAAGCTTACATCATCCACTGACGGGTTACCCTCTCGACACGAGCCATAAACCCGTGTGTGTCTGAAAAGAGGGTTGTTGGTTAGACGGGCTAGTTTCCACATCTGATAGGTGGGTGGCGGCGTCCTCCTGCATCTGCTGGAGCCAGGTCTGAACGTGAAGTTGGAGGATGAACCATCAGGATGGAAGTGAAGGGCTCCAGCGTTTCTGCAGCTAATGGGACTTCTTTAAATCACGTGGCTTGTGAAGCTCGTGCTTTGTGCTTAAAGCTGTTCCCTGCGTTTTTCCCCTGTTCGTGCAGAAGCCAGAGTCTGACTTCTGAGGTCTACATGTAGTGACCAGGGACGTGAGCTCACGACGACTGATCACTGGTGCTGCCTTCAACCTTATCCTCCAAGTGCAAAATGAAATGGGACATAAATACATACAGGACCGACATTAAGCACAAAAACAGCTATGGAGGGTACCTTCAAAGCTCTACAAGCGCTGGGTAACCTCACCTTTGCGGCAGCATGCGTCCCTGTGAGGGAAGCCCTGATGTCAATGCGCTTGAAGCTACGCTCAGCGTGCGTCTGTCGGAGCCAGGGCGACCTGCAGCGGTTTCCAGCTGGACTGAAGCCACGGCTCTGGTTTTAGGCTGCACATCGCCCAGAAGTGTCTCCTCTGACCTCAGGCGTTCGTCACAGCCGTCACTGGTGACACTGTTGTTGAACACATGCCACTGGGACTAACCAGTGGGAAGTTAGCTGTGAATGCCCCTAACACGCACACTGATAAGAGGACATTCCCCTCACTTCATAGATGGATCCACACACACGGTGGACAGCGCGGACTTTTTTTAAGCGTTCTTACTAAACACTACTGACCACGTTTTATTCTGGACCAGCAGAAATGTGAATGTTCGACTTCACTATGAAATACAGTCATACCGACAGCTGTCTGTGTCTTCATGCTTCTCTTTGTCTTATTGTTATCTGATCAGGTCACTGTCGTCACTTCACACGTGTTTCTGGTTAAACTAATTCAATTCAGTTTAATTTATAAAGCAACAATTCACAGTTACCTCCAGGCTCTTTACAGTGAGGTTTAATATCATACACAACTAAACCCAACAGATCCACATAGAGCAGCTTTGAATTGGAGCCAATCAATAAATTAGTACATTTTAACAGTGGAAAAAGTCTATAGAGGAAGAAACCTCCAGCAGACCCAGGATCAATAGAATAGATAGAAAACCAGAGGAGCTCAGTGAATGAAGGAGGTTCCAGCATCTAAGCCTGTAGCAGCTGAACTAAGAGATGGATCAGAGGAACCAGAACCATCTGGAACCATCAGCTTTGTCAGAAAGGAAGGTTTCAGCCTAGTTTTAAAGCAGAGAGGGCGTCTGCTGCTAGAACCTGAACTGGAAGCTGGTTCCACATAGAGGAGCTTGGAGCTTAATTACAAAGAACAATACAGTTTATGTCTTGGTTTCAGGAAGTTTGACTTCACCCAAAACATCTGACAAGAAAAGAAAAATCAGTAAAAGCATGAAAACCAGCCTCAGTTGACTTGTGTCCTGGGCTCCCCCTGCTCTGAGCTGAGTCACGTCGTGGGAGGCTACTCCCCTTATGATCACAAAACAGAACAACAATGTAGACAATGAAGAACTAACGTGGCCCCTGGGCTGTGACCTTAAACATCTGGAACGTCACCTCAAGAAATTCATTCCTTTTGCCTCTGTTTGTTCTGCTGGCCTCACTTTAGCTAAAAGGTTTGCAGACTTTTCCACGTTCTTAACGTGGCTCCGTCCTCCCGCCATCCAAAGAGCATCTCAGCTCTAAACGACCTGCGCGTATGAGAGCGAGCGTGAGAGGTCACGGCCGTGTCAGTCCAACTCTACGACAGCTAAGATCAGCTCCATGGGACCCAATCACAGAACAGTGGCCACGCTGTGACCCAACCCAAAACAGACCTGACACACACGAGGCTGCAACTGTCAACTGATAGTAAGGCAATAACAGTAAAGATCAGTATTACCTGAAGGATTCTTATGTAGTGATGTTCGCTGTGCAACAACTGTAAATTAAAAGGTTTGGTCACAATGTAAAAGTGTGTGTGTGTGTGTGTGTATAGTTGTGTACGATACAACTATTCCCTTAAATCTGCTCCTCACATCCACTGCTGGCTCTGCTAAGACGTGTAACACTGGATGTCATCCTCTTCATGTTCCTAGAAGCTCAGGTAGAGGTGGAGGAGCAGCAGCATCTTTTTTTTATTAACGACTTAATGACCATAACAGACCTGACAACAGTTGGAAGAGGTTCTACTACAGCAGATGTTTGTCTGATGATGCTGTTGTTAGATTTAAGGAGATGATTCATCATCTTTTGTCTCTTTCCCTCGTAGCTACAGAGCAGAGCAGTCGTCTGATTCATGATCAGTTTGTCTTGTTGATGACACTGCAGCTTCTTCATTCAACTGAATTCAGATCAAACTGAGGTTATTTATTATAATTGATGCTAAAAACCACAGAGACTCATTATTGAATCAGATGGTTTCTCTGGACGACATAACGTTAGCTTCAGGTTCTACTGTAGGAACCTTGGTGTCATCTTTGACCCAGTTCTCTCCTTTACATCCTACATTATAGAATCTCTAAACCTCCTACTTCCACCTGAGGAATGTTGCTAAAATGAGGAGCATCCTCTCACAGAGTGATGCTGAAACATGAATCCCTGCATTAGTTCCTCCAGGCTGGACGACTGTGTCTCCCTGCTCATAGTTTGAACCAGTGACTCAGTAAAAGCCTCCAGTTAATTCAAATGCTGCAGCAGAGTCTGACTGGACTCAGGAAGAGACGTCACATTTCTCCTACATTAGCTTCTCTGTCCTGTCAAATCTAGGATAGAATTAAATTTTTCTCCTTAATGAATCCTCCGCCTCCATCTTACATCACCCGCTTCTCACCCTGTTCTCCGTGGCCACGTCTCTCTCTGGCCTCATCTCCAGGTATGGTCAGACTCAGTTGTCTCCAGGGTTCAGTTGCTCCAACCATAGCCTGGTATTAATATGATGTATTCTAATCTGTTTCTCTGTCCTAAATGTTGTCATGACACGCTGGCAGCTTTTCTTCCACCTGGCGTCTATGTGAGTTCTGGGTTAGTGTTCTCTCTACCCTGAACAACAACAACCGCGACTTTGCCTGCACGTCTTCACGTTATGACAAGTATTGGAGCATATTTGAACGTTTCAAACATCAATAAAAGCTTGAGGCGATATCTCCCAAAGTGGATCCTTTCTTAGTACAAAAGTCCTTCTTGTCTCGTCCAACAGAAATGGATGAATATTGCTGGTTGTGTACAGCTGCAAGTTGTGTTCGGTGAGGTTTTAACCTGCTGCTGGTTCTGTAGAAATAAGATGAATTTAACTTTGGCGTAACTGAAACAGTGTCGTTGTCAGTGTGTGTGTGTGTGTGTTGTAATCCTGTAAGGCTGGAGTTGCTGTTGTGTAAGTGAGAGTTAACAATACACAACAATGAAGTTCATTATCCTAGTGACACTGACCCGTGATGTTCCACCTGACACCTGCCGGGATCATTTCTTCTTGGCAGTGGAACTGGGGCAGCTCGTTCACGGGGCATTAAAAACACGCTGCCATTCATCAGGGATGATGGAAGCCAGAAAAAATCTGAGTTTTTTGAGACATTTCAGGGAGACTCGTCTGTCTTTCGTGTTGTTTATGTATCAGCGTCTAGTTGGACACTGTTTGCACTTCTTTAAACCACGTGTCTGAATAAACAGCACATGGATGAATGCAAAACACACAATAGCGTCTGTCTTACTGAAACAGACGCGGATCGTGGCAACACCTGGACAAGGTGCAGCGGCGTGTGATGCTGGAGCAGCCTGCGCGCGTGCAGGTTCCTGAGCGTCGCATTCCAGTGACAGCACGCGAGCGGCCTCAGCCAACCACGGGCGACTTTCACTCAGGAAAGAGGAAGTGCAGGAAGAAAATAACATTTCCATTTCCTCATGCTGCCGGTTTTTCCCAGGTAGACGCAATAAATAAGAGTGGACGGACCACGATGCTACGTTTGAGCCAAGCGCGTTCGCCCGGTCACAGTCACAAAGAGGAGACAAACACAGGATGGACCCGAAGCAGGTGAGTGACAGGCGCAGCTCTCCCGGCCCGGCCCGGCCCGGCCCGGCCCGGCTCATCCGGCTCACCCGGCTCATCGCCTCGCTCTCTGTCTCCCGCCTCCGCAGCTCGTTCTCTTTCTACTGCTCGTGGCGCCTTCGTGCAGCAGCGGCAAGTGCTACGACGAAGAAGAGCTGAGCGCAGCCGCCAGCAAGAGGCTGAGGACGTTGTACCAGCAGCCGGCGGAGCCCGGGGTGGCCGCTGTGAGCGCGGGCTGCCCGGTGGGGCTGTACCAGCGGCTGCCGTCCGTGTCGCTCGAGGGCCGGTCCCTGTCGCCCTGGAGATACGTGTAAGTAGCGAGCGCCGAGCACGAGCCGAGGACGCGCCTGCACCGCGCTGCGTTCACAGGGAAGGGGAAGCCCCGTGCGTCCAGCGTTTGTTTACTATGGGTGACGTCACGTGTGGCCTAACCCTAACCTGTCTGCTTTCAAAGCTCTCCAATAACGTAGGAATTGTGGCCACAGGTGTGGTCCCGCGTGGAACCGCTTTCCAAGTACAGACACTTAGTTCACGCGTCGCCTCGTCTTGCTGACAGATGATGGACAGAGGCTTTGATGTGGAAGTGCGGCGTCAGCGAAGCGTCGCTTTGTTGTGACTGTGGGCGACCTGCTCATCGTCTCTTCTTCCTTCTTTGCAGGCACGTCACCAAGGAGGATCACTTTCCTTCCACCTACGTCGAGGCCGAGTGCCTGTGCTACGGCTGCATCCAGATCCAGGACAAGCATCTCAGCTCTCCGAAGGTTGTGGAGACTCATGACTTCAACTCTGTCCCCATAAAGCAGACCAGGATGTTCCTCAGGAGAGAGCTCTGCAGGGACGAACGGGGCACCAGGAAGAGGTTCCGCCTGACGCCCGTCTACGAGGAGGTCGTGGTGGGCTGTACCTGCGCCAGAGTCAAGGCCTCCTCGTAGATCCAGACCTGCTGTTGAACACGCACCAAGTTCTCTGGAATGTTACCAGTGTGAAGTCCTTCAGGGTCAGAACGCTGTGGAGGCCCTTTATTTACTGCCAGCTTCATACTGATGGCTTTCTCATCCACACAAATAGCTATTGTATAGTTTTTTACAATAATTTAATATTTGAGTAATTTGCTATTTATTTGACTTATTATTATTGAAAGATTTAAAGATGTATTTATTTATATTGTCCCAGTGGGACTCTTCACACCTTCAGTCTAATAATGACTTCAGTTAAGCTTCTTTGGGGCTAAATAAAGAAAATGTGAAAAAACAAGCCGTGTGTGTGTTTCTATATTCAGAGGCCAGTTGCTGCCACAGTAATGCTAAAGTGCAAAACCCAATGCGAAACAAAAGCAAAAAGTGGATGACTTATGTGACCCAAAAAGTCCTTTCTTAGATCATTACCATCACGATGATGAAACAGCAGCTGCTGGGCCTGACACCAGGCCTCCAGGCAGCGAAGTGTTGCGTAGCCACGTTAAGACTAAAGCGAATCACAGTGAATCATTGTCTACAAACTGAGACGCTATTGCACAATAACAAACATTTGCAGGAGCTGGTCAGAGATGACGTCACAGGGAAATGAGGAAATTTCTAAACCTGTACTCCATAAATAATTGATCTGCTCACACAGAAATTACAACAACGTCACGCTTCGTCATCAATTCGGCTCAAGTCAGAATCACATTTTAACACTTGCTGCTTCCCCATAAACACTGACTGGATCTTCCATTCGAAGTTGTGGGTTTGGTGGTTTTATTGTTTTGCAATCCCACTGGATGGTGGCGTAACTTTACTTCTCTGACCTTTAGTCTGTTGCTGTCTGTTGCTCTGTTCCTCTAACCGGCGCGTCTACGTTCTGGAAGCATCCTGACTCAAAACGTAGTAATTAGTAATGACATTTGGACAGTAGCTAACTACCTAAGGTGTCTAACTCCTTCCACACACAAACTCAGCACCAACCAGGCCTCATAGGGCCCAGATCCCATCCTTCCACCAGTCAGATCCCATTCAATTCAATTCAATTCAACTTTATTTCTATGGCGCCAATTCACAACATCAGTGATCTCCAGGATCTTTACAGTGAGGTTTAAGACCTGACACAACTAAACCCAACACATCCACATAGAGCAGCTTTGAACTGGAGCCAATCAATAAATTCATTCATTCATTCATCTTCTACCGCTTAATAATTGTACATTTTAATAGCAACAGTGGAAAAACTCTATAGAGGAAGAAACCTCCAGCAGAACCAGGATCAGTGGGAGAACATCTGCCTTGACCGGTTGGAGTGAAGGGATAGAGAAGAGAGAAACAACAACAACAACAACAACAACAACAACAACAACAACAACAACAACAACAAGAAGCAGCTACAGACTCAGGCAGGATGGTTGGACCAGCAGCTGAACACTGAGACACACGACTCTGAGTCTGATGATACCTGGAGATGAGAATAGAGAGAGACAGAAAGAGAGAAACACAACTAGGAGAGAACAGAGACAACGTTAGTCACATGTGGACATGGAGGCATGTTAGTGGATGGAATAGATAGAAAACCAGAGGAGCTCAGTGAATGAAGGAGGTTCCAGCATCTAAGCCTGTAGCAGCTGAACTAAGAGATGGATCAGAGAAACCAGAACCATCTGGAACCATCAGCTTTGTCAGAAAGGAAGGTTTCAGCCTAGTTTTAAAGCAGAGAGGGCGTCTGCTGCTAGAACCTGAACTGGAAGCTGGTTCCACATAGAGGAGCTTGGAGCTAAAGGCTCTGCCTCCCGTTCTACAGGTAGAAACTCTAGGAACCACCAGCAGACCAGCTCTGAGAAGCAAGGTTCTGTTGGAGCAGAAGGAGCCATGAGGTCTAAGACAAGATGGAGCTTTATCATGAAGAGCTTTGGAAGAGGAGAAGGATTTCATTCTATCCTAGATTTGACAGGACAGAGAAGCTGATGTAGGAGAAATGTGACGTCTCTTCCTGAGTCCAGTCAGACTCTGCTGCAGCATTTGAATTAACTGGTTCAAACTATGAGCAGGGAGACACAGTCGTCCAGCCTGGAGGAACTAATGCAGGGATTCATGTTTCAGCATCACTCTGTGACAGGATGCTCCTCATTGGTCTATTAATGCTCCCATCCCTCCACCAGTCAGATGTAAGTGACACGGTAAGATACTGAGCTTCTGTACGCGCTGCAGGCTTCACCTGGTGTGACATCACTCTAAAGGTCAGCACAGGTGATTTACATCCATGAACAACGAGGTGGTGTACTTTCCAACCTCTGACCACAGAACGAGAAAAGGCTGATTTATTTCCTCCTAATAGATTTTTCATCAGTGTATTTTTCTTACATGACATAATTATTTTGCATAGCTACTGTTTCAAATACAAACGTGGACGCTGCCGATACTTTCCAACATTTTAACAGCGCCACCTGCTGACGACATGACAGCACTGACCTGTGTGCGGTTCAGCTGCCAGTACAGTAGCTTATGGGCCTTAGTTTGTGTTTGAGTTGAAGCTTCTTCACTCTTCTGTTAGACTTTCCAGGGCCCCACCCTGGACTCTGGCCTGGGGACCCAGCTGGTCTCAGCCTGAACGCATGGTGGGCCCGTCCTCCCGTGGACCCACCTCTGAGGAGGAGCCTTAGGTGAAAGACGACGTCCCCAGCTGACCGTGGGCTGTCAAGCAGGAAGCCAGACCGACCCGGCTGTGCCAGATGTGCTGAACGGCCCCGGGCAGAGGGACCAACTCCCACCTCCAGAAGATGGAGAGTTTGCCGTTTCCCTGTGTCCAAGCTGCGATTTGAACGTGACTGCACCACATAATACAGACACCACTGGATTGGACTGAATGGTGCGACCCAGACCACAGCGCTCACAAACGATGCTCGTAGACGTGTTCATGGACAGTACGCTGTTGCAGTTTAGCATTTGTTAGCTTTGTATCTGTCGTCTACAAATACTCGACTACTTCCACGCTCACGCTGCACATTCCTGGTACCTAGTTGTTGGCTGTACCTGGCAGCAAACGGTTTTCGGATCACGTCTGAGCTGGAGCAGCTCTGTGAGGAGCAATGGAGACAATTCTTTCCAGACGCTGTGCAGATCTAATCCACAGCTACAAGCACCTGGTTAAGCTGCTGAAGGTTACAAGTTACTCTGCTTCAACACTTTCCACATCACTCAACATGATTGATGGGTGTGCAAAAACATCAGCATCAGGACTTTATCAGCTTAGGAATACGATAAACATGAAGACCGAACCACATTTCATGACATTTATTCAAAAAAAAAAAAGGAAGAAGAAGAAATTGCAAACAGTTAATTTACTTCCACTTGCATCTTAATAAGAATGACTGAATAAATTTGTCACTGTATCAAAACATTTTAACAGACTAGTTAAGCAGAATTTCACTTTATGTGGCAAACTTCTTCTGTCGGACAGGAGGAGGCAGCTGACACATGATGTCCTGCAGGGGGCGCTCCACTGCCACCAGAGAATGGTCCTCGAGGAGACTGACACACATGAGGTGCTGGGGAACAGAAGGTCAGGACATGAGCATCAGCAAGGAAGCGGGACCTAATTAACTCCCACTGACTGGTAGCAGCTGCGAGTACCTGGAAGCTCTTGCAGATTTTAAAGGCGTGGCTGTGTCTGGGCCTTTCTGACTCAGGGAGACTCCTGAGTGTCATCTGATTGTACAGCACAGTTTTGGCTTCAGGGAGAGGCTGCGTCAGACACAGAGGAAGTTACAGCGTTACCTAATCCTGCAGCGCTAACGCACACTTGGACGCGTAGCGTCGACAAAGCAGCACATACCAGACTCTGGTCAATGATGCAGAACATGAACGCGTCGTGCAGAACAATGTGAGCCGGGTTTCTGGGGTTGAAGGTGATGTGGGTGACGGGGGTGTCCCTGTCCAACCACCGAGCGTGCAGCCCTTGTTTCTGCAGCTTCCGACTCCACTCCGTGTACTCCTTCAGCTCCAGAGAGTATTCAAAGATCTGCATGAACACACACAGTGTAATCACAGCTGAATCTGCGCGCCCCCGTCAGCATTACTGACACGGTGACGGTGTTACCTGCTGGTCGGCGTGCACCGTGACGAGGCTGCTGGTCACTGGGTGGATGGCTATGGCAGTGGGACAGGAGCTGTACATTGGAACGGAGCAGTGGAGCTACACACACACACACACACACACACGGCGGATTTACTGGAGTTCACTTGCTGCCAGCAAAGCAGAGACGAGAATGTGGTCTCACCTTCATCTTGTCAACATTGTAGACGTGAATCTCTGCGTCTGTGTTCGCTGTGGCGAGCCATCGACCATCATCACTGGCAACGAGCAGGTGGACTGGTTGTCTGGAGCCTGTGCGCCACATTCATAGTTAAGCCTTGTTGTGTGTTTCACAGTGACTTGCTAAGTTGTGTTTGTTGTCTTTGCACCAGGGCCATGACTCCACCAGGAAACCCCAGTTTCAGTGTCAATATGAGCACCTGATGACCTCAATGTTGAGCTAGGACAAGCTGGAAATGTGTGACAATCCTTCCAAGCGAAGCCAGCTTTCAGATTTGATGTCTAATCGTTGTGTACTGCAATTAGCTTGTCGTTGCTTCAGATTCTACAGCAACACGTCTATGACAGCTTACTCTTCAGTCCTTCCACACGATGGGAGGTGGTCATGCTACGTCGTTTATAATTTTAAGTTTTAGGGGAGGCAGCATGTCTCAGAACCAGTATTACGTTTTTGCTATGTGTACCTGCAAATGCAACTTTTGAATAACAAGTCATTGAAGCCCATCAATCAGCAGGTTCCGAAAAGACGAACAGGGACTCACCTGACTTGGGCTTAAGGGTGTGAAGGTATTTGCACTCTGACTGGTTCAGGGCAACAACTATGACTGAAGAATGGCTGGTGGATGCAAAAAGCTTAGCGGAGTCCGACGAGAAGCAGAGCTGCTGGGCTGAGGAGAGGACTTTGGGGAGTTTGGACACCTGAAGACAAGAAGGGAAGGCGGACACCACTGTTGCCATTAGCTATGACTTCACCATCTTTTAGAACAGCAGAGGCAGTGACGAGGAGCCCACCTTGCTGATTCTGATGTTGTTGTTGTGCTGCAACCTGTAGAGTCGGACACCGGAGACAGTGGAGTATGCCATCCAGCCTCCACATGGAGACAGAGCACTGCAGCAGATGTGGTCTTCTCCCTGCACACACAGTCAGCCCGGTTTCCTTCCAACAGTCAACACTACAGCCAGCTTTTCAGAATCATAGCTGTGATACCAAAGTGGAATAAAACTACTTCCAACAGCAACCTGAAAAAAGTGACTCTCTACAGCTGAGCCACAACAGGTTTCAATAAGAAGAAAAAGAAACACACCTTCCTCTTCAGTTCGATCAGCTTCTCTGGTTTCCTCTTCACAGGCAGCCTGTCGCCAGGTCTTCCTGTTAACACACAGCACAAACGCTCAAACACAACCTCCGAACGACAGCATTTGGCCAGTGAACTAGAGCTTGACCAGCCTGAGACAAGTGTGAGCATAACGTACTTCTAACGTTTTCCTCACCGTGTCCGTCGCTCTCTCCCAGCCTCCACAGCTCTAAATGTTCAGGGAACTGGAACAGCAGCAGTCCTGCTTTCTTTGCACAGCACACTAAGTTTCTCTACATGGAAGGGGAGATGCGTGTGAGTACGTTGCCATGGGAACTGCCATGGCCTCCTGAAAAGGCATTTTGACACAGGGTTTGTTCTCACATGTGGGAAAGCTATTTTGCGCAGCGCTGACTCCTGGGTGTTCTTCTCCACCTTGTCAAGTAGAGGTCGCACTACCAGTTGGGTGTCCATGCCTGATCACACATCAGTTACACACATCACAACGTCCTCATTTCATATGGTCATGTGAAAATCAATGTTCCCGCACGCGAAGTAAAAACACAAATAAGCAGCTGCATGGATCTGGGCAGCCAAGACGCCACACTGCATAATTACTACAGCTGAGCCCTGTCAGATCTCTGCAGAACGTTGATCCATGCATTGTTCTAGCCTGGGCTACTTGGAACAGCCTTAAGCCTTCCTAGCAGCTGATGCTAACTCTGTGGCATTAATGAACAGATCATGAGAAACCCATCCACATACAGAGGCTGTTCTAGTACACGTATGCCACTCAGACACTGACCTCCTGAAACCACAGCAGTCTCTGGGTGGGCGAGCGCCCTCACATCATGCGAGTGGTTTTTGAAGGTCCTAGTTCGAATCCACTCCTTAGGCTGCTGGTCCACGGTGGAGAGGAACTGGAACTGAATGGTGGTACCCTCAGATGTCCCAGCTACCAGACTCCTCTCATCCTGTGAAGGATTTACAAAGGTTATCTGATTCTGTGTGGTTCTGCAGCTGGAACTGCCCAGGTCCTCCTGATTATTGACTGCCCTCACCTGTGAAACAGACAGAGCCAAAACATCCCACTTGGTGACCAAGTACGTCCTGATGAGCGTTCCTGTCAAACCATCCCACATCTGGACCTTTCCTTCAGAATCGCCGCTCACGACTGTGTAGTCGGACAGAAACACAACACTCCAAACCACCACCTCTCTGGTCTTACACGCTCTGAGACTTCTGTCCACCAAAAGTCTGTGTGTAGCGTGGCCTGAAATCAGCAACAAATAAACAAAACCGCACATAACATGAATGCGAGGCGTCAAGTAAGAGACACTAAAATCAACTTCAAGGCTAAGTTATGTACGCTTACCTGTGTCCGAATCAAAGATACGGATCATGTCCATCATTCCAGCAGCGATGTGTGCACCCGAAGGATGCCAGCACAGAGATATGATGCGACCTAGAAGATGATGAAAGCGCGTGATTACACAGGCACGTCAGTAACCCTGAGCCTGTGTGCTTTACTCACGAACCAACCTTTCTGCCGGTCAAAGTGTCTCTGAAATTGAATGCTCTCCTCCAGCACTTCAAATATCTTCACCGTCCCATCCTCACACCCAGCCTGACACAGACATCACCCAATATTCAATTAGCAATCAACCATGGGCCATGCGAGCGTCCTCAGGCCAGGTTCAGCCTGGGACACTTTATTCTAGCAGAAGGAATGATGTGACTGACCGCTAGCAGCGTCCCCTGGCTGTTGCTACTGATGGTCCAGATGGCTCCGCCAAAGGCTGCCACCGTGTAGCTGGGTCTCAGGTTCTCCAGGTCATATTCAGTGATCTCTCCGTTCAGACCAGCACTGAACAGACGCCGACCCACCCAGCACAGAGCCTCGGTGTCCCTGCTGTCATGCCCGGGGATCACCTACAACCAAACCAACCCCAGGTTAAGCCCTGTAATATGTTGTACCTCCGCCGAGAAGCCAACACTGAGGACGCGGCTTCAACGAAGCCACCTGGACGGACACGGTACCTTCTCTTGGAAGTAGTTGTCACCGAAGTTGAAGATCTCCACAGCCCCGTTGACCCGGGCCAGAGCCAGCCGCTCAGAGCGAGCGTTGAACGCCATGGTTCTGATGGCACTGGGCATGAAGTCGAAGAACCGGACACGATGCACCTTAAACTCTCCCATTTCTACTACGGAGGAGCCACAAACACAACACGCCTGTTAGCTGAAGCGTTAGCTCGCATGCTACACTTACGCGCAGTTGTTCTAACTCCGCACCATGCTACGCACGACACAACACTCGCAAGCACGTTGGGGACCTTTGAACCGGAACCGTACTAGCGGAAGCGGAACTGCGTCACCGCAGGCACGCGGGGAGCGCGGGAAATGTTCAGAAACGCGACGGAAGAGTCGGGCTGCGTAGAGGCTGGTTTTGGTGCGTGGACATGGCCTGATCACGGACCCTGTTGCCTTCATCCGCCTACACAATGGTTCAAATAGTCATAAGGTAAGAACGCGCCACCTGCGAAGCTAATGCGAAGCACAGTGGCCGCTTGTCCCTGCTGATGTTGGTAACTGCTCCACAGAGGCCGCGTGGATGGCGGCAGCCCCCCAGAATGGCTGCTGGTGGAGCTGCAGGGAGAGATGGTGTCCAGGCGCAACTCCGGCCTGGCAGGGAACGCGATGGGAGACCTGCTGTACACCACAGAGGTAGACACCGCACGTAGCGCTTCCACGTTGCGCACAAAGAGATGGCTTTGGAGCATACAGGGACTATTCATTGCTGCGGCGCTGAGTGAAGCAGAGAAGCTGTCAACGCGCCCCTAGACCATAGCTGCTCATGATGAACGCATCTCTACGGCCAACGTTAGAGGCCTCTTGTAACACACTGGGTTTCTTATACTACTAGACAAACCAAATGTGGCGTTGAAACCTGAACTGAGGAAGGACACACTGCCATGGAAACACTCCTTTATGTTGGTGGCTTTCACGCTAGAAACGTCATTTACCCAAACGTATGCACATCACTTGTCCCTTGGAGGTTAATCTGTGGAGTGGTTCAGTCTAAGCCCTAAGAAGCTGCTTCCTGCTCTGGGGGCTCTGGCTCTGAAGCAGCTGCTCTGATGCAGAGGGTCAGAGCTGTGTCCACGATGGAAGCTTGACTGACATCCTCCCCCAGAGTCCAGTGAGCAGCCCAGGACAGAGCTGATCCCGTCTGTGCAGAGCCGAGCTCCCAGGGCCATTACAGGACCTCAGCAGAGGCCTGAACACTCCACAGGACCTCAGTCTCCTCAGGAGATGGACGGGTGTCAGTGTTATGGGTCCAGTTTATGGTTGGGGTGAACACAGGCTTCTGAGTGGTCCAGAAATAACGTTTTATTATTATTGTAGCAGAGGTTCAGGTTTTGCTTGACGTTTGTATTCTCAGTGCTAATCCTGCTCTCTTCCCAGTGGCATATTACCTCCCTGTGTTTCTCCCTGTGTCCACCAGGGGGTGCCTGTTCTTATAGTAGGACATCACATTCTGTATGGGAAGCGGGTGAACCTGGAGAAACCCTTCGCCGTGCTCACCAAGCATTCTAGCCATTCGCCAGATGCTGTCAGTGGCCATGATGACGACCGTAGCCGTGCTGATGTCACACAAGCGCCCGTGGAAGGAGCTCCTACTGACACCTCTTACTCTGTGACTGCCCTTATCAGACGGAAGCTGATCTTTAAAACACGCCCCAAACCCATCATCACCAATGTCCCGAAGAAGGTGTAGCACCACTGACTCAGAGAACTGGTATTGAGATTTTTACAAAGGTTTACAAACCCACGACTGTGTAAATGCAATGCTCTGGGCACTTGTATGTTATATTACTGGTAAAAACATCATACATGGGGTAACATCATACACTACTTATCAACACGTTATCCTTATTAATTGACTGAATTAATTTTTAAGGATGCTGTTCTTTTGTAAGCTCGTAAGATGCACTTCGTTAAAATAAACCTGTAGTATGGTGGAACTGTCCGAATTCACCTCTCGTTATAGAGCGATGGGAAATTAAAGATGGCACAAAGAGCCATCTTTAATTTTTAAATTCTGCAAACAGCTGGAAGCAGCAAAGTTAGATCCAAAAATGAGGACGTGCAGCTGTTGACATGACGACAGCATCGTTCTTCCTGCACCTGGTCCTCAGCCCCTGATGAACCTCACGAAGTCAAACATGTAGCTCAAGCCTGAAACCAGAAAAGGGTTGCTGGTGTTAACCCTTTATGTACCGACAGCCATTCCACCCATAAAGACACCTGATCTCCAGCAATCCGTGTGTTTTGTGTAAAGCCTCCTTCCGACCAATCAGAATCCAGCTAGCTTGTGTTGCCAGGCTGTACGACACCTGCCCGAGGCCTTTAGAATCAACAGCGTCTCAGCTGGTCGGCCCGGCGACACACACCGTTACCGGAGGCTCCGTGCTTCCTTCCTCTCGGGGGCTGATGTGCAGACATCCCCCTGTTACGATGAGATGTACAGTAGGAGTCGTCCTACGTCAGTGTGCTCTCGGTTTAATGACCTGCTGAAAATGTTTCTCCTCAAACCTTATTGTAAAGAGCCTTTGGGGCCAGCCTCCGCTAATGACCTCACATCTTTCAGTTTTGATCTTTTTAACGTCCAAGCTCATTTTGCGCATAGGTTTGTAAAACGTTCTGCCCAGATGAGAATGTCTGTAGTTCCTCAATGGTAAAAGCTTCGTTATCGAGCTAGTTTTCAAAGCCAGGATTCTAGTTGTACTGAAGCAGACCTGAATAAAGTTATAACCTGACCTTTTATGTCTTTATTTCTTTGAAGTAGGCCCAGAACTAAGTTTGTCATCAAATATTTTGATATAGGCTAAAATAGGTTTGAATGAATTTATACCAAATTGTGTGAAGAAACACTTAATTATGAGACAGATGTAGATTTTGGGTCAACCCCCATCTGCCTTCAAACACAAGCTTTGTCAGCAAGTGTTTTAAAGCTTTTTCACATGCTTATTCTCACAAATTCATTTTACAAAGCTGTGCGTAAATAGGATCCATCGTAATCTAGTTTGGTTGTACAGTAACGTGTTCTGCTCTTTCTGACTTATCATATGTGTTAAGCTGAAAAATGGATGCTGATGATTTTCTGGAAGTAACTGCGTCCATGTGACTTGTTCTCATCTAAAGCTTGACAACAAGGAAACCGCTCGACTGACTCCGTCCACACAAAACCACAGTAGAGCAAGGTAGGAGGTTTGATTTTTCAATAAACTTACCATCAACCGGTTCCTTCTCCTGTGATCACTTTGTCCACTACCAGCCTGCTCCCGTCCATCCTCTGCCTGCTGCTCTCCAGCACCACCCTGCTCCTGCTTCTCCGTCTCACCCTCCTTCGTGCTGCCCCCTTTCGTTAGCAGTGAACTTTTCGGGACAGGCCCTGATGAGATGTCCGTCCTTCCCGCAGCCAAAGCGCTTCATGGTCTCCGATGTTATGAACGGGACATAATCAAACTTCCTGCATCCTGCACTGACGCCGACCGCCTACAAAACACCACAAAAACCACCCCCTGCTCTATTTACACACCAAACCAAAGCAGCAGAATACTTTTAAATTCTAAGACCCTTTATTTAGGAAACAAAACTCAAAACACTATCAACAACCAAAAGAAAAAATGAAGGGTAAAAAATAGCGGGTCAGCAGTTCACATTCAACTCGTGCCCCTCCCAGGAGACTTCTGTGGGGTCAGCTGTCCCACCGCATCAGTCAACCCAGTCAAATCTAGATCGTAGAGATCTAGAATCTATTCCAGGTTAAAGAAAAAGGAACTGGAGTCTCCATATCAGCTGTGGTAGTAAACCGAGCTCGAACCAAGGCCCCTTTCACCCTCTCCTGCAAAACGGTGCCTAACTCACCCGTCGTGTGATGCCAGTTTGTGTTGAATGTCCTTGATTTCCTGCTCAAGTCCGTCCACAGTGGTTTTAAACCTAACAGACGCGTGTGTGAGAAACAAAATCCCCTTTTCTGGTTCTCCACTCCTCCGAGAAAGGCTCCAATGAGAAACAAACATCTTTAGACAGGATTTATGTCTCCGAGCATTTTAGCAGTAGACTGGAACAGAGTTTTATCCACCCAGTGGGCTTCACGGATCACCATATGCTCACTGTGGCACTTATTGGCACTAACACAAAACCCCTTCAAAATCCCCCCTAAAACAACACAGTCGCTATTGTCAAGCTGCAACAAAAACTCCTTCAGTTTGTTGAAGAACCCAACCCCCCCGAGCTTCATTAGGAGCATAGGTAACAGAAGAAGAGACCGTCTCCCCCAACTGAGCCCTGACGTGCTGCATCCTTCCCTGCACCACCTGTGAGCCTGGGCCAGAGAAGCACAGCGACCCCTGCACTGACATCATCGAGAGAGAGAGATGGGAGAGAGTTAGGGAGAGCGATGGGAGAGAGATAGATGGAGAGAAAGGGAGAGAGAGACATGGGAGAGAGTTAGGGAGAGCGATGGGAGAGAGATAGATGGAGAGAAAGGGAGAGAGAGAGATGGGAGAGAGAGAGACATGGGAGAGAGAAAGGGAGAGAGAGACATGGGAGAGAGAGAGATGGGAGAGAGAAAGAGAGAGAGAGACATGGGAGAGAGAGAGAGATGGGAGAGAGAAAGGGAGAGAGAAAGGGAGAGAGAGAGATGGGAGAGAGAGAGATGGGAGAGAGAGACATGGGAGAGAGAAAGGGAGAGAGAGAGATGGGAGAGAGAAAGAGAGAGAGAGACATGGGAGAGAGAAAGGGAGAGAGAGAGATGGGAGAGAGAGACATGGGAGAGAGTTAGGGAGAGCGATGGGAGAGAGAGAGAGATGGAGAGAAAGGGAGAGAGATGGAGAGAAAGGGAGAGAGATGGGAGAGAGAGAGAAAGGGAGAGAGATGGGAGAGAGAGAGAAAGGGAGAGAGATGGGAGAGAGAGACATGGGAGAGAGTTAGGGAGAGCGATGGGAGAGAGAGAGATGGAGAGAAAGGGAGAGAGATGGAGAGAAAGGGAGAGAGAGAGAAAGGGAGAGAGATGGGAGAGGGGGGGGGCTGGGCTGTAACGTGGTAAAGAGCGTCAACGAGAGCCGCGTCTCGCGTCTGTCACGAGCCGGTCCAGCAGCTCGTTGAGGTGGTCGCGTCTGTTCGTCGTTTGCGGACCTGTGTGGATTTGGGTCGTTCACCGCCGCAGCGTCATGCTTTCACCGCCGACGCGTGGACATCAGGCGGACGCAGGCTGGTGTTTGTCCCGGCGGCGGAGCCATACGGATGGTTCATCATGTCTCCGTCACAGCCGGGCCGCCGCCTCCTGCTGACGGCACCGCCACCGGTGAGAGGTAACCGAACACAGCCCAGAGGTACCGACCCGAGGCCCAGCAGAAGCAGGGATGAGGCGGAAACGACGGGACGTTACAGCAAACAGGAATCTGTGGTTAGATCTGAGCTAGATACAGAGATGGAGGGATGGAGTCATAGATAGATAGACAGATAGATAGATATATGATAGATAGATAGATAGATAGATAGATAGATATATGATAGATAGATAGATAGATAGATAGATAGATAGATGATAGATAGATAGATAGATAGATAGATAGATAGATATATGATAGATAGATAGATAGATAGATAGATAGATAGATGATAGATAGATAGATAGATAGATAGATAGATAGATAGATAGATAGATAGATAGATATATGATAGATAGATAGATAGATAGATAGATAGATAGATAGATATATGATAGATAGATAGATAGATAGATAGATGATAGATAGATAGATAGATAGATAGATAGATAGATAGATAGATAGATAGATAGATAGATAGATAT